>CAIIXF020000009.1:4706029-5906029 GCA_903813345.2 Owenia fusiformis
GAATTATTATACCCATTTTTAAGAATAAGGGGAGACAAACTGACTCTGAGAATTACAGAGGCATCACATTATTGTCTTGTTTAGGAAAGCTATTTACAGCAGTATTAAACAAACGCTTGTATTTATTTGTAGCTAAAAACAATTTAATGAATATTAAACAATCTGGCTTTATGCCAAATCAAGGATGTAATGACCAAATATTCAATTTATATAACATCATTGATCTTATGCTTAATATGCAAAAGAAAAAAATATACACTGTGTTTGTAGATTTTAAACAATGTTTCGACAAAATAGATAATAGATAGAGCAAGTTTGTGGTGCAAATTACTGAATTATGGAATAACTGGTAAAATATTGAAATGTATCAAAGATGTATATTCCAATGCAAAATCATGGGAAGAAACATCTGAATATTTTCTATGCATGAATGGTATGAGAACTGGCGAAATTTTGTCTTCATTATTATTCTCATTATTTGTAAATGATATGGAAGACTTTATTGTAAATAGCCAAGGTTGTCAATATTTGAAATTGCCTGAATGTATTGATTGTTTTTTTCAAATGTTTATCCTCATGTATGCTGATGACACTGTTATCTTATCAGAAACAAAGCAAGGTCTACAAAGTGGTCTTGATGCGTTAAAATCATATTGTGAGCAAAATAAGCTTGTCATTAATGCTAAAAAGACCAATGTTGTAATATTTTCTAAGAAAAAAAACAAAGAAACATTTAGATTTTTGTATGATGGAGAACGAATCAAAATTGAAGACTCATTCAAGTATTTGGGAGTCTGGTTCTCTTATAATGGTAATTTTCGCAAAAATGTTAATTTATTATTACGAAATGCAGAAAATGCTATGTATGGTGTCTTAGGCAGATATACAGAGATGAGCTTGCCACTCGATATATAATTACATTTATTTGACTCATTAATTTTGCCAATTTTTACTTATGGATGTGAGGTATGGGGATGCTCCAAAGCAATGCTCATGTGTGAAAAACTTCATTTAAGATATTGTAAATATATCTTGAGAGTTAAACGAGCAACACCATCATTTATGATATACAGTGAGTTAGGTAGATACCCTATTGAAATATCAATAAAAACAAGGATAATTAATTTTTGGAGTAAATTAGTCACAAGTGACACTTTAAGTAGTAAAGTTTATAAGGCAATGTTAAAACTATACCAGGAGGGTATTTATAAGGCACAGTGGTTAAATTGCGTAAAGAATATTTTAAATGAATGTGGTTTTCGAAATATCTCGACATCTCAAAGTTTTGATAGTAGATTTGCACTGAAATTAAGAGTTAAACGCAAACTAAAAGATCAATTTGTTCAAAAATGGAATACAAACCTTCAGGAAAGCACATATCATTTATACAAGGCAATTAAGACCAATATTAACTTTGAATCTTATCTCCATCACCCATTGAGCATACGTCTGTACGTGACAAAATTTAGGATGTCAAATCATAATTTACCAAAAGAAATTGGAAGGTACAATAACATACCAAGACATTCACGAATATGTAAACATTGTAACAAATTAGGTGATGAATATCATTTTATACTAGAATGTTTATTATTTAAAGATCAAAGGGAGAAATATTTAAAACCATACTTCCAAAACAGGCCAAATATGTATAAATTACTGAACTATTTACAAACAAAAGGTATACAATTCAACTAAGTAAATTTTTACAAAGTATTTTGAAAGGATTAAACTAAATAACTGTCATTAGATATTGTATAAATTTTGTATTACATGTATATTGTATATGTATTTATACACACAGGTGTGGGTAGAAATAAAATCTAAACTGAAACTGAAACTATTAGTACATTGTGATATTGCAAGTGTGCCAAATTAAGTAGCTGCCAAATGTCCAAAACAGAAACTCTGCCAAAATTAGTAGAGCAAAATTAAGTAGAAATACAGTAGATTGCAAGCAATATGTACAATTGATCTACCAATGTAATCCTTACAAGCTCAAATATAATATCTCCCAAAAGATACGTGATATGTAATCAATTGGTGAAGTTATTTAAGATTCTAAGTGCAAAAAGGGGGGAAATATACTTAAATTCTCCCAAATTATAATAAAAAATAGGACCCACGGTCCTGTGCTCACACAGTTTGGAACCTTCAGAGGAATGTATATCCTGACTTTCAAACAAAAATATTGATTTGGATTTGTAGTCTCGAACTTTGAGAAACTTAGACAGCACAGTTGTGTGACCTAGTTTGATGACCTTTGACCTTGAAAATTTTACTTATTTAGAGCTCAGTAAGGTCTTTTGTGATTAAGCTGACCAAAATTTACATCCAAAAATCAATTTGAAAAATCAACTTTTTTGACCTTTCAAAGGTCACTGAAGGTCAAGTAAAGGTAAAATCCTAAAACTAATGTCAGATTTGAACTCCTGGTAACTTGTAGATGATTTTCAAAAAAAGATTTGGTCAAATTGAAGCAAGTTGAAAAATAACTTATTTTTACTGTTTTTTGACGTCAAATATCTCAAAAACGGTAAAAATTTAATGCTGACATATATTGAGCAATATGTAGGGAATGCTTAAATCTAGTTATGATGTAATTCATTGCAAGAAATGATCAAGAATAAGGCAAACTTTGAGAAACTTGTCAATCACAAAACCTGCCATTGACTTTATACATAAGTTTCCTGAAAATGGCTTAGTCCTACTTTTTGTCAAATTTTATAAGATAAACACCAAAAACTGTAATTCCAAGAGCTTTGAAATCTTCAGAGGACATAAGCTGCATATATAGCAACTACTACAAGTTATTTGAAAGTTCTACTTCAACAAAGTGTCTAGTATTTATAGAAAATTTGACTTTTTGAAGTCAAAATCAGTGATTTCTCGGAAACCGGGCGAACTTGGCGATGATAGGCCAAATAGGCATTATGGATATGCATAAAATGACTGTACACACGACTCAATCCAAATAGCAGTTTTAATTTGTGCGGCCAATGTTGACAGACGGACCAATGGACGGACGGACCAACGGACGGACGGACCAACGGACGGACGGACGCCTGGTCGATCCCATAGGCTCACTGTGTGAGCCAAAAATCATTTTTATAGACAAATGATTGCATTATTGTAAAAATCTTTAGTTTTCCTCAAATAAAGTACATGTATATACTTGGGTAATTTTTAGAGAAATAGACATGACAAGGAATGATATAAGCCCAGAATAATAAATTGAAACAATTTTCGTCAAGATGAAGCACCAAAGTAATTGCTAGATCTGATTCTGCCTTTAAGAACCAAATATTAGTTCATACAAGGATGCAAGCTAGAAAGTTCATGATTCCGTGAGGTAGTTCATGTAATGATCAAGTTGTATACAATATCACACACTACACTCATTTAAATGTTATCAAAAAAGAAAGTGAGAAACAAACTTGATTTCATCATATATGGAGAACACAATGCCTTAATGGCTTTTATTGGTCTATTTACCATATAAACATAACCTTTTGGCTCAAAGCATTAGATTTCCAGTTGAAGACACATCGCCAGTTTTTCACCTTGTTTTGTTTATGTTTTTATCACCTTGAGAACTGGATCTTTTATTTAAACACATGCAATGAAAATAGAAGCAAACAACTTAGTTCAATGATTCATCCGTGAATTTATTGCTTTCCTCAATGGAATGGGGTACATGTGATACCAATAGAGGTAATACAATAAAAATAGGTCAAATACAGAAAATTCTTTATTCAGTGTGACAAGAAATGCCAAAGCCGACTCCTGAATTTTTCGCAGATGTCAAAGTGAGCCGATGTTTCACATAGGAAATTTTTCACGAAGGGAACTCTTAGTTTATGCAAGTGAATGCTGTTCAACGTGTCTTGATGCGTGCATTCAGTTCTTTTCATATCTTCTGAATTTCTCAGTTTTTCCTCCATTGTTGAATTTATGATACCTGAGTTTCAAATTACTATCAATGTTAAAGTGATCGATTATCTACATCATGTAATTTTCATAATATTATTACATGATTTATCAAATTTTCTTGGATATGAATTCTAGTCTAGATGTCCAGTTTGTAATAGGGTGTATTCTGTCATGAAGCGATCTGTCACCGTCAGAGTCTTTACTGCCCTCCAATGTAGTTTACTAGCATTCTCTGGCTGTCCTTTGGGGTGCTCTAGCTCCATTTTAATATAATCTAACCACAATCCTGGAACCAGAATGAAACGCAATATATTCACATGTATGTACAAAAATAATTGAGGCTACCGAATATTAATGAGAACACAACACTTAAACATCTGACACAAAAAGATAAACAATGGTGGCTATAACAATACATTTAAAATAATAAGTAAATAGTAAATGATTTAAATTGTGATTCTAACATGACTGTAATCGTGCCTTCTATAAACTGCAAACAAAGTCAACATTTCACCCGGGTATATTCGCGATTCGTAACATTTTGGTGAGTTTTCATGTTCGAATCGTAATATAAACCTCAGAGCAGGTGTAATATCGCTGAATACACCCCTTAGGGCTAAGCACAAACGCTTTCGAACCCCTCACTCCCTTTAGTCGTTCTGGGTACAGAAAACCTTTTTTCCTAGCCCTGCGGGATGTATTCGACGATATTACCTCTGCTCTTCAGTCTATATTTCTTAATTACATTATATTCTATTCTCAACCAAAGCCACAATAGTAACACTCATGACAATACATTCAACTGCTCCATCGTTAGAATACATGGACATTCAATGATAGAAAACACCATCTTTACAAGACAACGTGAATATCTATTTAATTTATGAATTTGAAAGTGTATTAAAGAGGTCACTCTCTGTACCTAAAATAAAAGAGGTCACTGTCGGATCGTTTCATTACTAGAAAAGTACAATGTTACAGCAAGACAATTGAGGTGATATATCTGAATGACGTTATGCCCATTTGTGTATTATGAGACTGTAATTTCTCTCTTAGGCCTCCTAGACTTCCACTCAAGCGATCATCAATTCTGACCTCGTGAACTACGTTCCTTCCGCCCGAACCACAGTTCTCACAACACAAATATCAATTATTTAGTTGGGAATCACCAATTCCTCTTTCCTGAACATATTTCTCCACCCGCGCATGGAGTTCCCACGTCAGATGTTAGGTTGCAATGTGGGAATTCAGTGATGAGTGGAGACATATGTTTGGCAAAGAGGAAGTTATGGTTCGCAACTAAAGAATCAAATCTTTGCGTTGTTGGAACACACATATGGCATTTCAATACAATTCAAAATGTTGACTATCGTATGCCTGTTTAAGTTATTTTTGGCTGATTTGATTCATTTGTACTCTATTTTGCAATCTAAAACATGACATTTCTATACAGTTAAGGAATGTTGACTACATGGCTGATTTCTTCAAAAAGGTCATATTGTCAACTTTCTCAAATTACCTGATTCTGACTCCCCAAACTCTGATAGTGCATCATCGTAGATTTGTCGCAGATTCTTGATCCGTGGCTCCACCTGGCTTTTTTCTAGTCTCACTGCACAAAGGAAAAACTCAACGGATAAAGGTTTCTGAGACTTCAGACTGAAAATATATTTTGAAAGTAAACAGTATAAGTAGAATATCAATATATTTTGAAAGTAAACAGTATATTAAGTAGAATATCAATTAATTAGTTATATAGATTTGGTGTAGATTGGTTACAGATGCTGAATGCCGAACACCAACCACTGGACATCAACCACTAACCACCGAATGCCAAACACTAGAGGTGTCAAGTATTAACCGGTTAACCGCCGATAATGCCTTGACCGGTCTGTGTTTTTATGGGTGGTTAGTTGACCGTGTATAATTCTGTTATTTCCCGCGCTTATATTGCATGCTAATCTGTTTAGTTTTAAAGTGTCAGTTTCACATAAGCTACTCATACATGTCTTAAGTTCGATAACTCCTTACAAACATCCAATTAGCAACATTGGATGTTTGTCACATGCCACATTGCTTTCCCGTGCTTACTTCGCATATTAATCTGTTTTATTTTTCAAGCGTCAGTTTCATGTGAGCTACTCATACATGTGATAGATCCGATAACTCCTTACAAACATCTAATCAGCAACTTCAATCCCTGCATTGCTTTCCCGCGCTTACTTTGCATGTTAATCTGTTTGTTTTTCAAGCGTCAGTTTCATATGAGCTACTCATACATGTGATAGGTCCGATAACTCCTTACAAACATCCAATCAGCAACTTTAATCCCTGCCACATTGCTTTCCCGCGCTTACTTTGCATGTTAATCTGTTTGTTTTTCAAGCGTCAGTTTCATATGAGCTACTCATACATGTGATAGGTCCGATAACTCCTTACAAACATCCAATCAGCAACTTTAATCCCTGCCACATTGCTTTCCCGCGCTTACTTTGCATGTTAATCTGTTTGTTTCTCAAGTGTCAGCCATGTGTACTCAACTTATAGGCCAGATAATTCCCAAACATGTTAACATCCAATCAGCATCTACATGTATAATCCCTGAATTTTAGATATTTATTCTATTTAATAATTTTACATATTGCAAAACAATTTCATAAATAAATTATATGCATTTTTTAATTCGTCCGTTTTGTTAATAGAGACCTTAAGATATACGGACGACCTGTACGTGTACCTGTAATTACACGTACACGTACAGGTTTTTTAAATGTTCCTTTTTGTGCGCCTAAAACAAGTCCTTAGTCACTCGTCGACGTGTACGTGTACGAAACAAGGAATTAGTGGGTATCTGGTGATGAAAGTATGATATTTTAAATCGGCCTACACACATATCCATAGTGATTCTGTATGGGGAAGTGTAATTTGCTTTAGGCATACAGATATACCAATGGGTGCTAGGTGTTTGGGCGAGGTAAAGATTTTTTATTTCCAATTGTTGCTATTGTAAATGGGCGATGGAAAGCCCGTGGGTGGCAGATAAAAGTCACAGAAAAATGTATTTAAAATATCTAAAATAATCTATTTTGAAAGACTCTGTGTCCATGTTCAGTTCATAAAACTACAAGGCAACTACTTCTGCTACTGGGCCAACACCCAAACTCAACTGAGTGAATGCGATTGCCATATATAGGACACAAAACATTATAAAAAGAAACACAGCAAGGAAAAGTAACAAAACTGGTTGGAACAATAGATTGTGAAACTGAATAGTAAAACATATACAAAGGACAAGAAAACAACGGGATTAAAATACTGATGTAAAGAGATGAAGGGACCTTTTAATGTGTAAAACTGTTAGATGAATGAGGATTGATCATTATAAAATAATATGATTCAAATGACTATGTTACACTATGTAGATATTTATCTCTTGATAATTTGAGGAGATTTGTTTGTGTATTAATCTGCTTGATTGCTTGTTTGTTTTATGTAGTGGTTCTTACTAAAAGCACAGTGGTCTGTCTGCCTGCCAACATGTCGTTCAGCCTGTTAGCCTGTCGTTCTGTCTGCCAGCCTATCGGTCTGCCAGCCTGTCCGTTCGTCCGCCCGCCCGCCCGCCCGCCCGCCCGCCTGTCTGTCTACAGTAGGTCAGCCTACTTTTTTCGTTCATGAAGTATCATCTTTCTATTTCTAAGTTTTAGGCTCAAACAAATTTGAAAAATTTGAATTTTTTTGTTTTATTTGAATTTTTTTAAAAATAATTCAAACAATAATTTGAAAGAAATCAAAAAATGCGACAAAAAATTTGAACAAAAAAATAATTTTGATTAAAAAGTGATATTCGATGGTTTGGGACATTTTTTGCTAAAATATGATATCTTAATCCACATATCAAATATATATCTTCACGTGATATTCGATCTGTATCCTTGCAACCACGGGATAATATAGGAATATCTCATGGTTTTGTAAAAATATCATTTATATCCATGAGTGGATATATGATATCTTCACGAGTGAGCGCAATTGATGAGTGTCGATATTGATATCAATGAATGGATATAAATGATATTTTTTAAAACCATTGGATTGTCCGTTTATCCCAGGGAAATCATTACCCATTAATGTCCATGAGTGGATATATGATATCTTCACAAGTGAGCGCAGTGAATGAGAAAAGATATTGATATTCATGAGTGGATATAAATTATATTTTTTCAAAACCATAGGATTGTCCGTACATACATATATATCCCCCGCTGTATATCTCTCGCTCCAATATTCCGGGGAAAACGTTTTTGTCCAGCATAGAAACAGTCAATTTTTTATGTTATATCTTGCAAAAGCGAAACTGTCAAAATGGATGCAGCAGACGGTAGCATTTCTTTTGACCAAAATGTTGATGGTTTTTTCGAAAATAATGAGAATGAGAACACTTTAAAAATTAAATCTGCACTATTGGTGTCCTAAAAACCGCACTCGTGAAATCTTACTTGTCATGAGATAAATCAGTTATGCGATGCTCGGTTTTGAATATGGGGTATATCCCTCGAGAAATATGGTATCTTACTTCGTACCGTCCGGGCCCTCGGTAAGATATCTATATTCCCCTTAGCAAGATAGGATATATCCAAAATACAGAACCTCCCATAACCCGCACTTATCCCATGGTTGCAAGGATATAGATCGAATATCACCTGAAGATATATTTGATATGTGGATCAAGATATCATATTTTAGCAAAAACAACCATCGAATATCACTTTTGAAACCATCTTTTGAATCTCACTTTTTCATATTTGAAATCTTGAAAGCACTGAATATCACTTTTTATATTAAAAGTGATATTCCATGGTTTCAAAAGTAATATTTGATGGTTTCGATTTTTTAAAATTTTCGCATACTTTACATCAAACAACTGATCAACAAAACACTCTGGCATGTAAAGGAGAAAGCGAAATAGTCTAGTCTGCCGGAACAGTATGGCTTTCACTTAAGTGATACAATAATGGCAATATGAATTGCCATTATTTCATACTTGAAATTAACTGCAACTTTACCCATAGGATTCGTTATTCATTGAACCATAGCACATACACAGCTATTCGACAGATATGTTACTTTTAAATTAGTAACATAAATAAACAGCACATTGTTTTTTTAGTCATTTATCAATGGTTCAAAACTCACGTTCCAACCAACCTGTAAAGTGCCAAATTCACGTCTTGCCGCACGTGTAAAATGAATGAGACCGTGAAATAAATAGTACATAGTTATGTAATACTGATCTCACTCACAATCTTTCGCGTACAGGTTCGCAACAAGACGACAAAAACGCCAGGCGCTATTGAATTTACACGTCAACGGGATTATAAAACAAGTCAGACGTGTCGAATGGAGCATAAAGTTACATGATTTGTTGCGCGCGCATCATGTTTCACGTACAGGTACAGGTACAGGTTACTATTTGGTGCAATCTTAAGGTCTCTAATATTGTTGTCTATCAACGTCGCCAAAATGTCAAAGGTCAAAGCCTTGCTTTGGTAGTGAGAAAATTAAAATTAAAATAATCAGCTGCAATTCTCATTATTTATGGTGCGTTCGTGGAGATTCCAAGGGTAAACCAGTCAGTGATAAGTAATTGAGAGGTACCGGTAGTCAGGTAGTGTATGAATAGAATCGAGTAAAGCTTGACGAATGTAAAAAATAAACGCCGATATATCATTTTTCCAATTTTTTCAACTTTCAAGATCGAAGATGAAGATTTCATTTGAAATTATCAGTTCAAATTTCCCGCCGGTTAACCGACTTTAACCAGTAAAAACACCCAGTTAACCGGTTAATGCTCAAGCAGTTAATTGACACCACTATCAAACACCATCCACAAAAAGGTTGGAAACTATAGCAATATGTCACAACTTCTGTTGGTGACATAATAATATGGAATGTACATTTTAACAAAACACACAGATATATCATTTTGATAAAGTGCGATAAAAAACAAAATTGGGAGACATGGATGTGAGTAGGAAATCAAAATGACCAGACTTGACTTGGTAATATGTAAAGAATATTGTTTTCTGAATTCCTTACCATCTAAATGTTACGTCTCTTATGATTGTTGCCCTTCACAATCTCTGATTTCATAACAATAACATTTGAATGTACCCACCCATTATAGACTTTCCTTGCTGTGTGTATTCCTTGAGTTAGTGCTGACCATTCTAAATACTGCTCTTTCAGTATTACGGACACCTCCCTGCATGCCTCACAGCCTCTCTGTAAATACATTATATTGTATTGTACCATATCATATTGTATTTTTTGTATCATATTGTGTTGTATTGTACCATATCATATTGTATTTTTTGTATCATATTGTGTTGTATTGTACCATATCATATTGTATTTTTGTATCATATTGTGTTGTATTGTACCATATCATATTGTATTTTTTGTATCATATTGTGTTGTATTGTACCATATCATATTGTATTTTTTGTATCATATTGTGTTGTATTGTATCATATCATATTGTATTTTTTGTATCATATTGTGTTGTATTGTACCATATCATATTGTATTTTTGTATCATATTGTGTTGTATTGTATCATATCATATTGTATTTTTTGTATCATATTGTGTTGTATTGTATCATATCATATTGTATTTTTTGTATCATATTGTGTTGTATTGTACCATATCATATTGTATTTTTGTATCATATTGTGTTGTATTGTATCATATCATATTGTATTTTTTGTATCATATTGTGTTGTATTGTACCATATCATATTGTATTTTTGTATCATATTGTGTTGTATTGTATCATATCAACTCGTATTGTCTACCCTTACATATTACATGAATAATACACAATATGAAGGAGAAAGTCCCTTTGGAAGTATCATCCTTTGAAAGCTTTACCTTAAATATTTGCTCTATCTCAGAAGAATTGACAGCCAGACACCAGTTGATTACTACAGTATACAGAGGTAGACTCTCCTGGAATTGTATAATAGTAGATATTAATTGCAGGTGCTTCTTTGTTTGGGCAAAGGTCTGCATTTTAGTGCTTTATCTTTCTTTCTCAAATAAAGATGGCATTAGTAGAACATCTCAGTGATTTTTTCTCAGGTGGGTGCAAAATTCTCATTTTCATAATTTAGACCAAAATAAGTCAAGTAAGTCAATTTTCATGATTTTTCTCATTTTCAAGTGAGTACAACTGGATTTTCTGGTGGGTGCAAGCCTATTTTAAAAATCTCAGGTGGGTGCTGCGCCCACTTGCTGAAATGCTTGGGAGACATGTATTTATCTGCATTTGCGTATTGATAGGGCAATATAATTGTCCACTATAAAATAATATAACCCTAGGTATATGTATGTGTCTTTTGGCACAGTATTGCAATAGGGAAAGGGTCTGACATTGTCTTGTCTGCCATAAATATTAATAAATCTTACTTTAGTGCTATTTCTTTCTTGTGCATTTGATAGATGGCATTAGTAGTCAAATTGCTCATACACTGTAATTACCTATGGTAGTTGCAATATAAGAACAGAGTTACAGTACATACCTTTGGATCTACAAGTTTTAAAGCTTTATTAAACACATCAAAGAGACTCTGTTGTGTGTCTTCATTAACAAGTGTCTCTGCCACAGCTGTTAGGTGACGTGTCCACAGCTGTACAGATGTAGGGTGTTGTTTGGTACATTTAGAGCACACTTGCAAAAGTGACTCAACTTTACCAAGGTTTGAAGTGGCCTCTATCTGAAATGAGAAAGCATGTATGACATTAGACTTACCCTTTTCAAAAGTGGAGAGTCTTACACACTGTACTCTTACACACTGAACAATGTACTGTACATGACTGATATGTCTATTTATGGGATGGTAAGATGGTAGCATGCTTATAATTGAAATTAAGGTATGTTTTATGATATAAATTCACTAATATCAAATCTGTCAGGGAAGCCAAGATGGATGTCCTTTGAGGCAACTGATTGGAAACATGGACCACTTTATAATGTCACCACCTGCCATTTATGCCGCTGAACCCCATCTGTTAGAGACTATAACAATATGTCACTACTTCTGGTGGTGACATAATACCATGGTTCATACATTGCAAATGAAGAGTCTCTACTTACCCATTGCAAAGCCATTTGTTGTGATAGAAGACCAATATCGGAGGCTCTCTCACACAGTTCTAGAAACCTTGCTCCCCTCTGGAAATATACACAGTACATAGAATGTAATTTTCTATACACAACTTTTTAAAAATATAATTTTATGTTCCATTATTTAGGCCCATAGTTTATGTATGGTAGGATGTTTCATTTTGGAAGTTCCTCGGAAGGAAACCTGAAAGATTTTGGCAGTCTTTAAAATTTCTCAACTGGAATGTTCTGAATTACGATTCCTGAAATTCAATGACTGTCTTCCAAGAATTTTTAATCAACATCATCAAAGACAAGTAAATTCTAAAAATCGTAACTCAAGATATTTTCGAAAAACATGTGGTGTAAGTCTAGAACCTTTCTAACTCAAAATGATCATACTATACACCACCCAAATTCTCCAAAAATTAATCATGTAAAATATATCAAACAAGATAAAATGCTTGACTGAACAGAAAGTTTCCATCAAGCAAAATCGTCCAAATTAACCATGATACAAGTATCAAACTAAGATAAAATGCTAAAGTGTACTAAAATATTTCAGCTATTAATCATAAGATATTGCTATCAAATAATTAATCCTATGAGACTTAGGGTATGCCAAATGTTGAAAACTCAAAATATTAGTATTTTTGCCAGAATCGCAACATTGCTACTGACTTAACCAAAGTTGGTCTGGGGAATATTCAAATGAGATTTGAGATTTAAATTTCCTCATGAGCAGAGTATTAGAAAATGTTAGGAAATCGTGAGAATTTATCAGTAAAAAACAAGCTACCAAAATGTTTCTTCAAAATGGCTTGATTTGATTTTAAGGCTCATTTTGGCATTAAAAATCTTAGTGCTCAAGTCTAAAAAATTATTCATGAAAATAAATTCTACTTTGAGGTTTCTAAATGTACTTTCACGCAATATCTGAATGGGAATCCTGTATGTCATTTTTTATAACAGATATTTTTGTAACTTTTTTGAAATTTAATATTTTGACAGATCACAGTGTTCTCAATTCTAAAAAACAAAATGTAATACAAACACCTGGTGTTTGCATCTTTTTAATCCAGGTCACTATAACCTGAATATCTATTTATTAAGATATCAAGTTACACTTTTAAGAAAACTAATTTCGAATATGTTCCAAAATAAACACATTGATACAACATGAAAAGAATCATATTTTTACAAATATCTCATTGATAAAACCAAAGGCAGCATGCATCTCTGTTTACATTGATATTTTTTCTTTTTATCTGAGTTATTTCCATATTAAGAAAACCAGTTTCCCCAATGAAATCATAGAATAAGGCTGAAGTAAAAAAAAAATGTTTAGCATCCATATATGCTCTTATTCAAGACTAGAATTTCTTAAAACGGGTATAACGGAAATTAGAACGATAAATAAAACTGATAATTTCAATATAGAAAAGATGAGATTTTTCACAGAAACAGTCGCAATCTTCCTCAAACAGGCAATTAAGGTAGACAACTGAAGAAAAGAAAATCACTTGTTGCCTGCTGCTAATGCCCCCCCCCCCATATTTGAATGAAGGGCATTTTGTTCATAACTACTACATAAGCCCCATTTTGTTGAATGGCCTTATTGCTCTTTCTTCTACAATAACAAAACAAGGCATTAATATGCATAATGCCACCACCTGTCATTTGTTACAGATGCTGGACTCTGATCACCAATCACCAACCATCAATCAACAGCCAGTGAACGATGTCTTAAAAGAGTTGGAGACCATAACAATATGTCACCACTTTTGGTGGTCACATAATGATGCTAAATATCAGATCTAATTGCTCTAGCCTCATTCAGTATAGTAACAATGGACCCTGTTGATCTGAACCCAACATAAGGAGATAACAAAACTATGGAGATTTATAGCAAAACTTCACTTTATCATCATAGAACATAGAATATCTATATCCGACATCCCCTGTGAGGCATTGAAAAATTACGCAAACTCAGTAGATTCTTTCTTTATACCTCTGTGGTAGAACCCCAGGATATTAAAGCAGAAATGGCATTTCCTTTACATGTACATTTATTGCATCTAATGTTTAATTCCAGCAATTTAATCTCTTAACAAATTGGGATGGTACGTCTGGCAATTTAGCATCTTGATCACTGGCGGATCCAGAAGCTAACAATAAGGGCCCCAAATTTTGAGTCAGGAAAAACATTTGGGCCCAAAATTTTGAAAATGTTGATAATTTGAACTAAAAAGGCCAAATTATGCCCAAAAAGGCCCATTCTTGAGGCCCTACAAAACTTTTGGTGGGCCAAATGCCATGCCCCCCCCCCTAGATCTGCCAGTGCTGATCATAATGTTATATGTTTATATTGCATTATTTTCCTATTTTTCTAAAGTAATCACAATTGTATTAATTTGTATTTACTACATTTAGGTCATGTTCTATCATGATTGTAGAAATGAAATGTACGATGAATAGAGGGATGGGATAATGTTAAATTATTTCAATCTACATGTTTCTGTATGTCATAATTACAATGATATTGGTATGACATATTAAAAAAAGATAGGGATATGTTTTATTTCTAACAATGACTAATTATCAAAAATAAAACACATATTCCAGTCAAAATAGAAAAATGTTCAAGAAAAATAATTTACTTTTTAACCCAGTTATATCCTTGATCCATATGTAGTACCAGTATGTGAGTAGTTTGAAATACAACAGATGAGACAAGAAAAATCTGTAGAAATCTCTTGGAGTTCATAATCATTTCAAACTTACTAAAAAACATATATCTTCTGTCAGCACTGCTGTGTACATTTACACAGACAAAATATGATATCTGATATAAATATGATGTTTATGTAATTTATTCCTAATTCCCATGGAGGCGATGACAGATAAAGGGAACTTTATCTCCCCAATGTGTTTTCTTAGGTGATAAAACATATGTTAAGCCACAGTCTCTGACAGTGGGTTGGTACTTGAAATACCACAGTTTCGACCCTTGAAAATCGTCATGACGGTCGTGTTTTTGTAATTCAAAAAAGAGTGGAAATTTGCAGAATATGCAAGGATTTAAGTGTATGGGTGTTTTGTGGACACTATGATCTCTCTAAAAATGACAGAAAATCGGAAACGTCATTCAAATTTTAGAGAGAAATGAAGAGAAATTCGTTTAGGCAGAGAGAAATCTTAAATCTCTCTCAGAGTGAGATTCAAAAGTTCATTATATTAACAATCAGCTGGAAATTTTCATTTTTTATGAAACACATAGGAATTCGAAATCTTCATAATATTATGATGTTTTACTTTTTTGACATATCTGACTAAATTAAAGTGACAATAAAATGATGCAATGATCTCCCCAGCATTAAGGCAAGTGGGCGCAGCACCCACCTAAGATTTTGAAAATAGGCTGCACCCACCTGAAAATCTATTTGCACCTACTTGAAAATGAGAAAAATTGTAAAAATTGGCATATTTTGACCAACTTTGGTCTGACTTGTGAAATTGAGAATTTTGCACCCACTTGAGAAGAAATCCTGTGGAGATCACTGTGATGAGTTGACAAATACCTTTTGCTGAATCATCCCTTGTTATGTTTAAAACATATAGACATTCTGATCTTTTATAATTATTCTTTGATTCTTAAGGTTATCTCGCAATATTTTTGAAAACTTTGGACATCCCCTCTTTCATTTCTATAATAAATTTGTACATTTCTGTATCTTAAATTTTCAGTTACCTCCATATTTGATCAGACAATATATAGTGTGATACAATAATATATACTTTTGTCAAATAATGAAATTAGAATTGAGAGGAAACCATTTTCAAGACTCGTCACAATTTGTACTATTTATATTTCCTATCCCTCAAACTTGGTATGATGACCTTCAAAGTAAAATGTTATAAGAAACCTAAAGTTTTCCAATTACCTTTTTTGTCAAACCAGATGGAGTCAATCTGAACATACAGGAACACATGATATCTTTATTATCTCGCTATGTCTCTCTTCTGGTTTTTAAAAAGTCTCCTTGAGCAGAGACAACCTAACATTTGATCTCATAAAAAGATGACTTACTGAGGGTCTCAAGTCAGCTTTCATCAGGAAGGGGGCTTTACTTTTTCAGGGGGGAGGGGCTCTTATTATTCACTGTGGGTCTAAAATTTTGCCAATAATGCTTATTTTGATTTCAATTTTGAAAAGAGCTCTAACATGACTGTAGAATTAAACCGACAGTATATAAATAGTATAGTCATGGACATTTTATTAGATCGAAGGTATGCTACTACTTTTCAGAATTTGTGCTTTTGAATTGGAGATAAAAAAATAGATTAAAAAGTTCCCAGATGCACTCCAGAAAGCCCAATGATTGCCAGGGAGACCAGAGGGAGTATTGTTTCTGTACATGCATTATTCAATAACACAGAAAACAACAAACAATCGCAATGCTTTTTAAAAGTCCATCCAGGAGTAGTACATAAATAAGACATAATATTACTAGTATAACTAAAGAGTGATTGCAAGGAACATTCTTCCTTAAAATAAAAATTGATGACTGAAAAAATGAAAATTCCAAAGATCATTAGATCATTAGAGATTCAATTGAAACTTATTTATTCAAACGATTCAAGAAATCCTGACCTCATGTAACAAATCACACTCAACTCCCATTGGTTAAAATTAACAGTCAAGACAAAATACAGGGTGTTCCATATGTTTCAGGAATGATGCTGTATTTTATTGGTTTTCTTTTCAATCTAGCTGATATTTTGACAAAATGTGTCCAAATATGTTGTGAATAAGTTGAAAAAGTTTAATATCATGAAACTCAGTAGACTGAATAATATGGTTGCTGTAGTAACCTAGGGGTAGGGTAGGTGGAGCAGGTGAAACAACGCGCAAAACCTGACATTTTTGTAAAAAATAGTAGTTTTTGAATAAAGTGTTCAAAGTATTAATTTGTCATAGTCGCATCAAACTTGTTGGAAATTTAAAAGAATAAAGGTGGATGCCTGGAAATTAAAAATGTTATCACACCCTTTATTAGCCATCATCATTATTTCAGCATCTATCCCTTCTGCATTAGTTAGCGCTCTCACTGTTCTCGGATGTCCACATTTTGGATAATCGGTCTTAGTTTCCCTTCCAGATTTGGACCGCTTATACCACTCATACACTCTAGAGGTTACCATCATTGAGTCCCCATGTGCATTTCGTCAGGAGTTTAATTGTGTCTGCTGCAGAAAACTGTTATTCACACATGTCATGTATTGTCACAGATTGTTGTGTGTTGACTTAGTCGAAGGTTTTCCTTTGCTAATGGCCTTTTCACTTTTCAAGATGGCTGCTCATCCAAAGTGACCGGTGTTTATTCTCCTTTGTGACTCATGACATGACAGGTGTTTAAATTGTGATGTGGTCAAGGGTGATGACATTCTTTTACTTTCTTGGAATCCACCTTCATTTTTGTTTAATTACTGACAAGTTTGATACAACTCTGACAACCTAATACTTAGTCACACTTTCTATAAAAAAACTACTTTTACAAATATTTCATATATTTTGCGCGTTGTTACACCTGCTCCACCTACCCTACCCTAAGTTACTATAGCAACCATATGATTAAGACGACTGAACTTCAAGATATGAAACTTTCCCAACTTATTCAAAACATGTTTAGACACATTGTGTCAAAAATTCAGATAGATTGAATAGAAAACCAATAAAACACAGCATCATTCCTGAAACATATGGAACACCCTGTATATAGGAGGATACATATTCGTTATTGAAAAATAAATTCCAAAGGCAATTAGAGATTTAATAGAGATTTATTTATTCTTATGATATATGCTCTACTGAGGCTATTGTGGCATAAATTCCCTTCAACAAAGCTATTGATCTCGATTTCCTCATCATTAGTTTCCCATCTTTAGCTCTATGTAGAATTAAACAAACATCAGAAAAGATTTATTCAACGACTGAACAATTTATCTATATGCGATGACCACTATATGGAATTATTTGGACATAATTCACAATTACTGAATTGTTCCCTTTTTGAATTGAAATAAATAAATGCCGTCACAAAAAAGGAGACAATAACAATATGTCACCTCATCTACATCTACATCTACATCAATAATCCGCAAAAGGCTAATAAGCCCATTTAAAGCAGATATATAGTTTAACAGTGATATTATTTGAATAGAATACAGTTTGAACCTTAACATTTAAAAAATAGATCTATGGTTTGCAACTCATTTTAAAATGTACACTGAAATCATGAAACACTTCTCCACTTAAGGAGCTCTTTTTGGTGGTGTATAAAAAATGCGAAAAAATCATCGAAAAAATATTAAATAGCAAAAAAGTGTGGCCAAGATTTTAAATCAGGCTATCATACAATACAGTAGTACAGTCCATCATGTTATCTCCCACCAAATAGAATTTCAAAACATCAATATAACTGGACCCCAAAGATAGATATCTGTAAAAGTTCACAGGTCTCAACTTTCACGCATGTGCTAAAAACAGTTCCAATTCTGCTGCATCATTGACAACAATGCTAATTGCTCCATATTGAATATCACGAATGGCCAAACAAAAATTATTTTGGGTGTGGTTTTCTTTTGGTGAAATCTGGAAAATGAGTGGAATTATCAAGGAATGGAATAAACAGGGATGAAGACAATACTCTAAATTGCGTAGAAATGTATGAAAATCAGGAAGTTCTTTCAAATTCTATAGAGAAAAGCAAAAATTAAATTTGACAACATAGATTTTTCTGAACTACCAAGACAACTTTTTATAATGGTAACTTACTGATAGGGCATCTGGGTATAGATCTTTTTGGATCATACAAGGCCACTAGTGCCTTTGTAGTAAATTAAACTAAATACAACAAATAGAATGCAGTCTGAAAATGCTCCAAGAGAAAAAGGGTATACATATTTTCCTCAAATTAACATGCTCCTTTGTATTTGAACTCCATTGTCAATGTAACAATTTTGAATGGTGCCTATCAACAATGGTGCCACAATTGACAATGGTGCCAATACTGACAATGGTGAAATGATATATTCCATCAACAGAGGTGCAATCAAGACAAAAACAACATGTTTCCTGATACTTATATGTGTAAGGCTACCATACAGCATCAAGTCGGGTGTTAATTATTCCATTAAAAACTGGTACAAAATCATAATAAAAAATAAAAAATTAAATAGAAGAAAATTCTGCATCTATCGCATATGCAGATTATCAAAAGTAAAGTTCTTCACAATGTGAAACCCAAACTTGCCTGCATCAACCAAGAACTAATGCTCTCCAATTTACCCCCCACCCTCAACTATAGACCTGCCATGAACTTATTGCATTGTAGAGAAATTCATTTTTTCTATAGGTCTAAAGCTTTATTTTGCCAACAATAAAGGATTAAGAAATCAAACCCAGTGTCACAAATCAAAGAATGTAAATCAAATTAAAAACAATCGCAGTCTACCTACAAAAAATTTGTAACATGACTGTGCTAATCCAGTAAAGATTAGTATAATCCAGGATTAAAAGCTTCTGATAGGCTACTTAGTCCACCAACAATCGGAACAAACTCACCTCACAAAAATCTCCCAGAGAGTTTCATATACAATTACTGGACCAACAACTTGGAATCTAAACATTAAAGACACAAAACCAACAGGGCAAAACAGAAAAGTAAACTCTCTAAATATCATAATTACTAAAGATAACACACTCAAAAATGACAGGTCCCCAGGGTGATCGGCCATAAATCACTGAACCTCACTGGGGAGTCGAAACTTACACTCCCAAATGAGATCTAAACCCATAGTTGAAAAACTGAAAACAAACTCATCTGACCAATCAGATACCAGAGATTATACTAAATCATCCAAGGAATGCTGGGATTGCTTGGACTACAGTGTAAAATATCCTGAACATCTTGAAATGGCCTAAGAGCAAAAGGAACATTGAAGGAAAGATGCTGCATTAGATTGCATCCTGCCTATATCTTCCAACACATTCTGGATATATACCACCATACATCAGAGACAAGCTAACTCAATTGGAAATTGGAAAAAAGAACTGTAGAAAAAACAGGTAAACAAATTTGTTGACATCTGCATTATTCTGTAATAACTTTTCATAATCATTTATTCATTCACAAATAATATAATCATATACATCTTTGAAGTGGAAACAGCTAATCATATTTGTTGACATGTGCATTTTCCCGTTAATACTTATTTTCTTTCCAATTATTTGTTTAATATAATAAAATACATCTCTAATTGGTGGTAGACGTCCTGCCCTATCCAGGTGTCAAATAGAATGCTTCAAAATATGCAACTAATGAGATTGACCCTTGGATATAAAGTTTGCAACTAAAGGGACAGATGGATAGATAGGGATGTGTTATAAGACAAATTGTATTATGTTTGTATTTTATCAACAAAAGGGATAAATGGAAAGATAGGGCAGCAGAAAGTATTTCATCAATACAGAGTACAATTTTTTGATATTTATTTGATATAAAATTCTCCATTGTTTCCCAGAATTAATTCATTCCAGGATTTCGTGTTGTAGTTATAAATTGGGATTGATGAGATGTGTTTACTAAATATTTATCTAAGTCTGTATCTTGTCCGTTTAAACCAAACTTGTCAATACAAACTTCATATCTTGAAATCATCAATTTCTACCAATGTAGGTGTCGAAGTTAAGTAAGTGGATGCTTGAAAGTGCCAGAAATACTGTAAATTGTTTTGAGTCTGTGGCTTGTCAATCCTTTGAAGGATTGAAAAAATATTTTCATTCCAAAGATATTGTAGATAAATAAAAAGATTGTAGATGTTTACATTATTTCAAGGAACTCAACAGACTTTAGTTAAAACACTGATTTTCAAGAAAATATCTTAACGATACATTTTCTGTATATTGTTATAGTGTTCTTATTTGCATTTAATGCTGAAAAGTAAATACTAAAAGTAAAACTAAAGTTTTATGATATTTCTAAAAAAATGAGATTAGTCCAGCATACAAGCTGGGAAGAGTGTTTTAAGATAAAAACATGTTTATAGGGCTTGACAAAATGTAAATTTCTACTTTTCCTGGCCTGTATACAGGGCTATTCTGATCAGAAACAGTAACCAGTGGCCATAAAGCAGCCAGAAAACCAGATACCCAAAATATTTTTACTGGAGGCTATAAAACAGCTAATACGAACTAAATAGGGTCCTTATACCAGCTTATTAGGTGTTTAGTACCTATCAGCAACTTAATTCAGTATTTTCTTTCACAACTGTTTCTTTCATATGATCACCATAGCAACCACCAAGTTACCCTAGCAACCACGATTTAATGTAGTCTGCCCATAGAAATACTGCAATGATGGCAGTATTTTGACAAGAACAATGAATATAATAGTGTCAAAAAAATAAATATCCACACATGCCTGAGTACTCTAATGGTAAAAAGATCAGAAAACCGTTTACTTCATTCAAAAGAGAGAAAATGACATTGAATTAATCAAAAACAGATTCAACAAGTTTTTAGGCCAAGTTTTTAGGCCAAGTTTTTATGGTAATAAGATTTGTTGCTGGCTTTGTTGCTAGCTACTAGACCTACTGTTCATAATATTTATGTATTCCCATAGCTGATTAATGTCCCACATATGCTTTGCCTTTTGAAACTAAAGGAAATAATTTGCAGTGATCTGTTAACAGGGTACTCAAGGACTATAACAACAAATGTTAACTTCATAAATAATTCCCAAAGTCAAGAATCTGTTCATCATTGAGAGTGAATAAGCTAAAGGGAGTTAGTGTTGAACATGTGGAGAAAGAGAAACTGATTTTGCTGGGATATTATCCATAGGGCAGAACAAATTGTGCAAAGTGATTTTAAACATATGTAACCACGGTAACAAATAGGAGATTAATTCTTAAAAAATTGAGGTGCAAGTCACAAAGGACAGTATAAGAGGTAAGAATGTATTTTTATCAAATTTGCCTTGATTTTTTAAAACAGAACATCAGTGTTGAACCAGATTGGTTGATTGGCATTTATTTGGTTGATTGGCATCTTATGTTCCTCAGACCTTCTTTGATTGGCATACAGTTTGTCAGTGATTTTAAAATCTTTTACTTTCTCATTAAAGTTGTACAAATTTCTATTGCTCAAGCACTCCAAACATAGCTGAACTCTGGCCAAAGTTTGATATCAGTTCGCACCTGGTGGTAAATACAAATCCAATATGTTTCTAGTTGCTTTAAATCAACAAAATTTCACCAGGTAAATACACCACTTCTATATGAGTCAAACACTCCAAAAATGGTCATTAAGCTGATGTAAAAAGTGAATTGGTCATTAAATTAATAAATCAATACTACACATAAACCTATAGGTGGGCGATTTTAATAAACATATAGCACTGTATCAATATTTAACGTCTCAAAGAAATTGATTGTGGTCACAAAATTCTGAATTTTAAGCTAAAATTAACCAATCATATTTGTGCATCCTAAAATAAGACCACGATGAATCATGGGAAAAGGTACCATGCTTTGCATAAAACATAGTTGTGACTTTACGATTCTGACCTTTAGAGAAGCAATTTTTCTCTACCCAGGGGGAGAATAAAGCTAAACACAGTAATAAAGCATCATGTTTTAAATAAAATGTCATATATTGGTACTTATTATTGTATTTAATTAGCCAATTGGGAAATATAAGCTATATTTAACATCTTTAAGGAGGAGATCTTAAAGTGAAAATATCTGTCTTATAATGCTTGACAATTATGTTCTAAAAACATCTTGAGTTGGGTGATAGCCTTGTATTAAATCTCTGTGATATACCCTCTCTAATACTTTTCAATAATCCGATTTTACATCCATATCTTCATTTACATGTACATGTAGTTACTATTGCTAGACTTGGGACCTCAGGGTAGTTGGTTACTTTCTCGTGCTAAATACATTTTGAAGGGACAAAGTCCAGAAAGGGGATGGGAGACATACGTTAAGGTAGTATGCATGGTGAGTATTTTCATGCAGTTTTACAGGGTTGAATTGAAATTACATTTCACAAATCATGTTTTATTTTTTCTGATGTTCCGTAGCCAGGACGGAGGGAGGTTGGAGTGGAGTGATTTTGGCCATTTTTAGACCATAGTATCAAATGTGAACCCCCTGGAATTTTTTAAAAAGTGAACCCCCCTTGAACTCTATCGAATAGATCTCATGCTTATACATATATTTATTAAGACTTTATTTAGTAATAAGATGTAACACTAAAATAAGCCATCTAAATAATGTTCCCTTGTATAAAGCACATATGAAGCACATATAAATACACATATTCAAACCCAAGAATAAGGTCCTCCATGTCTACAAACCATATGGTTTGAAAATCACAAATTACTACATTGATACCAGATATCTATAAGACCATGCTACTAATCATTCACACACTTTAGAGTGTAATTTGATAATTAGCCTATTGACTAAAATCACTATAAAAGGGTATTTAGCCAAAATGATGGTGTGAAAAAGATTAAATCGGAAGCTCTGTTAAGACCACTTGTACACGCAGTACATGACATCATCAAAAGACTCGAAGTTTGCCCAAAGCAGGCTCAACTATGGGTAAAATAACAATACATTCCGCTTTGTTTTTTCATGCCGGTTTTCAAAGAGAGCAAAGTTCTTTTGGTTAACATTTTTCAATAATTTTGTACTTTTATGAATTCCACGCAGCTGTTTCCTAACAATGAGATAACATTTGTTGTAAAATTATTCATTAGAATGATGAGAAAATGGAGACAAAACATCTAAGTAAAATCAATAAGTGATCCATTAAAACAAATATAATCAAACGATAACCATTTAAAAAGAGTATATCAAAGAACAGCTATACTTGGCAAGGGGTAGACTTCTTAACTCTTTGAATCAGAAGATTTTCTTTGAACCAGCCTATAGCTAAAATACAGGGTGTCCATAAAGAACTTGTTACACTTAAAACAGATTTTGCATTGTCACTGTGAAGAGACTTCGTGGACCCCCCCCCCCCCCCCCATTGCTAAAGTTTATTTCAAAATCATGCAGTTTCTCTCCATTTTGAGCACTTTCAAGTGATTCTGGTCAAAGTTGTCAAATGTGAATTCCATCACAAAGTGACTCCCCCCACCCCTATGGCAAAAGCTGAATACGGGCATGGAGTATCATACATACCATATCCAGATGCTTGGTCTGAGTTTGCAGAAGCTCTAGGTACATTCCCAGGTACAAGTCCCACATATGCTCTAAAAATACAGAATGAAATCACATTAAGTCAGACACAAATCACTCAGAACCCATATTGCACAATTGATGCAATATACTAATAGAAGTTATATACTAGGAGGGATTGAATATTGGTTATATTCGCAATATAAATTATATTGCCTGGTGTTATTCACCAGGATATAATAGTATCATGGTACAAATATGAGTAAATTACTGTATATCACTCCTTAATAAACCTCGTGCACATGAAAAATCAAGGGATTCTAAATAAATGAAAAAATAAATTCCATAAATAGAGGGTCACCCTGTATGACCATAAATTAAATTCATATCTGGGGAAATTCTATTCTACCTTTCTACTTGGGTCCAGTCTACATTTCTTTGTATTTTTTTCAAAGTATATTTTGAGATTTGAATTTTGCTGGGTTTTAGAATGAAAATGGTGACAAGGTAAACCTAGCTAAAACTAACAGGGCAGAACAATCTAACATTTAGAAATATTAAAGATGGACAAATTCAGATATTATGCTTTAATCAAAATACAATTTTAAAAGTGACATTTTAAAAAGTAACAAAATTGAGAAATCATGACAAACACTGCTAAGATTTTGAACATACATCAAATAAAATAAATACAATAAAATAAATGTTTTTATAACCTCTATTGAAGAAGTGTAATCAAATAAAGTCAAAAATGGAATGCTAACCAAACATGGTGGTCTAGATGATTGATAATGTATCATTTTTTTATACATGAAATTCTAAATATCAATTTTCTCCCAATTAAGTACTTGAATAAAGCTATAAAGGAAACTTAAAGATTAAAGATAATGACATCAATATCCTTTGGTTTTTACCTTACTTCCACAGGAACAAATAGAAATAAAGAAAATCAAATCTCCAATATTCGAAATGCTTTTTAATATAAAATGATTTCTGAGCCTTCAATATGTAGTCATATTGTTACCCACAAGGGACAACCACAGATTGAACTTTGAGGTTACTTTAATAAATTTCATTTCTACCATATTTGAAATTGTATCAAAACCCTACAAGGCTAAAGAGATGAGACACCTTGGCCTATACTTCCAGACAACAACAGCTTCTATTTATGTGTTGATTAATTCATTTTGATTATTTACATATTAAAGATTGGACACATTGACACCCCTGTTATCACACGCCTCCATGAAGTGGCCGCCATCTGGGACTGTTAATAACCAAGACACAAAGCAAAACAACAATTAATAAAATATTTCCCACTAATACGAGCTCAGGCTCTGTAAAAACAAGGATGACACACACAATACAAAATATGAGTTATTTTTTGCAGTGTTGTATGTTTTCTTAAAGTTTATTCAGAAACGTCTGATTTATACCAGGTCATGCTAACCTGGGAAATGTCAGTAAAAGTTGCAATATTTGAAGAAATAAATTGATTGGAATTTCCACATAAAAAATCTTGTCAAAAGTTATTGGATTATACCAACTGCACAATGTAAAAGAATATCTGTTTAGGAGGGGCTTGTTCGTGCAAAACACGATGCGCGATACTCCTGTCATAGTCAATTCCATTGTCTCCAATTTCTTGACAGTAAAATTCTTCACTTTTATGCATCTCTGTACAATTTCAAATACAGATATTAGCATGGTCACTAAATTCCTTGCTGATTTCTTCCATTTCCACTCTGAATTCATTAAACCCTAGACTATTCATTCATAAGTCAGTCCTGTTAGGTGCTATTGATCGCAGGTATGTGTACTCTAACACTTTGCAATTGGATTAAATCTACAAATAATCATGTTGCAGTCAGACAAATTCCAGAAAAGATTATGACATCAAAACCAATTCCAGAAAGTTAATATAGACTATAGATTCTGTAAATGTATGCAGTATTTATGTTGGCCACAAAAATGTAAAATGTTGAGCAGTTTTGAATATCTAGGAAATATTTCGACATCAAAGGGCTCTGAGTTATTCTCATTTATTATCAAAGAAGGCCAGCTTAAATAATTATTTTCAGATATTTTTATTTTATGAAATGCAGCTGAAAAATTAAGATATTGCAAAATTGTCAATAAAATCATTTTGATCCAATTTTAATATATTCAAAATGAATTTTATCCAGAGCTACTTATTTGTGTCTGAATTTATGTCTAAACAATATCATCCAAAGATTAAGAATCAAACATATGACAGGTTTTTTCACTTCTATTGACAAAAACACGTACAGCACAAGTCTTCGACGTGCCTTATGTTTGTTTTAGTCGAGAATATGACAGCGCAGTGTCACCCTCGCATCAATCCACTTCTTTAAAGTTAGCATATAACAAAAATATATTCATCCTTAATTGAAATAATTCAAAAAGAAACCTCCATCAGAAATCCCCAAAATAAAAATGCAATCTTAACACAAAGGGAAACCAAGTGTCCATCGACTCCCTATTAAAAACGTGTCATTCATTCAGTTAAGATTGAGGATATGATAGTTGGTTATAATTGCTACTAATGGTCAGTCTGAAATTTGCAAAATGTGATTTATAATTGAGGGAGACAGTTCAAAGGTTGGAAGAGGCTGAAGTTGTCATATTTGTCAGAACACCAATTATAGGTTGTTGAAATGGGGATGGGGTTTCAAACTTGAGATTTTAGATATTAAATGTTGATAAGGACAACACCATTGTTAGAGACATAACTAACTTTTTTTTTAAATATTTTTTAATTATTGAACCAGCTAATGTTACAATCTGATGATTTTTTATTTCACATGATCTTTATTAAAAAACACAACCAGAAAATCACAAGGGGCAACATTTCAATAAGTCAAACCCACTAAAAAACTGATAAATCATAAAATAGCTAGATTACATCAAGAAAATAATCCATTTTGAGCCATCTAAATCTCAACTTTTGCTACTCAACTGAGATTAACCTAATCCACTTTAATCCTCTTCTAGGCTAATGCCCCAGATCAGCTAAAACAACTTGAACTCTAAATTACAATGTTAAAACAACAACTCTATCTTAAATGTGTTGTTATTTGTGGTAAATGTACCATTCCCAATGAAAACACATCAGATCCCAGAAACTACCAAAAGGTGCAAAACTCATTTAATCTAAATTAATCCTATGGTTTCAATTACAATCAACTCTGTGCTAAATGGTCAAATCAGGTCATGTGACCTACAGGGGAATTATGGGATGGACCATCAGTAGCATCCAGTGTAAACTGAGATAGTAGACCATTTTGAAGAAGTCAACTTCTGGATTGACTGTTCTCATATTTTATTGACGTTGGCTCATGTTTTACAGGATGTGAACATTAACATTAAAAGGTTGGGACATTCTCAGACATATCGTTGTTCAAATGTCATCAAATTTCTATTTAAAATATTGGCGTTAATTGGGCTTACGTCATGTGGGCATTTGGTTTGTTTTTAATAACGCAATCCTATCAAAATCAAAAAGTCTTGGTATTAATATATGATTGCATTAATTATCATGAACATACATTTTGTACAATTCTTCTATACATAATTGTAATATGCCAGACTGAATCTCTGTAGTTAATATTGTTTTTAGGGGTTTTAATTTGCTTTCTCTCCAGTAAACAACCCTTGCATTTTCTGGTTTCCAAAATTGAATATAAAGATTTCCAAGAATGTTTCTTCAACTGGTTAAAAACTCAACTACCCTGACAAAAAAACAAAAGAATATTATTTCAGCAGATTTACGCTCTTTATAATCTTACCCTTCAACCAGGTAAATATACTCTAAACTGGACGCAATGTGATTTTCTAATTCTTAACTGGGAAGTACTGGGAAGATCAGCTGTTACAATTGTATTTTGTGTTGTATTTTAAGAGAAAATTATATTTTGAGTTTTCAATGATTTGAATAAATAAAATTATTAAGTAAAAATGTTAATATTTAATGAAAAGTCTAATAAAGCAGATCTCAGATATTACTCAAAGCAAATTTGTATCACATTAACTTGAACAATTATGGCCTACTCAAGTTTATTTCTTACTGTATTTTTACATACTGTATTACAGGAAACTGCAAATTCTGCATTGCATTTTGTAAAAGAAATGGTAACCATCTCTCTTAGAACATTTCTGCCAATATTCAATCATCTAATGAACAAATATGAATGTCGTGCAAATAAAGAAGCTTTCAAATTATCTGAGTGTTATTATACTGGGATTCCAATTGATAATAAGTAGTATTAATAATGATATAGTCAATTACTATAATAGATGCTTTTCAATTACCGTATATATTGCCAGGATTAATGATTATATTGGAGAACTCTAAAATACAATTATTCTTCCCAAATACATGGTACAGTGTGTTATGCAATTTCTGAATATGAGGATGGGGAATTGATATTTTATAACAAATATTTGATTTTAATCATTCTTTAGATTTCACATAAAGTTATAGACCAGCTAATTGTTCACCTCTACAGAGCTAGAAGTAGACTGAGTAGATTGTTCACCTCTATTGTCGAAATCAAGTGAACACACTGAATAGTTGACAGTAGTTTACAGGTTGATTTAAAAAAAAAAAAATTTCCTGGGGTAATATACACAAACTATCTACCTCTGATTAACCAATCAAAACAGAGGAAATAAATTGCTACACCACCAAAACAAGAAAGTGTATCTATGATATTCAATCATGCTCCTCATATGCATGATAATCATACAGAATCCTTCATTTACTATATGATACCAAGTGAAACAGTGTTGAAAATGCCATAAAACCCCACGGTTATAATCCACTTGAGACTGTCAATAAAGGCAGAATACACGCAGACATGTCAATAAGTTACTTTACAACTCTCTCTCTTAGCTGTCAACGAAGCTATTCATGAATTCAACACTGTAACACATGATACATCTGGAGATACTGTATGTGAATCTGCTATGGGAGCCTGCTTAAAAAATTACCAAATCTTTAATTCAAACATTGAAACATAAATTCACTTTATATATATATACTTTACACTAAACAGGTTTTATTAGGAGTACTAACAACAGGCAATTTGAAGGAAAACAACTGACTAAATTATCAGAAATTAGAATTTTAACATGGAAACAGTTGCTAAATTTCCTCAAACAACAGGTGACTTTGGGGAAAAACAAATAGAGAAAACTGACTTTTGTCTGTTGCTAAACCACTGCTTAGTGTATGAAATGATTCAACTGCTTTTTTAGCAGGTATTTTAGCAAAGATTTTATACCAAATGATCTGGAAACTTGGAGATCGAGACATGCAAAGAAGTTTTCACACTCAAAAGATGCAATTTAGATGATTTTATGTCAGTGCCCATTTGTTTGGCAAAACCATAAATTACACACAGTATTGTTGTTTTGTCAATATTGTTTTCATTAATCGGGTCTTTGTTTATTTTTGTTTTTTAAATGTTGCCAATTATCCTTTTTGATTTCAATGATTGTTTTTATTCATGAGTTGCAATGATCTAGTTGGAAACTTGTGTAATCAGGTCTTCTTAGTTATTTGTTTGTTAGTACAGAATTTCATAACAACGAAAAAAGGAATGATGAAAACAAAATAACAAACAATACAAAAAGGCAAACAGATGCGAATGATTCACAAAGTTTATCATCAACCTATGGACTACCAAAACAAAGAGTTCATTTTGAAGATAATACACTTCATCATTTAGGTAGCTTGGAGACATAACAGTAGTTGGTGACTTTCTTGGGAAACCATGTGGCACTCCCTTGAATAAAATCACACTACCAACATTTCCCTTTCCTCTGATTTGAGAACTAAAGCATGGGATTTACAGGAAATAAAGAAAACAGATGTGAAGTCAATATTGTAATGTGTATAAAATGCTAGAAAATCAAGCAATTTTTGAGAATTTACAGAGAAAATTCAAGAAATATCCATGACATTTTTCCAATGGGTAGTTATCAAAAAGTAAATGAATAGCTGATAAACACACCTTCTATTTTCTAATACACCATTGAAATTGCTATCTTTCAGATAATGGGACATTATACATGTTGAATGCAAATATCCGTATCTCAAATACCCTAAATATCTATAAACTAACTATATTTCCCTCTGAGTATTACTGATTCTTCTTTCGGTTTTGATCCTGGTATCAATTATCCCAAATATTCATCATTCATAGCTTTTTACTGGATTTGGAATGTAAACTGAATCTTAACAACAGAAAATTTTCGTCCTGGTTTTCCAAGGTGTGAGATTTTCCCACATTAGGAATGTTGGGGTCTAAATTATGCCCAAAAAATACTTGTTCATAGATGGCTCTGAATGGAGCATACCTCTTGGTATTTATAAATTAATAATTTTCTACTGTAAGATTTAGAATGCCATAGACTAGACAAGATGATTAGATACATGCTAAATCAAAGAAAAAGAGTAAAACAATTGTTGAGTTAAGACAACTAAGGTACGTATATTAGCCAGATTGATGTTGCTAAAGTTTTCAATCTCCAATGTTACCAAACAAAAGCTTAAGAAGTTTTTGAAAATTAGTCAAATTGAATATGAGTTAATCCTATCTGTTTTGTGAAACTGTAAGAAAGACATCAAAACAATAGGTAACATAACATGATATACTGAATTGCAATCAAATTTGAAGAGTATAGTAGCAATCAAAGTGAAGGTCTAACACAGGGTATATCTTAAGATAACTTAATAAGAATTTAGATTATTATTAAACAGTCATACCATCAGGTGAACTTTAAAGTGCATGTTGAATATGAGGATATTAGAAAATTTAATGAAATAGTGATTTCACAATTGAAAAGGAACATGGAAAACACATGATATTAAGGTATGGTGATATTTTAATGAATTTATGAATCAAACTACTATTTATTTAGCAAACTGAAGTTTCATTAGAATTTCAGGCTTCAGGGAAGCCGACAAGTTATTACGAATGATTGTTTTAACATAGAAAAAATCCTCAAAACAGGCGATTTTTGTAAAAACAACTAAAATAATGTCAATTGTTTGCTCCTAAGGAAGCCCATATAAATTGAAAAATGGTATCAAAACATGCTCCACAAATCTAGTTTATTTCACCGAGATTTTCTACAATAAAAGCAAATGGTATCATCAGTCATGATTCTAATAATGATCAATACTCAAAATAATACAATTGGAAAGGATCTGAAGATTTGCAGTATTTATCATCATATCGTAAACCTGATTTAAAGCGAAATATGGTATTATTGAGGCTATTTTTCAATCATAAATGTTCTTCCTTCATTTTATTCATTGTTTTCATCCGAAGGAAAGCTCTGGAGTCACGCTTCAGTTTGTCTGCCAGTATTTCAATTGGGGAAAAAAAGAATGAGATTTTATCATATGTTATACAATTTTTCAAACGTCAGGATCGTGCAAAACAATATGTATTGTGGGAAAATGAGCAGTAATCTCATAAACGACAATTCATTCGTAGCCCTGATATATTGAAATTGATTAAAAATGCATCATTAGCGTAAAACACTGGCTAGACTTTATATTCCCATGCATAATTTTCTTTTTCTTTTCTGTCCCTACTTTTTGATTGCTTCTTCTGAATTAGGTCATTTTGTATCTTTATTTAGTTCTGCATTAATGCCTCAGCCATACAGCAACCATATGGCAGCTGTAGCTTCCCAAATTGAAAATACAATGTAGATTCTCTATATCAGTTTTGTAAAACTACAGCCCCTTTGCGACTGACAAAGACCAAATGGGACCGAGGCTTAAGTCTCTGTCAAATTCCCTTCCATTTCAAAATAAAGGTTTATATTAGGATATAATCCAGGGTTTGGTGCAAGTATTTTAAGAGAATATGTAAAAGAGAGTGGAGAATAAGAAAAAAATTTCTAACTATCACAAGTAGTCTTTCATTAAACCCCCATTCCCCCTCCCCTTTCATCTATTTCTTCCTCTATATTCTGTATAGAAGTTGTGTTCGTTTGTGGGAAATATGCATGAGTTTGAAAAAAGACTATATCGCAAGATCTTGACATTCAAAGAGTTGCGTTTATTGTATAAATAAAAACGTCCTGCCACAGTTATCATCACTTATCAAGTCAGTCTGACTCTCCATGGGAAGGACATTTTTCTACAATTTTCTACAAATTACAGAATGTTGGGTTAAAATATAGACATCAGTGAAGCCAAAATGTAATTAATCACGTTTTAACTTTACCCCCTCCCTCTGGAATCATCATAACAAAACCACAAATGTTATAAAAAATTAAGTGAAAAACATTATGATGCCACAACATCATGAAATACCTTTCACCCCTTAATGTAATCTATTGCATTTTTTGACATAGAACCCATTATTTGAGTAATTTCTTGCTTGCAAATAAATTCACGTTTTTCACGACAGCTGATTAATTTTTTGCAATCTGTCTGGAGGTTAACCCTATCTGCAAGTTGCAAAGATTAGAAGTTAAATGGTTTTTTATTTATGGGCTCTACAGGGCAATAGATCTGCAATGGGGAATGATTATTTTCTGAGGATTACTCCCATCTTGCCCTTTGTCACATATTTCAGAGACAGTACCAACTTCAAGATTCAGAGGTCCAATTTACGAAGGTGTCATTACTTACAGTTTAGTTTAGGTTTTTGTCTGATTATGAAAAAAAAATAAATTGAAAAGTTAAATAGATCTGCAATGAGGAATGATTATTTCCTGAGGATTCCTCCCATATTGCCCTTTGTCACATATTTCAGAGATAGTACCAACTTCAAGATTAAGAGGTCCAATTTACGAAGGTGTCATTACTTACAGTTTAGTTCAGGTGATTGCATTGGTCAGCTGAAAAGGAGATCACGGGACAATTTTTGTCTGATTATGAAAAAAAAAAATTGAAAAGTTAAATCAGAGAAAAGAACATCAAATCTGTGTGTTATCGAATGAGACCTCAAATATACTGCTGTCCCAAACTGTTTGGTACCATCTGGAATTGTACTTTAAAACTTCAACTAAGTTTCTTATACTCCGGTCGTTGAGATATCATAAGGACCCCTTTAACTGACATGAAATGACTAATCATAATTCATAAAATGTTTTATTTGAATTTTTTCATGATGATATTCTTAATAATGAGCATTTGATACAAAGTATACAACCACATGTTTGACAAATAACAATAGAAAATATTAAACTTGTGTACCTCTGAAAATTGTATAAATAATTACAAACTTATCCTGACAAATGAACACTTGAGTTTATTCTTAAAACAAGAAAACAATTCCTTGAAATGGGATTCACAAAAACAATTTGCATTTCATGAAATTCTTCTAAAACAACATGAAAAAGATTAAAATGTCATTTTTCATTATCTTCAAATCATGAAACAAAAACATGAACTTTTAACTTTTTGATATTTTGATCAAAAGTCGAATGAAATCCAATAAAATGTAAAACTTTTATTAAAGAGTCACAATTGTTCAACGACACTCCAAACAAATGTTGTCAATATTTGCCGAAAATGTTGACTTTCAAATTCACGAAAGCCTCTGTTGAAAGCTGGGAATCGCCCCAATAAGTCACAGAGAAAACTTTAACCCGTATGAATAAAACAAGGTATTCAAAAATTACTTTAAAACACTTGAAACTGTACAGTCAAAACTGAAAGAGGCTAGCCTATGGGAACAATCAATGGTTAACCCATTCAAAAAATCAACAGAGATCTTTGTAATTTCCTGAATTTCTCAAAAATATTTGAATAAACTCTCTAATATTTTTGCATTTCTTTACAATTTAGGATATCCCCTTTGAGACTGTTTACTTTTTATCATGCTAATTTCTCTCATTTGTGCTGAAAATCGCAAAAGAAAACATGACCATGTACCAATTTCATGCCACTTTCTATATAGAGAATCATTGATCAATATGTACATGCTCTATAGAAGAGCTCATTCACTGCTGAGTACACACAAAGTAACACGGGGAATCTTTGCTCTTTTACATGCTAGAAAACCAATAACAATTAGAAGGTTGGTCCAGGTAGGACAAAAACCCACGACACATTCTGACAAACAAACGGAACTATCGTTAACAGTGGCAGTAACACGATAATAAACACTACAAAAAGATCAAACTAAATTAGCAGAACTCAAAGATATGGATCAGTATCAAGTCAAGTAACAACAAATTAGAAATAGTTGCGAGATGAAAAAGCAGTACCCTTATGATAGCTGGAGTAATTTTGACAGAAACATTTGCACAAATCATAAATATGCTTCCGGAAATCATGGATATTAAATGTATCACAAAGTGGAAAATTGCATACAGGTATTATTTAACAATGTATTGTGTATTAATATCGTATTATGGTGTATCATATAATGCACTCTAGACAGATCACAGACAGACAGGTATATTGATATAACATATGGTACATAAAATAAACAATATAGCATCAATATCATGTCAGGAGGGTTAGATTTTCCCATAATAAACACCAACATTGACTTTCAATGATTTTTATTACATTTGGTTGAGTCATTAAAATTCTAATTGAAAAAATCATATATTTAAATTATTTGAGGAATTTGCAGCATCATAAAATTAGTCAAACTACCCTAGCTAAGAATCTTACAAAGAAATGAAATACAGTCATGAAATTAGTAGCATTATCACCAGTACCCCTGTATCAAGGTGATATATCATTTTAAAGCTTATTGGTACACAGGGGGTTATAATAGCCAGTAGGTGGGACCAATGCCATTGATTAGCTTCTACCTAATCCTCAGTCTACAATAACATTATTCTAAATCACCCAGTTATACACCTTGAGTCTACTTTGACTACAATACCCCCAAAGTCCAGTCTCTAATTGCACTAAATCCTTGTTAAAACCACCATTTTATTTGAGATCTTGTTTCAATATTTTCAGAGGCATTCTAAGCATTTCAGCTCAGAGGTGTTATATTTGGCACTCAATTTTTATTTTTGGGGTTTATTACTTATACAAAGTATTTCGTAACAAACGGTCGAGATTATTTCATAAATTGGTTTGGGAAAGTAGTGTGACATTTTTGACTTTCTGATTTGATTTTTTGACATTTTGCTAAAGGTTCTCAAATATGTTAACTCTTTTCTCAATAATTTGTCTTCACTATATGCGAGTTGTAAACATCACTGTTATCAATAGAATGAGTTGACAATAACCAACTCATAATAAAAACTTAAAACTGAGCTCGATAAATTGCCAAAATGAGTAAAAACTCAAAATGCCCTTGTTACTGAGACTCTAAGTATTACAAAACTCAGAAAAGTAGGTAGTTCATATAAATCTTAGAGAGAAAAAAAGCATTAAATAGGTTTAACAATCGTGAAATTTTAAGGAAAGGTTCGCTGAATACTCACCTGTGAATTCTATTGTTATTCATTCTTTGAAACTTAAGACATTTTTGTCTGAAGTCATTCGTGACATTATAACATAGTCGGCAGAAAATATTTACACAAAATATCATAATAATCATTTTAATATTTGAAATAAGAAAACATATCAGTAACACCTGACCTATGGAAATATATTACGTATGAGATATTTTCGCACATAGACCTTGAGTTTATACCGTTGGCACGATGACAATACTTAAAGCTTCGTTAAAATATGATGTCATGAGCAAATAGGTTCGTTTAATGCTTTGGATATTATCGTCAAAACTAAAATGAAGTTAAGATTTACCGAATCAAGTAAGGAATCAGTATTTGAAATATTTCAAGAAGTTGATGAATTCAATAAAGGTGAGAGAAAATTGTTTTTTGTAATTAGAAACTAATTACTTATTGTTTGCAGTTGGCTAGTTTCAGTAAACAGACGGAAATTGAGAAGAAACCTTTCATAAAGTAAGATCTATTCAGCTTAAATTAGCGTTTTATCGTTCCGAAAAATGTTATCACTTTTGAAAAATAAAAATGTCATGAACATCTATTGATTTTCGTACCATTTATAAATAGAGGAATAAATTTTTGGCAAGATCGTAAGTTCATTTTGATGATGTAATAAACAGGGTGGTTGCATAAAGATCACCTGTGGGGCAATATCTCTCACTGATGCGATCCAATCAGAATACTCCTGCAAAAATCATCCGTCTGCTTATGCAAAATCATCCTAATCTCTCTAAAATTTGAATGAACTGTCTAATTTTATGTGATTTTTGAATAATTTAGAGCATCACCTTCATATCTATTTAATCAATTTCTTGCAAATTCCTCAATACTTCTGATAATTTCTAAGATAAAAACATCACCACCATGAGATTATATTTCTGAGTGCACAGAATTCTTCAGATAGAAGTGCCAAATTTATCGTCTGAAATGTGCTTATTACTTCACAAATACTGTACAAGTTTCTGGATGAAGGCAAAATTGATCAAAAACATGTTGATAAGTACAATATTTCATCTTAAAAGCACAAAACTAATTCTCACTGACAAGGATTATGGAATACCTGATATTGCTATCATAAGGGCTATCTTGACTTTTGACTGCTGATGAGAGTCGACTGACCTCGTGATTTTTCTTTTTATGTTTAGTTAATGAGTGGACCATCGAGTCTTTAATTAATTCAAAGGTCTTAATGGTCACCTGGAATTCTAAAGTGAATTGCGTCATTGTGAACTCTCTAACTCAAATATAGAGAAACTGATACAATGAAACTGAATGGGAAATTCAAATATATGAACAGCAAAGTGTATATACCGTAATATAGCAACACTCTGTGTAGAACAATTGCAGAGTACATTGTATTTACATAAGTCTGTATACTAAATTATTCCTCAAAGTATGTTGAATAATATTGCATGCGTTCCTAGAATAATAGTGTACATAACGTAACTGAATGGCAGCTGACAAAGCATCTATCGTTGTTGTATTCATCTACATATTTCTCTGTAGCTTAACTTCAAAATAGTCACACACATTTCCAAAATGTCCATATTTGGACATTGATACATTTTCCTTCCTCTCACATGCTCTTTTAGTATTTTAAGATTTAAAACGGAAGATACAAAAAGTAATTTCTGATAAGATCAACTCAAGTAACATGTTAACTTGAGTATGAGACCAAATGGTTCCTATATTTGAAGGCCATTGATTGTCTTGTTTTAAAATCAAAATTACAGTAGAAAAGAGTGAAATCAGCAAGGAATAAAGTAATCAGGCATGTAGCAAACACTCTAAATTGTATAGAAATGCAGAAAAATTGGGCAGTTCATTCAAATTTTAGAGAGAAATAGAGTGAAATAAGCAAGGTCAAGTTATAATTTATTTGAGATCCTGGATAACGACTACAAACAATCAATAACAATCATAACAAGGTTGATAAAATATTCATCACAGAAAATTACCAGAAACTTGACACCAATCGCGTAACAATTAATTGTAAAACAAATATGGAAAATAAACGGTCAATTCTCTGCATACAAGTGTGAAAGCTGGGTAGCTTCCGGGGTGTTTGAAAATCTACAAGTTGCTTTATGTAATCGCGTGATTGTAAATGTTTAAACAGCAATGTTACACGTATCACATTCTGTAGACTTAAAGAGAATATGGACGATGTTGGCTCATATTGTAAGTTTGTGTACAGAGCATACAATTAACTCTCAATTAGTATTGGAGTGCCATGTTCAGCGTTCCTAGACAAACCAAGTTTGTTTTCTTTGGTACTTCTTACATTTTGTATAATAATGAGGCTTTTTCATGGTCTTGCATCAAATCTCTACTTACATACATGTTCACATATAGTTTTGTGAACAGTATGAGAAAAAAAGGGCAATATAGCGCTTGAATCAAGAGAAGCTACTTCCATGATCTGCGTACTAGACTTTCATTGCATGAAAAATGCCCTGGGTGTTTAAATGGGCCTTCAATGACTTTTGGTTTGAGAAAATTAGCCCTTTGAGAGAAATAAGCCATTTTTGCAAAAATAGGCTCAAATGTGCAAAAAAACGCCTAAATGTTTTGATATATGGATTTTCAAAATGGGTACAGTCTCCTCTCCCTTGTCACTATGACTGCAGATATGTCCGTGAATAATTGTAAAATTACATATACATGTAATAGAGGTTCGAATCTAACTCACGTGAACTATCATGAGAGCCATGAGGGCTATTACTATTAAAATATTCACAAGTTTCATTTTCACATTCACTTTAAATCATCTGCTCCATATAGCTCATAATGTTCACTCTGTCAAGGAGTTAATGATATGATTTAGGATTTAATGATGAATAACTAAGAGGAGTAGTGCAACATTAAACTACAGACATTCCCCAGGGTAAAAAATTATATTGAAGTTTTCAAGATGAAGAAAATAGTTTTACCCTATACCCATCTAAGTGAATGAAATTGTACTTTTTAAACCTCAAAAAGTTCACGCACCCCCTCCCTCCCTCATTGTGGGTAAAATCAATGAATGATCAATGCAAACTATATGTATGACATCATCTACAAATATGTTGAATGGCCCATGTTATCGAGACCTTACTTTGAAACTTACAAAGAACTCAATGATTATAAGACAAGGGTTTTCAATCGATGTTGTGTAGTACTCTCTTATCTCTAGATAAGTTAAATGGGAAAACAATTTGGAAGGTCCACTACATGAAAAACCACTCAAGTATAAGTCCTGATTGCATTGGAGAAAATACCACATCCTTTTTATTATTTTGCAAACCAGATAACCTTCAGTAGATAAGCTAAAAGTTAAAATGTCATCTCTAAAATATCAGAGTGCCGCCCGAGGCATTTTAACCTTACTTTTATAAAGACAAACAAAAATATCTGCACGCAATCTTAACACTAATATCTTGTATATGAAGCATCTAACATCTAATTTAACACAAAATTAATTAAACACTGCCAAAATTAAAATGCCATAGGCCTCGTACCTAGCCTTTATATCAAGCTGTATACACATACCCTTTAGCAATTTCACTTTTCGTTTAATGACCAGTTATTAACTATACCAATATCAGCATGAGATAAAATAGATGTGCATTCGTCAAAAAGGAACCAAACAAGGTAGACTGCTGATATTGAGTCGAAAAATATTTTTTCAAGATTTGATTTTGTCAGACATAAAAGAGTTTGAATTTCAATGTTGACGGGAAATCTTTCATAAATACATTTGGAAATGACACATGCGGTAAATCAAAAGTGTTAATTGAAAAAAAATATTGGTGGTTCATTTTAGTGACCTCATCCATGTATAAGTTGACAAATTATTTATTAATGATAAATTGAATGTGATTAATTGTAATCAAATGTTTGTTATTACTATTTCAGTTGTACGTGACCACATTATGACTCTTGATTGTGGATCGACTACCAAACACCTGTGACCTGAAACTAACCAATCAACATGTGTAGAACTAGCCAATCAACAATTTTGATAAATTAACAAACGTGTAGATATAATCGGAATCACGCTATAGATCAAAGGCCTACGACTGATCAACCTGTTTGATGCCAAAGAAAAAAGGTGACAGTCCATCAATCAGAAAATTAAAAACTGTCCCGTCAAAAAGTAGGAAATAAAATACATGGACACCTGTGTGCGTTGGATGGAATATTATTACACAGAGAATAATGATTTAATATCGTAAATCAAATTATGCAGTGTACATATTTCACATAAGGTGCAAGTACTGAAATATTGCCAAAATGTTATCGAAGATGTTTTATATCGGGGTTCTTACCCCAGCATGCATCACTGTCGCCTTTTTCGTGGCTTTTCTCATCTGCTGGTTTAAATGTGGACTACGTGAAAAATTCCTCCGAAAACGATATCCAGAACATTTTAACAAAAATGAACCGAACGTGCAATTTACAGACTTAACCTACCGAAATAGGAATTGTGGATTCACAGAAAGGGATGTTCCGGAAAGTGACGGAGGACGTCAATTAAGCACCCCATCATCAACACATAGTTATGAGACAATGGCAGACTCCCATTCAGCAGCAGAGAGTGATCATAGTTCTATTAGTAACTCTTCAACTCAGAGAATGCTTGGAGTTGGAAGCAAAGAAGACCAAAGAAGGTCACAGCCTCATTTTGAACCTAAGCAGACGGCTTTACCTACCTTTGGTGAAAGCCCCATCTATGGGGTACAGCGACAAGGCTGGAATTATCCCACCCAGCACCAAGACTATATCACCCAAAAACATACTCAACAAACAATAAACAAACAAAATGACAAATGCAGATATACAAATAAACAATCATCAAATAATGCAGAAGCACCATTTTCTACTGACAGTAAAAACATTACCCAGGAATGGATTAAAAATTACAGATGCAGTTCGCTAGAAGATCATTATAAACACTGTGTTATTGGAATACATAATAATAGCGACATTAAAACCTCAAATTATGTCCCAGGAAATTATGTTTCCTCGTCTTACCCAGAAGCCCCAAAAGACATCACTAGAGGGCAGCAGTATTTACAAAGCCAAATAAGAGACTTCAAAGGGTACCATCCCCCTCCCCCAGATGTTACCTATAATCATCCCCCAGCACGCCCTGGGACATACATCCCCCGTAGTCTGTCTGACACATATGGGATGTTTGTCACTCCCCAGAACTACCCCCAAGTGCATAGTGGACCCAATTATTACCAAGGCATAGACACTGATTCAGAATATAACAGAGACTACATGTATCAACCCCCTAGCCAAAATGAACATAGGGTTGCTATACAAATGGTGTCATAGAATTTGAAATAATTTTGTGATTAGAAGTTATGAAGATCAGTCCCCAAAAATATGCATCTAAATGTTATCTTCATGATGAAAGTTTCAGTTTTAATGGAAATCAAGTATTATTTCAAAATTTATGTGTTGTTATAATTTTGAAATTTTCAGTTTTTAATGCCTGAGAAAACAGAAAATCAAATATTATTTTGTCAATGTAGGTTTCAGTTGTCACACATTGAGATACCCTTTTCAAAAATAAAAGAGTGATTGAATTCATTTTACTCTTTAGATTTCTGATAATCCTTTAACTCTGAGCTTATCAGATGCTTAATCATTAAATGATGGTTCTTGAAAAGTTAACACATTATTGCAGCCCTACAATGTTCTGATTGGTTGAGCAACTTAGTTAGAGGATGGCGACTTGGCACTGAGCCCAGGGTAGCAATACTGTGGAATACTAAGCCATATACTCCCATCCCGACATAGCCGTGCCCCCTTTGTCTTATCCTTCCAAATGGCTGATAAGAGGGGCTCTGGCATACCAGAATGATATGCTCCTACATGCTCAGATACTAGCATGTTATTGGTTTGAAATGCCATTCATTGATTGTAATGTCACACCAGTACTAATTAACACCAAATAAATATTTACACAATCATTTTGTATCTTTCTCTCTCCCATTTGGGGAATCAATAGTCTGAATAGAGACCTGTGTTACTGCATTGTTAAATCAAAGGTGACTTTGACTACGCACATTATGCATAATAAATCATGATTTGTAAAAATGCATGACTTTTTTACTACATGTGTGACTTACTTCTGTCTAAATGTATGACTACATGTATTCAAAACACTAGATCAACTGCCTTATATGACTGTTCTGTGAAAATGCTTGACTGTTTGATAATTATTTCAAAATTAGAAACTGGAAAGATACATGACTGTTATAGCAATATGCTTGACTATTCTGTTAAGACACAGGACTATTCTGTTAAAGAGACACTATATTTCTGTCAAAATGGATGACTGTTATGGAAAAACTGGTCTGTCAAAATGTGCTACGTTCATGGCAACTTAACCTACAATTCTGTGGGAGTACTTTCTACTGTTCTGTCAAAATATGTACGGAAAGTATTACTTTATTTATAACTGTACATGTATATAAAATATTATATGATGTAATGTAACTCTGGACTAAAAGTTTTTGTGATATCTGAGCACTAAACATTGTAAAGTATCTTATCAGACATGTATGTACACGAGGGGAAAGAGTACCCGTGTATATACAACCTACCGCCGAGCAAGACACGCACATACCGCCGAGCAAATGTTTGATAATGTCATCTCGTAGGAAAATGGACAATAAAGGTAATATAATGTCACTAACAATTCCCTTGGATGGTTAGAGTTGTTACTAAGATGTTCTAGCAGGCGCAATTGGCCTAGAATTATAGTTGAAATATATTTTTATGTCCAAATTAAGAGATAAGGTAAACGTATAATGGTTTTCGATTTGTTTTTCTCATTCATACTCGCTTTAATTGATAATGAGCCATACATAAGACATACTTGGGTCGGTAAATGGATGTGCATATGCATAATATATTAAGTGTCAAAATATTAGGTCAAAATAGCACTTTTGAACAGCAAAATCTTCACTTAAACTTTGTCCTAAAAGATCCGAGGTTATCGGACATCGGACCCGATGTGATCGACGAGTAATATTATAAAGATCCGAAAATATCTTGAGTAAAGGATCTCAGAATCCGAACATTACTTGAGTAAAATCTGTTGAGATCCGATTATATCGTCGAGTTTATGACGTGCTGATGAAAAAATAATAAACATACAATCTGCATCATTCATGTGAATCATTTTGTTGTGAACAATAAATGAAACTGAAAAAAATATGGCTATCACCAGTTACCACTGCACATCGAAACATTGTATTTCAGGTCCTCGGTACAAATGCTTCCACTGTAGTTATAAATCACACGAGATGGATGACTTTGTGGTCCACTTCAGTCAGCACCATCCATTACTGATTATTAAAGTTAATGTGCCTGAGTTAAATGGCAAAAAATGGATTTACAATGTTTTTGACTATGGTATTGTATTATCAAAGAAAGATCACGGTAATTTTCGTTTCGAGGATATGAAGCTTGTGAAGCTTGGGATTCTTCAAGTTGTGTTCTTTGAGTAGAATGGCGCTTGTAATGCAGAATTAAATGTTTTTGGGTTGCACTCTTACCATAGACACATAGGAAATAATGGTGATTCAAGTGTAAGCATGAATTCAATGTTTTAAAGAACTTTGCCAGAAACAGACGTTGACGTATAGTGCTGCGGGAATTATATCATATTATATTATATCCCGGTGCCAGGAGTATATGATAAATAAAAAGGAATATTTGTGATATCGTCATGATATTATATGCTCATTCGAAAGCTTACTCACGGTATAGTCGGAATAGCTCGGTGGTAGCTTCGGGTCCTATATAATCGTACTCGTGACATAATCGGGTCTTTCATTTTCAACTTTCACCGGTGATTTCAATGATATGCAACGTATGGCAGTGAAATAAATATGATACATTTACACCTATTGTATCTTTGAATCGAATGAAGTAAAGACAGCCATGGTTGTTACTTATTCAAGATGTAAATCATCATTCAAATATTTAAAAGTTGAATTTAGCGATTGGATAGTAAACATTGCGCTAAGTACTCATTATTTTGCAAACATGAGTGCCTGGAACAATAACTTTATCAGTTACACACAATTCTGTGTTTTATCTGTTTCTCATATTGAGAAATTCAAGATATAAACAAAAGTTTATAACTCACCCCCTACATTTTCAGACATCTTCGGGTCTTTGCTCGGCGGTAGGTTGTATATACACGGGTACTCTTTCCCCTCGTGTATGTATTTGCCAGCAAAAAGTATCTGGTCAAACTTAAAGTGTTATTAATCAAATAACTAAGCTCACGTGGAAAACTCTTTCAGACTCGTGTACAAGACTTTTAATTTGAAATGCTACTACCGAAGCTTACAAATGGTTCAGTCACACATACATCAATACGACTCAAATAAATTCTTTCATATAATGGTATGACGGATTGTAAAATCAAGCAAAATAAATCTTTTCTATAAGAAACACGAAAAGTTGATTTGTTATGACTTTCTAGCTTTATCAATGTCATTATTATAACCCCTGGGTTTTCTCCAGGACATGCCTCAAGTTGATTGCGGCACAGTTTCGATGTAAGCGTCCAATCATATGCAAGGAGAAATGACCCTTGGGATGAGGGATTTCTAAGGATAAAGGCCAAAAATATCACGATTCCAGGGTGTCAATTTTTGGATGCGTTCTATAATTCAAGAAATTTAATCATCTGGAAAGTGATCAATCAATAGCCTAAGTAATCAATCAACATAAAACATTTGCCCCTTCGTAACCAATCAACTAGAAATATTCTAAGAGTTGTCCAGTCTTTGGTATATTTTTCTCAACCTCATTTATAATCTTATGACATCCTGAGGAAACAGAATCTACTCTATGAATGGATCTTCTCCTTTTTTGAAAAGCTAATAGATACAACATAAGTAAAGCAATATATCACCCTTTGAATTTCGAGATCTTTAATGCAAGCAGGGTCTTTAAGCCTACTCTAATACATGGAAAAATTGTTATTTGGCAAAACCCTAAATTAAAAAGAATATGTCCAAAATCAAACACTCACTCTTCTTCTCTTCTTGATGCCTTAAACCTTCAAAATAAAAATCATTTAAAAAGTTACAAGGCATATAATTTTCTTTTCTGTAGAGATATATCATTTATTTAAATCCCAAAGCATCTTTGTTCACTCGGCTCCCATCGCAGTGAAGCTGGAGAGTGTGAAGATGCTTTTAAAGATGAATTGCCTGATACAAGTATGAGATGTAAAGCATGGGACACTTTCACCATTTCTGATTATGAGCCATGTAAGAAGAGGTCTTTGCTCTTTTGACATCACACAAATTCATTAACATGCAACCCCAATAGGCACATGACCTCATGAATACTAATGCAAATTTACATTTGCTCCAGTGAAAATGTGACTTCTGGAAGACAAATCACATGCATTTACTGATGCAAAACATGAACAATTAGAATCAAAATGACAACTTATAATCGTAATAGCTCAATTAAGGTTTTCACTTTTAAGAATAGCTAACGAAAGTTAATCTTTATAAATTGCTTTCCAATGGTGTAAATTTCTCTGGAATCCTATCAACTTTAATCTGGGACAAACAATTTGTTAAAGCAATAAATTCCATTTGAAAAACTGAGAACTTAAATCAACGAGACAACATCATGCTTTGTTCTAAATGCTAAAAACTAATCTCACTTATAATTGTCTCCCTAAATACTTGTACTTTATATTGATAAATATGACTTAAATAAATATGACAGTATGAAAATGTCAGCTACACCAACTGCATATAGTAAATATTCACAAGGTTCCTATAAAAAAGAGCAAAACACATTTCTTCTGAGGTGTTAACTCGACCGAAAGCAGACATACATCATTTACATATAAGGGGTTGCATCAAAAATATAGAAAGTTCCTCTACTAGACTGGACCAATTTTAGTGTCTCATACATTTTAATTATAAGATTTGAGAAAAAAGGTAATATTTATGCATGGCAGCCCATGCATGAGTTTTGCCATGTATATTCCACTCCTAGTCTAAAAATTTGTAGCCTCAAAATTTGTAGTTCCAGATTCCTTTGCTTCATTATTTGAAATATATGACATTCAAGCCCATTCATATTTTTCCTCATAGATTTTTTCCCTTTGTTCTGTAAACAGAATGTGTATCAGTACATTTTGGTTACAGGTTATCGAAATAGCCAGTCAACGTGGGGGTATTTTTATTAGAACTTGAATTATAAAGATGTACCGCTGCAAAATGCAGAGATCAGACATTCCAGATAAGACATATTTCTTCAAAATTGTTTTATAACAAGCAAGTAAGTTCCAGGGAAAACATAAATTGGTTTTATTTTAAATGTGGTTTTCTGAAAAAATGTGAAATTCATTGAAAATACTTCATTCACATCAAATTATGGCAACAAGGTCTAAAATATTTTTCAAGGTAATTATTTGGAAAGAATAATGAGTGGTTGATCAATTAAATACCAATCTAAAATCATTTTTATAAAGTCAATCGTTGGCTTTAATGTTAAAAGCCTTACATTGCCGATTGACATTATATATGCAACAATGCAATACATCATCAATTTTTTTTTTAAAAAGGAAGCTTAGACAAAACAAAACATCAAACAAACATCCAACAATTTCACCCATATGTTTCCTAAAAACTTGTCCCAGGGTAATCATAACTCGAAAGAGATCATCAGAACACCGATTCAGAATCTGTATCGATTGCTTAGATAAATGTTAGTGGATTCACATATCAGCAAATTAGTTTTAATGGCTACAATCGAATATGTTTTCGACAATAGAAGTAAGACTTAAAAAAACAACGTGGAGGAAACCAAAAACTTGTCAAACACAGTAGTTGTATATAAATTGAAAAATATCAGTTTTAACCAATATTTTGTTTGACATGTTTTCAATAGCTATTTTAGTCTCATAATTCAGAGTTTATTGAATAACATGCCACATCAATAAATGTCACACAAAAATGTGATCTCTGACATTCTATTAGACATCATTGTGTAGTTATGGTATTTCATGTGGTAAAAATGGCTGAATATTTGTCATATGAGAAATTTGAACTCTGAAATGAGTATGATAAAAGTACGGTAAAACTTGTTTATGTGAATATAACTAAGATTGGTCAAAAGTGTTCAGATTAGCAGGTGTTTACATTTCAAGATTTTTTAACATGAGAGTCAATGGGGGATAGTAAAATTAGGACTGAGAGAAAGTGGGTGTTTGATAAGAGAGGTGGAGAATACCCAGGTTTAATGTACACAATATATTGTAAAACCAATGTTTTTTCATCAAATATTTTCAGAAAACGTGTTGATAACTTTGCCGTCTCACATTTCTATAGCCAAACTTTACTCTATCTGTTAATCTTAAAAGTATAGTAATTGCCAAGATTATTCATATTTAATACCACAGATCTGTCTATTTACAGATACACATTACAGCCATCACTTGGATCAAAAATAGGTAACTGAAGAATTAGAGGTTCATTGTAAAAACTTGTTAAAGCACACCTTGTGTGAAACTATATGTTTGTAGTTTATTCTTTCTGAAATAGCTCGGATCTAGCGAGAAAATTTTGAAGTTTGGTTGTATTTGGAGTGTATTTGCACCAATCTGTGCATACCATGCGTACTGGGCGCTACAGCTATGTCTTAATTAAAGGAAATTTTCCAATGAGAACTGGGGTGTGCTGCAGAAAGAAACTTTCCTACCTGTAGGTATGTTCTTGACAGCCTCTTCAAACACCATACAACACCTTTGCTCCATCTTTCTACTGATAGCTGAAATAAAAACAAATGACTTGAAAACAGAAAGAGCCATAACATGACAAAATGTCACCACCAGGTTGCCATTAAAAAATGACATAACTGTTACAGAACTGAAATGAACACCAACTGCTGGCACCAAAAATTGTGACTATAACAATGTTATATGTTAACATTTCTGATTTCTCATCCTCCTAAGCAGGTATCCAGAATCCATACCTATAACCAATTTGAAAGTGCCCGATTAAACTGAATCACGTATCTAATTATGCGCAATGACTTATACATGATTTCTGTCGCAGTGTCGACAGCCAATCAGATTGCGAGTTCTTAATCGGGGAAATGCTAACTGCTTATCGCAGGGGGTAAAATGAAAGAATATATTCTGGATTTTGAAGCCCTGTGATCGGAGGATGACATTTCTTGGTGGTGACATAAAATGAGAGCCATATATTTTTGGCAGTACTAGTACATAGTAAAGTGTTGTTAGTCTCAAAATTTTGAAGTCTTACAATATATTCGTCAACACATTTAGACAAATAAAACCTGTTCAGTTGAACACCTCTGTAATCGGAAGACCTCCATAAGTGGAACAGTTTTTGAGGTCCACTAAAAAAGTCCTTGTATGTGGAATATTTATTTTCTTAAATTATGGGGGAATATATTAAACAAATGAAAACTGTTCAGTTGAACACCTCTGTAAATGGAAGACCTCCATAAGTGGAACAGTATTTGAAGTCCACTAAAATAGTCCTTGTATGTGGTATATGTCTATTTTTAAATTATGCAGGAATATATTAACAAATGAAACCTGTTCAGTTGAACACCTCTGTATCACCTCGATATTATGAAAATGATTCGATACAAATTATTCGATACGCATATTCATGTAAATGTCTGTGTATACATAGAGGAGTGGGGGTTCGAGTCCCCCGCTAAAAAATCTTTCAAAGTTACCCTTCTGAGCATAGAAAGTGGTGTTGTTATTGAATGTTGGGCTTTTAAAAGACCTCAACACCTCAGATTTACCTTTTGGGTTGTGTTTATTGCGATGATCTCCATATTACGAATATCAGCAAATTTAAGTGAATTAAATCTTGCCGAGGTTTCGCTAGTCATTAAATATTCGAGCGTCATGTTTGATTGTCGTTTGCTAAATATATCGCAAATTGGAAAGATACTATAACATATTAAAATAAAGATATGTCTATGGCCCTATCGCATTTATTACGTATTAAGATAATTAATGGTATAACATTTGGTGTGGAAATGCACATAGAGCATCTAAAATCACAAATTTTCGCAAAATTATTGAATATCTGTTTATTGCTCAAAAGTTCACATTCAGATTGAATCATGAATCATTGAATCGGAGGTGATTCCTAGCGATTATATCGGTGCATCGACCAATCGTGCGATCCCTAGTTCATACATAAATCTATGACTTAAGATTAGGGATGATTCAGAATATTCAAACACTGTCCATTGGGGATAATAAGGTTAAAGAGAGATCAAATAGAACAAAAAATCCGAATAATCATCAATATACGTTCTTCCACATAACTGATGTCATATTTGAACAGGTCTAAAACAGGTCTATCTTAAGCCTCAGTCGCATTTGCTCTAAGACGGCCATACAGTGGCCATAGCTTCGCAAAATCCAAAAAATCTACATCATACTACTTATCCCTCTATTTTATGCTGCATATTTCTCTTGATTTTGGGATGCTACAGCCACTGTACAGCTATCATGAATCAACTGTGACTGAGAGGCATAACTCAGTTTTTTTAACATTCAATGCAAGTGAAAGAGTTTTTAAAAATTTAGACATCTTCAGAGTTAAAAATATTTTACCTCCTTGTGCAGCCAAATGTTGCTTAGCAACAGCTTCCCATGTGACCTCTTTGTCACCATGTCGCTCTCTGGCAAAGTTTAAAATCTCAGTCTGATGTGGTTGGGTGAAATCGAACAATCTGGCAATTGGCAAAAATGAGAGCCACATTTCTATATCTTCATCAAATTCCTCGACAGCTTTGCGGAAGACAATAAGAGCCACCATTCCTTTAAGAACTGCGTCACTTGGACCCTCTTCATTCATCGCACCAAGAATCTCGCTTCGTTTTCGTAACTAAAACCGAAAGACAATGTATTTTCATCATAATGTCAGTTTAGAACCACTTGTAACAAAATATTGGAAATTGAAAATTGTTTTTCTCTTAATATGGCAGACAACTCATATCACTTTTGTTCTCAAATGCAGCAGGATTTTATATCAAAACTTGTTTTGACCTGACATCTATAGTTGAGTCATTATACTATTTCCTAATAAACTGATGAATAGTAAAACAGAACCTCTAAATGAACACTGTTTCAGTAAATTGAGCTAGATATGAAACATTTCTTGAAATCTTAAATTGTGGCTAGCTTTGATATCAAGGCAATCAATATTTGGTAAGTATACTTTTTTCTAATTTTTCTCTTATATTTATAAAAATTGTGGCGCTTACATATTCATTCCACCAGGCAACAAGAGAAAATCAGATTGTGTTAACTAAATTATACATGTTAAATGGAACCAAATCCATGCAAATGTCTCAAATAATTTTGCTCATTGTTTTGCTGTGGAGATTTTATTGAAATTAAAGAAATACTTTACCTTGTCTGCATATAGGAGCTCCATTCTGTAGGACTATAACATAGAAAGATAAATATATTTATCCTGAATAATACAACTTGGTCGAGAGAAGCAATGCTCATATTTTCATTCTGGCCATGCCTTCGACCATGCAATTTATATGATAATTCTGATAATGGACTTTCTAGTATTAACGGTTTTGAGTACTGTCAAGAGATGGCAAAAAATTCAGTGGGTCAGATGTAGACATTAGCATTAAAAGTTACATTAAAGATATATCCAATAATACACTTTTAATCTTAATTTAAAACCACAATTCCATTCTGATACTCATCAAATATCAACAGATGGGAGGGGGACAACATTTTAAGTGTGATTGTTATCAAGTATTGGCCCTTTAATGTTGACACATTACAAATGTTACATAATAGTGTATTGTCACTTTGTTAGTGTCTCAAGTGGTATCAACTCATTTAGTTTTATGACCCAATTTAGGGTAAGATAAGGATGGCCATCAAGATGTTCATAGTCTCTAAAATGATCTCATTGGTCAATTGATCTCTATAATTGATCTGATTGGCCCTCAGCATTTTCAAAAAACTGTACGGGCCTTGATCGAAGGTAGGCACCAACTGTCTCATGGCATACTAGTGTGAAGCCATTCTGATACTCATAGCATCTTTCTGTTTCACTTGAAACAGGACTGAGAAGATTTGTGATGTCATGGTTTATCATGATGGTGTGAAGCTAATAGGAGGCCATGATTTCTCATGATGCCACAATTCAGTAATTTACTTATGTGCAAATGTTTCTTGCTATGCCAGAAGATTGAAAAGGTATGTCTATATTGAACAAATACCTCTCGCCATAACTCCTTTGATTTTGGGTTAAACCGTAGCCCCCTCTGGAGGAAGTTTCTAGCATTGTCTGTCGATAAGGCATCTTCCATTTCCCATTTTGCCGCTAGGATCCACAATTCTGAAAAAAAATTGTTGCTTATATTCAAATGAATCAATCACCCCCCTCAACTGGCTCACACTCCAAAAACTGAAACTACTATATAGAGTTATATATTATTCATTTCTTTAAGGCTTTATAAACTAGACAACTGCAACGCCAAAGCGTAGCAAATCCCATCGAACAGCCATGGCTGGCATATTTACAAACAAAGTATATAGCAAAAATGGCAGCCATTTTTCAAAATGGCCACCTTCTACCAAAAGTGTCATTAGACAGTGTGCCATGCTTATGATATAGTGATATATGATATAGTGGCCTTAGAAGAAGGTAAAACTATTATACCTGGTTTTCTTGTGTGTATCTGCAGCATTTGGTTATAGATTCTGCTGACACTTGCCTTCTCTCCTCTCTGTTTGCTGAACTGTATGTGAGATAACCACAGTTTAACATCATCTTGGAATCTCGATAAAGCAAGCTGAAAATGTCAACAAAAATTAACGAGACAGTAAAATATAAACATCAAAAAAAGCAGGTATTAAATATGAAGTTACTTTTCAAGAAATTTCAATGAGCTGTTTTCTGGACCTACAATGACATAATCTATCAACAAGACACACAGTGATAAATATCGCACTTTGAAGAGCAAACTGGCCACCATGCAATTTACCCAGCATAGCCAAAACCTAATCAGACCTTGGCACTAGTCTGCTCTTCCATCTGTAAACATTTCAAGTTGACAAGGTTAGCCGTTTTCCTGCAATTTTGATGACAAGAATTTATTTGTAGTCTTGAACTTTGGGAAAATTTAGATAACATTGTTTGTGACCTAATTTGATGACCTTCGACCTTGAAAATTTCACTTTTTCAGACCTCAGTAGGTCTTTTGTAATTAGCTGACCTAAATTTAAATCCAAAATATCAATTTAGAAAATCAAATTTTTGACCTTTTCAAGGCCACTGAAGGCCAACGAAAGGTCAAATCTGAAATATAAGGTCAGATTTGAACTTCTGAGAACTTGTAGATGTTTTTAAAAAAAAAATTTGGTCAATTTGGAGCAAGTTGAAAAATTCAAAATGGCCGCCAAATTGAAAAATTCAAAATGGCCACCATGTAATTCAGCCAGCATACCCAAAACCTAATCAGATCTTGGCAATAGTCTGTTCTTGCATCTGTAAAAATTTCAAGTTGAACGGATAAGTGGTTTTCCTGGAATTTTGATGACAAGATTTGTTGAAAAATTCAAAATGGCCACCACGTAGTTTACCCAGGATGCCCTTAACCTAATCAGATCTTGGCACTAGTCTTCTATTGCATGTGTAAAAATTTCAAGTTGAACAGGTTAGCGGTTTTCTTGGAATTTTGATGACAAGAATTGATTTGTAGTCTCAAACTTTGAGAAACTTGGATAACATCATTTGTGACCTAGTTTAATGACCTTGACTTTCGACCTTTAAAATTTCACTTTATCAGACCTCAGTAGGTGTTCTGTAATTAAGCTGACCTAAATTTAAATCCAAAATATCAATTTAGAAAATCAACTTTTTTTACCTTTTCAAGGTCACTGAAGGTGAATGAAAGGTCAAATCTGAAATCTAAGGTCAGATTTGAACTTCTGAGAACTTGTAGATGTTTTTAAAAAAAAAATTTGGTCAATTTGGAGCAAGTTGAAAAATTCAAAATGGCCGCCAAATTAAACAAGACACACAGTGATAAATATCGCACTTTGAAGAGCAAACTGGCCACCATGCAATTTACCCAGCATGGCCAAAACCTAATCAGACCTTGGCACTAGTCTGCTCTTGCATCTGTAAACATTTCAAGTTGACAAGGTTAGCGGTTTTCCTGCAATTTTGATGACAAGAATTTATTTGTAGTCTGGAACTTTGGGAAAATTTAGATAACATCGTTTGTGACCTAATTTGATGACCTTCGACCTTGAAAATGTAACTTTTTCAGACCTCAGTAGGTGTTTTGTAATTAAGCTGACCTAAATTAAAATCCAAAATATCAATTTAGAAAATCAACTTTTTTGACCTTTTCAAGGTCACTGAAGGTGAATGAAAGGTCAAATCTGAAATCTAAGGTCAGATTTGAACTTCTGAGAACTTGTAGATGTTTTTAAAAAAAAATTTGGTCAATTTGGAGCAAGTTGAAAAATTCAAAATGGCCGCCAAATTGAAAAATTCAAAATGGCCACCATGTAATTCAGCCAGCATACCCAAAACCTAATCAGATCTTGGCAATAGTCTGCTCTTGCATCTGTAAAAATTTCAAGTTGAATGGATAAGTGGTTTTCCTGGAATTTTGATGACAAGATTTGTTGAAAAATTCAAAATGGCCACCACGTAGTTTACCCAGCATGCCCTAAACCTAATCAGATCTTGGCACTTGTCTGCTATTGCATGTGTAAAAATTTCAAGTTGAACAGGTTAGCGGTTTTCTTGGAATTTTGATGACAAGAATTGATTTGTAGTCTCAAACTTTGAGAAACTTGGATAACATCATTTGTGACCTAGTTTAATGACCTTGACCTTTGACCTTGAAAATTTTACTTTTTCAGACCTCAGTAGGTGTTTTGTAATTAAGCTGACCTAAATTTAAATCCAAAATATCAATTTAGAAAATCAACTTTTTTGACCTTTTCAAGGTCACTGAAGGTGAATGAAAGGTCAAATCTGAAATCTAAGGTCAGATTTGAACTTCTGAGAACTTGTAGATGTTTTTAAAAAAAAAATTTGGTCAATTTGGAGCAAGTTGAAAAATTCAAAATGGCCGCCAAATTGAAAAATTCAAAATGGCCACCATGTAATTCAGCCAGCATACCCAAAACCTAATCAGATCTTGGCAATAGTCTGCTCTTGCATCTGTAAAAATTTCAAGTTGAACGGATAAGTGGTTTTCCTGGAATTTTGATGACAAGATTTGTTGAAAAATTCAAAATGGCCGCCACGTAGTTTACCCAGCATGCCCTTAACCTAATCAGATCTTGGTACTAGTCTGCTCTTGCATCTGTAAAAATTTCAAGTTGAACAGGTAAGCAGTTATCCTGGAAATTTGATGACAAGATTTGGTTTATGTACCGCCCGCCCGCCCGCACGCCCGCCCGCCCAACAGCACAAGACGACGGCAATATAGCACTTTTTCAAAGTGCGATAAAAATTCAAAATGGCCACCATGTAATTCAGCCAGCATACCCAAAACCTAATCAGATCTTGGCAATAGTCTGCTCTTGCATCTGTAAAAATTTCAAGTTGAACGGATAAGTGGTTTTCCTGGAATTTTGATGACAAGATTTGTTGAAAAATTCAAAATGGCCGCCACATAGTTTACCCAGCATGCCCTTAACCTAATCAGATCTTGGTACTAGTCTGCTCTTGCATCTGTAAAAATTTCAAGTTGAACAGGTAAGCAGTTATCCTGGAAATTTGATGACAAGATTTAGTTTATGTCCCGCCCGCCCGCCCGCACGCCCGCACGCTTGCACGCCCGCCCAACAGCACAAGACGACAACAATATAGCACTTTTTCAAAGTGCGATAAAAAACTTCAAAAATGGCTGCAAGAAAACAAAATGGCTGCCTGAAAACTTAACATAGAATATATTTAGTTGGGCAAAGTCTCATATATCATATTCACTGTGAACAATTAAAGTCTAGCATACATTTCATAATTCTATTTTATTTCTATCAAGCACAACATATGTTTTATTCGTTAACTATTTTTTCTCTCCTTACCTGGAAAAGCTTATGGATACGCTGTACTATGGCGACATCTATTTCAACACGCTTGAATGTGTATCCAATTTTCTGTCTCCTTTTTCGCACCAAATTGAGCACATTGATTTCATACTGGAATACATGTTATTCAATTAACTGCATCAAAACTTATCTGTACATGCAAAAAATACAAAACTTGTCTAAAGGATCCTTTTTCAAGAAGCGGTTCCGATAAAATAAGAGCCATTGCGATCTGAAAAGGTAGTGTCTTCAAGAAAAATGTATGTGTATATTCAACATTTTTACTGTGAATCGAATTAAGATAGCCACATATTCTTATGAAACATCTGCATACTTAAGTAACAAAAGTATTGTGTAGAAGGTATTTTCATATTTGTTGGGGTACTCAAGGGCTTTTAGGACAGTGAGACTATATTTGTGGGGGACTGGGGGTACTCAAGGGCTTTTAGGACAGTGAGACCATATTTGTGGGGGTACTCAAGGGCTTTTAGGACAGTGAGACCATATTTGTGGGGGTACTCAAGGGCTTTTAGGACAGTGAAACCATATTTGTAGGGGTACTCAAGGGCTTTTAGGACAGTGAGACCATATTTGTGGGGGACTGGGGGTACTCAAGGGCTTTTAGGACAGTGAGACCATATTTGTGGGGGATTGGGGGTACTCAAAGGCTTTTAGGACAGTGAGACCATATTTGTGGGGGTACTCAAGGGCTTTTAGGACAGTGAGACCACATTTGTGATGGGGACTGGGGGTACTCAAGGGCTTTTAGGACAGTGAGTCCATATTTGTGGGGGTACTCAAGGGCTTTTAGGACAGTGAGACCATATTTGTAGGGATACTCAAGGACTTTTAAGACAGTGAGACCGTATTTGTGGGGGACTGGGGGGTACTCAAGGGCTTTTAGGACAGTGAGACCATATTTGTGGGGGATTGGGGGTACTCAAAGACTTTTAGGACAGTGAGAAAATATTTGTGGGGGTACTCAAGGGCTTTTAGGACAGTGAGACCATATTTGTGGGGGACTGGGGGTACTCAAGGGCTTTTAGGACAGTGAGACCATATTTGTGAGGGTACTCAAGAGCTTTTAGGACAGTGAGACCATATTTGTAGGGGTACTCAAGGGCTTTTAGGACAGTGAGACCATATTTGTGGGGGTACTCAAGGGCTTTTAGGACAGTGAGACCATATTTGTGGGGGACTGGGGGTACTCGAGGGCTTTTAGGACAGTGAGACCATATTTGTGGGGGTACTCAAGGGCTTTTAGGACAGTGAGACCATATTTGTGGGGGACTGGGGGTACTCGAGGGCTTTTAGGACAGTGAGACCATATTTGTGGGGGTACTCAAGGGCTTTTAGGACAGTGAGACCATATTTGTGGGGGTACTCAAGGGCTTTTAGGACAGTGAGACCATATTTGTGGGGGACTGGGGGTACTCGAGGGCTTTTAGGACAGTGAGACCATATTTGTGGGGGTACTCAAGGGCTTTTAGGACAGTGAGACCATATGTGTGGGGGTACTCAAGGGCTTTTAGGACGTGGGACCAAACACAATTTGTTTACCTGTATATATTGCAAGAAATCTTCCTTTAGCTTTGATTTTCTTCTCAGTTTGTATTCATATGCTTTTCTTTTCTTTAAGATACTCCTAAAAGCATAAACATGTATATAGGAAATAAAACAGGATATCAAAATGTAGTGAACACTTCAGTGGTCTCCATAAGATTTAATTGATCGGTGCTCCAACCTGTTATTCATTCCAACCAAAATGTTATATCCACCTACTATGCTGTCAAACTTTAAAATTTGCTAATTAAACTTACACTCACAATGTCAACCTAACCAACCCAAAATTGTGTTGAAAAAAGAGACAACTGTTTATAAAAATTTGGATGCAAAAAAGAGATAAGAACAACAGGCTAAATAAATGAAAACAACAGGCAAAATTAATGAAAATCATAAATTTAAGATCAGGGTGCACTTTGTTGAAATGTCATGACCATGTGCTCTTTTCAAATAAAGAACTCATCTACATCTTTCAGTCTTGCACAAAGATGCATTAGTGTACCTAGACTATTAATTGAGGGTTTATAAGTCTTCAGAATGTTTGAATAACTAGAATATTCAGTGCTTTACTTTTCAAAATTGCAAATCGTTTGTTTTGATGTATCACCGTTCAGTTCTTCCTCCAGAAATATTTTGGAATTATCAGGTAAAATGCATATTTGTGTGACATATTCTATCACACACAAAAAAGCTGGAGTGACTTCAATTTCTCCAGCAAATGCGTGACAAATACACTAATTGTGGGACAGTTGGATGGCCTGTGCCTCTAAGGAGCTGTAGCGTAACAAGCCAGATCCTGCACATGAAAGGGAGCACTTAATTTAATGGTTATCAAACCCTGGACGTTCTACTCCATAGATGGTTGCTCTTCTGCTTGAGACGATATGGGGCTAGAAACTATAGAATCTACAGCTTGGCTGCAGTAGCAACCTGCTATCTTGGGTCATTACCCATTAAGGTTCAGCTGGAAAGTAACATTTTGGTAAAAAATTGCTATACCTGCACATGTTATTTTCTGGTACAGAATTAAGTATGAAGTCATGTGTGTATTTCCTTGCTTTTTTCAGGAAAGTATCATTACACTGTTTACTTTTATAATATCTGGAAACAGGTCAATGGTAGCTCCTGTGTTGTCTGGAAATTTTGAAAGAAAATTTGGAAAAATAGAAAGTGTGAAATATCAGAGTTTCCTGGAGTTTCCATTGAACCCCTACCAGATATTCTAAAAGAAGACAATGTAATGATACTTTCCTGAAAAAAAAAGACTCTCCGGGGGTAAGAGATGACGGAAGATGAACATCCATAGTGTTCAACTGTCTTGACAGGCACTAACTAATCCACTGACTAATTTCATTTTGCCTTTTGGTGAATTTGTCGATCTATTTTTTTCCACGAGTGGGCGATAATATAGTAAATGTAACTTTTTCTGACCTGGCCTCTTCTTTTGTGAATAGTTTCACTCTTTCCATCTGCTCCAACTCTGGGAGCATTTCCTCAATTCTCTGTTGAACGAATTCTGCCATTATTTGCGGAGATATATGCAATAATTACCAAGGAATATTTTTAAATTCACGTGTGATTTTCGAGTTTCCTTTTTGAAGAGTACCTTTTAGGGACCTGTCAATCTCTGATTTTCAAATCGCAGGCAAGATGCGTACATTGAATTAGCATGGGTTATTGCTACTGGCCCTTATATTTTTGTTCCTCATATCCCATAAAATGGTCTACAACACCGCGGGATTCCCTCCACCTCTTTCACACCACCACTTAGTGACTACACACAGCCAGCCCCCCCCCCCTTGGGTAGGCCTTACGCACTTCGAGAGCCATGTTAGATTTTGAAACTTATAGCTATTATATCAAAATCCAAATAGCTTTCGCAGGAAGTAAGGTAGGCCCAGAAAAAATTGTGCCCATGAGCCAAAAAGGCCTTAAGAACTATTCCAAAGGATAGTAAGGGAACATGGGGCAAAGCGGCCCAAAAAAATTAATTTTAAGTTGTTCTGTACGGGGTATTTTCGTATCTGTCAATTATCGCGCACTTTGATGTTCCACTTTATTAATGGTTTGTGGTTTACATTTTTCGAGTGTTTTATACTTTCCTAAGACTATCTTCTGTGATTTTTCAATGGTCAAAAATATTGTCGAGAGTGGGGCAAAACGGCCCATGGGTGGGGCAAAACGGCCCACCCTCTGTTACACGGGTTTTGAAACCAAAATTAACCAATTACAAGACTCGTCCACAAACATCTTATCTCAGACGTTCAAACCTTTGACAGATAAAGTATTCTTAACCCCTACCATAATTCTAGTCATTCGATATGTGTCGGAAGGAAATAAGGCACAAGCCAGATGTTAAAATTGTTACATTTGAAAACCAATTGTTCTTGCACAATAAGATTTTTGTATGTTATAACATGTGTGGGCCGTTTTGCCCCAAAGACATGTGAATTTTCAAATAGACGTCATTTTAATTTGCCTAATATTTGAAGCTCGAAATTTTTACAAATAAAGAATAAATGTGCACACTCTATGTAAAATGTTAAATCAAAACGATATTCTATTGTTGCCGGATTTTTTATAGATTCTCGTGAGAGGGGTAATTTCCAAAAAAGAGGGTGAAAAGTAGAATTACCTCTTACGTAAAGCGAGACGCTGCTTGGTTAAAAATGGACGGTCGAGAAGGTGGCAGATATTTCAAAATTCGATTTTGTGACTTTTGAAGAACCATCTTTTTATAGTTCAAAAGATATTTCGATGGGCCACTTTGCCCCAGAGGGCCGTTTTGCCCCATGTTCCCCTAAAGGCTGTGGATCCCACAATGGATCCGCCCCTGTTCCCACAGAGTGGTTGTGTTCACTGAGAAGGGGATCCCAGAAGCAAAACTAACCATTTTATGGACACTTATTGAGAAATATCAAATTTTGGTCCTACTGTCTCAGTTATTCCACACATTAAGCTTAATGGACTGATATCCTCACATATTTTAGAGGAGGGTCTTAAGTTTTTATACCAGGATACCATTATAAAGGTCACTCAATCTTATGATCTTCATGCAGAAGTTACATGGCATCACTGGCAGATATGCTTGATTAAACGATGTGCTCAATACACGCTTCACGGTTCTGCAACACAAATGTGCAACACGAATGTTGAAGTTGTTTGAACTACTCATCCAGCATATCTATGAGTATTTAGTATTTTCAGGGAAAAAATAAAGTTGTTAGAAGTTTTTTGAGTTGATATGTTCATTTGCTGTGCTTTACCCTGCGCGCAAAGTCTAGTTAAACTAAAGACGAAGCTCTCTTTTAAGAAGTGAAGTCAAACGAATGCAAAGGGTAGCTGTGCTCACTCGTGAAGATACCAATTTCTACTCGCGAGTATAAATGTCAAATTATTTCAAAACCATAGTGTTGTCCCTTTATCCAATGGGAAATTATAACATCTTGAATGATCCATGTGCACGTGATAGCAATGGGATGTAATACATGATATTACAAAGCAATATAAACGTTAAGGATTTGATCCCATGTTTTAAAATATAGCCCAACTTTACAAGGATCAGTTAAAACATTAGCGTTAACACAAAAACATGAACGTTGTCTGGTGATACTGGATCCACGGACTTGCCCTTGACAGCCCATGCATGGTTGATCTGAGGAAGATTGATTTCGAACCCGTCCCCGTCAATCGTTGATACCACAATATTGTGATTTAATTGTAACAAAAATATTGGTAATCTATTAAAAATCAGTTTCTGCAAATCTACACTCCCACTCAGTCAGAAAGTACATGTATTCTGGTCATGCATTGTTCAAACCATAGCGGCTCAGTGACTGTACGCACAAAGCACAACCAAACATTAAAACGCAATCGCTCCCTAAACACTAGAATTACCAGGAAATGTTAATTATCATTATCATTGTTTTAGAATATATCACAATGTTATGATTAATTAGTTAAACTTCAGAATCGACGATGAGAATTGGTATCAATTAGTAAATTATCTCAAACAGTTAGCAGTTTGACTCAAATATTTTTGACCTAGATTTCCCGATAATGTAATTCAATGAAGTAAAAAGTTGTCTCGTATTTTAAGCGTTTCCCTATTTAGTAATCTAGAATTCAAAACAGTTTTCAAAAGCTTTGATATATTTCTATCGTTTTATCATGTATTTTACGTGTTATTTAATGTAACTCGATCACATTGTAACAGGAAAACGTTGAGGTATTTTTCGATCTTCGTGAGACCAATATGGCGGCCAATCGAAATATTTGTGTTTGTTGCCCAAATTCAATAATTAATTTCGGCCCGTGATTTAAATATATGGTTTGTGAATTTGATTCTATCTTGTAATATATATGTCTAAATTATTATTTATGAATAAAGATTAATGTCCTTCTGTCAATTATGATGAGATAAACACTTGTGAACGTAGAATTTCGAAGATTTTTAATCAACAAATTACATTCAAACAGTAAAATTCGTATTAAGCAATCAACGCAGTGCATTAACTGTAATTTTGTGATAAAATATAGTATCATAGCTTTCTATATAGTTCAATATATCATACATATATTGGATAGCTAGTATAGAAATTAATATTTGAAATATATCGACAAGCACACTTTGAAAATCACATCAGACATTTTGATTCTCATTCAGTGAAAACCGGAAGTTTGTTCTCTAACGTCCGCGCGATTTGTATAAATCAACAACACATTCGTCAAAGTTCTATACATTCAGTTTTATCTGACTAGAAGACATCGTAGACAATCTACAGCAACCAACAAACTCGTACAATGGCAGACACAGCAGCAAAGAAGGCAGCAAAGCCAAAGAAGCCAGCCAATCATCCCAAATACAGCGAGATGATCCAGCAAGCCATCACTTCACTGAAAGATCGTACAGGATCCAGCCGAGTTGCCATCCTGAAGTACATCCAGGCTAACTTCAAGGACCTTGGTGGCGATGCATCCGTCAACTCTCACTTGAAGATGGCTCTTCGTGCTGGTGTGAAGAATGGTGCTCTCAAGCAAACTAAAGGAACTGGTGCATCTGGCTCCTTCAAAATTGGCAAGGTAGAGAAACCAAAGAAGGTCAAGGTAGTGAAGAAGAAACCAGCTGCCAAGAAACCCAAGGCAAAGAAACCAGTGGCCAAGAAAGAGAAGAAAGTAAAAACCCCCAAGAAGGCAGCAAAGAAACCAAAAACACCCAAGAAGGCTGCCAAGAAACCAGCAGCCAAGAAGGCCGTCAAAAAGACTCCAACCAAGAAAGCTGCCAAGCCAAAGAAGCCAGCTGCAAAGAAAACACCCAAGAAGAAAGCCGCAAAGAAACCAGCCAAGAAATAAATGCTGAAACATTAAACACCAACAACCCAAAGGCCCTTTTCAGGGCCACCCATTACTTACAAAAGAGTACTAGGTTTATGAATTTTCGAAAGGTCGAATGTGTGCTTTAATTTGACACCGAGGGATCTTTCAACATATTAAGTCTTCTAGCATGTTTTAGGGGGTTAGTAAATGACTCTCGAATTATTTGTGAGAAAATAACGAGCGTTTGCACAATTCAAAAAGAAGCAAGAATGTCTGGTTCCTCACCTTTATTACCGATCGAAAATACGGCCAACACCTGGTCAAGAACTACTCTTCTCAACTTCTGAAACGCTCGCACGTTTTCTTTCCTGCTCCGAGATACTGAATTTTGACCAAACTGAGCTTAGATCGATGGCTAGCGAGAGATTTCTCTGTTATGTTGAGAAATAACATATGTAACAAAGAAAGTAATTTAGTCTTGCTTAAAGACCCTGGAGATAAGGGGGACCCCGAGAACGAGACCCTCCCGGGAGACTACCACTTATGATGACAACAATTCGAGAATTGTTTTGGTCTGAACGTGCCGACGACTGTGAACCCCATCCCCCCACCCACCGCTTTCAAATCACCACTAGTACACACAGCATTACCACAAAGTGGTGGGAAAGTAGATAAGGGAGGGGGGTCCCAGAAGCTAGTTCAACAAGTTCCTAGTCTGGGCCTTATCTGTTATCTGACATATCTTGTGGCCCGTCCTTTAACGTCCGTGCCTATTCGGCCCATGATGCAAAACATTTAATGGTGGCCTATGACAACGCAATTCATGCGCGTTTGATACTGATAGTGAAAATTTGCAACAAATGAAAGCATAGCACGGAAGTTAAACTCAATCACGGCAACAAGAACATTCAGATTAATAAATACAAGCCGTGGTATTGGTTTTAACTTGAACTACCCAGATAGGGAAACAGCGAATTATGCAACTCATCCTCCGATCACAGGGCTTCAAAATCCAGAATATGTACATGTTCTTTCTTTTTACCCCCTGGGAAGAATGAGGTACGGATTCTGGATACCTGCTTAGGAGGATGATGCAACTCTTTTTTGGACCACTCTGAATAATAACCTACTGATGATAAGTGAATTTTCAAGGAATTAAAGAGAGAATCAGATATAGCGAACAGGCTAAACAAAAAAATGTTTCAATTTTAGAATATTTTTGGTTCATGTCATTCCTTGTCATGTCTATTTTCTAAAAATCACAAAAGTGCTTACTTTATTCCAGGAAAACTAAAGATTTTTACAATAATGTATTATTTTTCTATAAGAATGGTTACCATCCTTATTATTTGGGAGAATTTAAACATTTTTCACTCATTTTTGCACTTTGAATCATTAATTACTTCACCAATTCATAATATATTGTGAATCTTTTGGGAGATATTGTATTTGATGTTATAAGGAATAGATTGGTAGGTCAATTATACATGTTGCTTGTAATTTTGTCACCCCCTATAGATCAGATTCTGCCTTTAATATACGCCTACGCATTTGTTGAGTGTACTTGTTCCGGGCACGTTCAGGCCAAAACAATTTTCTAAAGTGTTGTCATAAAGAGTAGTCTTGTTTCTGGGTAGTTCAAGTTAAACCCAATACCACGGCTTGTATTTATTAATCTGAATGTTCTTGTTGCCGTGATTGAGTTTAACTTCCGTGCTATGCTTTCATTCTCAATATTCACTATTAATTCAAAACCATAGGAATGTCCGTTTATCCCGTGTGAAATTATTACCCAGCAAACATTGAACAATAAGATAAAATTAGATTTTGATAAAACAAAAACGTTTTGCAGAATTAATAAAAAATCGAAATCATCGATTATCATACACTGTCATATTTGAAACCAAAATATATCACTTTTTAGAAGTGATTATGCTTTTTGCTAGATGTCATGGGCTTTCGATCCATCCATGGGCTTTCGATCCATCCGTGGGCTTTCACCTGGAGCCCATGATCCATCTGGTTGATCTTATTAAGGACGATTGTATTTACTTGCCGATTTCGCAACCCGCCAATCGTTCATGTCAGCTGGTTATGATTTAATTGTAACTAAATTTATATTTTTATTAATCTTTATTGTAAATCAATTCTACCAAAACTGGGAGAGATTTAATTATTACACTCTCAGAAGGTACACGTATTCCGGTCGTGCACTTTGTTTTTCAAATACAACACGAAGCACAACCAAACATTAAAACACAATCGCTACCCAAAATACCAGAATTACCAAGAAATGTTAATTTGAAAATCATAAGAATGATTTAGAATACATCACACTGCTATACTCAATCAGTCAAATTTCAGAATCGACTATGGAAATGGTATCAATTCGTAAATTGTCTCAAACAGTTAGCTTTCACTCACGTTCTCTTTTTAACCTAGATTTTCCGATAATGGATTTCAATGAAGGAAAAGTTGTCTCGTATTTTGAGCGTTTCCCTGCATAGTAATCTATAATTTCAAACAGTTTTTAAAGCTTTGATATATTTCTATTGTTTAACTATAAGTTTGTCATCTTATTCAATGTAATTTGACAACATTGAACAGGAAAACGTAAAGTATTTTTTCGATCTTCGTTAGACCAATATGGCGGCCGATCGAAATAGAGTGTGTTTGTTACCCAAATTCAATAATTAATTTCGGCCCGTAATTTAAATATATGGTTTGTGAATTTGATTCTATCTTGTAATATATATGTCTAAATTATTATTTATGAATAAAGATTAATGTCCTTCTGTCAATTATGATGAGATAAACACTTGTGAACGTAGAATTTCGAAGATTTTTAATCAACAAATTACATTCAAACAGTAAAATTCGTATTAAGCAATCAACGCAGTGCATTAACTGTAATTTTGTGATAAAATATAGTACCATAGCTTTCTATATAGTTCAATATATCATATATATTTTGGATAGCTAGTATAGAAATTAATATTTGAAATATATCGACAAGCACACTTTGAAAATCACATCAGACATTTTGATTCTCATGCAGTGAAAACCGGAAGTTTGTTCTCTAACGTCCGCGCGATTTGTATAAATCAACAACACATTCGTCAAAGTTTTATACACTCCGTTTTATCTGGCTAGAGGACATCGTAGACAATCTACAGCAACCAACAAACTCGTGCAATGGCAGACACAGCAGCAAAGAAGGCAGCAAAGCCAAAGAAGCCAGCCAATCATCCCAAATACAGCGAGATGATCCAGCAAGCAATCACTTCATTGAAAGATCGTACAGGATCCAGCCGAGTTGCCATCCTGAAGTACATCCAGGCTAACTTCAAGGACCTTGGTGGCGATGCATCCGTCAACTCTCACTTGAAGATGGCTCTTCGTGCTGGTGTCAAGAATGGTGCTCTCAAGCAAACGAAAGGAACTGGTGCATCCGGCTCCTTCAAAATTGGCAAGGTAGAGAAGCCAAAGAAGGTCAAGGTAGTGAAGAAGAAACCAGCTGCCAAGAAACCCAAAGCAAAGAAACCAGTGGCCAAGAAAGAGAAGAAAGTAAAAACCCCAAAGAAGGCAGAAAAGAAACCAAAAACACCCAAGAAGGCTGCCAAGAAACCAGCAGCTAAGAAGGCCGTCAAAAAGACTCCAACCAAGAAAGCTGCCAAGCCAAAGAAGCCAGCTGCAAAGAAAACACCCAAGAAGAAAGCCGCAAAGAAACCAGCCAAGAAATAAATGCTGAAACGTAAACCACCACAAACCCAAAGGCCCTTTTCAGGGCCACCCATTACTTACAAAAGAGTACTAGATTTATGAATCTTGAGTGGTCGAAGTTCAACATGAAGTAAATCCTACTTGTCTCGCAAAAAAGTGAATTTTGATGACCAAAATGAGCTTAGATCGATGGAAAGCGAGGGTTTACTCTATGGAGAAATAATATATGGGGAACAAAAGAGCAAATTCAGCTTTCCCTCGATAAAAATTGGTACATTAGCTTGCATTCGCGAATGCAACTTTCAGCTGTCGGCTACTGGATTACCTATTACCCGTCAAATAGCGAATTGGTGGATCAGCTACCGGGATACATGGCAGGTTATTCATATTTCAATGTGTTCAGGCCTCCTAGACTTCCAACAACGCGAACATCAGTTCTGATGCCGCGAACTACGTTCCTTGCACTCGAACCACGAATCTCATATCGCGAACGTGAAATCTTATGTCGCGCACCACCATTTCCTTGTTTCCGAACATATTTCTTGTTTCGCGCACAGAGATCCGTAACCGCGAACAATTTGTAAATAATACATCCGGGTGTTTGGGATTCCATTCATTCATTCACTGAACAGAATCTCTTGAATTTTTCAGAAAATGTGCCTAATATATTGCTCTCAGTGATACAATCTTGGGAAATTTGATATCATTCGTTGAAAAGAAAAAGATGAAAAAAACTGAATTGAAAAGCGATCTTTTTTCCTTTTTATGACCGCCATTTTTTCAGACAAGTTTCTAAAATTTCAAAGATTGTATCATTTGGAGCAATATATGGGGCACATTTTGTGAAAATTCAAAAGATTCTGTTCATTGACCTTTCCTATGCTCCTACTTAAAGCTATTTACAGTTATTTCATCATGCCTAGGGTCATTCTGACCATGGTCAGTGTGATCCTGGTCGTGTAAATGGTATGTGGAACTAGTTAAACTGGAGGTCAAAACAGAACTCTGATATCTTGGTTCAAAAAATGTTTGAAATCAAGCATGGTTTTGTCATTTCCTGTTTAGCATCATGCGACCTTAGGTGCGCGACATAAGATTTCACGTTCGCGATATGAGATTCGTGGTTCGAGTGCAAGGAACGTAGTTCGCGGCATCAGAACTGATGTTCGCGTTGTTGGAAGTCTAGGAGGCCTGGTGTTGGCCATCCTCCGGGATTCCGATCAAGCCGATAGCTGTTATTTGCATTCGCGAATACAAACTAAATTAAAGATTTGTAAAACGTGGTATGTTGCGGTATAACAGAAAAGAAGCAAAAATACATTTAAACAAAGCACTTCTAAAAGGCGTTTTTATTCCTAAGATCCAGTAAAAATACTAAGCAATGTAAATTGTGAACGTTACATACAGACCTTATGAAACATATCGAGTACTGATAACTGTTAAGATTCATGTTATGGAATAAGCAGTTTTAATATGCAGATCAAGGAGGATTGGCTCCCAGAATCGAAAATGTAAATGTAAAGTGTAAATGCATAGATTCCAAACCAGGAAGTATTTTTATGCTTATCAAAATCCATTTTCATCCTACGCATCCCTACATCTTATCCAAATGAAATATGTTACTAAATAATGAAATATAATAGTATCATCTTTGGTTTTACAAACTTGTATGATATTTGATGAGTGTAAAAGTTGTTTTTTGGAGCATTTTTCTAGAGCCATTTTGTAGGGAAAAAATGATGAAAAATGTACAATCTTTTAATCTAAAGTATGACCTGAATCGATTACAAACTTCATATTTGCACATTTGATGAGATAAACGATAATCCATTTGTGTCATATTGTGAAATTATCAAGTTTGCAATCGATTCAGGTCATAGTGTATTTTTGTGATAATCAATGGAAACCAATGGCCTCTATTGGGATCTGCTGATATCCTCATGTTAAGTCAATGATGTAAAGCCCCATGTAAGTCAATACAACCTTACTGAACTAAATGGATCCGGTCTTAGTCTATGTGTGCCCGAGCACTTTAATATTTTCCAAAGAGTTAAATGACATTCTATTCTTCATGTTACACCTAAGAATTATTCATTTTGACCATAGGGGTATTTGCCAATAAACGCACCTCTTCTTTGTAGCATCGATGTTGCACTCTGGGAGCCAATCCTCCTTGTATGCCGCAGATCGTGATTTTTGATCTTATTTTTAACGAGAAATTTCAAAACTCACAATTAATGATCATGATATTGGTTCGAATCTTTTGGACTGTTTATTTTGAATTTATAGTCGGTTATTAATTTTTTATTAACGTTTTCATTCTTGGAAAATATCGAGTTTCCATCCTGGGAGCCAATCCTCCTTGATGCAGATTTAACAATATTAAAAGCTACCATACTGTTAGTCATTTTCATTATTTCAGCATTTTCCTCAACCAACTCATCTGCTAATTGAGCTCTGTTCTCCAATGTAATCTACCTATAAGGTTCGAAGCCTTTATGACCCGCGCCTGTTTTTGTCAAAATCTTTGCCTTTGACTTGTGTCAATTCATCAACCATTGGATCGTCATCAGTTAGTTCATTCGTGGTTGTCTTATTGTGCTCTACTAGAGGCGTTGTTTCAAGTGCATTTGTTTGTTTATTCTTTCCATTGATTTTTGACACTGAGTCAGCCTCGTTGGCCTCATGGACTATTTGCTCTTTGAAGCTCACCCCTCTGTTAAAGTTATGGACACTGATTGATGAATGTCGCCGTGGGGTTGTCTCGCAGTCGGACTGATATGCCATCAAATTGAAGGGACTATTGGGATCTTCAGTCAGCTCCCTTGCACTACAAGAAGGAGTATCAACAGGAACCGAAGAATGAAAATTGTTGTATCCTATCTGGTACTTGCCTGTGTCTCTTTGGTACATGGTAAGGCGTCTGAAACGGTGTCCCCAAAGTATCTCAGAGGGAAGGTATGATGTTCTGACCTGGGTAGTCATTCCTGTAGATTCAATGATTCCTTCCATGATGACAACAAGCTCGAATCTATCACGTTTAAGATCCTCCTTAGAGATGTGATAGAACGGACTGTTCTTGTCGATAATATGACAGGCCATCGTAGGCCACACAAGGAAAAGGTTACCATTGAGTGGTACATGGAAAGCAACATCCTGTTCAAATAACGGGAGGACCTCACCCTCTTTTGTGACGCTTCCTTTACTTTTATTGCTCTGATTTTTGTCTCAATCATATGCTCGCGCCTCATATCACCGACACGAAAGAGTAAACTCAAGATTCCCTCGCGCATGCAGACTACGGCGTTCTTGCTGAAGATTAATGTATGACAACGTCGCTTTGGACGCTGAATTTTGGAGAAGACAATCCCGGTAAGAATAGCCGTCATAAGTGTCCCTCCAACCGACTGAAGCATCATGAGAATAATTGCCTCAGGGCATTTAGATGTAGTCGCCCTGCTTCCATACCCAATAGTATGTTGAGTCTCAATACTGAATAGGAGAGCTGTCGGGAAATCAACAACCTCGTCCACACATGGAGTCCAGTCATTATCACCAATGTGGTTAAAGTCACCACGAGCCAGCAGAATAAGCCACCACAATAGCGCAAATATCAACCATGATAATATGAATCCACCAAGAAACATAAGGAGTATAAACCTCCATCTTGTATCTACCAAAGTAACGAAAATGTCCGCAATGTAACCACGTCCTCGACGGTGGATTTCCGTCTGTATGATATTGCGATCCCCATTCTTTTCAATCAATCGGCGTTTTGCGTTAAATGCATCATCATCACTCATTGATATGCGTCTCCATGTCATTCCAATGTATTCCGAGAAAGATCGCTTCCTTTCCCTGAATGCATTCGGACAGCACGAAATCTTGGATTCGTTGTCATAGCAACTCGAGTCCATCATGATCAAATGAAGTACAAATCACTGTAGCTTATCTATTCTACTCAAATTGATTTTGAGACAACATACGTTAATAACTTAAAATCATGTGTGTATACTTATTTGGAGATGTCTACTGTACCAATGCAACATAAAGAGGGTGTTTGCCCTATTTGTACTGCTCAGTCTCTACAGGGCGTTTCACTAAAATATCCTTTCACACATTGATAATTTAATAGACTTCACAAAAGGTTTTAAACTGTACAGAAAATCTATATGGAATATCATAATTGAATATACTAAAAATACACTATTTATATTGAAGATGTAAAATCCGTATTATTATATGATTATGGTCGTCATTTAGTCAGCATAATCCATCTTTAAACAGCAATACAATGTAATGTGACCAGACCTTATGGGAAAGGGGTTTATGTTTATTGGGTTAACTTAGCATTTTCATTTTTCTACAAAGGTTGCTATGGCTGTGAGTGCAGGTATGGTGAAGTATGTTTATTGCGTTACATTGTCCATTTGGTGCTCACGTGTAAAAACATGTGATTGGAATTCCAATAATAAATAAATTATATAAAATGTGCATGTACAGGGTGTCCAAAAAAACAGGACCATAAGAAAGTTGGATTACTCGGTCAATTTTGCATATTTTGCCTTGAAAGTTTAGAATTATTTAGTTCATTCAATGTGAATTTTGTTCTGAAAGTTTGATGAGAATCTGTTTATTGTGTCAAAAACTTAAGTAATTTACAAAACATGCTCAAAGTGGGCACTTCTCCTCTCTATGCACAAATGAATCCTGTGAACAAAGTTGTTAATGACCCTGACCTATACACATCAATGTGGATGGTACAAATTGGGGTAGTTATTGCTCTCTTAAGATTGTTAAGGGCCTGTCAGTATACACATTGGCTTTGAGAAATCCTCAAAGATAAAAATTTGGGGATTTAGATCTGGAGAATGAGCTGCCCATAGGGTTTGCGTTCTGCAACTGATGAGCTGACCACCAAAGCATTCCCTAAACCATTTCAGCATATAATTTGCAGTGTTGGGGTGGTATTGGCTTGTTGAAACCACTGCTTAGATGTCTCCTTAGATGTCACTTCTGGTGCTTAGTGACCTCCAAAACTTGGTGAGAACTTACTGGTCCTTGTTCATGGTGATAACACGTCCCCAGTCACATTAGAACCAAAAAGGACTGACGATTCCATATTTCCTCATTGCCACCCATGCAGTGCATTGTTCAGAATGCAATGGATGCTGTAACACTTCATCAGGAGCAATTGTTCTTGGAACAAACTTGTCAATTCAGAAAGACAGGTGTGTAGGAGGATCATCAACAACTTTGTTCGCTGGATTGAATTCTGCATAGTGAGGAGAGAGGCACATTTGGGGCATGTTTCGTAAGGAGCTTAGTTTTCGACTCAATTGGTAGATTATTATTAAACTTTCACAACAAAATTCTCACTGAATGAACTAAATAATTCTGAAATGTCAAGGAAAGATATGCAAAATGGACGAGTTATTCAACTTTCTTACGGTCCTGTTTTTGGACACCCTGTATATCATTTTTCGTGCTTTTTACACTAAATGGTGAACAACAGAAACAAACAGAACAAAGTGTTGAATTTGCTAAAAGTTATACATAAAAACAAAATCAATGACACCAACTTTTTTGTTTGATTATGAAGCATAAGTCATCAGTCATGGACATATAAACATAAATTAAAAAATATATTGCCTATGTTAAGTAACGTACCCGTATTATATGTACACTCAATTGTAAAGTTATTTATAGGCCTCTGGGTAAACAACCAAAATATACAAGCATTCCAATTAGTATTTTATAGAAATGGGATAAACAAATGAATTTAATATTGGTAAAATGCTTAATGAGAATCTCCTTGATTGTGGCAATTATTGAGAAAATTCATATGGAAAATGACATCAGGATCAGCTGCCATATCGTTTCTAAGAAAGATTTGTTATCATTTCTCCCAGTTCCTGACAATATAAAGGTCAAATAGACTTGAAACTTTGACAATGTACACCTTTTACAAAATAAAGGCAATATATTCTACAATTAAATGAAATCATAGAATTTAAACATGGTCATATTTGCAACAACTAAGAAGCAATAACAATGTATAAATATCCCACAAATGGGATCAAGTGCCCGAAATAAAATCTTATAACATTTATCATGGCTTTCCGTGCAATAAATGATATTAGACACTAAAATCTTCCACTTACAGTTTACATCTTTGTATATTTTTTATTCATTACATGTTACAGTAATATTTCATCATGCCAATAATAATGTACTGTAGATTGGGTTAATGTGGTGCTACTTAATTTGGCGATTTTGCCATTTTTGCATATTGCCTTGGCGGCTATTTAATTTGGCGGACACTAGGGCTTGGACATTGCTCTGACACCATAACTTCCATATATACTGGAATAAAATACAAAATATCACACCTTCAATTCAACTACTTAATCTAGCCATTTATTATTGAAAGAATTCCCAGTGGAAATGCTCAATCATTTTGATGTTTGTTCATTTTATCCATTTCAGATTTTGACAAAGTTCAAAAAAAATTCCTGGTGATCCGTTCGAAATGTTGGCGAAGATGAGCATTTTTTCCATTTCACCAAATTCGCCAAATTAAAGCAGGTGCCAAATTAACATAATCAACAGTATTCTTAACAGTCAACAGTATCTCAGTAGAGGTCAACAGTACATGAGAAGCAGTCAACAGATCAAAACCATTCAACTGGTTAACTGGATAACCGATTCACTTTATCCTTAATAAACTTCGCATATAGCATAGTTTTATTGGTGAAACAGCAGAGTATAAACTTAATACTATTGAATGCTAGTTTTGCTTCAAGATCTGTGAGAGGGACTGATTCAAATATCATTGTATGGGTAAATCTGCATATTTTAATGCATCAAACTCACTGGGATTGATATTTAAAGCATGGTCTGTGATAAAATGAGTACTCAACTCCCCCTCAGTATTATACAACGTATTACACTCTCCACATGAGAAGTACACATCATTTTCCATATTATCGGGCTGATTAATAACACTATATTCACCATCAAGCTCAACATTTTGAAGATTAGATGCCTCCTTTGCTTCGATGCCATCCTTTTGAGCAGGATACATCTCAAATGTATCAGTATTTTCATCCTTTTCTTCATGGAGAGATGTGTCGTGTGTCTCGGCATTATCATTGTTCTTATCATGTGTTTTCTGGTGTTCATACAGTTCAAGCTTAGTCTCTTTTGCTATGGTGCATATCTTACAATAGAATGCATTCTTATATCCATGTTTCTTTAACATGTGAGTTTTCCACATATCCTTTTTGATGCAGGCCCATTTACAGATGTTACATTTGAAAGGTTTCATACCTGGAAAATATTATGAATGAAAGCTACATTTATGTAAGATACTGTAGAACATTTCATTATAGACAAAAGATTGGATTCCCTTGAAGAATGTCAAAAGATTGGATAAAACAGCCATATACGGGTCACTTACTTTAGGCAGGGCTCTCGCCAGGATTTTAGACTGTGGTGCAGCACCACACTCTATTTAGCTCCCTCCACACCCTATTTGCAAATCATGACTGTTTCCACAGTTCAAACTTGACCGAATATACAATAATAGCATGTAAAAAGGATAAAACATAACATAAGTATGATTTATCACGATTGACAGTTATTCTGAAGATGTTATAGCACCACACCCTAAATATTTCCTGGTGAGAGCCCTGTAAGGTATTACAATATTATGTATGACAGCCTCATTTCATTCAAGACAACAGATTTAAAATTTAATGAATTAAAACATACATAATTTTTTGAGGTATTATCCCTCATGAATGGTCAATCATTGTTTAAAAGTGGTCACACTTAGAATAAAACAAAAAATAGCTTGCCTCGATGAAAGTGTTATTTTATTGAGCTTTGTGACCATGATGTGATCAACGTCATATAGACTGGAATGATGTATTTATAAGTAATGACAATTTCAAAAAAGGAAGACAAAAGAGGAAATAATGATCGATCAACTAGCTCCAGGTATAAGATGGGACAACGGGGAGCACTTGGATCAAATATATCATCAGCCTTTGAGATGACCCCCCTCCCCCCTCCCCCAAGCTGAAATTTCAAGCATCAGTTACAAAAATATTTCCCACTATTAAGTATTATCATTGGCTTTCAAATCTCTTGATGGCCTATATATGATCAATGAGACAGAATCTTTTACATATTAAAGCTTCACCTAAAAATATGTGTGATAAAGAAACTTTTAGTTGAATATGTCTATCAGAAAAATGAACATTCACTCTCAAATTGAAAACTTTTTTATTTATGAAACTATAATAAAGACTTGATTTGTGGAACCAAAGTTCTTGATCGATGCAATATTTCAGTTAACAATGACCAGAAAACATCAATAGAACAATATTTAATGTTCTCTACTTGATTTATATTACAGACCAACATTAAAACCTGTTTATTAATATAAGATTGGCAGGTTTCACATTTTGAGGTATTTCAACATGGGAGTCTATGGTAAAATGGGATATGATATGGTTCAAATTGAGAGGTGTTCAGATTAGAGAGGTGTATTCTTACCTGTATGGATCATTGCATGGTTCATTAAAGACACCTTCCTATGAGTGGAAAATGGACATCTGTTGCATACAAATTCTTTAGGCTTCATTCCATGGACCCTTGCAATGTGTCGTTCCAAATCAGTATTACGATTACCACAGTAAGGACAAACTTCCCTTTCTTTTATGTGCACACTTCTGTAAATGGACATTTAAATCTGATTATTTATAATCTTCAAGCTTTCTTGGGATTGAAAGAATTGGAGGAAATAAAGTTTATTTGAGAAGAGGGGAGAAATATGATTTTCATTCTGAGAGAATGGTAATGATAAAGTTTATACAGAATGTGACTTGCACCAGCATTTTTCACCAAGAAATATAAAGGAACTTTTGTTTTTCAAAAGCAATTGATAAAATCTAGATTTTTGAGACAGGGTTACAACAAAGTTGAATTGAATTTTATTTTTCTATTTAACATTTGATTTTTGGACATTACATCCCCATCCGCATCATCATCTAACAACGTTGTTAACAACGCTGTACAATACCGTTTCTAAAACAGCGTTGTACAACACCATTTAACAACACTGTACAGTACCGTTTCTGAAACAACGTTGTAGGCCTACAGTGTTGTTTGAGATTGGCTGTGTATTAGTATGACAAGGGATACTTACTTCATATGGCGATTAAGGTTTCCTTTCGAAGTAAATCCCTGTTTACAGTCAGGGAATGGACATGGAAGCAGACTCTCTCCATCGTGTTCACACTCTATGTGAATCCTCAGTTCTTTATGTTTGTCATATTTTTTACCACACACAGGGCAGACGGCATATCTTTTACGATGCCTGGTACCTTTATGAGTGTACAGTTTCAATATCGTATTAAATAATTCTCCACATTTATCACAAACGAAAGTTGACTTTTTCGGCCCATGTTTTTCTTGCAAGTGGCTTTTAAGGTGCACATAACTAGCACGATCAAACTTGCATTTTGGACACTTGTATTTTTTCTCTTCATGATGAAGCATATGTTTCTTTAATCTTTTCTCAACATCTGGCAGATCTTTTGTAGTTTTAAATCTTGCAGTCCATTTACACAAACCACACATGTATTTCTTATCTCCAACTTCATTGATTGTTATTTCATATTTACCAGCACAACGTTCTAAAATACGATCCCTCTTTTGAGCAAGATTTTCCCTTATCTTCCTTTTTATTGCACTTCTCCGCTGTCTATCCTCTCTATTCTTTTGTCTTTTGGCTTCTAGAAGTTGCTCTTCTTCAATAGTGAGAGGTGCTGAGCAAATTAATTCTGGCTTTGCAGAACTTACTGTTTCTAATTCATTCCCTGGTTCACTTAATTCATCATCTTCTTCTCCTGTCATGTCAACAATATCATCTTGTGCTAATTCACTTTTATTTTCATCAACAACTGCATCAGATGTACTCCTTGTTTCAATTAATTTGTTATGATCATTTTCATCGATTCCATCATTAAACTGAATGTTATCTATTGCTCCTTCACTTTCAGTTTCTCTGTGGCTTAAGATTCTGTCTAATGTGTCATTTACTGCAACTGCTTTGTCTGTTGCACCAACAGATATACCTGTCTTATCAAAGGATCCCAAACTCTTTTGAACATTTTCTTTGTTGCCCTGGTTGCCCTTGACCTTATTTTTATGTTTTGGTCCATTAGCTTTAGATCTCTTTGGATCTGTAGTGTTACACTCTGAATATATTGGTTGAAAGTGATCTTTTCCAGGATGACAACCCTGCTCTTTATGTAGTCTCAGTTCAACAGCCGACAGAAAGCCTCCACTACATGTGATACAGATAGTTATAGCCACCTTGAAATCCACCTCTGAAAATACATGTGATACATATTACATATGATTATAGCCACTTTGAAATCAAACTCTGAAAATACATGTTAAACATATGGTTATAGCCACCTTGAAATCCACCTCTGAAAATAAATGTGATACATATTACATATGATAATAGCTATTTTGAAATCCAGCTATGAAAATACAAGTGATACACAAAACTATAGCCACCTTAAAATCCAGCTCTGAAAATACAACTGATACACAAAACTAAAGCCACCATAAAATCCAGCTCTGAAAATACAACTGATAAGCAAAACTATGGCCACCTTGGAATCCAGCTCTGAAAATACAACTGATAAGCAAAACTATAGCCACTTTGAAATCGAGCTCTGAAAATACAAGCGATACGCAAACTATACCCACCTTGAAATCCAGCTCTGAAAATACAAGCGACACACAAAACTATAGCCACTTTGAAATCCAGCTCCAAAATACAAGGGATACACAAAATTATAGCCACCTTGAAATCCAGCTCTGAAAATACAATATAGCTACTTTGAAATCCAGCTTTGAAAACAAATGTGATACAGTCACCTTGCAGCCACTTTTCAAGTGCAATTATTTTACTCTATTCATTCAAGACACATACAGCAGTCCTGGTGAGTCAATAATTAGGCATCTCACTGACATAAACCCCTTTTCCTGGGTTCATTTAACATGTAAAAGGCAACCATATTTACCTGATTTTACTGTGAATATTTTGTTTGGATTCAGCAGGAAGTCTGGGATGACTGTCATTTCTCTATGACTGATTCCTGGTTTTGCTAGATTGTTAGGGTAGTAACTAGTTATATTCTTCATACTTTGTTCAAAGTCATACCGAGATGGCATTTCATGGCCTGTTCTTGATGGAATCGGAGACAAATCTGGTCTGCAAAATAATAATTATGATAACTTAAATTGTGTGCATGGTAAACATGATCATTGATGTACAATGTGCCTAGAGAAAACAATTCGACAGAAATGTTGATCTGTATGCAAATATTAGCCTGTTTTCATACACCTTCAACTTTTATCATAAAATCAGGTACCTTTATACATGTACATGTATATTTATTACCTTAGGCTTTAAAAATTAGAGTTGATAACAAAAAATGACTCAGTCAGCTAAAGTGGTTCATCCTTCCATAGACATATATTAAAAAGGACAGAAGCTTATTCATCTTGCCAATGGGCTGTCCCCTCAGTTTTATGCGATTACGCACCCGCAGCATAATTCCGCATATTTTACCTTTGCCCGCATAATCCACAAACAAGCGCATAAAGTTGCATAAAAGACAAAAATCCCCACTAACTTGCAAAAAATGCCAACTCGGCCATTGATTCATAGATTAACCTGGAATGAATATGTGTTACTTGAACAGTTTCTTATCAAAATAATGACCAAATTAAAAGAAATCATAGTTCTACATTCAAAACTTTTTAGCGGAGGTTCAGTGATGGGGTGTATTTTGCGGACAACGACCAGGATCCGGCAGTTTATCTCACTGCATGTATATCATTTCGAAACAACAGCTATTAACGGTAGCTTTATTTTTAATCTATGATACTGATCCTAACTGTTTTTTCTGACTACGAATTCAACTGCCACATTCGTCAACTATCCGCCCTTTGCCCTTTTCACAACATACTTCCGGTCACGAAATTCGAAAAGGACGAGGTTTAGGAAGTGAGGCTCTGAATCTGACTCTGAAATGACACTACTTTAGATGTGTTTCATTAAATATTTGGAATAAAAAGTATTATGAAGCACTGAAGCCTTCATTTCATTCAATTTCTTGTGTTAAATCGATCGCATATTTTTGCATAATTCAACAAAATGAAAATCGCATCAATTTGCATAATATCAAGAATTTTAAAAATTGCATCGCATAATTTGAGATTTTTTTTTGTGCATAAAACTGAGGGGACAGAATGGGTTGGAACATCAAAATGACTGAATGGAAGAAGACCTAAGATTTGAAATACGAATACTGCATTTATGGACAAGGCATTAACATGAAAAATGTCACTACCTGCCATTTGTTACAGGTTCCAAATGCAGAACACTGAACACTAACTGCCGAATGCTGAAAACAAACTGGTGAACACTGTCTACAAAAAAAATCGAGACTATAGCAATATGTCATCATTTGTTGTGGTGACATAACAATATGCAAAAATTTTACATGTCTATAATCTGATAAGAAAAATACAAATTTAACCTACTCAATTTTGATTTGTGGTATTTCAGATACAGATGGATTAGAGATGACCACTTTGAGTGTTGTTGTGTCTATTGGCTCTAGTTTAACTCGTGGGTTGAGATCTAAGCCTTCTACACATGCAGGATACTGCAACATAGCTTTCTTCTTTTGAGGTGTCCAATCAAAGAGGAACTCCTCCCGTAATTTGGGCATGGGCTTTCGCCGACTCTTTCGAACTGATTGTTCCATTTTGAAGTAGCTTTATTCACTTATCAATGTTCATTGCTTTCCTGAAAATAAATGAATGTGAATAAAATCCAAAAAGTTTGATTTATAATATCATTCAATCTTTCAAAAATATAAATTAATGTTTTGGTAAATACATGGTTGAATTTGAAATAATCTCATTGAGTTGCCCTAAAATTTCCAATACTGGACCAGATCCCCAAGTCTTAGAATAACTCTGTTTAAATGTGGTAGAAATGTATCCTGTGCATTGAATATTACATTGAAAGAAATATATAGTGCTTCAAGACACTGAAACCCCTCTATCTAATTCAAGAATTGGCTGTTAAACTGGTTGTTATCTTGAAACAAGACTAAAATAAGTATGTTTTAAAAAGATATGACAACTTTTTTCATTTTTTATGCTTTGGTGAATGTAAACAAAAAAGGTTACTAGTAGTTCACTATACATGGCTTTTTAACTCTTTTATCCACAGGTACTGTAAAACGGGTAATTTTGACACCGGGAAATTTTAGCGATTTTTCAATTTTAGGGGGTTTAGCGCGGGAAATTTTAGCGAAATGAAGATTAATCTTTAAAAAATCAAATTAGCGAAATGCATTAGAAATTTTATCATTTATGGCAGAAGAATGAATAACGGACATGACAGAGGAATTATCAAAATGTAAGACTTCTAACGCACATGGTATTGGTCCAAACTACTGTAATCTCATCTGACTAATCACAAAATCACGGTAGCATTTAAAATCGTTGATTTTTCGGTCCTAACTAATCTCATCTGACTCACCGGAAGTCGAGCACTGAACGAAAAGCTCCTTGAATACTAGTATTCATGTAGTTTCCCGGGAATTGGCAAATTTTAACGCCTGGTTTATTTTAACGCCGGTTTATTTTAGCGAACTGAATTTTTAGCGAAACTATAGCGATCGCTAACAATCGCTAACAATTACCCCTCGCTAACAATTCCCGTTTTACAGTATACAATATTTTTCCTGTACAAAGTACAATCAATTCCCTAGAGACTGTACTGCAATATCACATGCAGAACTAGGCTAGCTGTGAAACATCTCCATTTCCGTAGGGTAAAATTACCATTTTTACTGAAATGTGTGTAGTTATATTCTGTAGTAATGTCAACAAACCCAGTGCCAGACTCGTGGTCGGGGCTCTTATGTTTTTTCTTATTTCTGACATTGTTTAAGCAAATCAGGCTCACACCAATTCTTTAAGCAAATCAGGCTCACACCAATTCTTTAAGCAAATCAGGCTCACACCAATTCTTTAAGCAAATCAGGCTCACACCAATTCTTTAAGTAAATCTTGCGCATGGAATACGTTTAAAACAAAGTTGAATTTTTATCAAAATAATTACAGATTACTCATGATTTTACAATTTTCATCATACGACACCATTAGTACTTTAGTAGACTTAAGGGTGTTCTATTTACTCTTGTCATGAAATTACAAGAGTAAACAGGTAAAGCTTTTTACTTGGTGTATTCAACTCAATCTTTTTTATACATGTTCCCTTCCCGGGCCTATATCACTGATTGTCCCAGGGTAGAAACCCAAGCCGTATTCTACCGTTAAACTCAATCACGACTCCAAGAAAATTCAGATTTAATAAAGAAAGCAGCATATTGAGCTTAACTTGCTGAACTAGCCTACACTTCTCAGCTCCAGTCCATGACTAAGTTTGGAACATAAATAAGGTCTATCGCTATGAAAAAGACATTCTGTCGCACATGTAATAAATTCTTACCCCAGTGAATTAAGTGCTCTACTTTCTCCGTCCTGGAAAGTACAAATATAGTGGAATTTGTGTCTATAATGACCATTGGGAACTTAAAAATTTGAAGTGATTTTCACATGTTATGCCGACCCTTCAAATGTTGAGGTGATTTTGGAGCCCAATTACATCGGCTGCAAGTGCAAGGAGGATTAGCTCCCAAAATGCAACATGACACGTGACAGCTTTCAAAATACAGTTCGGCCAGGGTATGAACTATGAAGCCTTGGATTCATTTATCACGCGGTACAAACTTCGACCGTTAATTCAAATTTTTGACCTACCAGGTGTTTGAAAATCAAGGATTGCGAGTCTCATACTGCACCGTTTTTCTTCAAACTTGTTCCATTCAAAGCAAAACAAAATTGCCTTTCTGTTGGTACATTGCTTTATTGAAGAGTCGATCGTTTTAGCAGTGTTTTGGTCCCCAGTTGTGAGAAGCCCTTCTCACAGCTGTGGACGTAAATGCCGCTGAAAGTAGGGACTCTGTATTGCAGAATAATGTACCAACAGAAAGGCATTTTTGTTATGCTTTGAATGGAACAAGTTTGAAGAAAAACGGTGCAGTATGAGACATGCAATCCTTGATTTTCAAACACCTGGTAGGTCAAAAATTTAAATTAATGGTCGAAGTTTGTACCGCGTGTTTACATGTATGTGCTCTTAGAGTGAACAGGAATTATTTTTCTACCATATTTGGGAGAGTTTGAGACATAAAACTTAGAATTTAGCTCATTGAGACCACAGGAACTTGTAGCACTATGATATGAAATGCTTATATCTCATATCATAGTGAGCCATAGACATAGTCATGGGCGTAGCGCTATTTTTCTAAGTAGTACGCCACCACCACGGGAACAAGAGTTGAGTGAATCAAAAAACGAGCATTCAGGTGGGTCTGCATCATTCACTCATCCTAGTATTCCGTGATTCCGCGTCGCCGCAGAAAAACCGCAGAAATTTGCATTTTCATTTTTTTTGCAGAATTTTTGTTTTGGCACGAAATTTCGCGGAAAACATGATTTTTCCAGTCAACCATCCCATCTCATATTTGTCACTCACCTAAACACCCAAAGACTCCGCTCGTTTGTTGTCAGATACTTGTGTTTTGTCAGATTTTCAAGAGGAAATCTGAAATCTGTTTTAAATTCTCGAACTTCCGCCTTTGCACTTAGAGGTAAGACTGCGTCTAACATAATCACGAAATTTGAAACCGATGACTGTCCCTCGTAATTGTTTTGCAATAATATGTCTAATATTGTATTCTTTTGTATTCTAACGCAATAAATCATGCTTCTTCTTCCGTTTTACTTCGTCATATATAAATAAACGACATCTGAATTCCCTGCATATTGATCTGGAATTTCGTGATACTTCGAATTTCGTGATAGTTCACAAGTGAGCATTTGGTAAGTTTTGTCGCTAATTGATTAAAATTGCATCTGGTGTTATTACTGCAGTTGTCCATTATCGCTGAAGAAAGCAGCATGAGTGGAGTTCAAGAATTTTGAATTATTAATTTTTTGGAAAAAATTATTGATTTTAGCAAGAATTTCATTTTTTGCACATACTTGAACCGCAAAATTTCACTTTTCCCCGTGCAGAATTTGGTGCAGAATTTTAGATTTCATGCAGAATTTGGTGCAGAATTTGGCTTTTTCATGCAGAATTTCTGCGCAGAATTTGCATTTTTCTCATGCAGAAAACTAGGATGTGTGATCATGATAAACCATGCCATCTCAAATCTTCTCAGCCCTGAGATGCCATGATATAATGAGCTTGATTTGGCGATCCAGGAGAGCCCAAAATTGAGGATTTTTTAGATCTTTCATCCCAGCTCATATTTCATCTAATTGGGGTCATTAAACTTGTGTACTGTGCCTGTTGTAATATCTGCTGTTAAATACAATGCCTATTATGTAATGTATTGACATTAAGGTAAATGATTACATGATAACAATCACACTTATTGACAGTTATAACTTTTCCCATCTGATTTGCTCAGATCACAGAATATGCCTCATAATATCAGAGCATGTTTCAGGTTAGGTGCATTCATGCACCCTCTGGGTCTCTGAGGATCGTGTTGGCCCCTCTAATGCAAGTCCTTACGACAATCCAACGCATTAGAGGCGGTGTTCACCGTCTAGTTTCAGGTGAAACAGAAAGATGCTAGGAGTATCAGAATGGTGGGTCTGGGGGTTCTCCCCCAGGAAAATTTTGAAATTTGGTTGTATTTGGAGCGAATATGCAACCATCTGGTACGCCTGTGCGTACCCAGCGTACCGGGCGCTACGCCCATGATAGTGCTTCAAAAAAATACAAGTTTTGATGGGTGAAAACTAAGTTTCCCAGTGTAAAGAAATGTTATGCCAAAAGGAGCTCGACCTAGCTTATTGCCCATTATACAGGCAGAGATCTTTTGAAATATATGCTAAAAGTTACGCAAGTATATACAAGCTTTATATCTCTTACATGTTCTCATACTTACAGATTTTGCTAAAATAACTTGGGTGCTTCGAATTATTTTTACTTTTTTCACAACCAACAAGGAGTGAAGTGATACAACTATTTCATTGGCCAAATGATCTGTGACACGCCACTAACAAATAATTCGTCTGCTAGGACAAAGGCTACCGTGCCTCTCTACCGTATCTCCTCAATATAGCGCACCACAATTTCAAGTATAAAGTTTTGAATGGTCATGGCATCAAATTAGTCAGGTTTTACTGAATATTGAAGACATTGTACATTGTAGTAATTATAATAGGACATGTTTGTTTGTTTATATCCAATGTTTTGAGGACAAAAATCTTGCGGGTAGTCTATATCACAAATAGGTGATGAAGTTTGAGTGCAAGAGATATACAGGGTGTCAAGTTAAGTTACACAGACTTTGTATTGTAATGTAGACTTTAACAAAAACTGTCCCAATAAAGAATATTGGCCCAGTCCAACAATTATCTAAAAAACAATGCAAATGGGAGGCACTTCGCAAGAGTTACTATATTTCCCTAAGAATATATACCCTCGACCCCCTAAACCTTGCAACATACCACTCATTTATCCAAATGACTAACAAATTGATTATTCAATCTGCTAACTGCTGAGTGATGATAGATGTAAATAGCCTAGTGATAACGGAACATGATAGTATTTTCATGTATCTATAGGGAAGCAGAATCCTGCATTCTCATTCTGATATTGAGCATTTTGTAACTATATGATTTTCTGAGGAATGACAATTAAAAATAAAAATTTGATACAACTGTTTTAGATTTCTTAGTTCTTATTCTTTCATAGAAGCAGCATTGTAAGATTTATAGATTGGATGACATCAGTTTATGCCTGGATCTATCATGTCTATAGATAAGGCTTTGCAGTATTTTCATATGATATATTGCAGTACTATCATAGGATTAACAAGGCATTAACATGACAAAATGTCACCACCTAGTTGCTCACAATATTAAGTTCAATCTTCAGATCTAAATACCTTTTTGACCTCGAGAAGGTCCATTGAAGGTCAAATCTCAAATTTAAAGTCAGATTTTAGCTTTTAAGAACTTGTAGATGATTTTGTTACAGACGCCAGATGCCAACCACCAACCCCAGTCAAAAAACGGAGACCATAACAATATGTCACCAAATAAAAAAAATCCAAATTGGTTTCTGTTTTACCCAGTGTGATTTAGATAGGACATGGGACATGTGGGATATAATAATTGAATCAGTTTCAGTTGTTTGAACAACATTTTGGGGACACTTTTGGGGAGATAATCTTTTGCCTCCAAGAAGTCTGGGTACCTCTTGCTTTCTACAATTTCCTCCTGGGAGAACCCCCACTTGGTGGAAATTCTGCTATCTTCAAAAGCTTCATTTTTTCAAGAGATGACAAGCAATATAATTCTGATAATAATGAATAAATTTAAAATGAATTTACACAGAAATGTAATTCTGTTTTATATAAAATATCTTTATTTATCTACAATTTACATTAATATAATGCATAATATACAAGTACATATTATTATGTTATTACACAAGTCCTATTCCACACTTCATTAAATATACTCCACTGGCAAATTGAGACTATGGAGGTTGCACAAAACATGGCATCCCTTGAGCCAAGTGCGCCATCCGGTGAAATGAGAGGGTGCCATGATTTGTGATATACCCTTGTTAAGATTGAATACATACATTAATATTATTTCGTTTTAATGTAGGATAAATGTACTTCCATGTTGTAGATAACATTGATATACACTTTTTTTGATTCAATATTGCCCAAAGGCAAACATAAATAAATGTCGCCTTTTTATACATCACTACCATGTTTGTTCAGAAAAAACAAAAAATAACAAAAAATAAAATAAAACCTCACTCCCTCCTTCCACCAAAAACTCAGCAAAATAAAAAACATGAACTTTATTTAAGTAATTTGGACCTATAGACCCCATGGTTGTCCTTATACACATAGTAGTTACTATGTATAGACCCTCTATGGAAAATTGGAAATACAGTAAGAAATGAACTGAAATACAGGCTCCAAAATTCCATCACATTTGTGGTTATTCCAAAATGAGTGTGTAACACTTTTGGGTCACCCTGTAAAAAGTAAATATCCCAATTTAAAACAGAGAATAATTATCATCAGCCATCACTAACATGGCACAGGCTACACAAGAATCAATAGATATTATACTACACATATAAAATCATTCATTCAACAGAGGCTCAACCAGTATTATGAATTAATTAATTTTGGCTCACTTGTAATATTATATATGAGGCTTATAAGTTATAATAACATTCAATATTTAAAATTTGTAATTGATTTACTCATATTTGAAACCTGAATATACATCATGTTCATGACACCATACAGTTTTCAAATAACCATGAACATTTACATTATAATAATCATGATGAATTGTACAGGTATTTTGATGAATTTCAAAGTGCGAGACTGTGCCAAAATAACCATGGTTACCGTATATTAGATAATTTTTAGCATTTCAAAGATGTTACTTTTCTAAATGGTATTTACATAAATACATTTTGATACCAGTGTCATACTGTAATGTTTTAAAATAAAGCCCAGACCAGAATTCTTAATATTTCATACAGTCATTGTAATTACAGACCCGTGCTTCACTTAAAAAAGTAAACTTTTCAATGTGTTGAAAATCTGGTCATTTAACGTCACACAAAATTAACAAACAATGGTAAACCCAGTCTTATTTCTTTTTCTCAAAGTCAATAACAGAATTCACCCTGTTTCACAGGAGCTACAGTATCAATATGCAGAAGTAGAAAATAGAAGAAACAGATATGAAACTTTATTCATTTAATTTGAACAATAGAAGAAAGATTGAGAATGATTCGCTAAATTTCTTCTTTTGAATTTCAATAAAATTTTTGGTCAGTTGGCTTTTTACCTTTTTTTCGAAAGTTGAGTTTGGTTCTAAACTTTCATTCAAACTTCATTTTGAGATACTAAAACTCTGCATACTGAACTATAACATCCAATCCAAGAATCTACCCGTTTTATCCGCCAAACTAAATGCCCATCCTCTGGTATGCAATCTGGGGTGCACCCTGGATACCAGGCTCCCCAGCTCCATCTTTATAAAACAGCCAATATGGCCGATACTTAAACAAACCACCACCAGGTGTCACCCTATATTGAAAGGAAAATAGTGGAGCTAGCAAGGACTAAACGAAACAAATTGGAAGTTAAGACTATAAACTGCATGGGAAAACAACAAAATCAAGTGAGGAATTAATGGAATTAAAGAATTCCCCATGTATACAGCTTTCAAATGGTACAATTATGAATTTTGAGGAAAGTTAACAAATCATATATTCTTATTAATGATTGAGTATCCACAGCAGGATTCTCACATGAAAATTTCAGAAAAAATTCAGAATCCAGAAAAACATGCATCCAGTGATTTCAAATATTGCGGCATTGGGTGGCATCACCACTCCCATGTGTGGTAATTCTTCAGTTTTTACATTCTTGTTGAGAACAAAAACGATTGACTTCCTGGTAGTAGAGAATTCAACTCTCTACATGTACATTTATACTAATATACACTAGGGGTCCCGCGATACATTACGAAATCATGGGCGTAGCGCCCGGTACGCTAGGTACGCACAGGCGTACCAGATGGTTGCAAATTCGCTCCAAATACAACCAAATTTCTAAATTTTCCTGGGGGAGACCCCAGACCCCCCGAATGCTCTTTTCTTTATTCACTCAACTCTTGTTCCTGTGGTGGTGGCGTACTACTTAGAAAAATAGCGCTACGCCCATGGAAATGATAAGATACAATGATTCGATATATTTTAATGTCATTCTGTTAAAATTGTCGAATGTTCAGCTTAACATTACGTCTATAATTATAGATAAACGCTCGTAACGTAACCAAACGAGCCAATGGATGAATCGCAGGACTCCTAATATACACATGTGATATTTTTGTTTTTTTACAAAATTATGCAATTGTATTCTACTCTATGCTACACTGTCCTAGACTAAATAATTCAGTTTATGCTAATTACATTAATAAAAATACTTAGTAAAATTTGATTTTTATAAAATACTGGTACTTATGATCTTGGTTCATTACTCAAAGTAACCTTGAATCAAATCTGTATGTGGCACCTATCCTTCCAAATCCCTTGCCAGCACTGTATTTAATTTGTTTTCTGCTTATTGCCTAAACACCCCAGACAGAAAACCTGACACCACCCTTTAGTTTTTTGTTTTTTATAATTTTACTATGTTTGTTAAATAAAAAACTGCCACCAATGTTTTTCAACTTCGGCAGTCACTACATGTGTAATTTGTATGTACTAAAATTGAATAAAGAAGAATAAAAAAATAAAAAACTGTCGTGGGGCAGGCCTGTAGCCAGGGGGGAGAGGAGGGAGAAGCCGCAGAATCATGCAGTTTTTCACCATTCTGAGCACTTTTCGCATGAATGAACTTTGAATGAATGAATGAAACTCCACCCTTGGTAAAACCGCTCTCCCCCTAGTAAATCCTGGCTACGAGCCTGTAGGGGGTACACTGTGAACACTGTATTCAATTGGCAATTTTGCATTGCTATCTTTATGTCAGCTAACACATATAGGCGCATATAGCTTGGGGAAAGTCATGATGCTCTCTCAAAAATTTCAGTTGTTTTTGAAAGGTACAGAGTTAACTTGAAAAAGGCTTAAAATATAAATAATGACTACATAGTCCAATGTAAGATAATATACATCTAAGTTTAAGCAAATGTAAGACCAATAATATCATTAATAAATAAATACATGTACATGCTCTCATAACTGTTTTATTTAAATCAAATTTATTGTTAAAATAATTGTTAAAGAATCAAAAATGCTTCAAAGCAAGATTCCCCCATTGATTTCAATGGGTCAGCTTGAGTCAACCTTTAAATGCATTTAAACTGAGATATTTAATGAACATCCATTTCTGATACCATGTGATCTTTAAAAATACTCCGATGAATCGGAGCTTATGTAATCGAGACATAAAGGGGTGGTAAGAAAACCTACTAGTTCATCCCAATAGGAATTCAATGAACACTTGTTAGATTGTTGATTGAATGCAGCAGTACTACTTATTGAAGCCAGTCTCTGTTTGTAACAGTTAAAGGACTTTACACTTAAAAAATGCAAAGTTAAGACTGTTCTACAGTCAGTTAGGCCCTACTACAGATCACCACCTTCAAGCAAGAAATAGCATTTTCACCTTTCCTGAATTGGTCGTAAGACCAGTCATTATTCTTCAGATTGATGTCAGTATTCATTGGATTGATGTCAATATTTCTTTGATCCATGTCATGATTCCTGGAAGTGATGTCAGGATTCCTTGAACTGATGCCATTATTCCTCGGATTGGCTTGATGTCAGACCTCAGGGTCAGTTGCCCCACCAATGGAGTGGATCCACATTGATGGTGCCTTGGAGCAGTGCTTCGCGTGTATCAGGATCTATCAAGTGAAGACCATCCCTGGGATTCACATAATATGTTGTTTATCCGCGGTTTAATACACTACAATACTAGATAGTACACCTGAGATAACACTCCGATCAGGAGATGTTTCAATACTGCTTCCAACGCTATCACAGCCTCATTTTGATCTTACATTAACAGACTGACCAATCATAAAAATTCACTCAGCTCCTCTTGTAGCCAATCAGGTATTGGCGTGGTGCCAAGTCTCAGCAGTAGCTTGGATAACGCCACCAGGTGGCGCCTATAAAATAATTTCAAGAACTTTTCAGCTTTAAGTTCCATAGGGGGATATACCCGTCCTTTACTGCGTCCAAGACACTTTGTTCTGTCTCCTTGTACTAGTTGACAATAGAAACCCTTCTTGGGGTTGTACCTGGAATATAGCGTAATAGAAATGAATTGTCAGATGTATCCTAAATAACTATATCCTATCAGGGGTGTAGCCGGCTTTCAGTCAGGGTGATGCGATCGCCAAATAAAATTTGGCATTGTGTCATAAACAAGCCAAAAATCCCACCCATCGCACCGCCCCCCTGGCTACGCCTATGTCTATAATGCATTCATTATACCTATTCCATGTAGGATCCACACAATAATCATATTGTGTGATCTTCATTTTAACTAATATTGATCTTTATACTAGTATTAGGAGAAAATGCCAATGAAACTAGACTTTGAGTAAAAAGTAGTTCCCAAGGATTTCAGTATATACCTGAACCTTATCTTTCAGTTATATGTAATGTAACCTTAAAAATGTAACCCTATTAACTGAAAATTCACTTTCTCAACCATGCCGGTATACTATTGAATTTTCTCATGTATCTAGTATTGTACTTATGGGATTGAGAGATATCATAATATCACTCTGTTCATTTTTTGGGTCACCCTGTGGTTTCCTACCTGAGTGATTGGTTGTAATCAAAGCGAGGTTCGATGTGTATGAATTTCTCAACCTTGCTCATGAGGCTTACTGGATCCCCCTTGAGGGCCTCACCATCTAAGATCATCAGCTGAAAGAAGAAACAAAACATAATATACTTCACAATTCCCCACGTGAGCCTCATCAAGCAGCATAAGCTGAAAGGATAAGAACATGACTTTGTTTTCATTCACAATTTCCCTAAGGAGCCTCACCGTGAAATCTGAAGGGAAAAATGTAACCATCTGGATCATAAGCTGAAAAAAAAACCATATTTCATAACCCCTCATGCAGCTCTGATTCTATTGGTTATGTTTATTTTACTTGTTTTGGTTACATTTTTAACAGGGCTAAGTACTAATGAGAACCCCCATCCCCTCGCAGTCTATAAATAAACACAAAAGTATTAATATGAGCCAAAAACAATGATATGGCAGAAATCAAAATTAATATTCTGAATGTCAGTAACCACCACAAAAATATAAGATTTTTGTTCGGTGGGATAACAAAGTATTAACATACAAAATGTCACCACCTGCCATTTGTTACAGATGTCAACCACTGACCACCATCAACAAAAAAAGTTGGAGACTATAAAACTATGTGACCACTTTTGGTGGTGCCATAAAAATGAACAAAAATTATGACGCTTTACCTGTTTAGGCTTGTAGAACTCTAGCCAACGCTCCAGGTGGGTGGAGTAAAGACCTGGCTTCAGACAGCGCTCTCTCAGTTCTTGAAGGTTACGTGGCGCATCTTGCCCAGCAGTCACTACTTCATAGAATGTGTATGTCATTGCTGTTTGGTCGCCATGGGCTCGCATGTGCTGGAAAATGGACAGGGACATACATGGCTTATGTAATGCATACATAGTACTATGTAACATGAAAAAAGCATCAATTTTTGATAACCCAGCATGCACAAAACCTTATAAGATATTGATACTAGAACTTATTGCATCTGTAATATATCATGTTTAACCGATGAACAGTTTTCTTGCTGTTTTGAAGACAACATTGTGTCGCACGCCCATTACATCAACTCAAAACCACTATGACCTAGCACCTTTCAAGTGTGAAAAATAAAAGTGTCACACGTATTTACCTGGTACCATGAGTACGCTCTCTTGGCTGGGTGGATGATTATACAGATCAGTTTTGCCTGAGGTAGGAGGGCATAGGCCCTCATGGGAGCCAACTCACTGTCAAAATAGTTGGCGCTCTTCTCGAACAGGAAGTTGCTGGTCGTGTTGGGAGGTAGAGGGAAGAATTCCATGTACCTGTTGGGAATTTAAATTTTGTATATGATACGTGATGGCACAATAACTAGATCAATTGATTTTCTGGTCTATAATCGAGTATATATGATTACTTTTTTATAAATCCAAATATTAGTAGTTGTTTTTCAGGTTTGTTTATCATATTTGAATTGTAACAAAGATCTCGTTTTGACATGATTTCAGTGTTTTAATAATGAACAGAATTAACCTTTTGGTCATATATTGTGGCATAAATCTTAGAATCTTGGTCTTTATTCCTTAAATTGATCAAAATACTTTTTAAAGAAAAAACGGATTTGAACCAAATGAAGCTACTGTATATCAATGTGTATAGTGTATACCAAATGGATTTTATACAGTGCATTATCAACTTCGCTTTGATCGTTTCAATCTTCTCAATTACTTACCAGTCCAAGCCCTTGTAGTAATTGTTTCCATTGAAGAACTGGACCTCCTCAAAGGTTGTCTTACTCTGGTAATTGCTCAGTATTGCTGGGTGCATTGCTAGGAATGTGTACAGGGCAGTTGTACCTACAATGTAAAGCCAAGTATAACAAAGTTTGCCCAGTCCAAATAGCTGAAGTAAAAATCGCTAGTTGAGTGAAATTGAATTTAGCGCAATCTCAAACCAATTGAACCCCTCGTGCCTCCATGAATGAGATAATTGCCAAGTTGCTTTCTTGAGAAATCAAAATCACAATATTCTTTGATTTCCCAAAAGTGCAATTCGCCATGTTATTTATTTATCCTTTACCTTGAACTTCTTAAACTTGGTATTATCCAATTATCTTCGATGAAATGAAATTTCAAGTATACAAAAAATGAAAAAAAATATGTTTTTCAATCTTGTAGATTTTTCAACATGAAATAAAAAGTGAAGACATATTTTTCAAATTAAATGTTTATGCCATTATCAAAGAATAGGGACACTTTCAGATCTATTCATGATAATAATTTGTTTTTTACATACTTATCACACGTAAATCATGTACATCATGTACATGCTAAGAACATGACATCAATTTATCAGCAAAAACTGACCTGTCTTCTGGGGACCAATAACAAGGAAGCGAGGTAGTCGATTACAAGTCTTGTTCTTTGACCAGATTGCCAGGTGGCGCTCATCATCACACGGATTCTGCCAGATTGGGTCCTCATCTTCTGGGAACATCTCAAAGTATCTGCAAATCATAATATCCATTTATTTTGAGATTAACCCAAAGAGTGTCCATCTATGCTTAACATGATAATTTATTACACATAATTATTAGATACATGATACATAGAGTAATGAATTTTTTTACTAACTGCCCCAAGGGTACAATAAAAATTACAACACAATAGAATTGTGCAAACCAAACAAGGCATCAACATGATAAAATGTCACCACCTGTTAATGGATTGCAAATAGCTATGGAAATACAAAATATTGTTAAAGATGTTGACCACTGAAGCCGAATGCAAAAACTCCAAACTCCAATTAGAAGAACAATAATGTGTAACAGTATGTTACAACTTCTTGGTGGTTACATAAATACTCACAAATAATCTGAAAGCTTACTTGTTTGCAAACTGCATTGGGGGAAGACTTTGTAAGTCAAGATTGGTCCAGCATTGAGTGAACTTCACTGCACTCTCAAATGTGTACAACGCAAGGCGGTCATTCCCATAATTCGACAAATGCGTCATAAAAACACTGAACTGAAACGTATAACAATATTTTTAAAACAGTTTTAACCAATTCCAAAGGCCTATCACAGTAGTTAACTGGGAAAACAAATTTAGAACAAAACAAATATGCATAGCCTCACATTGAGCAGGTGAGGCTACAGCCTCGCCAAAATACTTGCAGGAAATACAACAATTCAGACATTTCTTATATTAATAGAAACCTTGAATATGAAGCTTGCCCGTAGCCAGCTTTTACCAGGAGGGGGAGCTTTTTTCCAGGGGGGGGAGCTTTTTCACAATTTTGGCTAAAAATCATGCGAAAAATTCTCAGAATGGTGAAAAACTGCATGATTTTGAAAGAATTTCCGCTCCCCCAGCTCCCCCTCTGGCTACGGGCCTGTGAAGTCATATGAAAGTGTTATTTCACTTTTACATAAAATTTGTGACATCAAATGTACTGTCAAAAAAATGTGAACAATATATTTTTCAAATGTTGATGATTCTAAGTTTCTTGAGAAAATTATTTAGGGGTGATACTCACTGGATTGAACAGCAGTGTCTGGAAGAGCTCTCCTCCCCGTATACTATTCTCAAGTCGACTTCGACCTCCTGGGTACTTATCAATGAAGATGGTATGTGTGAAAAGACCACAGGTCTGACGCGGTAGCACCTAAAATATATTAATTTAAACATATCAAATATATTAACAGAACAAGACATACAGTGCTAAATATCACTTTTCTATCTAGAAATTCAAAATAGCCACCAAGTAATTTACCCAGAATGCCCAAAATCTAATGCACAAGTGACAAAGAGCTGACCTCCAGATTGCTAAAATAAACAAATGAACAAGAAGCATTCGAAGTTAACCCCAAATAGTCAAGCAATAATTGTTCTGATCCTAACAGCAAAATTGAGGTAGAAACCTGTTGTGGCTTTTGTGAAATTTTAGACACACAGACAAATAGACAAGCCATAGACGAGCCTGACCTTTCAATGTAATGAGCAGATAATGATGGGGACCTAAAACTATTTTCTACCTTGATTCCTCGATGTATAAAGCCTCGTCTATACCGTGCAGGACGTAGATGAGGATATTCCTCTGTGCTTGTCACCTTGACGCCCCAAACTTTCTTCCAGGCATCGTAAAGCTCCTCGTGTACAGGGTACACCCCGCTATGATGTGGGGCCACGGCATACCCAGTGAATGCTTTTATACCTTTCTCCTACAAAATCAACAGACATGTTTATATACAAACTCGTTAGTAATATTACATTATCATTATGTATTCAAAATATTCCTTCTTGTTGTGTTTTTATTTTATACTAAAAAGCTATGTCTTAAAAATATACTCCAAGATGTTTCCAAATTCATGGCATTAACCAGAATGATAAACATTCATGAAATAATTTTTTACAGAGAACTCCAGATGCTTTCAAATGCACTTTCAAATCTTTATTTTTTTTCAATTTTAAAAACAGAGAAGTTTAAATGTACATATAATGTATATATTTTACAGAACTTATATTTGTAAAATTATTTCATAATGAGAAACTTAATTGTACAAATGAACAACAATATACCAAAGCATGCACTACAGTACATACATATGTAGACAGTATTCTCCCCAGGATTTTTTCAAGTTAGTGCAAAATTTGTACAATCTTGACTAAAATTAGTCAAAATAGGCTTACTTTTTCATGGTTTTTCTTAATTTCATGTGGGTGAAAAAGAGTTTTCAAGTGGGCGCAAATGAGCCTTCAAGTGGGTGCAAATTAGCTTCCAATTGGATGCAAATGAGATTTCATCTTAGTTCAGGCCTATTTCCAAAACCCTAACCCTACAGTGCCCACTTGCTTTAACATTGAGGAGAGTACCGTTCTACCAGTATATACCAAACTAATTGTCAAAGTTTCCCTTAATCTATGCTTGTATCATACTTCAAATTGTGACGGTTCAGATCAGAGAGATAACTATGATAACGGTTCGGATCAATATATGTCAATGAAATGTGCTACTTGTTAGCAAAGATCACAGAGCCATACTTGATCAAGTTCTATAGTTTTTTAATACATTTAATGTGATGGCCAATCACCCTTGTTAATAAATGACTGTTGCTAAATATGTTAAGTGTGACAGTTATAACTTACCTTTTGTTATCAAAATGTGACATTTGAGTAAAGGACCCCCAAACTCATTCACCAGTTTGATTTTCAATTATGAAAATGTCATAACTTGGTAATCTAAGATGAAGGACCCAAGTAAAATGTTTTACTTAACATGTAAAACAAAATTACTTCCAAATGCTCTTCAATTGTTAAGTGCAAATTTGTGATTCTTATTTTGAAGGTGTGACATACTATAGGAGCCTGGATGATAATAACCTACTGCCCAAGTGTGACATATTAAAATAGAACTAGAAGAGTACCACCTGCCCTTCAATTAATAAGTGTGACAAATTCTTGATTCTTTTCTCAAAAGTGTGACACATACCTACCACCAAAAAGAAACAAGTCTGACATAATGCGATGGCAAAATGTGACATTAATACAAGTTAGCAAAGTGTGACATAAATTCCTTGGCAAAGAGTGACATAAATACCTTTGGGAAAGTGTGACATAAATACCTTAGCAAACTTGACATTTTCGGTCATCTCTCGATGAAGCTGAGTTTGGTTTAACTTTGCTGCCTGTTCATGGGAGTACATGTGTCCAAACCACCAGAATGCATCCTTATACGCTGTGTATTACATAATAATTGAATTTGAAATGGATAAACTAGACATTTCATTATCATACAGGGGGAGGGGCAATCCTCATTTAAAGGAATCGCCCTTGGGGAAAGCAGTCAGACTGGATGGACATATCACTATGGGAACCCCTATCGTTATTGTGACTATCGCTCAACTACACTACAGCATGCATAAATGACTATAAGATAGCAAGCATCAAAGGTAATCAAATAATGTGTTATTATAAAAACATTATTAAATCACACATCTAAGAATTGTACAAGTGCGGTATTGTGAATTTGTTCTCATGCAAATAGCAATTTATAATCAATCTGATAATAAACAACAAAATAGGCCATGAAGAAACAAAAAGTAACAATCAATATGCAAAATATTTACAATGAAAATTCACAATATGTGCAAATATACAATATTTATTATACAATACTCTAGCTATACCAGAAAGTTGGTAAATCCCATGAGCTTTTTAACCTAACAGAAACACATTGCATTATGGGATTGACCTTGACTTCCTGGTGCAAGTACCTAGAATTAATCTACCAATGTAACTTAACCCCAGCACTCCTATATTCATTTAATTTTCAGACAATGTTCACATATGGTACAATCTTAGTGATAATTTGATTATATGACAGGGTAATACATATGAAAGTATTTTTTCATGTATTTTTTACAAGTTGGCAAAAAATCAAAGAGGTTTCAAATTCTTAGTAATATTTTTATACCTTAGCACCAGATTTTATCATTAACTGTTTTAATTTTACTTTGCCATGGCATTTTTAAATTACTTTAATATTTAAAAAATCTGCTGGGGTTAGGTTCTTGGGCAAAGTCCCTTGTCACCATCCATAAACCCCATTTTCCTACCCATATCTGTGAATATTCACAACTAGTAATGAAAGATGGCATTACTAGTCTTGAGACCTGGGTGTCCAGACCCATGAGAAGGTTTGTATGTTAGGAGATAAGGGTTACAAATGGGTTTAAGGGTGGTTACATATATTATACACAGCAAGGGTTACACATATGCACCACAACGATATTGTGCAATGTGGACGATTTGTCTTATACCTGAGCGAAGTTCACATTGATGCTCATATCCTGATAAAGGCGTGTCAGGTTCGTGATTTTATGAGGCTGCGTATGCCCCCACATATGTGGGAACCACCAGAATCTATCCTGGTATTCTGAAGATTCAGTAAGCATATTAGTAATAAAATGGAATGGATAAATAAACAAGGCATTAACATGCAAAATGTCACCACCTGCCATTTGTTACAGACACCAAACGCCAGACACTGGACGCCGACCACTGTCAATGGAGACAATAACAGTATGTCACCACATTTGGTGGTGACATAAAAATGGTAAACACATATAGGAAGATCTATAGTCTTGCGTCAAGTATCTCGACCCTCTAACCCCCACAAACAATCACTGACCTTCCAAAAAGAAGATGTGTAGGGGGCACAAGTATTTGATGTAAGGTTATAGGATCTGGATCTAGAGGCTCTTAGTCTTGTTCTGGATCAAATCCCTCTATCATCAAAATTTTTTTATTGCTTCCACCAAACTGCATGTGGATGTAAAACTGGCTTAATATTTGCTCTACTGAAACGTATTTACTTTCCATATGCCCCCTTTCACTTAGCAAAAATCGGGGATACTCATTGATTCAACTCAACACGATATTGACAATACTTGTACAGTACTAGTATACTCTTATAATATATTGGTTCAAATAAACTGTAAGCCAATAATAGCATAAAATGAAGCTGAACTGAAAATTAGAATACCATGCATTATCTTGGTAGAAAATTGAGTAACACTGTCACATCTATCATTTCTATTATTAGCTTTTCTATTAAAGATAATACATGACAGACTTCAGTACAAAAGCAAAAAGCAAAAACTTGGGGACCTGTCCAATATGCAAATTGTAAAAGATTTTTAGTTAAACAGTATATATAATATATGCACATGTATATGTGAATTGAAATATTTTTGTATTCCAAAATTTTAGAAAGCATGTATATATTAAAATGCAAGGCATTAACATGGAAAATGTCACTACCTGCCATTAGTTACAGACACCAAACTCCAAATGCCAAACTCTGAACACCAATCACCGAACCCCTTCCACAAAAAAGTTGGAGACTATAACAATATATCACCCTCTTGTGGTGGTGACATAATATCAACGCCTTAATGTAGCCAAACTTTTATGATAGTTAATAGTCATGTATCAGGTCCCTGTTCTGCCTCAATTTTTCCAATCAGTGAGTGATAATGGACAATACATATAAAGGGGCTTAATACAAGACTACCTCAGAACTTGGGTTTCTTATAAAATCATTGGACGAAAAATAAATAACTGGATTGGGAATAGCCTTCAGGCTTTATTCATCTATAATATCAAGATATCCACTCTTATAATAAAATAAAATATTATTGGCAAATTGATTTCTAGATCCCAGTAATCTGATTTAGTGATGCATATGAAAGTCAGATCCAATTCCCTAATACTTTTCTATTGACTATAAGGGATTACTGGTTACTTTAATATGTTACAAATTAACGTCAATTCCTCCATAGATATTTGTTATCTGTTAAAACACTAATGAATCTTTTTCTAATTTACTAATGATGTTAGAGGGGAACCGATACATCAAAGGACAACTGGCATTTTTATTGAGATATATTACTCTCAAATGTTTTTGTTCCTTTTTTAAATGATAACTTCTAAAGCTTTGCTTGGAGAAAAAAAGCTGTTGATGATAGTTCATTGATTTTTAATCTCGCATTAAGCCCTTACACCCCCTCTCACAGACATCACATTCTGGGGGTTGAAGTAGATAAGGAGGGGGGGGGGCTCTAGGGACGTGATGAAAGATTTCCTGATGTTAGAAAAAACAATAATTTAGGCCATTGCATTATTCCTAAGAGAAGTACATAACATGCATAAAATAACAACAAGTTCATTACAAATGTACGTTGTCATGGAAATAATTAAAAATAAGTCAGTTACAAATGTGAGTTGGCTGGACCTTGAGCATTTTGAAAACACATTCTATATTTAAACATATTCAACTAGTGGTATAAACTGTGATAAAAAAATTCTTCACAGAAGATGCAAGCAATTTCCATCTCCACATTAATATATAACACTTCTTTATTCATCTATCGAGAATAACACGAGTTGTACCCTTTGCATTCGTTTGACTTCACTTCTTAAAAGAGAGCTTCGTCTTCACTCTTTCAAACTAAAATAAACCTGTGAACTCACCGCGCCAATCAGTGTTCGTCGACCAAATTTGACCGACGTTCTATATATGGTCATTCCTTCTGACGTCATCGTTGACCCCGGAATTGACCAATGACACGCGCATATTTAATTAGAACGCATTTGGCGTATGTTTCTTCAAGTTCGCTGATTGGTGGAAGAAAGGTCAGTGCGTAGTAGGTCAGAAGTGATTTATTGCCAAACTGTCACCGGTATCCGTCGTGGGGGCGGGGCTACTAAACTGTAATATGGTCTCTACTAGGCAGAGTGTAGTTTAACTAGACTCTGCACGCAGGGTACACGAGTTGATAATTTCTGATTATAAATGAAGATTGAAGAAGTTTATATAAACTAATCATAATTATTGTTACCTAGCAACATGTCATCTCCGGCATCCTCCTCATCGTTACCACGGTGATAGTATTTCCCAGAGAATCCTAGATTGAAGTGGAAACCTGGGATTGATCTCCGTAACCGATCCTGGGAATCTATCAAGGCCTGAAATAATGTATTTTCATTATTTATTAAAGTAATGCTTAAAGATCTAATAGCAAAGGTTTTGCAAAAATGAATCAATGTAGTATAAAACAAATGTATGTATAATGAAGAAATAAATATACAATGAAAAAAATAGATACGTGCTTGTAATATTGGTATTAACTTATGATTAAAAAGTGTCACTATCTCTTTCATTTTTCAACAAATATAGGCTCACGTGACATGTGACGCGGGGCAGGCAATTTTGATCTATCGTAGACCATATCAGTATCAAATTGCCGATATTTCAACCTCGTCTTGCGAGGCCATTTTGATTTGAAACATCTTGAATTTGGTGTCAAAATAAAGCTGGTCACGCCCACTTTCATAGTTATCAATGAATCATTTACTACGACTACTATATTCATTTAGGAGGCGTGTAAAGTTAACCAATCAGAAAGACAATTGTTCCATATATGGCAGTTCATTCACATATTCAGTGCTTACTACTGTTTTTCGCGTCATGACAACATGAGGGAACGTGAGTAGTAACCAATCAAGATGCCGTATTTTATCACGTGATTTCAGAGTGAAAAGTACACGCGTACGACAACGACATGTAGTCTGAGCTGATCGCGATGTTGAACAATTTCTTCTCGGAATTTGTCCAGAGAAATTAGCGATTCTAAATTAAGATAGGATCTGCCATTTCTTCCTGTACAAGTTTTAACTTATCTCTAATGAATACTAAAATTTTGGATGAAGATATTAAGCATACGTTTAAATACGAAGCGATTAATTTGACGATCTGATTTTGCAATTTGCAATGGCCAATTTACAGCAAGTCTGCGTGTATTTGACAAGAGATAGCCAAGTCTTGTATCTAAATGCTTGTTAAGCCTTACTCAAAAACATTAAGATCCATATTTTCTAAAGTTGATAACTTTGCAGAAAACCTGTTTTCATAACCTGATTTCCGCGTCAAAAATTCAAACTGAGTAATAGGAATGGATCGGTGGGATCCTCAGTCTCCTCGGGTCTTCATTCCAGAACTCACATTTTTAGTTGATTCTCCGACCGTCATAGTACTTGTCTAAAGTATCCATATTTGCTCTCTTACTGGTATACTTGGACACATTTTCCCCTGTATTTTCCCCAGTCAAATTACACCCTCTCGCCGATTTATAAAAGCCATTTCTCAGAACCCGGGAATCAGAATCGCTGATGTTTGCCATATTGAACATGTTGAAATATGTACTGTAATATCTGTATTGCCTACTACGCGTAATGGTCACGTGACTAGCGCGATACAGGAAAAATGGGGAATTTCGAAACAACAATTTTTGGGCACTTTTATTGCAAATTTCAGGTATCTATAAGTGTTTGTGGTATAAAATATCATCCCCAGACATAAATGAACATCCAAACTACATATTTTATTAAGTTTTGGAGCCTTTTTTACTCTTAAATCAACATCTTTAATTAATTTGTAAATGCATGCATCAATAGTTACTAGTAAATCCCATAATTTTTATCCCATTTTTATCCCATAATCTGATATATGAGTTCCTTGAAAAATAGTTTTGAAATATGCTCAAAATTAATGTTAATATAATTAAATAATGCTAATAATGCTATGGGTTTGAATGTTGAATTTGAGAATATACAAATAGGATGTAATACAAAATGGTATTTTTGATCAAAGAAAAAGTCATTAAGGTTTTATAATGTATATACATGTATACTTTAACACAATAAGTGATTCTCTTCTTAAACAAGTAGCATAATCTCCAGCCAAACAAGGTACACTACCTGAAGTCCTGTATGAAGCCCCCCCCCAGGATACATTTACAGACTAAAGTAGTAAAACCAATTAGAAACCTAAACAAGGCATTATACCATCCACAAAAAGTTCAGAATATAACAATGTCACCACTTCTGGTTTTGATATAAAAACTAGTTTCAAAATAGCCAAGCCCCCATTTCCTCCTTTATTCTCTCTTAAAAAGAAACAAGGAAGAAGCAAACCAGTAGTTTTGCTTCAAGTCATACCCCAACCCAATCAAGTTTCTCCATTTAGATGTATCATAAAAAGGGCTCCAATCAAGACTACCAATCAGAGACTTCAGATCCGACTCCCTATATCCGACTCCCTATATACTTTATGTCTAGTTATATACAACTAGGCACAAGGGCTCCAAGCAAGACTACCTATATCAGAGACTATAGCAATATCAGAGAGATCTTTTATTAATTAAGTCCTTGGATCTTAATCCCTTTATCTACTTTATGTCTAGGCATATACAGCAGGGCACAAGAAGGGCTTGAATGAAGACTAATTTTCTAAGAGAAATATTTCAAGTATTGTTTACCTTGACATCTGCTGGCTTCATCCTAGTGCCGACCTTGCCAACGAAGATATCATCGATATCAATGAGGATGTTCCTCTCAAGAGTAATGCTGAACTTTCCATGGGAGAGGAACGACAAGGCATCCAGGAAAAGTAATATATGAACCCAGCACTGGAACCCATTTCCAAAAAGCACACGATTGATGTCATCATATTTTCCAGTGTCGTGAATCACGGTGGTGTAAGCATGTTCTTGATAACCATCTGTGATGTTCTGGAAGCGTTTAGCAGTTTGTGTTTTCGCGTAAGCAAGGGGTCGATAGGTGGCATGTTCAGGTTCGAAAACCGTCCAATCATCCCCTGGGATGTCTCCATAAAGGATTTCCCCGGCACGAGTCACCCGCAGAATTTCAGATTGTGGGTTCAATTCATAATCCTTAACTGCTAAATTGTTGTAGAGTTTCAACGGGAAACCCTGAACCTCCGTGACGTAGGGGACGTCAGGTTCCCCGCCAGAGAAGGCGATTATCCCGACATTATATTCTCTACAATATTTATCCAATAGCTGCCTATTCCATTTATCCAAGGAGGTATATGATTTTAATCTCTCGAAAATAATTACTCCAAATTTCCCTTTGTCTAAATGTGTGAGATATGGTAAACTTTTACCGGCAATGTCCATTTTGTATTGTATTCTGTTTGCTTCTAAGATACCAATAATTGATTGTCCTAGTTTACTGTACTGCGTTTCGACGAGAAGTAGAACTTTGTTGTCGATTCTGAGGCTTGCGCTGGAAACATGATTATGAGGGGTGTGATTTATATTTGATTTATGTACTGTATTGTGTAACCGGCACTTTATCGTTGGTTCCGGAGGATTTCGGGCCACCGTGTTAAAATGAGTCGTTGAGACATAATATGAAAAGCAACATAGAGAGATAATACAACATATCAATGCAAACAACAGGGTCTTTATTATGGTACCCTGACGCACATAAAATATCCGTCTTATTCTATTGAAACATGTGACCTCTTTCTGAGGTCCACCTAACAGTGTTGTTTTCGCCATTTTAGACCTTGATTCCTTTATTGGTCAATCCTCGGGAATATATCGTTAAAATAAGCTCCTTAGTGTGTATCCAAAATCAGTAATTCTTGTACAATTGTGCGCTGTATTTAGCACCTTTTTAGTACTTCCTAGTAGTATATACAGTCTTTTTACTAAAACAAAAACGGATCCAAAATATGTGAATCAAACTTCGACTGTTTGTCTTATCTGATAGACCCCCACTGTAGAATTGTAGAAATTCTCACAACAATTGGCGACTGTTATGTCTTCCTGACTTGTTATATAAATTGTCTGAGGTCAGAATAACTATTTTTCCCATTTGTTTAATAGCTAATAAAGTGCCACATAGATATCTTTCACTTTAGATTGTTCCAAATAATTTCATTTGATATATTCAATTCACATTTGATGGCATATAGGTATTATTAAATACTTAACCAGCGTCAGTTTTAATCTCGCTGAAAGACAGATGCTATGTTTGAAGATCTTCTAATCTATTCTGATCACTCGTATTAATTTTATTTAAACACAGGTTTTGTTGTTTATCACAAATTAAGATCTTCAGAATAATCTTCTCTTCCGTCTTCTGAATTTGAATCCAAACTGGGGGCGGCTATCCATGATGCTGATGGTGCTTGTAAGGGGTCTCTGTGCATAGATCGGCCATTATACAATCTGAAACACAGGAAAACAGAAGTTGTACATTATATTTATAAACTAATTGTGGTCGGGTAACAACATGAGATTATGTACACTCAAAAAAAGGGGGAAATAGTCCAGAATTCATAGATGAACAAAGGAAATATCCCAGAATTCATAGATGAACAAAGGCGAACTCCCGTGCAGTGATATATCACTGCGGCGGGCAGGTTTCTCACCGTAAGCATGGTAACATCATAATAAACAACTGACGTGATTGGTTCTAGCCCCATGCTCAGGTCGCGTGATTGTAAAATTTAGACAATTTCAGTGGTTGAATTGCGCGTATTAACTAATAAACAACACGTGCGGTAAACTTTTATCAACACAACCTTTACTCAGATTTCCTTCCGCGGGGATTTCCTCTTATATTTCATTGATTTTGGAATATTTTGACAAAATAATTATTGGTGAACATAAAAGAACATATATTTTATAAGTTGTGTGAAAAACAAGTACATCTGTGACAAAAAGGGGGACTATCTTCCCCAAATTTTGGGGATTCCATAATCTGCCCGCCGCAGTGTCTATACCGAGCCACTGCATAGGAGTTCGGAACAAAGGAAATATCCCAGAATTCATTGATGAACAAAGGAAATATCCAAGAATTCATAGATGAACGAAGGAAATATCCCAGAATTCATAGATGAACAAAGGAAATATGCCAGAATTCATAGATGAACAAAGGAAATATCCCAGAATTCATAGATGAACAAAGGGAACATCGCAGAATTCATAGATGATCAAAGGAAATATCCCAGAATTCATAGATGAACAAAGGAAATATCCCAGAATTCATAGATGAACAAAGGAAATATCCCAGAATTCAAAGATGAACAAAGGACATATCCCAGAATTCATAGATGAACAAAGAAAATATCCCAGAATTCATAGATGATCAAAGGAAATATCCCAGAATTCATAGATGAACAAAGGAAATATCCCAGAATTCATAGATGAACTTATCTCCATATTAAGAACCTCCATGGTTTGTATACAGATAGGTTAATCAATGAATAATGTCATACTCCCTTACAAGTCTGATTTTCAATGAAAACTTACACCATAGTAAACCAAGATGGAATAATGTGGAAACTCAAACATTTCTTCTTGAAATTGATTACAACTTAAACAGTCTTCTACAAGTATCACATGTTATCATTTCAGAGTAATAGGATCGAACCTATATATTTACACTGATTCTCATTACATAAGACGTGTATAATTTATAAGTAAATGAGTTTAGAGAGGTTATAAAGCGAACCTGTACTTGGAAATGTAATTAGATATAAATATCATGAACCCAAGGGATCACTGCCCCCCCCCCTTTCAATGTCAAAATGTCAAAAATAGTTATTCTATTTCCGTCCTTTGTTCTGGACTGTACTGGACTAATAAATAAACCATCAGATGATATATTAACCATCAGAATGGCTCCATTTCACTCTCAATTTTAGGTTAATTAAGTATAATGAAATTTAGGGACTAGGTCAAAGTGTCAAAAAAGTATTTTGACAGTTGAAAGGATAATTCTCAAACCATTCTTAGATTATGTTAACAGACATGGAACTGATGTTAATATGAATTAATAGCTTCTACCGTATTCCAATTAAATCTTTTCTAACTAAATAAATGTAACAAAAATAATATTTTTTTAAACTCACCATAAAAAGTGAGAATTGACAAAGCCCCTAATGAGTCAATTATATCTGCTAATTAGAGAATAATTTGCAATTATGCATATAATGACATGTAATGACTTTAATGTTGGCATTGATGATTATATATCAATTCATCAATTGTACTGAATTCATCAAATTAGTGCTTTACATCCACAGCTTTCTAATGGTGTCCTAAAACTAGAAAAAAAATTCTCTATAAAGTATAGTAAAACTTGTATAATCTTTCAGATTGGTAGATGTTTACATTTTCAAGATGGTCCCAATTCAACAAAATTTATTTTGTATTTCTCATTTTTTCTATCATATCTATATAATTTCGACCATTCGTCTACTTTATTCCCCGTAGATAGCATTTCTATTCTAGTTTTGCATTAAAAGCCTAACATTCATGACATTTGCAGAAGGTTTAATCAGATAGAGAGGTTGGTTTATAAAAGATGTCTTCCTCTCTGATCTGTCAGTTCCAATCCTTTTCAAGTAAATCCATTTGATCTCCATAACATTTTACATAAAAAATATCATGTCTATGTCCCTTAATGAAAACCAATTGATTGATTAGACATAATTGTATTTCTGTTATTTTATTGAGAAATAAGATTCTATTGGGTTCTACTTAGAGAATCTACAATACTGACTTCAGAAAATTTACAATTTTTAAAAGTTTCTATATTAGCTCTGAAGGATTTACACATCTAGAGTCAATACCTTTGGGAGTATATTTTAGCTACTTTTTTCTGTATAACACTATTCAAATATGCTCTAGCCAATTATAACTGTCTCCCAAGCTCAAGTCACTTAAAATCATCAATTCTTGGACTTGAAGTTCACCCACAAATTATTTCTATTATTGAATATTGAATACCCTAAGCATATACTAATGTAATATCCTCTGACAAGGACTAAAAATGTTGCTTTACTTTTTTTTTATAAGAATTTATTCATTCAAACTTATTATTGTTGCTTTACTTACTGTGTTAGATTTGACTGCTTCGCTTTTCGCTTATGTATTTGCTAATAATGTTCACAATCAGGCACAATTCAAAGGTTAACATGAGACCCTGTGTGGCCCCAAAGAGGGAATGGCTAGAGATATAAAAATTGGACCTTTAAGTTCCCTATCCTGGGAGCAACCTAGGGAGTCATCTCGTCTCTAGGAGCAATGATTGCTTGTCAAATATAGATCTTAATTCTGATCATCATATAAAGAACTATGTCAAAATCCAACTTGCTGGTACAATATTGCGTGTCAAATCCCTGACCCTCCCTCCATGCCTCCATGCATAGGAGGTTTCACACAAATACAGAGAGAACTATCTCATGGGCAGAGTCATAAATGTAGAGTGTCAAACAATCACTATTGCCAAGGGTAAACACTGCAGGAAGTATTATATTAAACTAACTGTTGTTTGAAAAATAGATGTTCCATTATAGACAAAAAACCTCTGAATAGAAAATAGAGGACCAAGGAAGAGTTTTGGAATGACATTTGAAAATTTATGGTCTGTTTTTAATCAATGATTCATAATGAAAGTACAGTATGGTAGAGGTACGCTACATTATAATTTACAGTTGTTTACATAAAAAATGTTTTTTCACATGTGCATCTACAATTGAGAAAAAGATGTAGTCCTAAAGCATTAAACGCCTACACCAGTCAAAGGAATAATTAGTGTCAATGAATAGGATAAAATATGAATGATTCTGACAGTGTCTTTCTTGAAACCGTTAAAGGGTATGCATACCCTTTAACCCAACCTTATTTCATAACAAGAGTCCAGTGTCTTTCTTGAAAACATTAAGGAATATTCCTTGCCAGACCCTTTCTCTCTTGATATGGTAGCTATAATCATATATATAGTTTCCATATTTAGCAAAACATGGTAACATGATGGGAAAATGTTTTAATATGGTCAATATTGATCATTTAAAAATCTAGTGCTTATTTCCAGTGAGCTGCCATCTTTTAAGATTTCTTGCAGGAAGTGATGTCATCAACTCTCAACTTCTATAACCTTGCCCATAACAGTATAGGAAAGTAGCACAAAATCACTTCTAAACAAGTGATCATTACTTTCTGTGTAAAAATATTTTCAGGGCTTGTCAACTTAGAATAAAAGAAGAGATTTTCAGAAGGATTAAATAAGATACAAAGTTGAAAAAGAATATTTAGCTGGTTTTGTAATTCTTAATAGCTCCTCACCTAATGCTATATGCAAAGATGAGAGTCGATGACATCACTTCCTGTGTGAAATTTTAAAAGATGGCAGCTTACTGGAATTGAGCATCACATTTCTAAGTGATCAAATTTGACCATATCAAAACATTTTTGCGTGTTTTGCTAAACATGGCAAGCATATATATGGTTATAGCTACCATATGAGGAGAGAGATGGTTTGGCAAGGAATATTCCTTTAACCCTTTCCCGACGTGAATATAAGAGGAAAATGTTGGCCCTGGTGACGGATAAGTAAGAGCAGTTTTTAGGGGAAAACTGCAAAATACCTACGCCCTGGGACCTATACCCTGAATTTTATCACTGAAATACAATTTTTAGTAAGGATTATCACATTAGAACAACTTGTCAAAATTTGCTGTAAAAATACTGAATAGAACTGGAGATATTGTCATTTCATTGATGTATATAGATAAAAATAATGGTGCCAAAAGGAGCCTATCGTCCTGAAAGGTATTACATAATAGGGCTCCATATGGAGCCTATCGTCGTGAAAGGGTTAAAGGGTATGTATACCCTTTAACTCAACCTTATTTCATAATAAAAGTCAAAAACTTTACTTTTTACTTGAGGTCACTCTAGACATTTTATACCTAAGTTAACCAAATTATATACTGGAGAGAAAGAGTATGGAAAAAAGTTTTCAATTCTTGTAAAGGGTGATCTTCTCTCTTAGCATACTGACCCCCTAGTTGGAAACCAATTAGTCCATGGTATCAGGTTATATATAAACCAACATTTGATCAACAACAAGTCACAAACTGTTATGCCCATCCCAAAATACTCTAAATTAGAGGTACATGTAATTTCAAGTCTTTTCCATTCCAATCAGAATATGCAGTCCAAAACTTTTTCAACAAGAATTTCACACTTGAGATATACAGGTATTTTTATTACTGAAATTAAAAATCAGTTTTCAACCATGCCAAAGTCCCCCTGACCCCCGCCCCCTCCCCTCTCTACTTCACCTCCAGTCTTTATCTGGTCTTTATTGGAGTGAGATATTTAGGAAGTCACATATTAGCTTATTAGCTTATTAGCTCCTGGAAATATATAAGAGTTAGCTTTCTAAAGGCAATTCATTTTCTTCATGCCATCATTCATTGTTAATTGTCTCAAGTTAGAATTATGCAGAGTAAATGGCTCATTTCAGTTGAAAAAATGGTCTGCCCTCATATCTACTGATCGGCCCCCATGGAAACATTTCATGATTAATCGGCTTATCCTTATCTGCTAGGATATACCAGAAATTGTGAAAAAAGTTCAATCTCTCTACCTTTTACATGTACTAGTATTGCATTACAACCCCCTCCCTCCCAACCCAACCCACCCTTCCTTTCTCTTACTCAATCCTGATAAAGTGAGACCTTAGGCATCAATTCTAAACCTGCATTCTCGCTAAGATGTTTTCTAAACTAAACACATTTCTCAATTCTGTCTTTCTAGCTGCTTCATTGATGGATGATGCGTTCAGATTTCTTGATAATGTAGTAACAAAGCTAGAAAATCCTGGTTTGCTTTTGTAAATACAGCCCATCAAAAATAGACCTCAGTTTACTTGCATTCATTTCAAAACAGTTTTAAAAATAAAGTAGCACCACTGAATAAGTCTCAAAATGTCTGAATCTATGGTGACTGGTGATCGACCAGCTTAACAGATCATAAAGATTGAGAAAATGTAAAGGTAAGAAGAAGTAAATCAACTGCAATACACATAAGGGATATAAATAAAGCAATGCTAATCCCAGTTTCTCAGTACTCATCACAATCCAAAAATCGTAAAATAATTGCCACTATGTTGATAAATAACAAGATTTAAGAATAATACAGTCACATTCAATCTTCACTATTGCTAATCTGAATCAAGAACAACACTGTCGTCATTAAAAACACATTTTTCTCATCACAGATCATTAAAAGGAAATTAATGAAAAAGTCTATTCAAAATTCAGTAAAGACCATTGTAAAACTGATCCCATTGTCTAATAGAGCTTAATGAGAAGCACATCGTCCCATAAAAGGTTTCTTGCAATTATCAGGCTATTGCTCCACTCTCAGGCCTATTGCTCCACTCTCAAGCCCATTGCTCCACTCTCAGGCCTATTGCTCCACTCTCAGGCCTATTGCTCTACTCTCAGGCCCATTGCTTCACTCTCAGGCCTACTGCTCCACTCTCAGATCTATTGCTCCACTCTCAGGCCCATTGCTCCACTCTCAGGCTTATTGCTCCACTTTCAGGCCTATTGCTCCACTCTCAGGCCTATTGCTCCACTCTCAGGCCTATTGATCTACTCTCAGGCCCATTGCTTCACTCTCAGGCCCATTGCTCCACTTTCAGACCCATTGCTCCACTCTCAGGCCCATTGCTCCACCCTCAGGCTCATTACCCCACGAAAGGCCTCTACCCCTATCAGTCTGAATACTTCTTAGGGTCGGAATGAATAAGCAACAGCATATTTTCTATTGAGAAAATGGAGAGACCAAAGAGCAAAACTGAATACTTACTTGTTACTCTGCAACTATTACACCCGCCCCATAAAAGACCTCTTCCTCGGATTCCTCCTTTGGAGGAAAGAAATATAAAAGCTGATTTCTATTGAGAAAATGGAAAGACCAAAGAGCAAAACTGTATACTTACTCTGTTATCTTGATTTATGAGTCCAGCCAAAGATTCTAATGAAGTAAGATGTCTGATGAGTTTATACTGAAATCCTTCATGATATATCTATACATTATTCATTCTGGCCATTATTGAGCTCATAATAGGCCCTTTCCAGATCAAAACTACAAAATTGATATGCAAATCCCCTTATGGAATCAGGAATTGCATAATTATAATTGTACCAGATATGCCTAAATCGATTGATTAATATGTCATGAGTCTTTGATTAACTACATTATGTTGGAGACAGTTTGTCTTGCCCCTGTACCCCCCCCCCCCCCCCCCCATCTAACCAGGGTGTGCCCTAAGGGCCGGTCATCTGGTCTGGTCATCAATACCAGGTTACTTTTAATAATGACCAGTTGATTTTTTACAAGGAATAGGAAAACAACACTGCAACTGGTCCATGGTGCATTTTGACCAGCAGCTCTCAGATCCTTAAGGCATACACTGTATGTAACATATCCTACCTCCAATATGTCAATATGTGACATGAAAACCTTTACAAAATATACAAGCATAGGATGAACTCAGGATACTTACAAAAGTATTCCTATATTCATTACCATATAATATTTGATTCTCGTGAGACTTTTATATCTTGGTATTTCATCGCAATTACTGTAATGTATCAATATTGGCTATATGCCTTCATCTCTCAAAAACATGATTTTTCTTCATTCTAACTGTCTAACAATTGATTAAGCTAAAAGCCTACAAAGCTAACATTCTAATTACAAGTACATTTTTTCTTTTTTTTTCTTTTTTTTAATTACAACTACTGAATGCAAAATGTTTTTGTACCATCATTATAAGCCATACATTCTCAATCTATGCGATGTACAGTGAGAGAGATACTCTGAATATCAGAATTTGTATCGTGATTTGTATATTCTGTTGGCAACTGTTGATCTCTTCACCCCCTATATAATAATTCTCCATTACCAGATATTGCTACCATAAACATTAGTCTTATCATGGAATGTGCAGTTATTTTATAAACACAGAAATGTAAGAATCCATTATATTCAACAAAAACAGCACAATGAGAAGTATTAATTGCATGTTTGTTTCAACAGACATCTTTGCTGTAACAATTACATAGACAGAGCGCCCCGGTACGCCTGGTACACACAGGTGTACCAGATCGCTGCAAATACACTCCAAAAATACAACAACTAAACTTCAAAATTTTCTGGGGGAGAACCTAAATTTCAAAAAATAAATCTTCCAAATTTGTTGAGTTTTCTTGCAGAAATCACCTACTCCCCCTCCATCTATTTTATACAATCATCAGGCGTGAATATATTTTTTAACTTGAAATTTGCCCCCTCCCCCTTGCTGGTTTTCAGAACCACCATTGGAAAACACTGGTATAACACATCAGTGGCAATATGGAATGATTTGTCAGAGAGAATGAAACATAAGAACTGATCAAGGGAATCTATAAGTAATCAAACATCTCTATGTAATTCTACAGTAAATGCTACCATATGTTTTGCTTTCAACAACTAAGCCAACTTAATCATTCACACATCACTTAGGCATGAAATACCCTGAATGGCATGCAAAATAAATGTCATTGTTGTGTTTCGATAGAACTTTCAGTCAAAATGCAAAATTTATAAAACACAAGCCAAAAATACTAACATTGAACAAAAGGACAGTTTAAGCCTTTTACCATTTTGGCTTACAATTTTTATGTTTACCCCTTATATAAGTATTCTATATGTGGCTAATAATGCTTTAAGCCCAGCCGCACAGCACTATATTGTACTGTCTATATCATATAAATAAATAAATAAATAAATATATATAAAATAAAAAAAAGGACAATGCATGATGGAGATCATGGAATAAATCTGTTATTCACTGCTAAGGATAGATAAATAACAACAAAATTTCAAGTGTTTACTGTAGATAGAATTTTCAGAAAAGAGCCAAAATTCTACATCAGTTTTTGCATCAGTTCTAGTAAATATGTTTATTCTTGAGATCAGCAGAGAAAGATCTTTATCTCCAGAAAATAAAATTCTCCGATTTAAGCAATCATTCGAAGTGACAAGTGTGATCCTATGAACAAAAAAGCGCTAATATTTCTCAAGCTATACAACTAGAAAATTCTTTTCATACCTCAGTGCATTATTTTGCGAAAACAGAATCAATGGTATTCTTCCCCATAGCAAGAATTACTGAGATTTATATCCCTTTGAAGTGGTAAGTAGAAAATACAGTGTATAAATAAGGAAGTTCACTTCAACTTGGCAAAGTCATACCAGGAATTCAATTTGTTTTCAGTGCAGATATTGCTTATTCTGTAGAAATTATTTATATGGTATGTGACTTAACAGGCCTGTACATATGTTAAGACGACCAGAGTTCAAAGTCACCTTGGCTTTTTCTCTCATTTTTTTCGAAATTTCTGTTTTTCACAAATTCTGGTTAAACCCCTGTTATCTGCCTATAATATAATATATTTCCATCTGCAAATATTCTTAAATTCACTGAGAACTGAACACAGTAAACATTATGATAATCGCATCTCCTTTCTACAACAGACAACTCTTACTGAAATTGCCTAGAGTCTAGCTGCAAGCCCTGGTGACCCCCCCCCCCCCCCCGCATAAGACGTACCACCCCCAGTAGATTTGGGGACAAGGGGTCCAAAGATTGAAATAAGACTAGAAATTGCCAAAGTATACTGGCCCCATAAAGTGTAAAATGAGTCTGTTTATAAAGAACCCCATATTTCCCTTATCCATGTCTCCAATGCTCAAAAACTGTAAGTTAATATTTCATAAATCGTCTAACAGCCACATACTTTCAATGTAATTTTCATCATACTTTATACAAAACCTTATTTCAACCCTTGGAAATCTAAGATATAACAGCCAACTAACCTTCAAAAACAACAGCTCAAGTTGTGTGAATGAATCCCAAATATTATGAAATATTGGCCCATATTACAAGGATGCCAGATAATGAAAGTGAAAAGAAAGCAAACGATCATATCCCTACCTGAGTTTCGGTTAGGTGAGCCAGTAAATAAACACTTGACTGTACTTCAAATACCTTGACCAGAACACTGGCCATATATTACCCTGAGCTTACAAGCTAAAATACTAGCCTCTAACTAAGAAGACTAATCATTTTATTTCCCAAACCAATTACAGTAAAACCTGTCTAATCCGAACACCCATGGGACCAGCCAAAAGCGTTCCAATTGGCAGGTGTTCAAATTTCGAGGATATTGTTGATCGGGGGGGGGGGGGGGATTTTCATTGTTCAGTCCACTAATATTGAACACTTAATACTTAGTCAGAAAACAATACATGTTGTTGATGAGTTTATTCTACAATAGGCCTATAGCCTACTTGTATATGCTATGTTTTATTTACATTTTGAACAATTTCATTATTTTTGGAAAAAGCTTTGTAATACACTGAATAAGTATATGATAGTCTTGTACAAAATCTTATGCTTATTAAATGACTTATCTCATATTATGGTTACATAGCACTGCTTTACTTTAGCTGTAGGTCGTTCATTGTTGTTTGTTTCTTGGCACTTTTAGCATTAGCACTATTTGAGTAGATACCCTCTTCAATTAAAAAGAATTTTTCATGAGTGCTCATTCGATCAGTATGTCAGATGTGCCTTTTTAGGAAGCATTTTAGCGATAGGATATTACGAAGTTGAATTTTTTCTCTTTCTCATGATATAATCTTGTCTGCAAATGTGTCTGTGTTGTCTTTGTGATTATAAAACATGTACTGATTGAATCCTAGCTATCATAACAGACCCATGGGATATAAAACAGTTAAGACTTGTTCATAATCCAAATCAAAAACATCCAGTTAATTTGAAATAAGGATAAACCAATTATCTCCCAGATTCTCACCTTTCTCTTAATCCAAATCAAAAACATCCAGGTAATTTCTAATAATGATAAAACAATTATTATCTTGTCTGCAAATGTGTCTGTGTTGTCTCTGTGATTATAAAACATTTACTGATTGAATCCTAGCTATCATAACAGACTCATGGGATATAAAACAGTTAAGACTTGTTCATAATCCAAATCAAAAACATCCAGTTAATTTGAAATAAGGATAAACCAATTATCTCCCAGATTCTCACCTTTCTCTTAATCCAAATCAAAAACATCCAGGTAATTTCTAATAATGATAAAACAATTATTATCTTGTCTGCAAATGTGTCTGTGTTGTCTCTGTGATTATAAAACATTTACTGATTGAATCCTAGCTATCATAACAGACTCATGGGATATAAAACAGTTAAGACTTGTTCATAATCCAAATCAAAAACATCCAGTTAATTTAAAATAAGGATAAACCAATTATCTTCTTGATTCACACCTTTCTCTTAATCCAAACATAAAACATTCAGTTCTTTTCTAATAGGATAAACCAATTAACTCCCGTATTCACACCTTTCCTGTTGTTTTCCACAATTAGGGATGTCATTGAGACTTAAATAAGTTAATTAGGACAATATTGGTTCTTTGATTACATTGCATATGTAAAGATAATAAGAACTATAACATTGACTCAACATGTGGCTATTATTGAAATGTCCAGACATTTGATTTCTGATAAAATGTTCAGATTAGACAGGTCAGTTTTTCAAATCTGATTGTTCACTGTTCAGATTAGGAGGTGTTCAGATTTCAAGGTTTTTTTAACATGGGAGTCAATGGGAGGAAAATGGGACCGAAAAAAAGTGTTCAAATTAGAAGGTGTTCGGATTAGCCAGGTGTTCAGATATGCAGGTTTTACTGTACAGTAAAACCTGTCTTAGAGAACACTGTGTCTAGTGTACACACCTTCACATATTCCACTGACTTGTGTATAAAATTGCCTATAGTGAACGAACACCTACCTATAGTGAACACATTTTTGTAGTTCCATGGGTGTTCACTGTACACACATTTTACTGTATATTTAAACAATATGCACATTTTGTAACAATTGCTTCCAGACTCTGATTGGCTGACTCAAGTGCAAATGTTATCACTCGTTTTAAGAGTTCAGGACAAAGCATATCAGTATCTGGCAAAGGGTATCCATGTATTTGCCTCAGGAAAAACCTCACTACATGTATATACTTACTCCACACAAACATATATTTTGCTTATCTCTGTCCTGAATATGCTACCTGATAAAAACAGTTAAAATGTTTAAACCTTTTGCTTAAGCATTGAATTTTTTCTCATTGAATATCAGCAAAAGGGATGAACCTTTTGAAAAAAAAAGATTTTGCCATATTTCTTTCTACTTCAATGAAGAATAATTTGGTCGAAGAACACAACATAACTAACTTAGAACCATAGATGCTTAGAATTCTAAAAGGTGGAAGGACTTAACAACTCATGTCCTCTCACATGAACCAACGTTCTTAGTCCTGCATTTAAGCACTTAACTAATGGTATAAATGTTAGTCTTTGCGACCCCAACCATAAAGACCTCACCTGATGGAATAGACAGGGGGAGGGGGGAGGGTGAATCTGACTCCTCCCCTTGAATTTACACAGAAAATGAGAGGTGATTGATAATCCAAAAGTTTGGTGAAGAAGTTAACAGTTCATTTTAAAATCATCTAATTCAAACATCACACTGCTGTCATCACAAAAAATGGAAGATTTATCAAGCTAATGTTCCCTAAGGGATGGTTTCTAAAGCTTGACAATTGTTATAAAAATCATTTCATCTGGGTTTACCATCTATTTAACTACACAAGAAAATACTATAGATCAATCCAGATGAACATTTTCATCAAAACAAATCGTCATTAACCCAATTCCCGTTCTCCATCAATAAAAAATCAACTTCATTCTATCACAATTGATGTCAGAAATCATCCCTAAAACAGTATGCGCCCGGTGTAAACTATGAGATAACAGTGCAGCATATTTGGACAAGGGTCCTGGAAGAAATCTACAAATTGACTGCTAATGCTTGGCCTTCCCCGTGAAGAACATTTTAAGGAAGTTTTCTAAGAAAACAAAAGATATTTATGTTAGTATAAGGCAGATTACCAGACTCTTGGCTTGCACTAGGATTCCATTTATGTTCTAACCTGGTGAGAGTTTACCATAATAGTATATAGGGGTGGTCTACCATACGTCTAATATCTTCCAAGGCATCCCTCCATAAAAAACTATGAGAATGTTTTCCTAAACAATTCAATACTTATTTTTGTACAAAATGTATTCAATATGAATTATTTTTCAGTTCATAAATTGCTGCTTAACTATGTTTCTCAGGCTAGGTACAGTAAAATCTGTAAAGCTGAACATGACACTACTGTAAGTTGAACACCTAATAAGTCGAACATTTTTAGAGTCCAATGACCAACTGACATTATGTTTCATGAACCTCTGTAAGTAAAACACTTCAAAACTGGAACACTTTTTAAAGATACCAAAGGTGTTTTACTAACTCTGGTCCTACTGTAGTTAGCACACATGAAATTATAATTCAAGTCCTGAACTTTAATCAGAATAAAAAAATGTTTACAAAATAGAAATATAAAATTAAATAAATAAGGTGTTGAGTGCTTTTAAAAACACTCCAAACCGTTTTTTCCTTATTTATAGTGCACTTGTAATATTCGATTCCCTGGGATGTCACCCAGCATCAAACTGTTGAGATTTCAACACTTCCTCTAATGTTTTGACATGTTCCAGTTTCTAAAGTTTCATTGGCAGGATGAAATTTCACTTGTTGTTTTTAACAAAATACCTCAAGTCTCGTTTTTGAAGATTTCTTCATACTTTCAGTCAAAGTTTGGCTTTTCCAATTTTTTTTATTCAAACTCACGAGAATTCTAATTTAAAATGGCCTTATATTTATATTCAGAATGTAGATGTGAATATTACTGTAAATTAACATGAAAGAAGTGACGAAGGTCAATGCAACTTTGAAAAAAAAATCTTAACTTTTTCAGATTGATACCATGGCAGATTTTCTTGGCTAAACTTAAAGTATATGAGTGTCTCTTGCATAATATAAGTACCATATCTGAATAAACCTCCCAAGGATTATTACATATTTGACCAATTCATATTGAATTGAATTTCCACATCTGGCAAGAACCTGGTAAATCTTATATGCCTTCTGGATAAAATACAGATTGTTAATCTTGAAAATAAAAATATTAAGCAATAAGAGTTGACCTAGTATTAAAGACTTAAAGATTTGTTTTGATTTATATTGAAGCTTTAGAAACTAGCTGGCAATTCTTAAATATTGAAACTCCCATTAAAAGCCACGACAGCTACTTTTGAGACTCTTGAGATCTCACCAACATCAAAACTATTGTATATTTGTCTTTTTAAGAGCCTTGTCACTAGACTCTAGAATCCAGGGTACAAGAATCCTTAAAAACTTGGTTGACAATATACTTCAGATAGAAAATACATGTTTGTGAGTGTCCAGTTTTTATTTGCCCACCCTGTAGAAGCACATATAATCGGTAATAATCAATGATGAACGAACTACATCTCTTATATTATTTCCTCCTAAGAGACACAAGCAGGGCATGTGTAGATTGCTATGCCTGCTAACGAACATATTCTGGCCATGTAATTGTTTCAGAAGAGTCGTAATTAACTACAGTACAATCAATAGACACCATTTGGATTGGCGTCCCTCTCTGTTTAAATGTCAAATGCATGCAATTAACGAAGAATAGCATCAGCATTTGGAATTTTTATCTTTCTAAATGGCACGATATAAAGAATAATTTTATTTATTTATTTTATTCAATGTAGATTCCCTTTAAAATTTGGCTTATTTTGAATCCAATAGTTTACCGTTCTGACATTTATAAAGGGAAAGGTCTTTAGAATTCACACTTACAATGACTTCATCAAGGGCATAATGCAGAAACATGCAAGAACTTACAAAAAGCATAATGAAATTCATTAGTCAACACTAAACCATTTAGCGATCTCAGATTATCATAGCTGTGATAAAAAGACAAAGGAAGAATGATAATCTTAAAGTACAGTTAAAGTACAGTAAAAACAGAATTGATTGGTTTACAATTATATGCCTCGTCTTTCTCCAGGGGTCTTTTCAAAGGAAGGCGATACAGCTCAGTAGGAAAATGTAGATATTCATTTCTAATTATAGGATTAAGAATCCAAATATATCCCTATTATAATCCTAGTTCTATTAACTATTGTACAGATGTCAGTATTTTTCGATTTTCAATTACATGGACATCCTGACATATCTTAGTATTAAGTACCCTTAAATTAGATGACTAGTAAAAAGTACTACTCTCTCATTTAGGTAGAGAATGCTGAAAATGTAATGACTGACAGACAGGCCCATAGCCAGCTTTTGCCAATGGGGGTTCACTGTTCAAAAATTCCAGGGGGGTTGAAATTGATAACTTTGGCCCAAATTCACTTGAAACTGCTCAGAGAGGTGAAAAACTGCAAGGTTTTGAAAGATTTTTTGGCAGGGGGACTTCACTCAACCCCCTTCCCCTACCCCTACCCCCACTCCCATTACTGATTGGGTATGGTTAAATCCCAGGATCATCTCTTATTCAAAGATACTAGAAAATAAAGCTCCTTTTTAAAGATGTAAAATCAAATTGCTGTTTTACTTGCACTGTTTTAGCTTGAAGCTTGATTTTAAGCTATACATACATATCGCCTATCACATTACAGCTAATAATGCTTCCAAGCATCTGTGATTGCTTATTAACTGTAATGGTTGGATCATGAGATATGAGACATTTGATATTAAAAATAAGTAATAAAACTGCATATAATCTTGGGTTTCTTTTGCTCTAGACAAACAGATGATGCATATAACATTAGCGATACAACATTAGCGATATAACATTAGCGATATAACATTAGCGATATAACATTAGCGATACAACATTAGCGATATAACATTAGCCTTTGTATTGGGTTTGACTTTGTGTGTCTAAAATTAATCTTCAACTTCCAAGTTAGAGTGAGGTAAGAGCAACTGAAACCTTGTGAATCAAGATGTCTAAAAGAACGCTTTTTCAGTTCTATTTTTTATCACTTGGTTTCAGAATATATTTTACCATACTGACTAGCTCCTGGTTTTCAATGTGTATTTAGAGGCTCATAACCAGGGTGAAGGTTCAAGCAAACCACTCCCTCCCCAGTCAAAAATGCTTTCAAAACCATGCAGTTTTTCACAATTTTGTGAACTTTTAAGCGATTTTGGGCTAAAAGAATCTAATTTTTTGAAAAGATGAAATCCTTTGGGAAATAGGCTGCTTTTGCTACTGGCTTCCTCCTAATTTGAGGCATACTTTATCACTAGAATCTCTAACCTCTGGGTTATAGGATATATTTTATTGGGGTCAGTTTAAAAGGCTTCACATTAATGTATCATTCCATGAACACATTTACTGAACAGATATAGATGAAAAGCTTACATTTAGCAAAATGGCCCGAAAGAACCTGGAAGATAATGACTCTCTTTAGGCCGATTATCTATGTATTTTCTCATAAAGATTGGTAAATGAGCACCATTAATGCTATTGATGTTCCTATATTGCGAGAATCTGCTGCCATTTTACTAACGAGCTAGACATGCAAAATATGTACTGGTGGTATCTAAATATATATCAGACAATTACTGGCCAATAATAAATGTTCTACACAATGATTTAAAAATCGTATTTGGACTTGCAATAAGGTATGAATATAACAGATTAAACAAGGCATTAACATGACAAAATGTCACCACCTAAAACAATTTGGTCAATTTAAAGCAAGTTGGAAAATACCTTTTGACCTTAAGAAGGTTTGATTTGAACTTCTGAGAACATGTAGATGATTTTGAAAAAAAATTCGTCAATTTGAAGCAAGTTGAAAAAATACCTCTTTGACTTTTTTTGACATTGAGATGGTCATTGAAGGTCAATTGTAAAGTCAGATTTGAACTTCTGAGAACATGTAGATGATTTTGAAAAAAAAATTAAATAAATAAATAAATTTGAAGCAAGTTGAAAAAAGACCTTTTTGACCTTGAAAATGTCATTGAAGGTCAAATGTCAAATCTAAAGTCAGATTTGAACTTCTGAGAACATGTAGATGATTTTGAAAAAAAAATTAGTCAATTTGAAGCAAGTTGAAAAAAGACCTTTTTGACCTTGAGAAGGTCATTGAAGGTCAAAGGTCAAATCTAAAGTCAGATTTGAACTTCTGAGAACTTGTAAAGTCAAATTTGAACTTCTGAAAAGATGTAGATGATTTTGGAAAAAGAATTTGGTCAATTTGAAGCAAGTTGAAAACAGACCTTTTTGACCTTTTTTGACCTTGAGAAGGTCATTAAAGGTCAAATCTAAAGTCAGATTTGAATTTCTGAGAACATGTAGATGATTTTGAAAAAAAAAATTAGTCAATTTGAAGCAAGTTGAAAAAAGACCTTTTTGACCTTTTTTGACCTTGAGAAGGTCATTGAAGGTCAAATGTCAAATCTAAAGTCAAATGTAAAGTCATATTTGAATTTCTGAGAACATGTAGATGATTTTGAAAAAAAAATTTAGTCAATTTGAAGCAAGTTGAAAAAAGACCTTTTTGACCTTTTTTGACTTTGAGAAGGTCATTGAAGGTCAAATGTCAAATCTTAAGTCAAATCTAAAGTCAGATTTGAATTCCTGAGAACACGTAGATGATTTTGAAAAAAAATTTTAGTCAATTTGAAGCAAGTTGAAAACAGACCTTTTTGACCTTTTTTGACCTTGAGAAGGTCATTGTAGGTACGGTCAAATGTCAAATCTTAAGTCAGATTTGAATTTCTGAGAACACGTAGATGATTTTGAAAAAAAATTTTAGTCAATTTGAAGCAAGTTGAAAACAGACCTTTTTGACCTTTTTTGACCTTGAGAAGGTCATTGAAGGTCAAATGTCAAATCTAAAGTCAGATTTGAAGGTCAAATGTCAAATCTAAAGTCAAATCTAAAGTCAGATTTGAATTTCTGAGAACATGTAGATGATTTTGAAAAAAAATTTAGTCGATGTGAAGCAAGTTGAAAAAAGACCTTTTTGACCTTGAGAAGGTCATTGAAGGTCAAATGTCAAATCTAAAGTCAGATTTGAACTTCTGAGAACATGTAGATGATTTAGAAAAAAATTGAAGTCAGTCTAAACAGTATTTGTTAAGTTATAGGAAGTTGGGAAGTTGTAAGAAATTGTTACAGACGCCGGACGCCAACCTCCAACCTCCAACCGCCGGACGCCGTCGCAAAAAAACGGAGACCATAACAATATGTCACCACTTTTGGTGGTGACATAATATATCATTAATGATGATGGGAGGATGTAAGACAAACAGTGATAAAAACACACTTTGAAGAGCAATTGTTTACCCAGCATGCCCATAGACCTAATCAGATCTTGGCATAGTGCTCTGCATCTGTTAAGAAAAAATTAAAATCCTTATCTGTCAAAAATTCAAATTTAAATATACTCCACACGCAGAGTCTAGTTATAAACTGCAAAGACGAAGCTTTAATAAGAAGCAAAGTCTGACGAATGCAAAGGGTAATTTAAATATCCAATTATGACTCAATTTAAGTATATAAGAAATAAAATTGAGAAGCAAACAAAAAGCGCACAGGTGTTTAAGTTATGATGATAGCTAGCCATTCAAAGACATGTTCAAATGACTGAAAACACATTGCCATAAAATGCACAAACATTCACAAGCCACATTAGACTTTTAAAGGACTGTATGACAGTGTTCATCTCAATTTCAGGCCAAAATTAGTTTTTAATGAATTGGTACTATACTTGGGAACTTCAATAAAAAATTCTATCAAAATTCAGCTGTTTGTGTATTTTGATATCAGCCCATTTCTTACCATGATAAAATATACACATTTGTTCATTTATTAATTAATAAACAGTCTCTGACACAACCCTTGGAAATAAAAGATTTTTACAAGGGGAAATTGTTAAATCAGCCATGTTTTTGAGGATCTGCTACTAACTGAGTACCGTATTATCGCCTATTGGCGCACAGTGCGCTTTTGAAATTGAGGTGAAATACCATGGAATTGGAGAGAAATCAACACAATAAAGTCCCAATAAGCACACATATAAGTTATCATTTTGATTGGGCAATAATATGTGAAAATCAGAATTCGAAGCCTGGTTTGAAATGAATATTATCTTACTTACTGTTTTTTCACGCCGAATCATGTCTTGTGTCGTTTATCTACCATAATATTACGTTTTTAAAGGACCAACTAATGTAAACTAAAATAAAGAAATATTGCGATATTTACACGCGGTAGTATCTCTTCGGGACGTATCGAAACCACTCCGTCCCGAAAAACCGTTAATTTGAATTTCAAACCTACCCCAGTGTTTGAAAATCAAGGATTGTGAGTCTCACACTTCAACGTTTTTCTTCAAACTTGTTCCTTACAAAGCTTCACAGAAATACCTTCCAGTCGATACATTGTTTTCGTGTACAAAGTACCTCGTTTTAGCGGCGTTTTGGTCCCCAGCTTCGAGATAAAGCAAATTTTCATAACTTTCAACTGTAAGTCAAGTTATCTCTCCAGTCTTTTACCCATTCTCGCTCATAATTTCAGAATGGACTCCCATTACAACCTTCCATCGCTACGTTTTGATTTTTGGGCATCAAACGCAGCAGTTTCTAAATCATCCACACATCTCTTAAAATTTTACTAATACGTCCCGTCACCTTCCACTACGCCCCGCCGAGTCTATGACTACAAACGTAGAGTTGTATTCTAAAACATTTTGTTCATCGTTGTGTAATTTTACATAGGTTTGCCTTGGTCGATTCTTAACACCAGTCTTAAGTTTAGCATACATACGGAGTATAACTATAACTGATTGCATGAAATTGATAATTTAAATGTTTGTGAAGATGTTGCTTTTTAACTTTAATTATATGTAATTGTCCTGTATTTGATTTTGTGAGGTATTCCCAATACCTCCAAATTTTCTTGATGTTTTTCCTCAATTACAATAGATCGGAAATGGATGATAAATCTGATGAATTTTTGAAAATTGACATTCCCATGTAAACCCATGAGAATTGATATGTTTGTCGCATGTCATACGACAGAATATCCATCAATCTGAGTACTAGCAAAAAGTACAAGTTAGGTACAGTAGACAGCTGAATTTGCTATCTTTATTTAGCAAAAAGTTGATACGTTTCTTCAGGTTCAACAAAGTTATAGGTTAGGGTTGTCCAAATCTGCAAAATTTTCCAAAAATCTGTCATCTGATAGATTCTAGTTACAAATTGACTCTTGGTACAAATATTTCCACTCTAGACAACTGGGAAATTTTGCCACGCGTCTCACTTGAAGTTTTGGTAATTTTGACAAATATGCCGTTTTCATAAATGGTTTATAACTCAAAATTAAACTGTTGTATTTCATGAATATGTATTTTTTCTTCATCATGTATGATTTTCAATAACCCTACAGGCACCACTTTTTTTAGCTAAATCCATCGGGAAACTTTGCCACGCCTAATTTCAAAATAACGGAGATGTTATCAAAATTGAGCAATATTGGCACAAAAACGTTTCTAGATTCATATAAAGAATGCATCATCATACAACACTAATTGGTATATAAACAACATCTACTGACTTGGTCTGATAATGTAATATAAAGATTTTAACTGTTGTGTGTCAACCTTTCTTCTGTATGATTCCATTGGATTACATTATGAAACGTGTACCATATAAAATGATACATGTTTCTAACGTTATGCTGAAAATAATATAATTGACATCACCCATCCTTTCGCATTTTAACATTTTTTCAAGGATAGGGCACTTTAAACGTTTCTTAAAGATATTTTCAATTGTTCAGTAATTAAAATCTTTATATTGCAATATCGGGAAATCTAAATTTTAGGGAGATTTTGGACCACCCTATTATAGGTATATTGAAAATGGACAAGAATGGGTAAATCTTAAAACACAATCCGATTGGTATTTAGAATCGACAATGGCAACCTACAAACGGACACATCGATGGACATATTGTTTTAGAATGCAACTCTACGTGTATAGTGATAGACTCGGCGGGGCGTAGTGAAAGATGACGGGACGTATTGGTCAAATTTGAAGAGATGTGTGGATGATTTAGAAACTGCTGCGTTTGATGCCCAAAAATCAAGACGTAGCGATGGAAGGTTGTAATGGGAGTCCATTCTGAAATTATGGGCGAGAATGGGTAAAAGACTGGCGAGATAACTTGACTTACAGTTGAAAGTTATGAAAATTTGCTTTATCTCACAGCTGGGGACCAAAACGCCGCTAAAACGAGGTACTTTGTACACGAAAACAATATATCGACTGAAAGGTATTTCTGTGAAGCTTTGTACGGAACAAGTTTGAAGAAAAACGGTGAAGTGTGAGACTCACAATCCTTGATTTTCAAACACTGGGGTAGGTTTTAAATTCAAACTAACGGGTTTTCGGGACGGAGTGGTTTCGATACGTCCCGGAGAGATACTACCGCGTGATTTATCAGGTAAAAGTTTTGACTTTTATTTTATCGTCATAATAACTACCGCGCATCAAAGTTTGCGCAGACCGGAAGTTGGATTTTCCTACCCGGAAATGAAATTTGGTGAGTTAAAAAATCGTTATTCTGTAAGTTTTCCTACTCTTTTGCTCTGATCACAAATGTTTGTCATGTTTCCAAAGTCGCATGTGCGCTTATAGGGGAGTGTGCGCCAATAGGCGATAATACAGTATATGCATTAGCATTTTCATATGAAGGATCTTGTACTACAGAGATGATATAAGAATTTTTTTTATTCTTTATGTCAAACCATATGAAGCTATGATCAGCATGTCACTCCCTTTTAATACATTATTTTCACAAAAATAAATTGCCAAATTACATATTTATAAAGCCATATTTTCTGAACCTATCTTTGCATTGTATTTTGCTTTGATTTTTCTTTCAAAGGAATAACTTGTTTGCTGAACAAATGAATATAAAAAGTGCCAAATATGCTCAATAGATGTTTCTTTTCAAATCGCAATTAGTTTTCGATCAAATTGTTTGAACCATTTATATGCAGAAGTAAGATGTGAATGAAAGGATAAATGTGCCAAAATTTGAGGTATCATCTTTCTCAAATGTGACCCGTCATCCACATGAACATCAAATATTTGTGAATTATAAATCCTATTAATATCACATCTGCTTCAATTAAGTCCCGCAACATGTGGTCTTGTCGCATCAAAGTTTCTTGTCACTGAACCCAAATTTTTAAACATAGGGGGCGGAAATCTTGCCAACTATTAAAGGTAAACAGGTTCTATTATAACAAAAAATACAGAGGCGAAATAAGTGATAAAACATGAATTTCAACACTAATTTTGCCAAAAAATCTAAATTTTTACCAAATTTCTATAGATTCAAGACTTGTTGAATAAATCCAGTTAATCCACCTATTCACAGGAACATGATACATTTATAAGTACTAAAAAGATGATTCAGAAACTCAACGGAAAAAAATAAGGAAATTATTCTTCTCTCAGAAGTTCTTCAACTCGTAAAACTAAAATCGAATAATACGAACTATCCAACCAGACCTTTTTTAATTGTTTTTCTTGATTAATTTTTCCTATTGATTAACTTTTTCCTATCGATTAACTTTTTCCTATTGATTAATTTTACCTCATTGAGTAATTTCTCTCATTGACTGTTAAAATCAATAGCAAATAGACTTAGGTGATTCCTCTCTTGAGACCAATTGTACCCTGAAAGCTGGAGGCTATCAATAAAATACTAAGCTCTCATATAGACTGAAACTGAAATATTTCATTTCATTCATTAATTTACTTTCAGACGTCTGGTGAAAATATACAAATGAGGTGGATGACCCTATTAGGCGTAAAAATCGCCTGTTGCCTGCTGCTAATGAAACCCCTGGGTGAATAATAACGCTGATTCAGCACTCCCAATTTCCCTCCCTCCACACACCAGATATGACACAGATAAATAAGGTTCAAAGCACAGGTAACCATCAGGTAACCTGATGTATGAAAAACAGTAGGAAGTACACTGTATGCAAGAACAAATTTACAAGCAAATAGCTACTTACCATGTAAACAAAACACTTTCATTTGCAAAGATCAAACAGGCATATACCAATTGCCTACCTCTTTTAAAACACCAGTGCCATGCTTTAACATGCAAAATGAAAACAAAACCCCAGAAATTAGCAACAAATGAAAAATACAGCCATGAACCATGCACTGTGAATTATACATGAACATCAGAAAATAAACAATTGTTCAATTGATAAAATAGAAACTGTGTGAAATAAACAGAATTAGAGTGATATTTGAAGAATTGGTTTTATCTCCTTTTTCCAATAAGCAGTTCTACTTTTGCACCCAATGTATCAATGTTAGTGTTTCGTATTGACCCACAAAGATTAGAAGCTTTTAAAATCAAAAAACCAGGATTTTAAAGTACACAATTGTTATTCCATAATGTGTTGAATTTTGTGCAAGACATCTAAGTTCTTTAAAGTTAATTTATAAACCAAGCTACTTGAATGAAACCTTTATTACATCGTCTAAGAAGAAAACTGTGTCGCCATGGGAACCAAACTTTTTTGCAATTAGATAAAGATATTGCCACAGACTGCTGGGTTTTTCTCAATGGCTTTTCAGATTGAGACAATCAGGTCAGAGGATTAACTCTATGAGAACCCTGATATAAGTCTCAAACAGATAAATGTAAGAAATCTGTACATCGAATGAAACTTAGATTTCCCATTAGCTATATTGGCTTTAAAAATTATTAGGAAATATCGTTTACAGGCAGTGTCTGAGACTAGCATATATTGTAGCTGAAGCTCTTTTTTAAAGTATCCATATCAAACTAATGGAAATATTAAATGGGAAAGTTCTTCTTTCAAAATAATGATAAAATCCTGCTAAATTGGAGTTCTGAACTATCCAATAGTATAACTTTATTGTTGGTTTGAATTTGACTAAGACATGTCTCAAAATAATGACTTAAACTACGTATGTCAAATTGAACTAAGGGAAATGAGTTCAATCTTTGTATGCAACTCCAAAGTGTTCCTTTATTGCCATGACACTAATTTATACATGTTCCCCATCTGTCACAGGTATAATAATGACAAGCCTCACTATGTCATTGGACTACATTTTACTTTCAAATGAAACTAAAACACTGCTTTCTCATTAAAATGTAACTGGCTGATCAGGGTTGGTAACCCAGTGGACTAAAATAGGCCTTTCACAGGCCTTGTTTTCATAAATAGGCCTTTTAAAACATGTATTTTCTTGTTTCATCCCTGAGTAGAGATGTTATAACCATCTACCTAGCGCTCAAATTTTGATATAATCATTTCATGTGATTCCATTTTCGAGAAAAACATGGCAGCCGTTCTGGCCTAACAGTTCTATCTCAATGATTCAGTTGTATTTTCCTAATAAATACTGGCAGAAGTTTCAACACATTCATTATTTGATCACAAATTGAACTGAAGTGTTATAATTGGATCAATCAAACATTATCAAACCCTATCTCCAATCGCTATAATATTGCCAAAATAGTGCAGTGAATTCATAATGTTATAAAATGTACCAAAGCAACTGAGGTGAAATTAGAGAAAATGACAACATCACTATTTAGGATCAAACGCCATGTGGAGTTCATGGATTGTTAAGGCATGTAGAAAACTATTAAAGTACAAACTTAATAAGGCAGACCGAGATATTGCGAGGAGGGGGGCAAAAAATGTGTCTCGTTCCAAATAAGGCCTATTCATTGTATTATCTAAAGATGAGGGCTATTTGTATGAACAAAATTGCCCTTTCCAATAGATAATCATTTGATCTAGCTTTAATCAATCAGTATACTAAAAATATACTTGACAAAACCCCAAAGTAAAACATTGAACCATGCAAGATGCAAATATACTGAACTCCATGTGAAAGCATACATCTGAACTAAGGGGAGATTGAAACCAAATGACAAAAGATAGAAATCAAACCCTGGTGATAATTTGTTTCCTTTCATTAAGTATGTGCAATGCACTAAATCCCCATCAGCAAAGCCCCACAATGCCCTCTGACTACTAGTATAATGCCCTAAATCTCCTTTAAAGCCCAACAATGCCCTATGACTACAAACACAATGCCCTATGACTACAAACACAATGTCCTAAATCTCCTTTAAAGCCCGACAATGCCCTTTACTGCTAAACCTACAACTCTATAGTTTTGAGGCAGAGAAGATCTTAACAATCTCAAATATATAAGTTGACTGAAGTTTCATCCGTCTGGCAGAACTCATATTCTATTAAAAGTTCATCTATTATAGACAATTTTGAAATAAACATTACTTTAAAATATTTCATCCTTTATGCATAACTTTAAATAGAACCTCAAATATGTGGGATTTTAAAGTATGAAAATATAAAAAGAAAATGTGACGATTTTCAGAAAACGTAATTTCTAATTTGAAAAGGGTAAATAAGAGAATTGCATGTATCTCCAGCATAGTGTAATCAAGTCCAGAAAAGCTCTAGAAAAGGGTAATCATATGTACAAACCACGTGGGTTAAATCCACACTTGGGATGATAAGACACAGTCTGGCACATTGGGTGAGATTTCATACATACCAGTAAACTAATATCTCGTTAAAGGTAAAACCAGGTATACAAACATGTGACATTAATCACTCGAACATCTCAAAAAACAAAAAACAACAAAGGCAGGCAAATAAACTATTTGTGATTTGAAAGAAAGGGGAATAAAGGAAATTATGAGGCTTGTCATTTAATATTATTCAAGTATTTATATTCTTTTGAATTTATTACACTTCAAAAAGTGAACTCTGACTTTTTAGTTTGGAGAAATGAACATGGTTTATAAGTCTATTTTGTAAATCTATTTTGTACATGTCGTGCAAATTGTTCAAGGTACAATTGAAGTTGGTATCCGGGTTAGATTCAGCCTCATATTTCAAATTTTTATCACAAAGATATGTTTGTCAGATTGTCAAACAAAGCAGTTCACAAAACAAGAAGTCAAAATTTAAGTACAGTGTCAAATAAGTACAGTTAAACCTGTTAAGTTGAACACTTCTGTAGTCGAACACCTCCATAAGTAGAACACTCTAAAAGTACTGTTACACATTTCTCGATATAAATGAACCTCTAAAAGTAGAACACCTATCCAAGTAGAACACACATTTTGACGTGTCAAAGGTGTTCCCTTCATGTAAGTTTTACTGTATATGAAGGGTTTTTGTTTACCAGGAGTCTGTGTCTTAAGGACAAAAATGTTTCTTAGAAAAATATTTTCTACTGTTAGATGAAATTTTACATGTAACATGTTACCAAATCTAAATTTAATGCAATCAATAAAAACAAAAAGGGAGATATGTATAACATTTATACCTTGCAAGTGCAAACGATGCAGATAACCTTATAGTTTTATATATACACAAAAAGTTGATTAATCTAAACAGTTTGATATCTTAATTGAAAAACTGTAAAATAAGCAGCCTTAAAATGAAAGGGTATGTTTAACTGGATTAACTGAACAGTAATCTACTACATCTACCCGTCAAAACAATTCTACACAATCATGAAAATTCTACGGTTTTCTCGCAAATCCTCAATAGTATGCATGACCAAATCTTCTATTCATATATAACCTAGACCGTGCTCTCACTACCTGTGAATTTTCTCCTCACCCTTTTCTTACTTTGTGATTCTATTGCCATGGAAACCAATTAAAGCTGTGATATTTTATTCCCAAATAACCTGATCCCTATGTAATTGCAACTTGATAGAACAGCAGACTGCTCTGAAGTAAATTATCCATGAACTATTTTATCAACAGCAAGAGAAATTACAAAATTGGATGAGAGAGATATCCTATCAAATAATCTAAAATATCATGCCAATAGACTGTAACTCATAACTTTCTGGTAAATCTATGCACTTTTAACCCTGTGATAAACAGCTGGTATATTTTTATCCTATGAGTCGAATAAATCATACTGTATAAAGCCGGTAACAAATGAGTATGAGGAAGAATGTAATGTAATACTATCATCAAGCCCCCCCCTCCCCATCCCAACCCCCCCCCCACCCCCAATCCCATTCAAAGATACAAAGGATGTAAAATACAAAGATTGGAACATCGTTAGCTTCAGTTGTAAATATGCATGTAATTATGATTTATCTGTCTCTCTTTAACTAACTATCTATTCCAAGGGATAGAACAGACTTTGGATCCCAGGGTGTGGATCCAACAATGTATATTGACATGCAATAAAATGTGCATAGAACGGGTCAAGCCATGGCAGCAATATTCAAAGAACACCCATGTACTAGGTCAAATAAGTAACTATTTTACATTTATAGATGTTGAATAACAAATATTTTGATTAAGCTATAAAAATGTTGAATATTTTGGATATTAGAAAATCAATAAGCAAGTGCATGTATGTGTTCTTTTGACTTCAGTTTGTGATTTGTAGACCTGGACATGTTTAATTACATACAATAACATTATGTTTTACTGTACTATTGCTGCCTCATTGTAAATGACAGATGGGATGGTATACCACAAGAATGGAGCATTTTTTAATTTCCCATGAGTCCTCCCAGGGTCATGAGACAACTTATGACCAATCAGCATTGGAGATTATGCTAGAACCACAGGAGAGTTCCTCAGCAATTTATGGGATCACCATGACCACAGACACTAGTTATGCCCATCATCAAATGCAAAAATAGCTAATGTAAGAAAACATGTCATGTTTGTTGAAATGTAGACTGTGTTAGACACATTATTATCTCTTGAAAAAACATACATGTAATCACTGGTAGATCAGGATGAGGCCAATAGGCCATTTTAAGGCCTAATTACTTAATAAGAGGCCCTCTTTTTAAAAGTAAGCCTTTTTGGAAAATAGCCTTTGGTTTTTTAAAATAACAAACTCAATATCTCAATAGTTTTTACACTTTACATTCGTTCAACTTTGCTTTTTCAAAGAGAGCTTCGTAGTTTAGAACTAGACTGCGTAGGGTAAATAGCTTTATAGCACGATGAAATACATGCTTGAACCTTCAGTTCCAGTATAAAGCAAAAATAATTTGACATTCTGTAAATCAAATCACAGGATGATCAATGACTTGTTAATTGAGGCAAAATTTCTGGCTGAGGCACGGTGCATGTAGTAGGTGCTGGCCTTGCTAAATCTCCATGGAGGAATTCAGTATTCAGCTCACTTTACCATTTCACTGTAATTTTACAACAACTGACAATCAAAGTCAAACTGAATGGGAATGTTCTCTACAATACATCACAGTAATCGAATCACGGCTACAAGTTGCATATATAATTCATTGCAGAACGGCCTTTTGCGAGTTAAAACACAGTCGAAACCCATACATCAACTCAAATCCCCATCACCAAAATATCAACATGACCATGATTCTTTCGATCATTTTCCAGAAATTATCAAACTATTCCATGCTTTTTGATGTTTCTTAGCAATTTTGAAAATTAGCTAAGTCTGTTTATTTCATGTCAAACTACATAGTTTCTTTGAATGTTTTTGATTTTAACAAGAGTTTATGACAGGTTGATGTTTCTGCACAGGATTTAAGTCTGCTATTCTTGAAAAGAAATATATCTAGAAAATACCAGAAGCCAATCAACTGATTCTTATGTACGACTTCAAATTGAGGTTTCAGTAGTTGACTCAAAAATATTTGGAAAATGTGATGATCAAAACAACATATCTACGTAGTATTGCTGAACGAATTTGAACTTCACAAACAAAAGTTTGATCCACTTGATCTTCATTTAATTTTGCACCAGGAATCTGACCCCCCCCCCCCCCCATTTACTCCATATGGAGTCCCATAAGGCTTGAAATATGCCAATGCTTCAATCGATAAGACCTTATCCCCCTACTGGAAAATAGTAGAATCCTCCCCCTCTAGTCTTATTCTTTATGGTGACTAAATACCTACTAGAGCCTACTAGATAATGCCAAAGTCGTGACAATCCTAACTATAAGAACCTAGCTCACAATTTATGTCAGCCAAGACCTATTCATTATTCTTATCAAGTCTATAAATGATGCCAAATACCACAGCTCCCTCATTAAGCATGAATCTGACGCATTCAACCACATGCTCATAATCGTTGTATTATCTCAAGCTACAATTTCCTTACTGCCTCACGATCGGTCTAATTAAAATGGATTTACAATGTAGTAAACACTTACTACTAAATAACAATGTCCGCTATTGAATGTTTATAACAATTGTTCCCATCAACAATCCGTTCCATAACTAGGCACAGGAATTTGAAATATGTTTTGTCTTAAGCATTTTAGCTATATCGAGGTCAATATCACATTTACGCCAAATCAGTTAACTGGCTTTGTAAATCTGTCATTTTTGTAGAAATTTTTTTTTGTGGAATTATTTCATTTTTAGAACTTCTTTTTAAGAGCAGCACAACAGAACTCTTTGAAAGACAAAATGTATTTTACTAAATCATGAACCCTCGATTAATTTTGCCAAATTCTGTGATTTTTCCTAACCCATGCCTCCCATTAGCCTGAACACCTAGCGGTTAGAAGTAATAACTATGTAGAGAAAGCTCCCTTAAAGAATTAAAATTGAGAAGAAAAACTTTATAAAATTTCACAATTGAAAAAGGTAACCTCCTGTCCCCCTTCATATAATGAGTTAACTAGCAGCCCCATTATTAATTAGTAAATCTTCTAAATATATATCCATGCATATTAGAGGAAGGAGATGAGGTTAGGGGTCACATTCCAACGAAGACCTCCCATACCACATTGCAACTAGCCCCTCCCTCTATTGTCTGTCCCTTTGCCTTACAGCCATTTCAACTTATGACCTCTATATCAGCTAAGCTATCCCCATCATAGATCAACATTAACTGTTGAAAAATAGAGAAACTATATGCTTGAAACTAGCTAGCATATATACCCATCAGCATAATTTTTTATCTGCCTATCTTTAATTGAACTAACCTCTGATATTTAATATTTCCAACATATTTAAAAGAATTATATTCATCTGCTATATTTCCAGCAAATTCATCTCTTTTTTCTGCCACTTCATTATTCAAAGTCTCGATGCTGCAATGTTATTTACAAGGGATTTCTGTATACTCGTTTCACCTTCAGACATTACTGTTCTTTCCAGACTGTTACATTGCTTTTTGTATTAACTCAACTCAATTGGGTATTTAAATTATTGGTTCTTGGAGCCACCTGAAATCGTGTCTCCATCATTAAAAACATCTCGATGTATTCTGAATAATGTTTTCATCAGACTCATCTTTTCAATGTATTGCATCTATCATTTAGTCTACACTGTACATGTATTATTTTATGCTCTCTTTAAATTAAAAAATTAAACACGTAATATTCATGAATGAATACACAATAGAAACTCCAAAGTGGAACATATTTTTAAAAGTCCTGCAGCCCATCACCTCCATGTTAAGGGGAACAATCCCAAGTGGAACACTTTTTTGTGGTCCCAAAGGTGTTCTACTTACACAGGTTCTACTTTATACATGTATCTTAACTCCAATACCTATAATGTATATACTTTAAATGCTCAGACAATAAATTCTTTTACTTACCTTTTATTTTTTGAAATCTTCCTGTCAGTATATTTGAAGTCTGTTCTCTTTGCTTTGTTTGATGTACATGGATGTTCAACAATCTGAAAGCAAAACAGAATTCATGAATTGAAAAATGTTTTGGCTATCACCTTCAAAAAACATATGTTGTAATACTGAAGAAAAACAGCACTTTTCCAGCCTCATTTAGGTAGGCATAGTAAAATGACTATTCAGGAATATTAAACCTGGACTGTTTATATGTCAGTCTTAATCATATCCTGAAGTAGTCTCACTAGACTCACTTTAGTCTTATGTCAAATCTCCCCCCCCCCTTAGTCTTATGTCAAATCTCCCCCCCCCCCCCCTTAGTCTTATGTCAAATCTCCCCCCCCCTGTCTTCCTCTATCCTCTATTTGTTTTGGAGAAAATGGGGGTCAACACCAGCCCCTGATGTAAGAGTAAGTCCATTTCAAATTTGATGCCTCTCTTTTGGGTCAAGCAGAATAAAAACATAAAGTTTCTACTTAGTCTCGCACCAAGCCATTAAATTTACTACTTCCCTCCCTAAACCTTACTACAGTAGTTGGGGAAATGGGCATTTAAGGAAGCAGGCAGAGGTTTTACGCAAGGCAGTTTCCATTTTGAGGAAGTAGGATAACCTCACCACTAAACATGTTGAAACCCCAGGTAGACTACCTATCTTTAAATCAGGCCTGTAGACCTATCTATCTATCAAGTTTTTTTTACCTGACTTACAACTTATGCACCTTACTCCTAGCCATTCAGTACACTGATACACAAAGCCTATAGTCTAAAACAATGAAACTCTCTTTAAAAGAAGAATATTATAATCAAACTAAAATGTACTGAATGAAAAGAGTAGGCATCCAGATACTCCAATGCTGAAAGGACAAATGTTAGTCTTCTGCTATCACCATGCCCTTATGTAACACCCCCTCCTAACTAGCACATCACATACAACTTTTATAGTCCAGTTAGAGAAGTTAGCGGGGGGGGACAGAAACTTTATTAGGAGTTAAGATATCCTGTACAGTCTAGTATGGACTGGATTACAGTTTAGCAGCCCCGCCCCCACGACCGATGCCCATGACAGCTCGGGTCATAATTCATTTCAAGCCTACCACTCTCACTTTTTAACCAATCAGTGAACTGAAAAGAACATGAGGTAAATGGTCCTCATTAACCATATGACGTCAGACGAAATGACCATACATAGAAAGTTGTCCATATTTTGACAACAAACACTGATTGGCTCGGTGAGATTAGAGATTTATTGTAAACTGAAAGAGTGATGACGAAGCTCTCTTTTAAGACGTGAAGTTGAACGAATGCAAAGGGTAAAGCTAAGATTACTGTTTGTTTGGGATTAAATCTCATGCCCTGACTCTTCATATTCACTTATCAGTAAACAATACCAATGGCTGAATGAATAAACCCAAATTGATATCAGTCAAAGTTGCTTTTATTATCATCATAAAACTGAATCAATATTTTTATGACTTTTACACTATCAAACATGAAACGAATCCATGCTACTCTTCAATCAAGAAAAATTGATCACTGATTGGGATGCCAGTCTTTATAAATGAAAACTAGACGGGGGCAGGTCTGAAAACTAACAAAGAGGAGGCACATTCCAAAGCATAATGTTTCATATTTTATTATTTTTGGGTCCAAATTTTGAAATTCTGTGACTAATCTTCAGTATTATTTGGCCAAAAATTAAAAAGTAAGATCCAGATCCGCCAGTGCTAGAGAAAACATCATTAATTTCTGAACGTATATCTGGCAAAGTATACGCAACAATTGACTCTTTAGGTATATTAAATAGTTTGAGCATTTCGCAAATATCCTGTTGATAGTGATAGACTTCTCTCATTATCTCTAGGAGCAATCTCTCTCAAAATGTCATGCTTAACGGGGAATTGGTCGAAATATTGATCTTGGGAAATGAAACATAATTGCTTTGGAAGGAAACAAAGGTTCGGTTGCAATGGACAGATCAATTTCTGATTCAGATTTCGACACAGGAACAACTTTTTCATCTTGACTCTCAAGGTATTAGTTGCTCCAACTTCACCTAGATATATCTAGTATATAATTCCATAGCTTATGTAAACAAAACAAAATGTATTATGAGCATGGGTAAGGCAAACAGATCACTTCAATAGCTTCTTTCAACAGACACCTCATTAAGGGCCATAAAATTTTCATTTGTAAGTGTGGTTACTTGTGAAATGAGTATTTGGACTTTGATTGGTACCATGGTAAAAGACACAAAATCAGCTATTTGTTCCAAGGGGTGTTATAACCACTTGGAATTCGAAGATGCAACTTTTTGTCATTAAAAACCTAGACCTAAGCTTTATTCTACTTTTCCATTCAATTTCGGATTAAAACCAACGCCAACAAAATGCTATTATTTTCAGTAATTTGATTTCACTTCTATAAAAGAGATCTTCAGAAATAAATACTTCTTCTGGATTCCAGAGTACCAAAATCGTGTTCATCCCTCTACTGAATAGTAGCTCATTGGAGCAAGCTATTATTCGCAAAAACTTAATATTCAAAACAAAACAGTAACAAGGCGCATGATAATAATATGGACACAAACTTACCAATCCTTCAACCTTATAATATATGGCACTTCAAATACACTTGACTACTTCCTTTTCTTGAGATAAGAATTTTCTGACCAACAATAAACCCGGGCATAACATTCACTCATATCTCTTCCAAATTCCATCGGTAAAGATTCATGAAATATACAGTATATAAAGTATATGATAACAAGCGCGCATGACCCTCTTAGCATGTACATTATTTCCTTGTCAAATTATTTTCTAAACCACATGTGTATTGCATGTATTATCATCACAAGCTATTATGAATTTTAATCTCCAAACATCAAGCATATACACGAATACTGTACATGTGTTGTTAAGTACATGTATAAGACTCATGCATACTATCTTTACAAGTACAACTCAAATATGCCATTGACTCAATCTTAACACTTATCCTGAACTGGGATTAAATTATTAAAAGATAATATGAAGTCAACAACATTTTGATGTCTTACATGTATTTTAATCCATTAAATCTTGTACAATTTGTACATTTTTGGTATCTTAGTGCTTATAGTTTAAATCTTATTTTTTAGTTATTTAACCTTTACCATGCTGCCTTATTTCAGCAAATATATCCCACGCAACTGGCTTATTTTTCAAAGAGTGCAAAAAATGATATACCTGGACTAAATAATTAATATCTCAATAACTACTGAATGAATCTGGATAAAATTTTCACAAAGGGAAGATACAGTGGCCTGGCTCATGAAAAAAAATGTTCTCATGAATTTTTTCGTACATTAACACGACTGGGCATAAATATACCATGAATACTCTTCCGGAATCCGCCGCTCCGCCTCTTCGTCTGGTCAGAATCCAAATCTGAATTTGCAGCGATCGAATGTTCAATTTTTCAATTCAGAAAATATTCTAGTTTCTATTTTCGATGACCGTTATCGGCTTCCAAGAGCCTAAAGAGCTCGAAATCGTAATCTATTTCCTCCACATTTTCGTTGTGATCGTATTTGTCCACCATTTTGTACGATTCGTTCACTAAAAACGACTAAAACACTGTTTAAATTGTTGAATTAAGAATTATTTTTCGAAATATCGCCATTTCTAGGTCAACAGGAAGTCATGTTAGGCACTGAATAAATTGGGCAATCTAATTGGACAATACGAATGGCGCGAAAAAGTAAAGTTTTTAAAAGTTTGAAATCGGGCGTACGGGTCCGCCGGCAGTTGTGAGAGACATTTTAGTTTCGGCGGACAAGTCCGCCGGCAGCACGCTAAAGGTTAAGTTATAGACTACTACGCATCTCAGTCAGTATAAGGTTAATATAATATTGCAAGGAAGTCTTAATCAAATTCAGCAACATATCTTCAAATATCTATAATTTAATAAAAATAATTTAAATTCCGTATGAGAAATTTAATTTTGCCATAACTTTACTTTTGAGTAACTATTTGAACAGGAATGAACAGTTGTAGAAGGGCTATATGATTATTTGAAGAGTTTGAAGTACATGTATGTGATAATATAATAAAGTAAGACCTCACTGTACTCTATTATTCAATAACTTGAACCTATACAAAACAATGAATATGACCTATTAACAATGAATATGACTATTAACAATGAATATGACTATTAACAATGAATATGACCTATTAACAATGAATATAACCTATTAACAATGAATATGACCTATTAACAATGAATATGACCTAATGATGAATATGATATGTGCGTAATGTTATTTTTATGAGTAGTACACCACCACAGGAACAAAAGTTGAACGAAGCAAAAAACAAGCATTCAGGGGGTCTGGCAGTTCTACCCCCAGAAAATTTTGAAATTGGGTTGTATTTGAAGTGTATTTGCAACCATCTGGCACGCTTGTACGTACCAGGCATACCGGGCATGATGCCTATGATGACCTGTATCTGCATGTATCTGTTTGAATTCGCTTTTTAAAAGAGAGCTTCCTCTAGTTAGTTTAAAACTACAAGAAGAAGCTGCGTTTAGGCTAGTGAGGTTTTACACACTGCGCCAAAAGGATGAAATATCTAGATATTTAACAAAATTACGTCATAAGTAAGAACCACGTTGAGAAAAAAAGTCCTCGGAAATCAATGATTTGGTGGCCTTAGAGTCACTGGCAAAAATTCATAATGTTTTGTTTAAAATAACATTTACAAAATAAAAACACAGAACCAGTCAATATTGACATTGGATATTATTTATAGCAATGTCAAATTTAAGTATGATAAATAAATTAAGAGCAGACATCCACTTCAGATATAACCATCAATCTACTTGATTTACTCTAGATATATCACAGTCACATCTAGCATGTTTTTTATCTCTTTTTCTACCAAATACAAAGTCTTGTATGTATTATTATTTCTAACCCAGATGGGTCAGATGCTCCCCCTCCCCTTCACAGTTAAAAAATATCTCTGGGATATTTAAGTCAAGAACCTGTGCCATTGCTAACTTTTGAGGAGTATATTCACCTTTTTCATAAAGTAGTTCAAGAGGTCAAAAACTAGACTGAGCAGTCTGACCTCCACCCAGCCTGGCTATAGTGTTGAAAAATATACCAACAATAAAACAAAGTATATATATTAACCATAGCCTTCAGACAGAACCTAAAATCAGATAGTACAAGTGCATACAGATTATACATGTTATATGCAGCAAAGCAAAGCAAAGCATTTTAAGTTATATTAGCTTATAACTTTTGACATTTGGACACTCTTAACCTAGGCGGTATACTTGTAGTAATTTATCAAATTACTATCTGAAATAAATTAATCTCCTGACCCCATTGCAACAGACTAAACAATGATTTGAGCAGCCAGATATATGTAGGAAAACCCGTAAATTTGAACGCCTCTGTAAATAGAACACATCCGTGAGCAGAAAACTTTTCAGAGTCCCATGACCAAATGGCTTAATGTAAATGAACTCTAGGTAAAACACCTCAAAATTGAGTAATGATACTTGATCCTATCTTTGTACTACATTGCAACCTATGGGCTTTCAAAAGAAGGGTATAAAACTTCCTTGATACAATCTATGAGCACCGATTTAAGAAATATAAGAACATTGCAAAAGTACTCTAATCTAAACTGAATTTAAAATACAAGTTCAATATAAATGTTAATGCCAATGAAAACAAGTTAAAGCTGGTTATAACAATTGGATACTGTACTTATTTTGGATTCTTCAATCTCTGGACATTTTATCACATGGCCAGGGTTGCAGCAACATTTTCACTTCAAAATTCCCTGACTTCCAGGCAAAGGCCAAGGGAAAAGTAATAGTAAACCTGTATATAGAACTCGGGAACATGTATAAAATAGCGAGTCCACATCTGTATTACTACTTCTTCTTTTAAGAAGAGTTCTATATACACCTTTACTATTACTTTTCCCTTGGCGTAGTAATCCAGATGTCGACTCGCTATTTTATACATGTTCCCGGGGCCTATGCTTCCAGGACTCTGATGTGGAATTCTGTGACTTTCCTCAAGATTGTAAAACTGACCATTTGAAACTTTTAGGAAACCAAAAATGCTATAATGAATTCTTCGGCGATAACTGTAAAAAATGTGCTTAAAAGAATGACTCATTCATCAGTAGTTACAAATGAATAATTAAAGGGCATAGCCTAAAACTAAGGATTATATGACATGAAACAATATAGAGCTGTCTACTAAAAGAGAGATATTTTGATATTATAAAGCATAAACTTCCATTTAACTTCACCCATAACATAAAAACTACTCTTGTTCTATGCCAAAATACTCAGTGATGCTGCTGACCGTGCAGGTGTAAGCTTAGTTTGTGAATAAAATGTTGAATTTCAGAAAGTTCTACTTGTCATATTATGATCAAAGGGATGTTCACATGTTCTGAATTTGCACTAGATGCTACAATTGCCTAAATAAAGAGGCTTCTGTAGGCTGAGGCTGGGATTTAGTCTTGATTTTATTTTTGAAAACCAAGAAAAATAAAGGAAAAATATGTCTTGCAAAACAAGAGCCACATGGCAATAATTAAGCTAAAATATATCAATATATATCAAGTTAGTAGTTACCTTTATTCAGACGAGTCATCTGCTGTTAGAAAATATCCGATATGTCTTAATTTGTAACTTTTATAGAGATTTTAAAAACTTTGTGCAGCCATTTCCGTCAGGACTGATCTGACATCTGGTGGCAAAGAATTAAAAACTAGACTAGTTTTGAGGGACCGATCATTTTCTTTTCGTACTTCATAAACGTCTGTTTGCCTCCATAATTATAATTTGATACATGTGTTTTCATATTTCAGGAATTGCTTCAATTAATTATCTTCCTTATTTTACAAATCAAATTTATGATTTATTTGAAACAGTATCAGAAAACAATGAAAATGTTGGATTGAGGAAATTGGAATTTCCTCACTGACTGACGTCATAATTTTAAAACGAGGCAGTTTCAATTAGACAGAAAAACTTTGGTAAGTGCAAAGTTCTGCAAATAAATCCATATCAAGAGATATTGTGTACATTTCATCCGTAAATAAACAATCATAATGTTCATAAATTATTAAACTTGCTATAGATTCGATATAAACCTTTATTTGAAGAAGAATCCATCCAGTAATTGGACAATGGATGAAATTTCATTCTTACAAAACAAAAAATTGCTGCCTTGCAATTTCTATAATTTTCTACATTTTGAATGTAGGCCTAAAATAAATTTCCAACTATGTTTCCAGAAACGGCCTTCCAGAAAACACCTAAGATTTTGAGTAGCCTAGTTCCAAACTTGATACAAAATCCACTGGATACATGTAAATGTGAACTCTCAATGTACATGTAGCGATAGTTCTTTGTTGCGACATGGCAGAACCTACAAAAGGTGATGGTTTCCGAAGTATGTTGTTCAACATGCTGGACCAGGTGAAAAATGACCAGGATGTGCAGGTAAGTGATTCCTTCGTGATGTGACAGTTTTGATAAAATGATGGATTGAAAGCCGGATTGAAAGCTAAAGATTGAAACTTCTCAGAAGTTTTGAAGTAGTGCAAAATAACCCACTTGAATTTAGTGCTTGTGTTGAGATATTATCCCTCATTTAAGATGAATTGCGGCTTTAAAGTCGTCTCAGTTGAATTAATTCCCCGCTTAATTGAATGTTTACCACCAATCATAAATCCTTTGTTTAGCGACTGTTAACTCCTCGTGTTTATTTATGCATAATCTTTTGGTACCCCTGTAAATGTCTTGACTCTGAAATACAAAATACCAGATATATCAAGTAAATTTTGATTTGTAACATTGTGGCCATCATCCAGTATGATTTTCTTAAATTTAATTAATTTCTTATTTTTAGGTTGTTGACTCTGTACCAGGGTCTAGTGGTGGAACCCAGCCACCAGTTAGTTCTAACCCTCAACTGCCACCCCCAGCCATAAAGGACAGCGATTTACAATGCCTGCCCCCTCCTAACCCTATGGGCGCATTGGGCGGTGCATCTAACATGGCACCTGATGCAATGGGCAGTGGATTTAACCTAGCAACTCCTATGGACAGTGAATTGGCCAATTTAGGACTTGAGTTCTTCAACCAGGAGCAGCTTGAGCAAAATCTTGTCGAACAGATGCAAAAGCAAATGGAGGAAGAAGAACGTACCAGATGGAAGAAAATCATTGAAAAAGATCTTAAAGCCATTAAGGAAGACATAAGGTTGGTCATTCATCAAAAGCGCAATTCTTATTTCAACATATATATATATTCATTTACTTTTTCTAGTACAGGAAAACCTATATTACTGAATACCTCTCTAATGCATGCACTTTTTGGTCCTAATTTGTGTCCTCCCATTGTCTATGTTAAAAATGTGAACACCTGCCAATTAGTAACAAGAATTCTTTAAACAGTCATTCACATATTGTAAAATTGTCCTCTTAGATCTTCCCATTTATCACTATGCATGGCTTATAATATACACTTTTCTTTCTAGAAATGTGAAACAAGAGTTGACAAACTTTGAAAAGGTGATATCCATGTTACCTGGCCAGGGAGCAATGAACAGTAGGGAGAACAAGAATAAAAAGAGTGCCATTAACAAACAGAAAGAGAATAAGGTAATATATTTAAGGAATAAATAATGATAGGCCATTCAATATGGTGAAATTCAGCACAAGTTGGACAGAATGTTGTACAAAGCACGAACCATATTGAATGGCCTATCATTATTTATTCCGATTCAAACATAAAAATTAGTAAAAGCCGTGTCTGTGGAACGGGCATGAAGGAAGAATACGCATGCTGTCAAGATTCTGAAGTCGGCCGGAAAAATTTTAGAATTTGTTTGGGCTGTTCTATTTTACTCCCCGTTTTAGATTTTATACGGTTACAGTAGTTACGGAGGGAGTAAAAAAGAACAGCTATCCCCGGGCAGAGCCCCAGATGTGCAGCTGAGATGTGACGTCACTCAAAACAATGCAAATTGCAGATTGAATAGAGCATGGTCGTGCATCTATGGAGAATTAGAGAACGTTCTATATTGGCTATGCTGCATTCTGATTGGTTGAGAAATTCGAATAGAGCACGGTCATGTTTGAATCGTTTTTAGGTTCTAGATAAAATAAATATGAAAAATCAATCATTGATAAATATTGATAATCTTCTATCATTAAATCTGTACCAGAAAGAGGCACTAGTCACGTGGTTTCATTATCATTGATACTAAACCACTCCTAAACCAGCCTTAGCTATGACACCACTGAGCAGTATCCAGTAACTTGAGGACAATTTTGGCCCAAATATGGCTAAAATCACTTGAGAAGTGCTCAAAATGGTGAAAAACTGCATGATTTTGAAAGAATTTTTGGCCAGGTGGGGAGGGGGGGGTTCGCCCGAACGGGCCTGGAGCAGTATCCAATATTTTGAGGTCTGGTTAGATTATGTGATTATCGCATCAAGTGAACATTTTGCTTTTAGTGAAAACCATAATATTTAAAATAAATTATTAAATAATAAATGTATTAAAGAATTTTTATTTTTTTCTGTTTTCCAGTTGAACCAATTGAAAACTCTCAAAGCTCGTGAAAAATCTCTGACGATGAAGCTCCATGGGAATACAGATGGTTTAGCGCAGGATGAGGATGATGGCCTGGAGCAAGCAATGGGTCTAGGTGGCACCGCTAAAGAAACGGAACATGAGCGACGCGTAAGACTTGGAGAAATTACCCCATTTGGATCAAGTGCTTTCTCGCAGGATTCAGGAAAATCAGCATTTTTACAACACTCAAAAAGTACTGGTAACTTAGGAAGTATCGGGAAAGATGCAAAATTGCACAAGTCTAAAAGTTCAGACAATGTGTCAAAAATTTCTGACTTTGAGAAATACCTCATAGATCAAGCTAAAATCTCAAAAAGTATGAAAATTCCTAAAAAGAGGAAATCTAGTTCAGAAGAGACCACAAGAACATTAACTCCAAAGATGGCGAAACTCACAACTGCTAAATCAATGAAAAAGCACAAACGTCCCCCTAAATATTTTGAAGGTTCAGATGTACCCAAGAAATCCAATAGGAAAACTGTGTATAAAACGACAACAGAGCGCAACATACGATCTAAAGTGAGTGCCCGTAAAGATGGCACTTCAAACTTTTTCGACCAGAATGACCATCGAACTCACCAAAAGGAAACAGAATACAAAAACATCAACACAAAATCCCATAAACTTGGTCACAATTTTGACAGTGATCCTGAACTTAGCGATCGCACAAATAGCGATGACTCTGGTCAGGAAAGTGATGAAAGCATAGACCTAGGTGCAATAAAGAATAAATTCAAGAGCAAACGGGATAGGCTGGTGATGCCTTATGAGGGACAGTACGACAGTGAGGGATCAGGGGCAAGTGATGCAGGGTCATCAGGCAGCGAGTATAAACCTGATAAGGAAGCAAGCTCAGATGATGAAGCTTCTGCAACAGGTAAAGAATCTACAGCTATGGAAAATTTTACTTCAGCTTAATATTCACATGATACTGATTTTGATCCAGTGTACTCCTCTAGGGAGAAACCTCTCTCATGTTTGCTGAAAAATTGCAAAATTATATACATTTATTTAAATATCTATACAAAAGAATTACATATGTGCAAATCACTACTGTTTGTGTGCATGCTTTTTAAATGTAACTCAGACTTCAGGATAGTATTTCTAAAAATAGATATATCAGTAATCAATAGAATTCATATGCTACTAGGGTGGGAGGAGTAGTGCATCTTTCGAACTTGTTTACGCATGGCAGACTACAAGTAAACTTAATTATTCATCGTACCTGACCTACCTTAATGCCATAAACTTTTGTTACTAGAAAAGAGTCCAAGGCCTCAACGACCGAAACGAAGCATGAAAGCAAAAGATAGATGGCAGGAGAGTAGCAGTGGGAGGTCATTGGGTGGGTCAGTTAGACGCACCAATAGTAACCAAGGCAGCAATAGTAAAGATGATGGGGATGATGAGATGTACTTGCGGAGGCTGAAGTAAGTGTTATAGAAATTGTCGCAGGTTCCTATAGAGGCTTCAGCAACTCAAAGGGCATTTTGAAATGTCTGTACTTGGACTATTATGGTGCAAATTTCTCAATCATTGGAGATGGCTATTGACTTTGTTAAACCATTAAGAGTGACTTTTCAACTGAATGAGATTTACCAAAGATTCAAGATTTCATATTTTTAGTTTGGATGATCCAGCTTATAAAGTATATCAAGTTTATAAAGTATATTATAATTGACAATAACACAATGTGCTTTTTTAAGGATTCATAAAAAGGCGAAGTTACAGAGGCGACATTCCAGGATATTAGCAGGGGAGGAAGAGGACAGTGATGGGTCGGACTTTGAGATGGACAATGGTTTTAAAGTTCCTGGTCAAATATGGAACAAACTTTACAAGTAAGTTAAACTTGTATTTAGTTTTCAGATATATAAAAATAACACAGATAATGTCATTTAAGATTTTTGAAAATGTCAAAGAAAAAGTAATCGTTGTTAGGGCTTGGCCTGGGTCATTTAGTGTAATTACATGTATATATAAGTAACTTTAAATGAACTAATGAACACCACATTATATCTGCAAGACTGTCATTTGAATATGACTCCATGTACTTAATAACAAAAGAATCTTTTAAGTAATTAATATACATGTTACAGGTACCAGAAAACAGGTGTAAAATGGCTGTGGGAACTTCACGGACAGCAAGCTGGTGGTATTGTAGGAGATGAGATGGGACTAGGTAATCGTTTATCATACATTTATCATATATTTTTCTGGGTCATTTTTTCAATTTGCCATATAAATTTTAAAATGTGAACACCTGTCAACACGTTTGACTGATCCAAACGTGCATTCAGAATTTAGAGAATTTATCATACTCTTCAAAAACACATGTTATTGATGGGTGGCTGATCTTGGGTATTGACCTTTTGAACAAGACCCTGAATGATATGTTCACATACATTCAGGCTTCGAAACACAGTTACATGTGCCCAACAGCCAATGGCAATCACTTTTCACTTTTGGCTATGAACGAGCTGCCTATGTAGGCAATAGATTGAATGCCAACATGTTAAATTGGGCAATTGTGTTATGAACCGTAGTTATGAATCCTGCATTCATTTTAGGTAAAACTATACAGATGATAGCATTCCTGGCTGGGCTGCAGATCAGCAAGCTACGGGAGAAGGGCTGTAGGTTCACAGGTCTCGGTCCAGTGCTCATTGTAACTCCCACCACAGTGATGCACCAGTGGGTGAAGGAATTCCACACATGGTGGCCTCATTCTAGAGTTGCTATTCTACACTCATCAGGTTCCTATAGGTCATCAGAGGTGAGAAAATAATATGCAGGACAGGGTTCTCCCCACTTTGAAATGAGGTGCAATACCTCTATGTGTTTCATAACATCAAAATACTGCCCCATTAATCCAATGTGTCTCATAAATGTTACAATAAAAATAAGAAAATTTACTTATTAATTTTATTAATGCCTTATTTCCTGAGGTTAATGTAGATCTGGATGATGATTATTTTCATGCACTTTTCATGTAATGATTACAATTCATGAAATAGGTAATATTTTTCAAGATTTCTTCTAGATGATAACACATTATAATAGAAAACATGAAAATGAAAATAATTTTAAGAATTAAGTTGAAATGACATTTCAAAAAAAAATTATTTTGAAAGTGTAGAACTCCCTTAATAAAATGATACAGATCTAAGATAACTATTTTGCCATTATAATGTAAGTATTTCACCATACTCAAATCTTGTTTCAATGCATTTTTCAGAGCAACTTAATACATAATATAGTTGCTAAGAATGGTGTCCTGATTACATCATTCAACCATATCGTCATCTACCAGGAGGCGCTGCTGGAGCATGACTGGCATTATGTCGTACTTGATGAAGGTCACAAGATCCGAAATCCCGATGCCCAGGTCACTCTTGCAGCAAAACAATTCCGTACCCCCCACAGGATAATTCTCTCTGGGTCCCCACTACAGAACAACCTCAAAGAACTCTGGTCGTTATTCGATTTTGTATTCCCGGGTAAACTCGGCACACTCCCTGATTTCATGCAGCATTTCTCTGTACCAATCACGCAAGGTGGATACGCTAATGCCTCGACAATACAAGTCCAGACAGCCTATAAATGCGCCTGTGTGCTCAGGGACACTATTAATCCGTACTTGATCCGACGTATGAAAGCTGATGTAAATATCCAACTCCCGAGTAAAAATGAACAAGTGTTGTTTTGTCGGCTAACGCAAGAGCAGGTGGATGTTTACAAGGAGTATCTACAGTCTAGGGAATGTCAACAAATTCTAGCCAAAGAGTTCATGGTAGGTTTACGTAAACAAATGCACCTTAATTTTTGAAGCTCATTAGTATTGTAAGATACCTGTAAGTGGAGTTGGAAAGGCCAGGAAAAATAATAAGGAATGAATATGGATAATTGAAATTATATGATTTATACCATAAGGTATTAAAAATGGAAAAAGAGAATTTGCCTTGCCCGTTGTAAAGAGGCATGGTAAATTATCCTCTTTTCTCTAAGTCTGATACTAAAAGGGCAAGGAAAATTAATGAATTGCTTTGACTTTTATTTCAGATTTTTCCTGGGCTCATCACCCTGCGAAAAATCTGCAATCATCCAGATCTTGTCACTGGGGGTCCTAAAATCTTCAAAGGTGAGGACTATGACAAAAGTGACAGGTCCCTGGATTTTGGCCACTGGAAGAGGGCAGGGAAGATGCTAGTGGTAGAGTCACTGCTGAAGCTATGGAAGAAACAGGGACATAGGGTACTGCTGTTTACTCAGGGAAGACAGGTAAGAGGTGTCATTATATCAATCTTGTCAGAAAAATGACTTACCTGTTCAATTTGAAATTATTCTGTCACCATCAAAAGTGGCGACATATTGTTATTGTGTGGACTCTGTTCAGCAGTTGGTGTTCGGTATCTATAGTGTATGGCAGGTGGTGACATTTTGCGTGTCAATGCCAGTTACAGATGTAAGGAAAGACCAGTGATTATTTTTTAGCATACTGGGTGGCCACTTGGTGTCCATTTTGAATATTTTTCAATTAATAGTGTGATATCACTTTGTGTCTTGTTTAAAATATTTCCGATATGATTTGTTCACATATGAACAAGGTATGTTAGACCTTAGCCAGTCATCCAGGACATTCAATTTTGCTATTGACTTGTATGCATGAAGTTAAAACCCTAATTTTATCACACTCTTGGCCAGGTGTGAAATATCGTGGCAATATTGTTAAATCTGACCTATGTGATTTAGGTGACATGATTGAAATAAATTAAGTTGAACGTTATTGTGATGTTCTAGATGCTGGACATTGTGCAAGGTTTCGTTGAGCAAGAAGGCTACAGCTACATGCGATTGGATGGGGGAACATCAATCAACGCTCGCCAACCTCTCATCCATCGTTTCAACACTGACCCTGACATCTTCGTCTTCCTGTTGACGACTCGGGTGGGAGGCTTAGGGGTCAATCTCACAGGAGCCAATAGGATCATCATCTTTGACCCCGATTGGAACCCCAGCACGGACACCCAGGCGCGGGAAAGATCCTGGAGGATTGGACAGACGAAGCAGGTGACGATTTATCGGCTGATCACTGTTGGAACCATAGAGGAGAAAATCTATCACAGGTAATCCCCTTCTCGTTTTATAATTAATTACATGTACACTGATGCACTCTTCAATGTTTCATTATGAATATTTTGTCTAATGATTTATTTTCACCTTACCATTTGACAGAGGTGGCATAATTTATCAAAGCACTCGGTCAGCACTCAGTTTTATTTTTGTATAGTGTTTGTAAAAAATTGTGAATTGTAATTGCTGCAAGGTGTTGCTATTTTGACAATTATAATGTAATTATGACAACGCACTCATCCTCATACTATTTTTTGACTCACATTGTGAGTCCATGTAATCCATCAATTTATTATTTGCAGACAAATCTTCAAAACATTCCTGGCTAACCGTGTTCTCAAGGACCCGAAACAACGCCGTTTCTTCAAATCAAATGACCTCTTTGAACTCTTTACACTTCAAACCACAGAATCGAAGGGAACAGAAACGAGCGCTATATTTGCCGGCACTGGCTCAAATATCAGGGTACCAAAACCACAAGTGCAGTCGAAAGGGAGTAAATCGAAAACAAGGAATATATTTGATGAAATGAAGGAAAAAGAAAAACAGAAAATTGCTATGGATGATGATGATGATACTGTAGTTGGTGATAAAAGTGAAAACAAAGACGAAGACAATACAGAAACAAATGCTCAACAAGACACACCCGTTGAATCTGCTATTATGAAGGAGCTTGGTATTATAAAAACAGAACAAGGCTCTGAAGACTATATTCAAGTAGAACATGAAATAGCTCAATCTCCATCTGTGGACACACCAGTGAGATCTGACAATGACACTCCACAGGCAATGGACACGCCATTGGGACCAGGAACTCCACAGAGCTCAGACTCAAATGAAAAGTTCATTAAAGTAGAATCTGAAATCTCAAACCCCGAGTCATCCATACCAACCTTTGGAAACATAGACACTTCAAATATTAAACAGGAGCCTGGAATCCAACTACAGAATGAAATTAGTGACTCGCAATTTCAAGACATTCCAGATAAACCCGAAAATTCTTTTGAGGAACCAGTTGAGGAAAAAGACAACCAAAATGATCAGCAAAACATTACAAGTGACAAACCAAATGAACTTGCCGATGATGAAAGTGCAAATACAGAGGAAGATGAACGCAAAGCTAAACTCAGGGAACTAGCCAAGAAATTAAGTCAGAAAATTGGAAGTCAATCAAAAGACAAAACCGGCTCTGTTAAGCCATCAACGAGTAAATATGAAACTTCTAGTCACCATGACAAGCACCATAAGACACATGGTAAACGTCATGACAAGGAACAGCGACACAAAAGCAAGCATAAAGACCGAGGTGAAAAAAAAGATAGACGAAGAGAAAAAGACCATAAGAGGAAGAGAAGACATAAAGATGCAGGTAAAAGACCCATTTAAAATAAATTATTTTTTAATGTAATAATACTGAACACAAGCAAATGTTTGAGATTTCAATATAATGTATAAGTAATTTAGTAGATGATGTATAAAATTAAACTATGAATGCTTTTATATTTTTTCTACATTTGATAAGTGGTCAGATTATTTAAAAAGTATAATTTGATCAGGTGATCATATTTTTTATTTCAAATGAGAGTGAAACAGATGGGACTGGTGAAGCTATAAAAGTATACATAACCTGCAGGCCCGTAGCCAGGGGGGTTCTAGACCCCCCCCCCTCCGGCCAAAAATTCTTTCAAAATCATGCAGTTTTTCACCATTTTGAGCACTTCTCAATTTGGGCCAAATGTGAACCCTCCCTGGAAATTTTTGAAAACTGCACCCCCCTTGACAAATCCTGGCTAAGGGCCTGTCCTGTCATATAAAAGTGGTGCTGCTACTTGTGAAATGTTATTAAAGTATAATGTACTTGGTTGATTTAGAGATTGAAGGTGAAGCAATACATAACCTAGCCAAAGTGAGAGGCTACAAGAATGAGAACTCAGATGAGGAAAAAGCAACTAACAAACAACAGGATGACTTAGTTCTGCACAGTCTCTTTAAGAAACAGGGTGAGTTTGTATCATTATACACGCTAGCTCTTAATCATTTTGTAACAACCACATTGTGGTTGACCATTTTGTGGATAGTGTTCAGCGGTTGGTGTTTGGCATTCAGTGTCTGTAGCAAATGGCTGGTGGTGACATTTTGCATGTTAATGCCTTGTTTTACTTTGCAAAGTGAGACCAAATTAATGTAAAGTGTGCAATGTAACTGACCACCCCCTCCCTGACTATACAAAAGGCTTAAATGCTGAGAGTTTCATATACTGTATAAGTGGTATTTAATCCGAGTGGTTAATTTTCCGAATGGTCAAATTTCATCATTTTCCTAATTTTATTTTTCCTAATGACAAGAAAACTCCCATTGGATAACATTATAAAGACAATATTTCCGACATTTAATTTTCCGAACCTGGCAAAAATTAGGAAATAGGAAAATTAAATGATTAGGCAAAATAACCACTTATACAGTATTACCTATAACTCATTCTAAAGGATTATAATAATGAACTGTAGGAGAAAATTTGAATTTCATCAAATTATTTTGAACATTTGAAATGAAGGTGGAAGGCCCTTTGAACCCATACAAATGTGAGATGGATGATGATTGTGTTGAGTTAGACCTACAAATTTTATATTATCGAGGTCGTGTGTTTTCTAAACATTGTTTTATATCTTTAAGGTATCCATAGTGCATTACAACATGATAACATCATGAACTCCGCAACCGCAGACTACGCTATAGTTGAAGGCGAGGCGGATCGTGTGGCTAAGGAGGCAGCGAGGGCTTTGAAGCAGTCCCGCAGTAGGTGTCTCCCAGCTGCATCGGGGGTCCCTACATGGACGGGAAATTATGGCGAAGCCGGAGCTCCCAAGGCATCCAAGTATGTGATTTACTGTTATTTGCAATATTAGATTTTGACCTCTCTCTGACTAGTAACAAAATATCGAACAAAGCATTTTCAAAATATTATATTTATTAAAGTCCTATTTTTTGTGAGTACAAGTATGAAATCATGGAACTTATGCATTCTTAATATATATCTAGCTTTCATAAATCCTTTAATGGTTGGATATACAATATTTTTTATATTGGCTACAAAAACTGGCACTTATTGCAGTTGTTGTAATCTTTTTACGTTTCTATAAATGCTAGTACTTTTTTTATCGTTTATAATCTCTAGATTCATTGCAGCCTGGGATAAATCTTTCATATATCCATTTTTCTATTGTTAATTCAGCTTTATGTCACTTGAATTGCACTTCTTCAGTTGTAATCTAAGTTATCATTAACACAAGCCCCATGAGGGCAACCACCAGTAGGACCATGATCTTCAAATTCATAGTGTTTCTTATCTGGCGCATACTTATTTTTCCTTTTTGAATTTTTGCAAGAACTGTTATTTCCAATGGTTCATTAGTTCTGCTTCTACTGAATATAGGCATGTTGGGGGATTATTATTCCAATTTTTGGTAGTTCATCCGAGTTACCTTGGACTCTTGGTATAGTTTTTTGTGTTAGTTATTGATTCTTGTGTTAGTTCATGCGAGTGCTCTTGGTTTTTATTTTTTGTAGTCCATGCAAGTGGTCCTGGCATTGATTTTGATTAGTTCATGCAAGTTGTCCTGATATGATACCTGGAAGTCCCAATTATATCTGTAAAGTTGGTTTTTCTTTCTGCTTGCAGATTCAATATTCCATTGTTGAGTACTTGAGAATCACACTTCAAATTTCAGACTCCTTCATGTGAGGTCCTAGTGTATTTCTCAAACCTATTTTATAGTTATTAATAAGTTGACATTTCTGAGTTTGTAACTTTGGATTTGATGTGTAGCAACTTCTGCTTTCTGCACCAAATTAGTTTACATTTATGTGAAGGCTCTTTGGTGTCATATCCAGAGAGAACCCCTATAATTGCTATAACTGTTGTAAAACTCCTGACTTTTTCAGTCTGTTCGGCTATATCGTCAACTCTATCACTTCCTCATCGGAACTAACTGACCTTTGTTCCTACTGCACTTACATATTTGCATATTGATCAATTTAAATTTCAAATCAACCTTACCTCAACTGAACATCTGCTGACCCCCTTTGAAGTCTATCTCTAAATTAAGAACTAATTAAATACTTAGGTAGACAACAAATGGCTATTAATTTAAATGAAACTGGTTCAAAACATCTGTTACTTTTGTCATCGTATTATAATCAGCAAAGCAAAATTGGCTCTGGTTAGTTTTGCTTACAGGCAACTCTAAGGAAGTCACAATTTTAATTTTGTCTAACTGTTAACTTCAAACAATTTTCAAACAACGATTAAAACATAACTCATTATACATTATTGTAATTAATTGTATCATTGTATTTCTGTATCGTAAAAACCTAAATTGGAATAAACTATATTTGAAAAATAAAATAAAACTTCAAACAATTTTAGTGATTGGTGTGCTATTAGTTAATGAAATTCACTTTCGATGTCTACACTTCTTCTAATAACCTATTAATTTGCCTTAATTGTATGGAAATCATCTTGCACAAAGTTTAATATGATATCAGTCATGGGCGTAGCCAGGGGGGGTGCGATGGGTGCGATCGCACCCCCCCCCCCCCATAACATTTGAAAATATGACCATTGGATAGAGGTAGAAAAGAGCTTTAAAATGCTTTTTATTTGAAGCTTCTAGCTCAATTTTGAAGGAAGTTGCATCAATTTTTGTAAAATTCAAAAGAAATCTTAATTTTTTGTGTTGCTTATGGCAAAATCGCACCCCCCCCCCCCCCCCGACCGAAAACTGTGGCAGCTCAAGGCGTGTGTACTGGATCAGTCTATTTTAAGAAATTAGGGGGGTTTTGTAAATGTCAGTGATCTTTAACTATGACATCATGATCTCCGTGGTTGCAACAATTGCTTAATAAAAAATGTTTACGAAAACTTTGAGTAACAACCCCGTCTTGATTTGTTCAATATTATGTCACCAAATAACATTGATGTTGTGACATATTATTATAGTCTCCAACTCTTCTGTGGACTGTTCGATGGTCAGAATTCGACAGTCATTGGTTGGCATCTGTAACAAATGGCAGGTAGTGACATTATGCATATTAATTTTTGTTATTTTATTTTATCATTGTATTCTGTACTTTTATCTTTACAGGCCCCGATTTGGTCAGAAAAAGAATCCTAAACTTGCTGCAACTCCCGATCCTCCCAAACCCACAGTGGCCCCACAACCATCTGCCTCTAAACCAAAAATAAAACACTTTGACGGAACTGCTTCCGGGTCAGTAAAACTGGATGGATTATCAACAAAAACAGAAACGGTGATGTCATCAAAGGAGCTGATGGCGCGGATGAGAGAGCGCAACGAAACTGTGGCGCAAGCAAAGGGTACAAACATTGATAGCGGAAGTGAACATGAAACTGAAACAGTTAGTAATATTGCAGAGGAAGACATTGAACTGATCACAGATATCAGGAATTGTATTGCGTTTCAGTGTAATGTCGATGGACAGGCCACAACTCAGGAAATATTGGACAGGTTTGGCGATCGATTGCCGAAGTCAGAGTCTGCGAAATTCCGAGCAATGTTGAGGCAGTTGTGTTCATTTGGTAGAATAGATGGGATAGGGACTTGGAAGTTGAAATCGGATCTCAGATAGTGTTATTTGGCGATTGGTCCGAGTAAACTTGGTTTCAGTGATCCAAATAATCTTTTGATTCTTTTAGACTCAGTTTTCCTCTTTCTTTAAGTAAGAAAGAGGAAAATTGAACCAAGGGATCGACTAAAGTTTCAAGCTGATGAATTGCTTGGAGTGCTGCACTAGTATCCTGTTATATCGTGTTGAGAGGTTCTCATTTGATTGCTCCAAAAATCAGGTCACAGGTGAATATTGATAGATCATTTATCGCACATGATGATCATGTGTGAATTATTGTATCGTGGACTGAATAATTGCATCATGGATATGTACAATGACTGAGTGATTGTATCCTGGGTTATGAATAATTATATCATGAATATGAGTAATTGATCGTTATATCATATATCATGGTTAATGGTATCATGAATAATTGTATCATAAAGGTAGAGATTAAAAGATGGATTGGATCGAGTGGATTGGATTCATGTAAAAGGTGGATTGGATCAGGAATCTTCAAAATATGGATTTTTAGTTGATCTCCCTCTAAGCAATTTCCTCCAGCCTAAAGTATTTTGTGATTACTTGGGTCCCTTTAAGGAATCAACAAAGCAATGACAAATACATGGACAAACTTCAATTAGTTGATAGATACGCCTAAAGTATTTAACTGCTCTCCCTTTTGTAAATCAACAATAGTAAGACATAATAAACATAGATCTATAGATAAAAGCTGTCACTCAAATTGGCATGTAGTGGTCCCCAGATATTTCTGCCATGTTCTGTTTGAATTGAAAACAGATGATAGGAATCTTCGACTTCAAAACTCTGCCTTATGATTTGTGAAATGTCTGAAATTACCCTTGGAATGAGTAATATTGTGTATCAGGTCACCTTTCTAGCCTACCTAAGCAAAATGATATAACATCTATTATTTGACATTGTGGAAGTGAGGAGAGCATTAATCGTCTTATGGTAGATCAATATAAACTTTTTAAGGAAAATCCATATTTTGAAGAATCCCGATCCAATCCACCTTTTACATGAATCCAATCCACTCGATCCAATCCACCTTTTAATCTTTACCATCATAAACCATGAGAAATTATGCATAATTGAAATTTGAAATTCCATTTTGTTTGATAGAACTATTTTTATATGATGTTTTTTATGAATGTTGCTGTGCATTTAACAGTATAGACTGTTTAGTTATTGTATGTTCTTGTACTAGTGTACAGGTAGTTTATGTACCGGATGTAATTTGTTGTTTTACTGTGAAATATGAACACATTTTTATAATGAGACAAAATAAACAAAAAATGTGATAGTAAAAGTAACCCATTTTGTTAACAATGATTCCCATTTTATTTTTTAAGTACATTTTGACCACAATAAATATCAAAACACAAAGGGTAACATCAACCCTAATACACCAACATTTTACAGTCTCTAGAAATAATGATTGTTTTGTTTTAGGGACAAAGAAATGCAGAATTTGAAATAATCTGCACTGAGAATTTTAATTGAGAAAATATTAAATTACTCCAGTATATATCATCATGCCATTAAGCCAAATCCGCTTCTCTCCATTGAGAAAGTCCGAGATTTTTCATCAAGACCAAGATGGTATTTCTCAAAAATATCAAGAATTATGAGGCATGAAACTTTTGAGACAGCCCCTTTGGGAATTTTTATTCAAGGTATTTTTGTGAAATAGTCACTCTCCGAATAATATGCTGTCCATCAAGCGACGTCATTCTTAGATATTATCATATTTGTAGCCTTGTGTTTTTGCTCCTATACCAGGTATTTTGGATATAACAAAAACAGTGCCATCCTGAAAAATACATATAGAAAGACTATAGACTATTAACAGTTGGTATATATTGTACAATACGATCCAAATGCAATACAGCATATAACATAGTAATAGAATCAGTTTAGTAATACATATGAGTAATACAACTTGTACAACCAGTTGAGTATTATAAATGAGTTATACCAATCAATTGAGCAATACATACGAGAAATGCAAATCAGTTGAGTAATACTTAAGACTAATATCGATCAATTGAGAAATACATATGAGAAATACCAATCAGTTAAGTATTACACATGAGTAATACAATCAATTGGGTAATGCAATCAGTTGGGTAATATACATGAGTAATACCAATCAGTTGAGTAATACACATGAGTAATACAATCAGTTGAGTAATATACATGAGTAATACCAATCAGTTGAGTAATACACATGAGTAATATCTCAATGAAATTCTGCATGTTTAACCCATACATCTATATTGTGTCACTTACCTTTACCATGATGGGCAGAGCAAACCAGAAGTGTGAATTAGGTATTCTCTCTTTTCCTTCCTTCTTCTGTACAAATGTTGTCACAATAAACCCAACGAGAAGATATAAAATGAGGAATGAAACAAACCTGAAGATAGGAATAACATACAAAATAAAGTTCAAATTACTTGGCACAGGTATTATAGTTACAGTAAAACCTGTCTAATTTGAATGCCACTGGGACTGACCAAAAGTGTTCACATTTCAAAGATTTTTAACAAGGGACTCAACAGGAGATCACAAAATTGGAATTGAGGTGTTTCGATAACAGGTTTTACTGTATTATGTAAGGTCTCTAATGCAGCAACTGGGCAGCTTCTGTAGACGCTCAAAGTTGAGAGAAATATGTAGCATAATATATACTGCAGTACAATGTAGATTTTTGGGGTTTGGGCACTGATTACAGAGAATATGATATCTAGATTTATCCCACAATTAATGTGTTATCTGTACAATAACAGCTATTGATATTTCTGATATTATTGAAATCCGTGTGATATTTTCCAGAAAATCGTTTATCAAACTTATATGCGTGTGATATCGTTTATTGTTGGAAATTAGGTCAGATAATTTATTCTCTTTTGAGAAAATTGGTCCGTTAATTTATTCTCTAAGTTTCATTGGTGTATTGAATTACGATTGTGTATATAATTTGATAAGAAGGCTGCTAACTAACGATTAAAAAATGGTATTTATGACGAACAATATCATGTTATTTACTTAAAATAAAGTGTTTCAAATATTCAATTGATATTCTAATTTCTAGTTTATATTGTCTGCCAATGTCCTGGAAATTGGATCAGAACATCACAAGGTGATTGTAATCATGGGATAAACCCAATATCACATAATTTCTCATTCGCTTCGCTCACTCGTGTAGATATTTGCTATCAACTCGGCGATAAAAATGATATCACTCAAAATGATGTGATATTCTGTATTTATTAAATAGCTTCTATTCTACTCACACAATACACAGAATGCTTCCTGCACTCAATCCTCCTCCACCCCCGGGACATGCTTGTGGGGCCCTCAGCACGTAGATCTAAAATACAGGGAGAAGTACTTATGAAATATGTCTGAAGAATAAGTGGAGCTAAAATTCTCTATATAGGTCTATTGCTTTAAAATCAGATCATGTTTGGATTGTAATAAACTGATTTGTAATCATGGGATACTTTTTATACATGTACAGTACATAGTTATTAATTGTACTTACATACAACCATTGATAGGTTGTGTCAGGATTTGTGAGCAATGCATCCACTGAGAACTTCTCTGTGCCTTCACATATTAGAATCACTTTGGTCTGTCTGGAAAATGGGAGATTATTTCATGGGAATTCTCTCTATTGAAAGCCCATGGTTATTTCAATTTTTTAGTTATTTATTTTATAGTTTTTATGGCACATTTTGGATGTTGAATGCCTAACATACACAGCCCAAATTCTGTCTGTCTTCCTTTATAAGTGACATTGACCTTATTACTTCAAAGGAATGCCAAAGGAGAGTCTTACACTTGAACTTACACTTACCTCAAACGCAGGTCTTAAATTTTGCTGATGAACTTTGACTAACAATAATTATCCCATCGAACGAAGTTCGGAGGGATATAGGGAACGCCTCCGTCCGTCCGTACGTCCGTCCGTCCGGGCAATAACTCAAATACCGTTGGCCCGATTTTGTTCATACTTTGTACACATATAACCTATTGGGGTAGAAGTTCTGCTCGAAAGCTGATTTTCAAAATGTCCGCTCATTTCAAAATGGCGGCCATTTTAGTGCCGAATTTAAAGTAATTTAGGTGCAATATGTAAAACTGTAATAGCAATATGTTATAGATGTAAAAAAATTATATAGGACATTAATAAAGCTAGAAATGTAGATATTAAAGAAGCACATGGCAGCCATCTTGAAAAATGGCGGCCTTTACTCGTTACTTTACGATTTTTGCTGTAACTCGAAAAGTAGTGGAGGGATTTTGTTCATATTTGGTATGTGAATACTATAAACATTGCACACTGTCTAAAGACACTTTTGGTAGAAGGTGGCCATCTTAATGTATTTTATAATAATTCGAAAAGTATTGAAGCGATTTTGTTCATATTTGGTATGTGAATACTGTAAGCATGGCACACTGTCTAATGACACTTTTGGTAGAAGGCGGCCATTTTTCAAAATGGCCGCCATTTTAACGTATTTTACTATAACTCAAAAAGTAGTGGAGCGATTTTGTTCATATTTGGTATGTGAATACTATAAGTATGGCAAATGGTCTAATGACACTTTTGGTAGAAGGTGGCCATTTTGAAAAATGCCTGCCATTTTTGCTATATACTTTGTTTGTAAAAATGCCATCCATGGCTGTGCGATGGGATTCGCTACGCTTTGGCGTTGCCGTTGTTCTGGTTCATAATCAAAAACTATGCATTTTATCAACCCATTAGGCCAATCCAAATATAACAAATGAATTTGCTATGATTGTCCAGGCTTACTTTATTTGTGCAAACCTGTCTCTCAAAGGATGGCTTTGTGCAAATAAAGTAAGTCCAAGCATGGAAATGCATGCAGATAATGTGTTAAAGCCTTTGGCCATAATTGTTAACTGTCAGTGATCTATTCAAACTTAGTCTTGCTCAAAGACTGTATCCACCCCCCCACCCCCCCCCATCACCTTCACTCTCTTTACCTGGCAATATACAGAGAGAAGGATAAAGGGGAGGGGGAGTACAGGATCTTTTAAGCAAGACTAATCCAAATTTTTTCACCTGGTTATATCTGAAGAAGTATATGTGATGGTGACAAGGTTATCATCAGGTATGTCCATTGGGGCCAGCTGTTTTAAATCTGAACCTTTCTCAACCGCAAATGTGGCAGTGGTTGGAGTTCCAGCATCATAGTATGAATTTGGTCCAACATTCTCACAGGACTGCAATAAGAGAATTTGTACAGTACAGCAGCAACTGTTGACTCTTCTCTAGGTGGACTCCGCACTGCTTATGGTCAGTGGTGAAATCAAGGTTCACTTTTGAGATACATTTTATGAAACCATTCATACAATTTGTTGTATTCTTTGTCAAAGTAACTCCAATTTCTGGATCTTTTGGACCACCCTGTATTACTTCAATAATATAGCTGTTTAACTATAAAAGTATTTTGGCACACTCTAATGTTCAAATACATACTGCAACACCAGAGCAAGTCCCCTCATCAAAACCATAGCAAGGATTGTAGGAGTATTGCTGGCCAGCTGTGGGACTATCAACATCTTGGTACCTGCAATAAATGAACAGCAGTCAGATGCATAGCCAAGTTAAAAAATGGGTGAGACGAAAAGGAATAGGTGAGGCAAATAAGAATAGGTAAGGCATATATGAATAGGTGAGGCAAATAGGAATAGGTGAGGCATATATGAATAGGTGAGGCAAATAGGAATAAGTGAGGCAAATCAGAATATGTGAGGCAAATAGGAATAGATGAGCCAAATCAGAATAGGCGAGGCCTAAATGAAAAGGTGAGGCAAATAGGAATAAGTGAGGCAAATAAGAATAGGTAAGGCATATATGAATAGGTGAGGCAAATAAGAATAGGTGAGGCAAATAGGAATAGATGAGGCAAATAGGAATATATGAGGCAAATAGGAATAGGTGAGGCATATATGAATAGGAGAGGCAAATAGGAATAGGTGAGGCATATATGAATAGGTGAGGCAAATAGGAATAGGTGAGGCATATATGAATAGGTGAGGCAAATAGGAATAGGTGAGGCAAATGGGAATAAATGAAGCAAATCAGAATATGTGAGGCAAATAGGAATAGGTGAGCCAAATCAGAATAGGCGGGGCCTAAATGAATAGGTGAGGCAAATAAAAATAGGTAAGGCATATATGAATAGGTGGGGCAAATAAAAATATGTGAGGCAAATAGGAATAAGTGAGGCAAATAAGAATAGGTAAGGCATATATATAGGTGAGGCAAATAAGAATAGGTGAGAAAAATAGGAATAGATGAGGCAAATAGGAATAGGTGAGGCATCTATGAATAGGAGAGGCAAATAGGAATAGGTGAGGCATATATGAATAGGTGAGGCAAATAGGAATAGGTGAGGCATATATGAATAGGTGAGGCAAATGGGAATAAATGAGGCAAATCAGAATATGTGAGGCAAATAGGAATAGGTGAGCCAAATCAGAATAGGCGAGGCCTAAATGAATAGGTTGAGGCAAATAAGAATATGTGAGGCAAAGAAGAATAGGTGAGGCAAATAGAAATTGTTATGACTAGTTGAGGCAAATAATAGGTGAGCAAAAATAAGAATAGGTGTGGCAAAACTTGAGAGGATTTTAAACAACAGTGGGACATAATTTAAACAGATTCAGTGAAAGGAAGACTAACAATATTTTTTGTTTTTGGTGAGGCATCTCATAGTCATAGTTAGTTCCATCCTTGGCACTACATATGCACTCCCCTCCATAAGTTTGGCAACTGGATAGGATATCAAAACATGTCAATGATTTGTTCTTTATTTTGTTAGAAAAAATCTATGAATGTTTTTAAATTGTCAAAAATAAATAGACAAGTTTATAAGCAATGAAGAATTACTTACTTTGGTGTATTATCATTATTAGCCAATGGTTTCAGATCTATCACTCCTCCTGTATCAGATTTACATGTACAAGAGTCCGACTGTGTACATGATGAAATTCCATGTGTACCACCCACCAAACACACAAGAAATAACCCCAATAATGACATAGAAGGAAAATCCAACTTCATTTCAAAATGTGACCTTTTACTCCCGTTTTTAAATTTTAGAACAAAAATATGTTAATCTGCGTAAATAAGTACATTTTCAGTCAATAAGTGTTTATCTTTAAGAGATGGCATCTTATAGGTCAAGATGCATGAATTTCAGTAATAAGTTCAAAAATATAATTTTCATGTTACCACCAGAAACGATGGCGTAATGTTATATAAGCTCAAACATTTGTGTGGACAGTGTTTGGCATTCAATGGCCGGTGTTTGGCATCTCTAACAAATGACAGGTGGTGACATTTTGCATGTCAATGCAATGGAGAAGCTTCTAAAATCAAAGTGTTGCTTGTGACTGAGAGATAGACCATTCTGTATTTTGTTATTCATAGCATCTCTCTCACTGCATCACAGATCTAATATGTTTGTTACATATCCATGATATCCAGAAGGGCAGAGATTGAGAAGGCGTGACTTAATATGATGTGGATATCTACTGTTATCATAAATGAGCCTGGCCATAGGAAAACCGGTGTAAAAGAAATTATGGTCCTCCGGGGATTATGGTCCCCCTTCTCAACGGCCCTTACTAGCCCTGATTGTGTATAAGATAATGAGGGAAAGAGTTGTATTTAGGTCACCATATAAATCAATGGAGAGTAGGACCATAATTTGAAAGGACCTCCTACCCTTTTACACCGGTCTTATCACAAAAATTAGAATTGTGCTATAGAGCCAAAAATGTGCCCAAGATTAGAGGAAAATGTGCTAAATTCAAATCCGACTTTTTGGTCTATATATGCAAGGAAATATTGTTAAGACTTAAGCCATGGCTCATTTGAAAGGTCTCTTTGTGCTTTTTAATAAAAACAAAAATCAAAACATTGAAAAAATCTGTTATAAGACCCCTTTTCCTGTGGCCTGGCTCAAATGTTGAATAATTTATTTATACTTTTAAAATGTGCATCTAGCCATTGAATATCCAAGGGGGGCGGGGGGCAGAGGGGGAGGTGGGGTGGGGTGGGGATCCCGAAGGAGAGCAAGTGTTAGTCCCCCAGAAACATTGACTATATCAAGGAGCTATGTGATGATGTCTGGGCACTTGGGCACTTAAAAAGTGTCTGAGACAATACATAAAATAAATTCAGAACTTTTCCATTGTATTGAGGGGGTGTGAGGGGTGGCCCACTCCCTCTAGAAAATTGTACCATTTTAAGATGCTATTTGGTGCTTTCTGGGCAATGTAAAAGTGTATGAGACGATGAAAAAAAATTTCAAAAAAAAAATTCAAAATTAAAAAGGGGGGTGCAGTCGCACCCATCGCACCCCCCCCCCCCCCCCCCAATCTGATGGCCCTGTGTACGCCTAGCTATAACTTTATCACGGTGTTATAGCATGACGGCTACGTCAAGGCGATTTGCAGAATTTTGCGGTAACGATAACAATAAATGGCAGATGGGAAAGGCAGCATGTCATGGTTATAAAGACTGGGTCAAATTTCCACACTTCTTCTAATAACCTATTAATTTGCCTTAATTGTATGTGGGAATCATCTTGCACAAAGTTTAATATGATATCAGTATTTTGTTTAAAGGGTTACGATAAGCTTCCTATATAAAAACAATATCGCAGCTCAACGGGCGTGTACTGGATCAGTCTATTTTAAGAAATTATGGGGATTTTGTAAATGTCAGTGATCTTTAACTATGACATCATGATCTCCGTGGTTGCAACAATTGCTTTATAAGAAATGTTTACGAAAACTTTGAGTAACAACCCCGTCCTCGTCTTATTTTCAATATTATGTCACCACATAATATTGATGTTGTGACATATTATTATAGTCTCCAACTCTTCTGTGGACTGTGTTCGATGGTTGGAATTCGACAGTCAGTGGTTGGCATCTGTAACAAATGGCAGGTTGTGACATTATGCATATTAATGCCTTGTTATTTTATTTTATGATTGTATTCTGAACTTTTATCGTTACAGGCCTCGATTTGGTCAGAAAAAGAACCCTAAACTTGCCGCAACTCCCGATCCTCCAAAACCCACAGTGGCCCCACAACCATCTGCCCCTAAACCAAAAATGAAACACTTTGACGGAACTGCTTCCGGGTCAGTTAAACTTGATGGATTATCAACAAAAACAGAAACGGTGATGTCATCAAAGGAGCTGATGGCGCGAATGAGAGAGCGCAACGAAACTGTTGCGCAAGCAAAGGGCACAAGCATTGATAGCGGAAGTGAACATGAAACTGAAACAGTTAGTAATATTGCAGAGGAAGACATTGAACTGATCACAGATATCAGAAATTGTATTGCGTTTCAGTGTAATGTCGATGGACAGGCGACAACTCAGGAAATATTAGACAGGTTTGGCGATCGATTGCCGAAGTCAGAGTCCGCGAAATTCCGAGCAATGTTGAGGCAGTTGTGTTCATTTGGTAGAATAGATGGGATAGGGACTTGGAAGTTGAAATCGGATCTCAGATAGTGTTATTTGGTGATTGGTCCAAGAAAATTTGGTTTCAGTGATCCAAATAATCATTTGGTTCTTCTAGACTCAGTTTTCCTCTTTCTTTAAGGAAGAAAGAGGAAAATTGAACCAAGGGATCGACTAAAGTTTCAAGCTGATGAATTTCTTGGGGTGCTGCAATAGCGTCCTATTATATTGTGTTGATCCATTCTCATTTGATTGCTCCAAAATAAGGTCACAGGTGAATATTGATAGATCATTTATCGCCAATGATGTATCATGTGTGAATTATTGTATCGTGGACTGAATAATTGCATCATGGATATGTACAATGACTGAGTGATTGTATCATGGGTTATGAATAATTATATCATGAATATGAGTAATTGATCGTTATATCATATATCATGGTTAATGGTATCATGAATAATTGTATCATAAACCATGAGAAATTATGCATAATTGAAATTTGAAATACCATTTTGTTTGATAGAACTATTTTTATATGATGTTTTTTATGAATGTTGCTGTGCATTTAACAGTATAGACTGTTTAGTTATTGTATGTTCTTGTACTAGTGTACAGGTGCTTTAGATACCGTATGTAATTTGTTGTTTTACTGTGAAATATGTACACATTTTTATAATGAGACAAAATAAACAAAAAATGTGATAGTAGTAGTAATCCATTATGTTAACAATGATTCCCATTTTATTTTTAAAGTACATTTTGACAACAACAAATATCAAAACACAAAGGGTAACATCAACCCTAATACACCAACGTTTTACAGTCTCTAGAAATAATGATTGTTTTGTTTTAGGGACAAAGAAATGCAGAATTTGAAATAATCTGCACTGAGAATTCTAATTGAGAAAAATATTAAATTACTCTAGTATATTGATCATCATGTCTTTAAGCCAAATCCCCTTCTCTCCATTGAGTGAGACCCAAGATTTTTCATCAAGACCAAGATGGTATTTCTCAAAAATATCAAGAATTATGAGGCATGAAACTTTTGAGACAGCCCATTGGGAATTGTTATTCGAGGTATTTTTGTGAAACGGTCACTCAAATGAATATGCCGTCCATCAAGTGAATTCATTCTTAGATATTATCATATTTGTAGCCTTGTGTTTTTGCTCCTATTCCAGGTATTTTGGATATAACAAAAACAGTTCCATCCTGAAAAATAAATATAGAGAGACTATCATGGGCGTAGGGCTATATTTTGAGTTGGTACGCACACGCGGGGGGTCCGGGGGTATGCTTCCCCGGGAAACTTTTTTCAAGGACGTTATTTGATGGAATCTAATCGTTTTTATCAACTTTAAATGTTGACAATGGTAAAAATACAGATACGGTAGGAAGCATCAAATAAATTCGCAAATAAATTAATGCATTTTAACACATTTTTATTTTTTTCAAATTCATTTGGTACGCCCGTGCGTATTTTGCGTAATAGGCGCTACGCCCATGACTATAGACTATTAACAGTTGGTATATATTGTACAATACGATTCAAATGCAATACAGCATATAACATAGTAATAGAATCAGTTTAGTAATACATATGAGTAATACAACTTGTACAACCAGTTGAGTATCATAAATGAGTTATACCAATCAATTGAGCAATACATACGAGAAATGCAAATCAGTTGAGTAATACTTAAGACTAATATCGATCAATTGAGAAATACATATGAGAAATACCAATCAGTTAAGTATTACACATGAGTAATACAATCAGTTGGGTAATGCAATCAGTTGGGTAATATACATGAGTAATACCAATCAGTTGAGTAATATACATGAGTAATACCAATCAGTTGAGTAATACACATGAGTAATACAATCAATTGGGTAATGCAATCAGTTGGGTAGTATACATGAGTAATACCAATCAGTTGAGTAATATACATGAGTAATACCAATCAGTTGAGTAATACACATGAGTAATATCAATCAGTTGAGTAATATACATGAGTAATACCAATCAGTTGAGTAATACACAATGAAATTCTGCATGTTTAACCCATACATCTATATTGTGTCACTTACCTTTACCATGATGGGCAGAGCAAACCAGAAGTGTGAATTAGGTATTCTCTCCTTTCCTTCCTTCTTCTGTACAAATGTTGTCACAATAAAGCCAATGAGGAGATACAACACAAGGAAAGAGACAAACCTGAAGATAGGAATAACATACAAAATAAAGTTCAAATTACTTGGCACAGGTGTTATAGTTACAGTAAAACCTGTCTAATTTGAATGACACTGGGACTGACCAAAAGTGTTCACATTTCAAATATTTTTAACAAGGGACTCAACAGGAGATCACAAAATTGGAATTGAGGTAAAGACCTGTTATCGAAACACTTTAATATGAACACTGTTCATATTAATGAACACTGTGCATATTAAGGTGTTTCGATAACAGGTTTTACTGTATTATGTAAGGTCTCTAATGCAGCAACTGGGCAGCTGCTGTAGACGCTCAAAGTTGAGAGAAATATGCAGCGTAATATATACTGCAGTACAATGTAGATTTTTGGGGTTTGGGCACTGATTACAGAGAATATGATTTCTAGATTTATTAAATAACTTCTATTCTTTTTATTCTACTCACACAATACACAGAATGCTTCCTGCACTCAATCCTCCTCCACCCCCGGGACATGCTTGTGGGGCCCTCAGCACGTAGATCTAAAATACAGGGAGAAATAAATAATGTCTGAGGAATAAGTGGAGCTAAAATTCTCTATATAGGTCTATTGCTTTAAAATCAGATCATGTTTGGATTGTAATAAACTGATTTGTAATCATGGGATACTTTTTATACATGTACCAGGTCGTTCAATAAGTTCTCATAATTTTGCTCTCATTTTAAGAGTTTTTTATATTTTTCCATGAAAATTTCACAGACGATGCAGAATGTATCTGTGTAACAACTCTGCAAAGATTATGTATTAATTCTAATGGTTGTGGAAATGGCGGTTGCTATAGTAACGTCAAAAATCGGTAGGCGGGGCAACTTTATTTGATCGTAAAATCCATGGATGTAGTTAGATTTCATCTTGAAATGTCATATGTTTTATCTGAAAGATTTGCAACCATAGAAACAGGTTTTGACATCAGTGTGAAAGATGCAACTTTTCTGAGTATAGTTATTACTGTGACATCACATAAAAAGGTATGACATCACAGAAAAGGTTTCAATAGAGAGACCCAAGATGGCAGCTGACTGTGGTCTTGTGAAAAGTCAAGATGAAATTCAAATTCAAATCCGTAGTGTGATAAGATTTTGTGTGTTATCCAAGAAATCAAGAGGAGAAACAATAAAAGCAGTTCAAGATATTTATGGAAAGGAGTTAATGAGCACACCTACCATATACCAATGGTATCAAAGGTTTGGTTCAGAGGGAAGAAAATCTGTGATGGATGAAAAACGGACTGGCAGACCGGTAAAAGTCACCAACCCAAAGGCTGTTGAAAGAGTTAAGACAGTTCTAGATGATGATCGCCGCATCTCTGTACGGGAACTTAGTGAGAATGTGAACATAAGTATAGGTAGAACACACTTCATTCTGAAAGAGAAGCTTAAAATGAACCTCATGTGTGCTAAATGGGTGCCAAAGGAGTTAACTAGTGACCAGAGAGCCCGCAGAGTTGAGGTTTCCCAAGAATTTCTAAGACGATACCAAGATGAAGGGGATAGTTTTCTCCAACGAATTATCACATGCGACGAGGTGTACGTCAGCTATTATGAGCCCCTTGGGAAGAGAGCATCAAGTGGTTGGAGAACTAAGAACTCACCTACTCCCATTTCAACCCTGGCAAAACTGACCAAAAATGACGGCAAGGTGATGTTCATTGTGTTTTTGGATAGCTCTGGGGTGCTGCTTACGCATGCAATTCCTGATGGTCAGAGAATAAACAAGGACTATTATGCAATGGTCAGCTTATTCATTATTAATAAATTAATCAATATAAGAGTAAAAACATTAAATCAAATCAAATTTAAAATCAGATTTGAACTATAAAAATGGTTAAGTACAAATGTTAAAGGCATTAGTATCCTATCCTACTGACTATTTCAGGTTCTCAAGAGGCATCTCAAACGGGCCTTCTCAAAGAAACGCCCCCTCCTAGAGTTGGCGACAAGAATATTTCATCAGGGGGTCGTTTCCAAAAATGTCGTAGACTTACGACATCGTAACTTCAATTGTGTTTTCACGACAAGTAAAAAAGTCCCGTTTCCAGAAATTTGTCGTAAACCTACGACAAACTACCATGTCGTACACCTGTCGTAGAAAGACAATAGCTATCGTGTGAAACCCACGACACCCCCATGGGGTGTCGTAAGGTTGTCGTAGAGCAATTTTTGAGTTATTTGTGGAGTTTACATTATCTGATAGATTATGTCACAATTTACGTAGGCTTATACAACGCAAGCACTTGACAGACAGATAGCTGAAGAAATTGCGGTTTTCACGCCCTTCAAAACATACTTAAATGGGCATTTCTATGCATTGCAAAATAGAGAAACTGAAGTTCGTTAACGGCATCATCGTTCACATGGTTTTCTCTTTCTGATTTAGGAATATAAGGGAAACGAAACATCATATTATTTCTCATGAAGGTAGATTGAGTTGGGTTGATTTAAAAAAAGGAACATAACAATTTTAAGATTGTGCAAATCAAAAATAAACATGTTTTCTCTAAATGGTGTATTGAATAATTATAATTTAAAACATTAACGTTTCCCGCCTCTTTAGATTGTCTTTTTTAACAAATGAGGCAGGGTGAGAAATATTATTGTTTTACCAAAAGTCAGATCACCATCAATTATTCATCGCATTATTTCCTTTCTTGAGTTGCAAATATGCATATCGACAAACTATCTACATCCACTTTATTCTGAAATCATGTAAATTTGCCTCCGGTAAACTGTCTAGCTACCTACACCGGAACACCCTGAGAACGGCACCACCTCCCCACCTTCGCACTTTTTAACAATGGGAAAAAATTCAAATTTTCTCGAAAAACTTAAGTTGATCGAATTTCAACAAGTACATCATGTGGGATAGTATTGCTTGAATCCATGTTCAAAAGAAAGAAAATGGGTTCTTAAACAGGACATTAAAGCTTGACTAAGGCCTTTTTGAATTTTTGGGTTAGTTCTAAAGACCGAAACTAGAGTATTCCAATGCAGTTTGGAACCAGACACAACTAAAAATAGTTATAACTATCACAGCCATAGTTTATAAATGTATTTAATATGTGTAATGGAGTCATACCATAAGGATTCAATGTTTCTAGCGTTGCATTACCATGATTAAATGTTACTGTTCTCATCCCGATTGTAAAGCACATTTGACCCACATTTACCGTTGCCATTTACAGTATCCCTTGTCGTGTGTCATATTTTGATCATTAAAATTAAGGCTTTATTTCGATGGTAGAGCATAATAAACTATACGATGAGTAGGAAAAGACTTTGATTTAAATCTAGGTGCTCTATTAAACATGCGGTTTATAGATGAAAATTAAATCGAATATGAACCTGTGGCCGCCATTTGTGATACAGGTATCTAACTTTACCGTTGTCAGGGTGTTCCGGTGTGGCCGTAGTTTTTTGCTTCAAACCAGTTAATTTGTTCAACGTACAGAAAACTATGCGACTGTACTTTTAACTCTCGATGGTAAGCCATTTGTTATACCATAGAGACGCGTACGACAAAATGATTAAAGATATTCTCCTCACATATGAACGAATCCACTAAACGAAGCCTTGCAAATTGGGTAAATTGTAAATTCAGGTAATTGGGAACGTTAATATACGAATCTAAGCGCAACTTTGCGCATGCTTCCGAAGCCGTCCGAAGCTATCCGAAGGGATATTTACACATACGAACACCCCGACGATGCACAACGTATACTAACTGGAACGAATTTTACCCAATTCCTATTCGCAAGAATGCGTTTAGTGGATTCGTTCATATGTGAGGGGTCCTTTAGAGTTGATTGCATGAAAACCTTCTTTGAAAATTTGATTTTCGAAAAGACTAGTCTCGATTTGGAGAAAGAATCTACTGCACGTTACGCCTGCTTTGGACAATTTGATGATATGTTTACATATTGTAGATTTAAACGTCTTCTTTTGGATATCCAATTTATTTAATTTTAGGTGATATTTCTATATTTTTCATAAAAAAAGATTAGCCCAGAGACTGACCAAACCAAACCAAGACCTGTCCTTTGCATGAAAGTCCATGAAGAACCTCTAAAAATTGAAACGGTTACATGATTTTCTTTATCTCATCTTAATTTCGATAAAACGGCTATGTTCTTTTCTAAATGAAATTATAGTAATCATCAGTTATGAAACGTAAAAACAAACTTTGATATAATTAAAGTTAAACGGTTATGTGCGGACGTCAGTGAACACACTCCCGGTTCTATAACAGATTTAAATATTTATTTTATCGATCAGAAAATATTTATTTGCCCGATTTTATATTTTAAACGTGGTATATAACGGGTGTTTCAAAAAAGTGAGACACTTTTTGACAGGTATTTTCTCAGCAATAGACAAGTTGAATTCTTTAAAAAAAATTACTAAGGAACTATAGGGTATCCACCCCATGCAGACAAATCGACTAAATTACATTCGTAAGATGTGAGACTCGACATTCATCAGGAAACTTGAAATAATTTGGCACCCATGGAGCAAATTAATTTTTACTGATTAATAAATGGTGAATGTCAGCCAAATTAATTTTTATAAGTATGAGAATAGCACAATGTCTTGATATTTCAAGGTAACGTCGTTTGAAAAGTAATGGCGGTGATTGAAAAAACGATTTAAAAACAAAACCGCAACGAAATATTTGTAGATTTCTTTGAAGAACTAAGAAACATACATCTGATTCACATATCGAATTTTCCGAAACAGAAAAAAACATGTGTAAATTGTAAGGCCTGAAGGTCCGATTCCCCATGGTAGCATTAACATTGGTCTCGTATTTGTCATACAATCAATATTTGAAACGCAACTGTTATTCGAACTTATGATCGAACATTAGTATATTGCTTTATAGCTTTGAAGTACACATCATACTTATGTCAGATCATTAGTTCGAATAATAGTTGTGTTTCAAATATTAACTGTATGACATACACGAGACCAATGTACCAGGGGGAATTGAACCTGCAGGCCTTACTATCTATATATGTTTTTTTTCTTTGAAAAATTCGATGTGATGTATATTTATTAGTTTTTAATGAAATCTACAAATATTTCGTTGCGGTTTTATCTTTACATCGTACTTTCAATCATCGGCATCACTATTCAAACGAGTTACCTTGAAATATCAAGACGTCGAGCTATTCTCATACTTATAGAACTCAATGTGACTGTCATTCACCATTTATATTTTAGCAGTAAAAAATTGATTTGCTTCATGGGTGGCAAAATGTTTCTATTTCCCGGTGAATGTCGAGTCTCGCATCATACGAATGTAATTTTAGGCGATCTGTCTGCATTGGGTGGTATCAGTAGCTAGTGCTATGAATATGAGGAGTGTTGTCAAATTGAATATCAACTAAATATCCACGGAGTCACTAATATCAGTGTGAAAGAAGCAATTTTTCCAATCAAAAATGCTTTTGTGTGTTTCTCCCATTAATGATATCGTTTCCCATGACATACTTATGCCGTCCTTTAATGCATGTTGGATGTAGTCTATTTACAGTGACATGACTCCAACTCTTACCCTTACTATTCCTTTACGATTCTGGGATTCATCTTCCACCCCATCCTTTCACCTTGTCGAAACAATTTGCAATCGTAGCCGTTTCGCTATATCTTTTCAGAAAAAGATTCAGCAAAAATATTTTTGTATAGAAAATTGAATTGTCTAATTTTTTTGTACACTAAGTGTTAGTTTATTTGATGACTACTAAAGTAAGTTACAGCGCTTCAAAGTCATTTTTGAAAATAATTTTTCGCCTCTTGTGTTATTTCAATTGGAGAGGTTTTTGAACAATTTTGACTTTAAAGCCCTATAACTTTGTTGAACCTGAAGAAACATATCAATTTTTTGTTAAATAAAGTTAGCAATTTCAATTGCCTGCCTAACTCATATTTTTGCAAGAACTCAGATGGATGGATATTCTGTCATATGACTTGCGACAAACCTACCATTTCCCATTGGTTAACATGGGAATGTCGATTTTCAAAAATTCATTAAATTTATCATCAGTTTTCGACTTATGGTAATTGAGGAAAAAATTCTTTTTTTGAGTTGCTTGATGTAAAAATTATCAATGTTGACCGTTTACTAAGACGGGCCTACGGGGACGGGCCTACTATACAACTAAAATTTTAAATAAGAATGTCACGTGACGTTCGTATCACTTATCGTGGAACTTGTCGTGAATTGCGAATTTCTACGACAGACTTACGATTTTTATGGAAACGGATCTGTCGTAAGTCTACGACAGTCGTAAGTTTGTCGTAACTTTCATCATTCCTACGACTGTCGTGGAGTTACGATATCGTAAGTCAACGACATTTTTGGAAACGACCCCCAGGATAATGCCCCGTGTCACCGGGCAGAACTTGTACTGAACACCATAGGAGAACTCGGAATGGAAGTTCTCCCACAGGCACCATATTCACCTGATGAAGCCCCATGCGACTTTGGTGTGTTTGGCCCAATGAAAGATGAGCTGAGAGGTTTTCGATTTGCATCGACAGAAGATTTGCAGAATGCAGTCCAAAATGCTCTCAGAGCTAGATTTCCTGATGGATTCCATAAAATCTTCCAGGATTGGGTAGAACGTCATCGAAAGTGTGTCGCATCCAATGGACATTATTTTGAGCATTTAAAGTAGGAATAGAAACATTTACCCCATACTATTTCATGGGATAAATGGGACTACATGACATTAAAACACTTGTTACTCTCCACAATGTTGAACTGAATTATATGCCACTATGACGTCAAATAATCTGCCCCGCCTACCCATTTTTCATGTTACTATAACAACCGCCATTTTCACGACCATTAGAATTAAAACTTAATTTTTGCAGGGTTGTTACACAGATACATTCTGCATCGTCTGTGAAATTTTCATGGAAAAATATAAAAAACTCTTAAAATGAGAGCAAAATTATGAGAACTTATTGAACGACCTGGTACAGTACATAGTTATTAATTGTACTTACATACAACCACTGATAGGTCGTGTCAGGATTTGTGAGCAATGCATCCACTGAGAACTTCTCTGTGCCTTCACATATTAGAATCACTTTGGTCTGTCTGGAAAATGGGAGATTATTTCATGGGAATTCTCTCTATTGAAAGCCCATGGTTATTTCAATTTTTTAGTTATTTATTTTATAGTTTTTATGGCACATTTTGGACGTTGAATGCCTAACATGCAGAGCCCAAATTCTGTCTATCTTCCTTTATAAGTGACATTGACCTTATTTCTTCAAAGGAATGCCAAAGAAGAGTCTTACACTTGAACTTACACTTACCTCAAACGCAGGTCTTAAATTTTGCTGATGAACTTTGACTAACAATAATTCATAACCAAAAACTATGCATTTTATCAACCCATTAGGCCAATCCAAATATAACAAATGAATTTGCTATGATTGTCCATGCTTACTTTATTTGCGCAAATCCGTCTCTCAAAAGATGGCTTTCTGCAAATAATGCAAGTCCAAGCATGGAAATGCATGCAAATAAATGTGTTAAAGCCTTTGGCCATAATTGTTAAATTGTTAAATTTTTCACCTGGTTATATCTGAAGAAGTATATGTGATGGTGACAAGGTTATCATCAGGTATGTCCATTGGGGCCAGCTGTTTTAAATCTGAACCTTTCTCAACTGCAAATGTGGCAGTGGTTGGAGTTCCAGCATCAAAGTATGAATTTGATCCAACATTCTCACAGGACTGAAATAAGAGAATTTGTACAGTACAGCAGCAACTGTTGACTCTTCTCTAGGTGGACTCTGCACTTAGTCCTGCGGAATCGATGGAGCTGGTTGCTTTCTAGGATGTATGCTATGTCTTTGTATTTTCTTCATCTATATGTTATTGACTTTCAAAATCAGAACTGTGCCGGTTTGGCACTGGTGGGCAAAATTTTTTACAGCCTTGTATAGGTGGCGCCCCCTATGAAATACCCTTTTATTAAGGTATTTTTTATTAAATGATCTTGAGCAGAGTCTTTAACTCAAGCCACCTAGTATAACATGTTATATATCCTTAATAGCATGTCTATTTTTTTCCTTACCTAAAATCTCATATTTACAGAGAACTGGTCATTTATCCCCCCTGATATCACATATATTCCAAGGGGTCACTATGTTTTGAAGGCATAAAATTTAAACAAAGCGTAATTGTGATCTCAAATTATTCATAGATATGACTTGATACATGTTTGGGATGGTGTTAAAATAAAAAGCCTCTGTCTTAAATATCTTAAGAGAAAAAAATTATTTGTTACAGTAAATCCTAATATTAAACGATATGCAATTTGTAAAAAGGTTATATTCAAAAGTCTATTTTGACTAAATTATCCTTAACACCATCATGAATTTAAATACATTTTATTATATGAAGTAACTATTTTAATTCTAACACATGAAAACAGAAATCAAGGATTGAGCACTAATTGTTTAGTATATAACCTATGGTCATGCCACCATATTTGAAGGGGGGAGGGGGTTATGTTACCGGACATTGTGCCATTGAGTAGATGTTAACATGGAATACTTATTAACTTCATACAGGCAAGGCTAGATAGTTACTGGATGATGAAAGGGTTTGAAATACTGACCATAAAAATTTGTGCCTATCATTAATAAATTAATTTACCATCCTTTGTCAAAGATATTGTAGCTCATTGAGTGTCAGCTTTTATTCCGTTAACAAGGGTATCATTTTTGGTCTCTTTATCCATACTTCTTGGACAGCTTACAGAACAATTCCATCATCGAGATCATCATCATTTGTTTCATTGGTGACTGTGACTATTAGTCTGGTATGTTTACGCAACTCTCTTCACCTTTGCAAAGGCAAAATAAACTGCAGGACAAAGTAGTCTTACAGCACAGACAACAATCTATACCACAAATGATATCATTGCTGGCACACTTCTCACGTGTACAAAGTATCATCTTTAGCACTGAGTCTGGTGCACACAAAACATTTGGTGGAAGTTTAACTGACACTAACATGTTGTTGACAATATCCATTTGCCAGCCATTCTCCCAGTGGTTGCAACTTAGGAGGTAAGGGTTGGGCTGCATGTTTACACAGGGATGTTTGTAGATGAGCATGTTTCCTCAAAGGCTTTGTTTGAAGGTGGCAATGATTGTACTTCTGGCAGCATTTCTCTTGGTCCACACAGCATATCTAACATCAGATGACTGGATTGATACCATAACATGCTGCTGTGAATTTAGTAGCCTGTGTCTTTCCATCAGATATTGGTATGTAGTCTTCTCCAATCCAGCTTAAAGAAGCATTTCAAGTCTGGTGTTAACTGCTTTAGTCTTGCCTATGCGGTAAAGACTAGATGTTGTGTCACAGTCTGTCAGGCTGTGGGCAGCAAGAAGTTGTGAGGTGACATTTTTGTTGGAAGTTGACACAGACTCCATAGTAACATAAGCAATTAGATGGTGTTTTTCATAGTAGTGAAGCAATAGGATTTAGACACTAGTGTCGTCACATACTACATTTACTTCCAGTTTTGCTGTTCATAACATACTTGTTTGTTGATGTTTTCAGGTTACCATGGGTGCCATTGACCTAGCTCAAATGACTTGATAGTTTTCATATCAACATTGGCTTTGGAAGGGGGAGGGCGCTTGGGGTGACCGCCCCCTCCCTTTTCCAGATTTTTTTTAGGCTAGAATTTGAAAACTCTTGAGAGCTAATTAAAGTCAAATGATACTATACCATTATTTAGTGTATATCAAGCATAGAAGATCTCATTTATCATTAATATATTTACATATGTTATTCTGTACCATTGTTTCTAAAGAACCCATTCAGTATGTAAATACTTTGGAGAATAAGAGCAAAATGTATATTTTATTTAGTAAACTTCAAAGTAGCTCGTTTTCTTGAAACACAATTTTCTCTTGTTTTTATTATTGGGAATGTTGTGCTGAGATGTTCATAATGCATCAGAGAGGATCTAAATCTGAACATTTTCTGAGGGCATGCCCCCCCCCCCCCCAATCCACGCTTCACGCACAATCCATCCATGTCCAAAAGTCAACCCCCTCCCTTGCGAAATCCTTCTGACGCCCCTGTATCAAGTTGCCGGTTTATTACCAGGCTCAAACTCTAGAGTACGAGGCTCGATCAGAAAGCAAGTAACCAACTGCTCTTTTTTCTTCATACTTTATTCAATTTCATTGAAATTTTCACAGATAATGTAGAAAATATTAACCTATTAAACAAGACCAAGGATAATGGGTTAGCATCAATTCCATTGTTATTGCTGTTGCTATGGTGACAATTGTTTTGGGTAGGTGGGGCACCCTGTTTTAAGTCGTGTTTGAAGATAATTTATTGAGTTTTTCTACATGTTTTTCTACATGCTCCAAAGATATCAAATTTACATGTTAGACTACATTTTAACTCATAGTCTTTCAAATTAATCACCACCAAAGTCAATGCAGATGAGGCAATGTTTCACTGTTTTACTCTGTCCTTAAACATGTCATCATTCAATGACTGCAAACTGCCATTGAACGCTTAATGATAGCTACTGTTATTGATGTCCCGTTTAAAACCCCTATTCTAACTTTCTAAAATGAATTCCAGCAATATTACCCAACAGGAATCTACTTATTGAGATTATTTAGTTCTTCTGAGAAATTGAGGATTTCAGCAAGGGTGCATTGACTTAACATGGGGACATACCTGATGGTATCCTCACTCTAAGTCAATGGTCTCAGAAGAACAGTTGATTGAGTCTAAATAATTAGATTCATGTGGGATAGTATTGCTATAATCCATTTTCAAAGGTAAGAATAGGGGTTCTTAAACAGGACATTGGGCTTGCTTTGCTTTGTTGGTACTAATAAATGGTCTCTATCATCATATTTAACCAGATTCCATTCTAAATGGGATGATGGGTGATATGCTGTCCTTGGAGAAACAACATTCATCAACAACATTCTGTGGAAATCTCTCCATGTCTCGTAGACAGAACAGTCCTTACTAGTTATATTGTCATGCAGCAAAGAAATATGGAAGCATAGATGGGTCAACAGCAGCCAAATGGAGCAGCCAGTTGCCTTCCCTTTCAGCTCTAACAAGTTGCACCATGATAAATACTAGCATTTGTAGTTTTTCTTTCTGACAATTTAGAGTTAAGAACATCTATGAGTTCCTGGTAGCTGTTTACCTGATGAATTACTTGCCTCAAAAGTTCTTCAACAAGGAGTCTCAATGCTTGAACATTGTTAGGGTAATTCTTGCCTGTTAATCTTGGGTTTCCCCAGCAAATTGGTTATCTCTACTTTTCAACTGTCTGACATTAGGATGCCGACACAACCAACAAAACTCATGAGCATGTAATTGACCCAGAGCCTGTTGATGAATGTACAGGGTGGTCAAAAAATGGAAACCCTACATTTTCCATATATCTTTGTCATTCTCGAAAATTACTCCCTGATATTTCACACATTTGTACACCATTCAATTTCCTACCACTCTACCATATTTCATGACCATCAGACTGATAGTCACAATTTACAGTACTTTGAATAACATGCCTCAGGTTTGGCCATCATCACGCCGTAGACAAAACAGCACAGTTATCGATGACCCGAATGCATTCCTCAGCAGGTATGGGGACATTTTAGAATACGAGTACAGGTTTCCCAACAGCGCAAAAGTGGCCACTGGGGTATGTTCTTTAATGTGCTGTAAAAGTGTGACTTTAATCAATCATGAAATTCAGTAGGCTGGTAGCAAATTGAATGATGTACAAATGTGTAAAATATCAGGGGGTTATTTTTTAAAATGACAAAGATATGAGGAAAATGGTGTAAGGGTTTCCATTTTTTGACCACCCTGTATAATAAAGGTTGTTGGGGTCCAGAACATGACACCAGTGGCTACTTTGTACAACTGCTGGTGCGTTATCAAAATTGTGTAATCTTGCTTATATGTTTGGGTCAACTCCTTTGCCTGATGCGTGATGGTTAACATTGTGCTTTGGTCCACTGGCTTAACATCAAGAAGTGGGCTGTAGGCAAGTTTTATTGCAGGTTTAATGATGGCGCCACTAGTCCTAGCTAACCTAGTATTGTAGCCCCTGAATGATGGTGTCCCTGGTACAGATGTAACACTTCCAATAAATGGTCTAAGATTTAACCCTTATACAACAGGGATGACCTACTTACACTGTCAACAATGAGTTTCTTTCACATTTTAAACGTGTCATCTACCCCCCCCCCTCCCCCTATAAAAGGGTATACATTATAATTTTCTGAATTAATTAATTTAAAGAACCTATGTATCTTACATAAATAGCTTAGTTTGATAGATAGACTCACAGAATCTGCTGATATTATATTTTTCAATGTTTCACAGTAATAACAGTGATATTTTTCATACATATTAATATTGCTGAATACAAGGAAGTCTATATTAATATTTTTTTTCTCTTCAACTAAATAAAATACAAGTCTCATATTTTACACTATCTCTGATATGGGTTAACTTAAACTCTTCAACTAAATAAAATACAAGTCTCATATTTTACACTATCTCTGATATGGGTTAACTTAAACGTAAAGTCATGAATAATTTCAGATCACAACTTTGTTTAGTTTGCAAAATATGCTTATTCAACATAGTGACCCCTTAAAAATAGGTGGCGCTAGGGTAACAAATCAAGCATATCTCATTAAATTTGTGATTCTATGTAATGAAACAAAGTTGACATGTTGTTTAGACTAAATACAGTTTATCTGAATTGGTTAAAGTTTTCAACTGTACCAACAGCCCTTTAAAAAAATTTTTTGTGAAATGGGCATTTTACAAGGGGCGCCACCTATACAATGCTGTAAAAAATGTTGCCCACCAGTGCCAGTCCGGCACAGTTCTGATTTTGAAAGTAATTAACTTATAGATAAAGAAAATACAAAGATATAGCATACATCCTAGAAGGCAACCAAAAGTTTCAATATGCCATTATTCCGCTGGACTAACTGTTTATGGTCAGTGGTGAAATCAGGTTCACTTTTGAGATACATTTTACGAAACCATTCATACAATTTGTTGTATTCTTTGATTAAACAATGTCAAAGTAACTCCAATTTCTGGATCTTTTGGACCACCCTGTATTACTTCAATAATATAGCTGTTTAACTATAAAAGTATTTTGGCACACTCTAATGTTCAAATACATACTGCAACACCAGAGCAAGCCCCCTCATCAAAACCATAGCAAGGATTGTAGGAGTACTGCTGGCCAGCTGTGGGACTATCAACATCTTTGTACCTGCAATAAATGAACAGCAGTCAGAAGCATTGCTAGGATAAAAAATTGGTGAGGCAAATAGGAATAGGTGAGGCAAATAAGAACAGGTGAGGCAAATAAGAATAGGCGAGGCAAATAAAAATTGGTGAGGCACATATGAATAGGTAAGGCAAATAAGATTAGGTGAGGTGATTATGACTAGGTGAGGCAAATAATAGGTGAGAAAAAATAAGACTAGGTGAGGCAAATAAAAATTGGTGAGGCCAATAAGAATAGGTGAGTTGATTATGACTAGGTGAGGCAAATAATAGGTGAGAAAAAAGTAAGAATAGGTGAGGCTAAACTTGAGAGTATTTAAAACAACAGTGGGACATAATTTAAACAGATTCGGTAAAAGGAAGACTAACAACATTTTTCTGTTTTTTGCTTGGCACTATACATATGCACTCCCCTCCATAAGTTTGGCAACTGGATAGGAAATCAAAACATGTCAATGTTTTGATCTTTATTTTGTTCTTTAGAAAAAATCTATAAATAAGCTTTGATCAATGATTAAAAATGAAACTTGCTAGTTGCCAAACATCTGGAGGGGAGTGTACAATCAAACTGCAGTTGAAAAGATTTAACTTGACAAAATTTTTAGAAGATACTGTCTGTCTGATATTTTCTTAAATTGAGATGTCTCCATTGATTTTACTATGTCCTGATGGCGGGCCTGATGGGAAACTGAAATGTTCATCCCAACTTATTCAGTAAAATCAAAGAATAATACACAGAGAAACATTTCAGTAAAGAAAACAAACACACCCAAACGCCATAAAACAATACAATCAACAATCAAAACAAGCTACAATCAAAACAAGCAGAAGCTGTATTCAATTTGAAGCAATTAAGAACTACTTACTTTGGTGTATTATCATTTTTAGCCAATGGTTTCAGATCTATCACTCCTCCTGTATCAGATTTACATGTACAAGAGTCCGATTGTGTACATGATGAAATTCCATGTGTAACACCCACCAAACACACAAGAAATAACCCCAATAATGACATAGAAGGAAAATCCAACTTCATTTTTAAATGTGACCTTTTACTCCCGTTTTTAAATTTTAGAGCAAAAATATGTTAATCTGCGTAAATAAGTACATTATCAGTTAATAAGTGTTTATCTTTAAAAGATGGCATCTTATAGGTCCAGATGCATGAATTTCAGTAATAAATTCAAAAATATAATTTTAATGTTACCACCAGAAACGATGGTGTATTGTTATATAAGCTCAAACATTTGTGTGGACAGTGTTTGGCATTCAATGGCCGGTGTTTGGCATTTCTAACAAATGACAGGTGGTGACATTTTGCATGTCAATGCAATGGAGAAGCTTCTAAAATTAAAGTGTTGCTTGTGGATGAGGGATCGATCATACTGTATTTTGTTATTCATAGCATCTCTCTCACAGATCTAATATGTGTGTTACATATCCAGAAGGACAGAGAATGAGAAGGCGTGGCCAATGATATCTACTGTTATCATACATCTATGTTAATAAGAGTTAAAAACATCAAAAATGATTGAGATTTACAAATTTTCAATTTATTAAATTTTCTTCAGGTAAACAGATACTGTAATCATAAATGAGCCTCGTCATAGGAAAACCGGTCTTATCACAAAAATTTTAATTGTGCTACAGAACCAAAAATGTGCCCAAGATTAAGAGGAAAATGTGCTAAATTCAAATCCATCCAGCCATGGCTCATTTGAAAGGTCTTTTTGTGCTTTTTAATAAAAACAAAAAATCAAAACATTGAAAAAATCTGTTATAAGACCCCTTTTCCTGTGGCCTGGCTCAAATGTTGAATAATTTATTTATACTTTTAAAATGTGCATCTAGCCATTGAATACTGTATGCAGGCTCATAGTCATCAGATATATTGTCATGTGACATTTTGACCGAGTTATCTTCATAAAATGATAACAGGACACTCAAAACAATAGAACATACTTAAATTTTACAATTGCATTGTTGTTAATATTTTACTCGAAATTTAAAGTTTATATTGTTATCACAAAAATATAGATGGCATTGTGTATTCTAAAATGCCATACAGCACAACAAACATTCCAGAAATCTTTGCTGAATGGAAAGGCCTCTATTGAATAACTAAAATTATAGAAATGTGTAATTCAGGGATTAGTTATAGTCTTTTTCTGATTCTACCTTCAATAATAATACCAGGAAAAATAGTGGCCATAACAATATGCTACCACTTCTTGATGGGGAAATAAATATATAAAATGCCACATGACAGACAAATTGATAATCAGACAGAGACACATTCCGTACCTGAAGTTTGTTGGGATAATTACTGTAAAACATATGGAATTTGTGGTAGTAATTCTCACAGATTTTTACTTTGGTTTTGCATACTCATGTTTTCGTTATTTTTCCAAATTCCTCAATTCATGCCAGGAATACAATTTTGAATTTACATCATCCGGAATTCAGGATTTTACACTCACACGAAAATACGAAAAATTAAAATGGCGTCGAATTTAATTTACAGAACTCTTGTCAAATCGTCTATGACTTAATAGCAACAAATAACATTAAGTATATGTGCAGAAACAATTTTATTGCAAATGTAATAAACATATTAGATCATTACAACTTAGTTTATTTAATTCAAATTTGAACAGAAAATACATGCAAGAGGGCGAGTAAGTGTTAGTCTCCTAGAATCATTGACTATATCAAGGAGCTATTTGATGATGGCTGGGCACTTTACATGTGTCTGCATGAGATGATACATAAAATAAATTCAGAACTTTTCAATTGTTTTGTTTTGGGTGTGAGGGGTGGCCCACTCCCCCTAGAAAATTTTACAATTTTAAAACGCTATTCAGTGCACTCTGGGCACTTTCAAAGAGTATGAGTCAATTAAAAAATTGAGAAAATCACAATTCTTTTCTATTTTTTGGAGGGGTGTCAAGGGGGGCGGGGGGGAGAGGGGGAGGTGGGGTGGGGATCCCGAAGGAGAGCAAGTGTTAGTCCCCCAGAAACATTGACTATATCAAGGAGCTATGTGATGATGTCTGGGCACTTGGGCACTTAAAAAGTGTCTGAGACAATACATAAAATAAATTCAGAACTTTTCCATTGTATTGAGGGGGTGTGAGGGGTGGCCCACTCCCTCTAGAAAATTTTACAATTTTAAGATGCTATTTGGTGCTTTCTGGGCACTGTAAAAGTGTATGAGACGATGAAAAAAAATTACAAAAAAAAAAAATTTAAAAAAAAATTAAAAAGGGGGGTGCGGTCGCACCCATCGCACCCCCCCCCCCAATCTGATGGCCCTGTGTACGCCTAGCTATAACTTTATCACGGTGTTATAGCATGACTACTACGTCAAGGCGATTTGCAGAATTTTGCGGTAACGATAACAAAAAATGGCGGATGGGAAAGGCAGCATGTCATGGTTATAAAGACTGGGTCAAAGGACAAGGTGCAATTATTGGCAAATATCCCTATGGTCAAAATGAATCATTCGTAGGTGTAACATGAAGAATAAAATGTCATATAATACTTTGGAAAGTATTAAAGTGCTCGGACACACATAAGCTGAGACAGGGATCATTTCGTTCAGTAAGGTTGTATTGACTTACATGGGGCTGTGCACCATTGACTTAACATGAGGATATCAGCAGATCCCAATAGAGGCCATTGGTTTCCATTGATTATCACAGAAATACCAAAAATACACCATGACCTGAATCGATTGCAAACTTAATAATTTCACAATACGACACAAATGGTTTATCTCATCAAATGTGCAAATATGAAGTTTGCAATCGATTCAGGTCATACTTAAAATTAAAAAGATTGTACATTTTTCATCATTTTTTCCCCTACAAAATGGCTATAGAAAAATGCTCCAAAAACAACTTTTACACTTATCAAATATCATACAAGTTTGTAAAACCAAAGATTATACTATTATATTTCATTATGTAGTAACATATTTGGATAAGATGCAGGGATGCGTAGGATGTAAATGGATTTTGACAGACACAAAAATACTTCCTGGTTTGGAATCTATGCCTCTACACTTCATGATTGAATTATGACCCTAATAAGTGGCCTATACATCAATACAGTGCTGAATATAGGTCAACAAGATACTAGTGTGCATATAAATGTAATAATTGAAGCAGAATACTCATTTTGAAAAATCAGATGAATTATTTTTTTCCCATGGGGAGATCCCAATGGAGGGTGTATAAGGTCCTTTGCCAGGTGGTCTACAAGAAACAGAATATAAGCTGTTAACCTACCGACTGAGATATCCAAGTTCATAACTTTTGGTCCCTTCTCGTATTTTCTCAGTACATGTGCCTCAGAGCCACAATCAAAATATTAACTGTAAGTAAACTGTGTAAACTGTGTATAAACAAGGTTTCAAACGCAATGTTGTTAGACGACTACGTATGACTTCTATCGAATTCTATGGACGGTAACGTATTGTATTACCGTACCGATTCCCGTAAAAATATATGAGAGGTTGACAGGTCTGTAAATTGTAGTGGTGAATCATCAGCTTGCATCTGATTAAGTTGACATCTTCTGTTCTGCATCCCTGAAACATTGCTACACAGACATCCTATCGTGTATTAGCAATACGCCAGAAAGTAAACCAATAACGGGACAGGGTCACACCATCGGTACATAAGCCAAATTTTCATATTCTCACAAATAAGGGAAACGGGACACATCTTCTCATCTACATGGGGAATTGAGTTGGTCAACACACTTCCATGGGGATTATGATATTGGTCTTGGGTTATTCGTAACATTGGGATAAATATAGTAACATTCGTTTCCAGGTATCTCGGGACAATGGGATTTTCCTATGGGACATCCATTCTTATCGGGTCTAACTGGGACTTTTGGACTAATAATGAGATACTGTTTCAGAGAAACAATATGTATTCAAGTTTCATAGAAACCTTCTTATTTGAATTCTATTTGAATTCATTCACCATGGGACAAATGGCTCCATCTTTTGGAACTATGTGGAATAATGGGACAGCTCGTACTATCAAGCAATACTACTACGGTCTTTATTAGAACATCACTTGTCTGACTTGATCTACTTGAACAACATCCACCTTGTTAATTCATTAAGAAAAATGTCTGGCTGTTCCGGGACTATATACATTATTTACATTGTCTAAGGGGCTACTGTTTACTAACCAGTCTCCAGCTGGCGAAAAGGACATTTGTACCTTGAGCTCTTTGCCCAAAAGTAACAAACTCAAATGGGAAAATTGCCCTATATACATCAATAAGAACTAATTTATACGGGAACAATAGAATCTGTGAGTGTGACTTCACACCAATCCACATCGGATTTAAGCTCAATAACAGACTTCCTACTATTCAGGACAATTAACCCGGCCGGGGCAATAACAACATTAAAAGGGTATATCGGACCCTCATCACATCAAATACAGTCTCTGAACTATTCAGGGAATCCAGACCCAGAATGCATGGATGTTGGATACAAGCAACATACATTGACTATAAGATATTAACCCCTACCCACAGATATTTGACACATCAACTTCCCCTGGGATGGGACATTGATTGCCACTGGTGACAGTTATGGCCAAAACTGCCTCGCTAAATGTGGGCTTTTAGACCACTCTCGATCTTGACCACCCTCGGTCTCGTTATATGCAAAGGCTATTCGCGATTACACTGACATTAGCCCCTATTTCGAACCAAACAGTGGAGAACACTGCCTAATCATATAGACAATACTACTTTAACTTATAGGCAATAACACACCTGAATTTCGTATCATCGGCCCCTTGACTATTTACAAAGATTTCATGTGGGCTGGGATGAGATCTTACTTACAGGTATAAACATTATATTTATTATCTAAAAAAGAGCACCTGAATACTCAACTTATCGGGTCGGTCTGGTGTACGCACTGTGGTTAGGACATGTGCCATGTTCTGTTGGTGGAGAGACAACAGAACTAGTTATAATTGATGCCAATGGTATTGACATCATGGACTATAAGAGATTTGGATACAGTGTGTAATATATCACATCTCATGACTGATATTATTGGACACAGTCTGTGATGTACTTGGACTTAAAGGTAACATTAAAATGGGCATTCATTACCTCGTATGGGTATGCGCATACCCAAGCTATCTCTTATATGTTCATCATGCCCATCATGACAAACAAAAAGAGAAACTCACAAACAAGGTATAGACAGGGATAAAACATATCACTATAAATGTGTTACAAAGGCCTTTATGGGCATCGTTCAAGTATCGATGGTTTCACTGTATTAGAATAATATGGTATGCAAGGTGGGGAAAACATCCCATAAGGGTGTATAATGGAGGTGGCCACTATAACAGGAAGTAGATTTAGGGAAAAACTACTTCATCAATCAAAAGGGACAGTCCCTATGGTAAGCTATGGGGACTGGGTGGTTTGTATAGTTTCATTGTAGGTAACTAAAAACGGACATAGAATCACAAAAATCGTGGGTCTTGATAGGGCGGGACCTATCAAAATTCCACCGCTGCCAGCCAGTGTAACATTCCCTCAAAATATACTTTGGTAGCGTGGTTAAAAGAGAGGGAGATGTTATTGGTTAAAATTATGAACTTTATTTTTAGTTAATTATGGGGGGTGTAAAACATCTGTCTTTACAATGAGTCTTATAAGAAATAAACTTTTATGTCAAAAGAAAGATGGCGTTCTGGTAAAAATCTCTACATCTTGATTATACTGGAAATTGCCTCATGAAAGGGGGGATAATATCATCTTAAAGAAATATAACACGACAAAAGTTTTAAATAAAGAAACATATTTACATGTGTATATTGTTTGGATATAAAACATAAAAAATGACAATAGTACAGTAATAATTAGTTATGAATATTCAAACTGTGTTCTGGGAGAAGTTTCTATATAAAGTGACTAACATGGACCAACAATGACTAGCACGAATTATAACAAGTGACTAACACGAGCTAACAAGTGACTAGCAAGTGACTAGAAAGTGACTAGCAAGTGACTATCAAGTGACTAGCAAGTGACTAACACGAGCTACATGGTTGGAAATTTGCAATATGAATGCCGGAATTTCCAGAGACTGGGAAAGCTGGACTATGGGGTACTTTGGGAAGGGGAAATACATCTCTCTAATAGGATACATGGTCCTGGGACTAGAGGAGATGTAAAGGGGCTCCTGGGCAACTTTTGGGCCGGAGCATTATATACATTTCAAGGTAACTTTCATGTCAAATCTCGAAACAGAATGTCATAAAACATATATCAATTTGTTGATCATCATTTGATTAATACAAATATATATTTACCTAACACCAATAGAGTCGGAACACTGCAAAATCGATCGAAACGCAGGAGATATATCCATTAGCAGCCTTACAGTTGAAATCTAAACAGAACACAAACCAAACTTCTCAACTGAGGAAAACCTTACGCCGAATTAATAAACTAACCTAACAAATAAAAGTATTTCACACCTAACACAGATACCAAAATATGATTAACATAAATACGCTGAATACAGAAGTTGTGATTGAAGTAAATTGCTTATAATTAATGGTAATTACTGGATAAAATCCTTGGACTATATTCTGCACTATTTGTACCTTTAATATCAATACGCCATCACTGAAAAGTATTTATGTGGAGATAGGCATTCTTCTTATAGAGTGAATATCATCTGAATGCATATAAACATACAACTTATAAACAATTAAAGTCAAAATCTAATTAAATAAAGAGATAAATACAGTAACAGCACACCAAAGAATAAGAGAAATTATGTTATAAGTATATATGAATTTGGTGGGTTGTTACACAAGTACTGATGAAGGTGACAAAATTAATGACAATGAATCCGGGTTTCATATTTGAATCAGGTTCGCGTAACCGTCTATTAATTTTTCACGTTACCGCAAATTCAAAATACATTATTTTGGCTCAAGTAGAACATATTAGGTGGTTTCCAATGCCTAATTGGCTTAGTGTGATCGTATGTAGGTTACATCTATATACCCTCAGGTTTTTAGGCAATGTTACAACAAAAATAAACAAATTACTCAATTTTGTGTAGTTTTGAATTTCAAACTCGACAGTTTTTCTCTTATTTCATGTTATCCCCGGGCATCAGTTTGCAAAGACTAGGTTTAAAATATACATTACTGAATGCATCACCGAATGAATCGTTCATCCTTTCATTGATACACAGTAGTAATAAATAATGCACCAACCTTAGTTTTCTCTTCCATCGCGGCCATTTCATTGGATAAATCAGTGAACGTAGCCGTCCAACCTCGTTTTCAGAGGTGGCGTAACCGTCACGCTATAACACCGTGTATATACGCCTAGCTACTGGACCTACAAAAGCTCAAGTTATGAAGATAAAATTACTATAAAATTCTCAGCATTTTTACTGCAATGGTAATGCATATTCGTATGGTCGGGAAGCTCCTACGTCATATTTATCGCGGCTCTACAAAGGACCTTATAAACCTCCATTGGGATCTCCCCATGGGAAAAAAAATAATTCATCTGATTTTTCAAAATGAGTATTCTGCTTCAATTATTACATTTATATGCACACTGGTATCTTGTTGACCTATATTCAGCACTGTATTGATGTATAGGCCTCTTATTAGGGTCATAATTCAATCATGAAGTGTAGAGGCATAGATTCCAAACCAGGAAGTATTTTTGTGTCTGTCAAAATCCATTTACATCCTTGCGCATTTACGCATCCCTGCATCTTATCCAAATATGTTACTACATAATGAAATATAATAGTATAATCTTTGGTTTTACAAACTTGTATGATATTTGATAAGTATGAAAGTTGTTTTTGGAGCATTTTTCTATAGCCATTTTGTAGGGAAAAAAATGATGAAAAAATGTACAATCTTTTAATTTTAAGTATGACCTGAATCGATTGCAAACTTCATATTTGCACATTTGATGAGATAAACCATTTGTGTCGTATTGTGAAATCATTAAGTTTGCAATCGATTCAGGTCATAGTGTATTTTTGGTATTTCTGTGATAATCAATGGAAACCAATGGCCTCTTTTGGGATCTGCTGATATCCTCATGTTAAGTCAATGGTGTACAGCCCCATGTAAGTCAATACAACCTTACTGAACGAAATGATCCCTATCTCAGCTTATGTGTGTCCGAGCACTTTAATATTTTCCAAAGTATTATATGACATTTTATTCTTCATGTTACACCTACGAATGATTCATTTTGACCATAGGGATATTTGCCAATAATTGCACCTTGTCCTTTGCATTATTTGAGGTGAATAAAATACAGAGAGCTCAAAACAATAGTGATCAACTAAAGTTTACGGTATGTACACTATTGTATTGGTGCAAACTTTATGATTTAACCAAAATTTACAAAGAACCCTTTTTCTATAATTCTACCATTTTATCCTATTACTGTTCACTTTAATCTTTATTAACATGTCCTGTAATATTGTTTTGAGAAAAATTATACGAACTAAGTCAAACACATATTTGTTATGAAGTTGAGTGTTAATATTTTTAAGACATTTATGTGTGTTTGTGATAAATGTGAAAATGTGAAAACATGGGAAAATGGGAATTTGCCAATTTTGATCATCTTGTGTTTACTTGAAAATATTAGCGCATGTAAAATGAATCCTTCATACACAATGATATGTTGTGTTCATCCAATCAAGTATGCCTGTTCCTTTAACCCCTGTAAACCACCTATTGCATATTTTCCACAATCGTCCAACAAGACAAGACAATTGAACAAAACATTACAATTTATAAATCCATTAAGTCAAATATCACATCCCATCTTGCATTTATGTTCCGGTTGGAACATGATTGGCAATGGTTGTGTTACATTCAGTCATAATTAATCATCCCAATCCTTGGCGATCTTGTATGCCCACTCCCATCTTAAATGTACATTTTTGTCATCATCGATGAAGAGACTTTTCACAGTATATTCACCCCGGGCTTGCATCCCAGAGGGAGCCTCATCTGTGGGAGTACTATAGATGTGTTCTTCTTCGCGCGGAGCATAAGACCCAACAATGAAGCTGTTCTTGTCAACTGCAACATAAAGTGTACATATACATTATACATATGTAATTAGCATGTTGAGTATGTACACGTAACAATATGCCTGGTTGTAAAACATACACAATATTCCAGCACAGGAAACCTTTATTTATCCAACACGGGAACAGTTATAAATTCTCCATGGATGGTTAGATAAAGGCTGGCTGAGATATTTAAACGGAAAACTTTCCATATTTTCCTATAGGATTGAAACAAAAGGCATTATTATTGTTGGACATTTTCAGGAACACACTCTAAACTTATATTTTGATTAAATATTTGCTGATCATTATTGTTGGACATTTTCAGGAACACACTCTAAACTTATATTTTGATTAAATATTTGCTGCATGGAACTTATCATTTGGTTGACAGTTTTGAATGGTCAAGGAACAACTTGTTTCATCTATATGTATCTATCAGTATGTCATGTTATGAGATTTATGGGTTTCTTCCAAAAAGTTGAAACTCAGGCATCAAAAAGATGTTGACAGATTAATAGTTTTCCTCACCCAGTGGTTTAATGAGATTAGAGATTAGAGCTGGGAACAAAGAACGCTCAACGCAGAGTTTCAGTGATCCAGCCAGTGATAGATAAAACATTCCCTCTGACCGGGTCATAGCTTGCGAGGTGCCCTGGGATACTGGGGTCAACTTCCAGAGTCTGGGGTTTGCATAAGCCAGCTGAATCGCTGATCTGCTCTGTGTTGTTGTAAGGCCATTAATCATTTTGATCATTGGTCACTTTGAGTTTAAAAACCTGCACTGGTAAAGAATTGGACACTTTTCGGCTTGGCTTTAGATTGTGAAGATGTATTGTAATTTGTAACTGTTTGGACTAAACTTTAAAATTATTAAATAAAGTATGAGTATTAAGGAATCGACTAGTTTGTCATTCTTTACAATATTAGATAAACTTTTAATAATGAATTGGACCGACCTAGGGGTCCAACATTATATGTCAAAATGGCACCAAATTGTAAGTTATTGCAAATTGTTAGATGCTGAACTCTGAATACCGACAAAAATGTTGGAGACGATAAACAATATATCTCCACTTCAGACATTTGGTGGGGGTGACAAAAAATAGTTTTGTGATTTAATAATCCAACCTGAAGTAAATGTCCTATCCATATCTTCAAAAATGTAAATTCTGCATAAATATTCCTTGTGCATGCTTTATTTAAGATGATTATGAAATTGTAAACGAATGGAAACATTTTATAAATAAACTTTCAATTAACATCAGAGTTATGTCTTGTAATTGATTTTGTGAGGAAGTCAATTGTTTTGGCTTGAGACACAATAAAATCTTGAATCTAACCCTACTATCACACCAAACTAGTTTTCACTACGTTCTCGAAAACGGGCTTTAACTGTGTACTTGAACCGTTTGGGGTCTATTTACAAACTTCATCGAACGTACTCGAACGGGTAGGTCCTTTAGAACTTAGAACATGCTCAAAATGTTCTTGTGGTCGATACGTTTTACAATTAGAACGAGTGACAACGTACTAACAACGAGCTGGACGTACTACGAACGGAACCGTCGTACTTCAATTCTACTAGGGACGTTTTAACAACGAGTTGAACTGTCTGAGGACGTGTTGAGAACGAGGTAGAACTAATTGCAAACGGGTTTAAACGGATTAAGAACGTATTTAAGACTGCTTATGAACGAGTTAGCAAAAATATAGCTATCACACCAAACAAGTTGCCACTGTGTTCTTCAAAACTGGTTTTAAACTGTGTGCGAACGGAATGAACGTAGCTACAACGTTCTACGGTCTGTTTACGAACTTCATGGACTTTCCCGGATGGGGAATGTGATTTAGAATTTTGAATCGATTCAAAATTCGATGGCGACCATACCGTTCTGTAATCAGGTCGTGATAACCTTCTAGACTAAGGGACGCGTTCTACGACGTTGCACACCGACGTGGTGCGACTTGAACGAACTGCGTATGAGATGGACGTATTGAAGACTGTTTATGAACGTGGCTAACAGTCAGATTGAGCCCGTTTTAAGACGTTTTCGTAGGACTGGCAAGAACGAGTGGGAACTAGTTTGGTGTGATAGGGGGGTTAGTATAATAACAAACCTCGCACTCCTTTCCTGCAAGTCTTGTCCACATATCTTAAGCCCATAACAATCTTACGCTGCACGAAGAAATGTACTTTAAGTTTATAGGTTACACCCTCTTTGATGGTCACTCTCTGTTTCTTGAGAGTTTCTATGTCTTCTGGAAATGTCAAAAAATGCAACTGGTTTGTAAAGAATAATCAAGATATAACAGAATTCATTTCATGAAATATGACACAACAGAATACATTTCAAAGAATAATGACACAAAAGAATACATTTTAAAGAATAATGACACAACAGAATACATTTCCAAGAATTATGACACAACAGTATACATTTTCAAGAATTATGACACAACAGATCATTATGCAATGCAAGGGATTATGAAAAAATACAATAAATATGTTCAAAATAGTTACCATAACTAAACAAAGTATGAAACTTGACAGATGGAACTTACTAGTTAAATCTAAATCTACATCAGGTCTACCCTCTGTACAGAAACTCATCTTTGTGACGATAACTTTCCTCGGATCCTCAGGGACTGAAACAAATTAACACCTTGTATTATCAATATTTATTTTTACTAGAAGTTCTCACAACAGGCTAAATAAATGAAAACAACAGGCAAAATTAATGGAATAAATTTAACATGGAAAAGTTGAAAGTCCCTCAAAACAAAATACGCGATTTTGAGAAAACAACCGGTGAACTTTGCCAGTTGCCTGCTACTAATGAGACCCCCTGGATGAAACCCCTGTACTTATTTAACATATTTGTAGATTTGGAAAATGGACACACACTAACTGAAAATATTCAATAATAAATAATCATAATTTCTTTTGTTTTGCACGTGGTTAGGAATGCTAATGTCCAAACCCCTAGTTTCAAATATAAGTATTTAGAACCAACCTTTAATGTATTTCACTTAAACTTTACAAATATATTCTCCAAACACCATTAAAAATATTAATCAGGGGAATTTTAAATGGGTTTTGCTTCACTAAAAAGTATCATCTTTTATGAATTCTAATTACTTAATTAAACGGGAAATTAAATATTTCAATAAGGTACAATACTATACAGAGATATGTACCATGATGTTTAACCTTATTCAAAGGAATATTGACATTTTAGCAATTTGGGAATTTTGACATTCATTGATTTTTTTCCAAATTCAAAAGTCGTGCACTTACAGAATATAACCTTTTCTCCCGGTGTCGCATCACCAGGCAGTTTTTTCTTGTACTCCTCCAATGATTTATCATCTTTGTCTTTTTCCAGCATCTCATTCATCGTGACCTGCTTTAGTGGGATGTATCCTGGGGTTTCGATGTCAATAGTGGATAGTTTCTACACGATCAGTATTGATGCATAATGTTTTTTACCATAAAGACACGTCAAATGAGAGAAAAAGCCAAAAATCATTCGACCAAGGCCGTTTTTAAGTTATCCATTTGGCACTTCTTCTCGGACAGCTTTTTGTATAAAGGTAAAGGTACTTACCAAAGTAATGGTTACCAATGCTCTAACTCAAATCATCATATTATTTTTGGCATAACCATTTTTTGGCACAAACCTTTCGACTTATATGACATACAAGTAGGTGGTGGTACGTGTTTGCTGCTTAATACTTGCCTTTTTTGTTTTATATATTTTTCTGAAAATGTTATGTCCCAAAGACCTGAGATGCCAAGCAGTAATAGTCAATAGTCCGAGAAGGCGTCGGCATAATTGTTTTTGACATAATATGGTATGACTCATTATAAGTACCTCCAGAAATTATTATTCCTAACCAATCAATTTTTAATATTATACGAACTTATGTTCCAAAAACATTTCTTGAATAAATGCATGTGAGTGTCATCCCAATTCCCCTGAATGTAATTTTCAAGAACGTTGATGTCCCAAAGTCTGAAAATACCCTATTCTAACTATGGATAATCTGAGATGGCATGTGTGCTAACAAGATAAAAAAACATTCATTGGCCTTTGATAACCTTTCTTCCTTGTAACATATAACATATACAGCAAGTTGCTGTGTGATTTGAAACCTCTAACCTTCAAACACAGAAAGGCTAGTACTAGATATAGTAGCTAATAGAAAGGTTAAGAACAATTGTATATGGATAATTGGATATGTAATATTATGATCCCCCCTCCCCCTGGGATTACTTATGTAAGAAAATGTGGCACCTCATTTATGTCTCCAAGAGAAAAGCAAGTGACTGGCACTATATGAAGTACACTCTATAAACCATACATTTTCAAGGTAGTCTTGCACCAAGCCAATGTATACCCCTCCCCATTAAGAATGTGGGGATAGGGGCTTGTAAAAAGACTATTTGCCAAGTTACAAATTGCCATACTTGCAAATTAACTAACACCAAGAAACAGCAACATGATCAAACCAGATCATTGAGATCGGAGCATTTTCTATATTACCCCCCTATCACACCAAACTCGTTCTTACCCGTTCTTGCCAGTCCTACGAAAACGTCGTAAAACGGGCTCAATCTGGCTGTGGTCGGGAAATATGTCTGAAATAATTAGCTTCTTCGTTCTTAAACAGTCTTCAATACGTCCTTCTCGTTCGCAGTTCGTTCAGGTCGCACTACGTCGGTGTGCAACGTAGTATAACGCGTCCCTTAGTATAGAAGGTCAACATGACCTGATTACAGAACGTTATGGTCGCCATCGAATTTTGAATCGATTCAAAATTCTAAAATCACATTCCCGTCTAAGAACGATCATAAAGTTCGTAAATAGACCTTAGAAAGTTGCAGCTACGTTCATTCCGTTCGCACACAGTTTTGAAGAACGCAGTGGCAACTTGTTTGGTGTGATAGCTATATTTTTGCTAACTCGTTCATAAGCAGTGTTAAATACGTTCTCAATCAGTTTAAACCCGTTTGCAATTAGTTCTACCTCGTTCTCAACACGTCCTCAGACAATTCAACTCGTTGTTAAAACGTCCCTAGTAGGATTGAAGTACGGCGGTTCCGTTCGTAGTACGTCCAGCTCGTCGTTAATACGTTGTCACTCGTTCTAATTGTAGAACGTGACGACCACGAGAACATTTTGAGCATTGTCTAAGTTCTAGAGGACCTACCCGTTCGAGTACGTTCGATGAAGTTTGTTAATAGATCCCAAACGGTTCTTAGTAGGTCCAGTCCGTTCGTACACAGTTGAAGCCCGTTTTTGAGAACGTAGTGAGAACTAGTTTGGTGTGATAGTAGGGTAATGTAAAATCATGAAGTTTGTATTCAGTAAAGATAAAGTTTACTTTTAAGGTTAGAGTAAATATACAAAATGGTAATCCACATTCCACACTAACTTCTCTCTCTTTAGAATAAAGAACTGTTAGTAGAACAGAGAGGACAATGAGTTTTTAAATATGAAGATAGATCAATGAAAATGCTTAGGGGTTATCAGAGTTTATCTCTCGCAATCTTAAAATATCTGACTGAAAACATTGCTTGATGGCTCATTCATACAACGTTTCAAAAATATGTTATGTTTTCAGCAGTCAATGTTTGGTGGTTGGTGGTCAGTGTTTGGCAGTTGGTATTTGGCATTCAACATGCAGAACAAATGGCAGGTAGTGACATTTTGCATGTTAATGCCTTGTGTAACAATGATATTTGACAAAAGTATATGCATAAAAACATGATTGTCTACATACATGTTGGTAATTTAATAAAAATGGAATTCATCATAATTATGACAATACAGAAAGTGAACATTCTCCCACAAATTATGTTTTTATTGGAATGTGTTCTTGAATGATTACCCACAATGCAATACTCGAAGAGAACATCTTTATACCTCTTATTCTTATTGGTCTTTTTTTTACTTTACATGATATTGAATATATTTTATGCTTAAATCATATTGAAAATTGATTTTTATTCAAAATAATACTAAAACATATACATTTATCCAATACTTTTTGAAATATTACCATTCAAGGGAATTCATGGCATTTCTCATTTTGAAGGTCTCATGTTATTACACAGAGTAGCATACCCTTCTAATTGAAAGCCCATGATTGTTTTTAATATTTTAATTGTAATTTAAAGTTTGTCACAAAAATATAGATGGCATTGTGTATTCTTAAACGCCATACAGTGCCACAAATATTCCAAAAATCTTTGCTGAATGGAAAACATAGCCAGGTTAATGACAGATTTGACAGTTGAACAGTTGCAAGTATTGCTAAGGCTTATATTGAATAACTTAATTTATAGAAATGTGTAATTCAGAGTGAGTTAGTCTTTTTTCTGATTCTACCTTCAATAATAATACCAGGAAAAATAGTGGCCATATCAATATGCTACCACTTCTTGATGGTGAACTAAATGTATAAATGCCATATGACAGACAAATTGATGATCAGACAGAGACATTCCCTACCTGAAGTTTGTTGGGATAATTACTGTAAAATAGATGGAATTTGTGGTAGTAATTTTCACAAATTTGTACATTTGTTTTTGCATATTCATGTTTTCGTTATTTTTCCAAATTCCTCAATTCATGCCAGGAATACAATTTTGAATTTACATTATCCTGAATTCAGGATTTCACACTCACACGAAAATACGCAAAATTAAAATGGCCTCCAATTTAATGTCATTTACAGTACTCTTGTCAAATCGTCTATGACTTTATAGTAACAAATAACATTAAGTATATGTGCAGAAACAATTTTATTGCAAATGTAATAAACATATTAGATCATTACAACTTAGTTTATTTAATTCAAATTAGAACAGAAAATACATAAAGAGTCAATACATTATAAACATAAGGTAATACATATAATGTACACACTATATCAAGATTTAATCTTTATAGTAGATGTTTTGAAGGACTAATTTCTATATAACTACTGGTAACCTAAGTTTTGAGACTTAAATCAGCATTAAACAACTATTGTAACCGTTTTTCAAAAATAGCTTTCATAAAAAATCTACTCAAAAAAGTTCTAAACAACCTAATAAACCTAATAAACAAAGCCCGCCATGCTAAATCTATGGAGATATCTAATGTCATGATATTTCAATTTCACAAAAATTCATGAAATAATTCAAAGTATTGTATTCAGTCAGGTGACCAGCCACAATAAAACATAACGAATTAGTCTGTGTATATGAATCAATGATTATCTCAATTTGAGCTATTTACTGGAACTGAGCCTAAGATTGGCACAATTTGTAAACGTGTACATTTGTATAATATACAAGGTGGGCCAAAAAAGGTACCCTCATTTTATTCTTGCAAATTCAGATGGGGTGATGTTTTCTGACCCACCCTGTGCTTTGATTATCACAAACAAGAAGTCATTTTTCAGTTCACCAACACATTGTTTGGCTCCTTTATGGAACTACGGTCAGTATTCAGTATTCGCATGGATCTTATGCAAAAAAATGTAAAAATCTGAATGGCTTTATGAATGTGATTTATGATTTACAAGGCGATGGCTATGAGGTAAATAATGTTTTTAAATGTACGAACAGATAACAACCAGATTCAATAACTTGCTATCAGATAAAGGAGGGAATCAACCAAGATTCATAGCAATACCCTGCTATATTACAGAATTTGCCATGTATTACCCATAATCCTTTTCATGCCGTCTGACAACTTTCATTCATTGGTGAACAAAAGCATCCTCCAGCAGACAAGTTTGGTCTTCAATCTTCACACAAAAAAGGATTTTAGTAAATTGTAAAGCACCCAGTTTTATGCATCACAAGGGATCTATTACTTAGTTACATGAACCCGGGGGTTTCAATCCAATATACCTCGTAATACCAGTGTGCCGCGCCAAAGAAAAAAGGTACTTTCTCAGACAAATTTTCCATGTTTTTTCCTCTCAGATTGGCTAATTTAGATGGTTTATCCCCAAAGCCAAAATTGGCCATGCTGCACATACATACCCAAATGATTTAGAGTGAACCCCCCGAGTGAGTGAACCATATAGCTGCAACTAAGCTGCATTATGGGGTAGCCCATTGTCTCCTAAAGGAGAAGTCCCACTGTACTGCATATAGTTTTGCCACCTTAAGTTGAAATCAATTATCAACGGAATGCAGATATCTTTCATCCATATGACCTTGACCTTATCTTGCACACATCCTTTATTTATTTTACCTCAAGTTACAGATATCCTTTAACCTCTTGCCAGTATTTGGCATTTAATTTCTTAAATATACCATATGTGATGGTCATTTTGGTAATTGTATTAAGGTAAGCCCACTTTATGTACACACATTCAAAACATAATTTGTGTGAACTGGAAAAATGTTGTCAAAGCTGGAGCCATTTGGGTGAAAAATTCTGCAACCGGTTTTCTTGTGTGACTCTGATTGGTCAAGAGGTGAACTATCTGACCTTCTCAACTCAAGTTTAGCAAGTTAGGTACACCATAAACCGATATATACTGATTGTTCAAAATTTACACACATAACAATAATGTAAGATTAAACCATTAAATGTGTAAATGCATATTAACTTATTACATGAAATCGAACTTCGTAAAATTACAATCCAAAATGTAGAAATAGTTCCAAATATGTAACAGATAGAGGAATACAAACACTGTTACATGTTTTTAAGTATGAAAAGCCATAAGCTCGACTGTTCATCACATGTGTATTGAATACTACACTAAATATACACTGTACGCCTTGCTGTAACTATATACGCCTAGCTACTGGACCTACAAAAGCTTAATTTCAAATATGAATATAAAATTCTCAGCATTTTTACTGCAATGTAATGCATATTGGTATGTTCGGGAAGCTCCTACGTCATATTTATCGCGGCTCTACAAATTTGCATTATTTGAGGTGTATAAACTACAGAGAGCTCAAAACAATAGTGATCAACTAAAGTTTATTGTATTTACACTATTGTATTGAGGCAAACTGTATGATTTAACCAAAATTTACAAAGAACCCTTTTTCTATAATTCTACCATTTTATCCTATTACTGTTCACTTTAATCTTTATTAACGTGTCCTGTATTATTGTTTTAAGAAAAATTATACGAATTAAGTCAAACACATATTTGTTATGAAGTTGAGTGTTAATATTTTTAAGACATTTATGCGTGTTTGTGATAAATGTGAAAACATGGGAAAATGGGAAATTGCCAATTTTGATCATCTTGTGTTTACTTGAAAATATTAGCGCATGTAAAATGAATCCTTCATGCACAATGATATGTTGTGTTCATCCAATCAAATATGCCCGTTCCTTTAACCCCTGTAAACCACCTATTGCATATTTTCCACAATCGTCCAACAAGACAAGACAATTGAACAAAACATTACAATTTATAAATCCATTAAGTCAAATATCACATCCCATCTTGCATTTATGTTCCGGTTGGAACATGATTGGCAATGGCTGTGTTACATTCAGTCATAATTAATCATCCCAATCCTTGGCGATCTTGTATGCCCACTCCCATCTTAAATGTACATTTTTGTCATCATCGATGAAGAGACTTTTCACAGTATATTCACCCCGGGCTAGCATCCCAGAGGGAGCCTCATCTGTGGGAGTACTATAGACGTGTTCTTCTTCGCGCGGAGCATAAGACCCAACAATGAAGCTGTTCTTGTCAACTGCAACATAAAGTGTACATATACATTATACACATGAAATTAGCATGTTGAGTATACATAAAACAAAATATCTGATTGGTTGTAAAGCTATCAGCTACATAATGGTAATATAAAAATTGAACCACTAGAACTGATGAATTTTATTAAGGGAACTTTATAATAGATCTGCCAAGCTACCTGACCCTAATTAGTCACCTGGTGGTGAAACTGGAAACTACCTACTCGCATCTGGGTAATTTCACCAATTAAATTTCAGATTTTTGATTTGTTTTCAAAGTATTCGAGTAATGTTCACCAACAGTTTCTAAATATCAATTTGGATATTATATATGTGTACATACACAATATTCCAGCACAGGCAATGGATAAAATCTCCCACCGATTCTATGGTCTCACCCTTTATTTATCCACCACGGGAACAGTTCTCCATGGATGGTTAGATAATGGCTGGCTGAGATATTTAAACGGAAAACTTTACATATTTTCCTATTGGATTGAAACAAAAGGCATTATCATATGTCAAAATGGCACCAAATTGTAAGTTATTGCAAATTGTTAGATGCCGAACTCTGAATACCGACAGCTGTCACGAAAATGTTGGAGACCATAACAATATATCTCCACTTCAGACATTTGGTGGTGGTGACATAAAACTAAACTTGACTACAAAACTAATTTTTTCTTAACAAAGTTGTTGATTTTCTTTCTCAGAGATATTTCTTTTTCTTTTTGACGTTTCGTAGAATGTCCATCCTACTTCTTCAAAAATAGAATTATATTTGAATCAAACTGAAATAATTAATTACGCGCATAACAATGAGACAAATAGTAACCGTTTACTATATAGAAAGCAATCCATATTAAACTTAAAAGTCCAGAATTAAACAGGGATCAGGGTTACACACTGGATCCCGTCTATTTTAAGATGTTATAGTTTATATATTCATATCCATAATGTCTTGGTGTTGTTACTAGGTGCTATGTTGTGTAATACCTTAGTAACGTTTTTAATTGTAAATTACATCATTGAAGTTTTATGGTAACGGTTGCTATTTGTCTCAATAATTTTTTAATCGTAACATCATTGAAGTTTTCTATAGTAACGGTTGCTATTTGTCTCATCCAACCTGATGTACATGTCTTATCCATATCTTCAAAAATGTAAATTCTGCATAAATATTCCTTGTGCATGCTTTATAGTATAATTTAAGCTTTTAATGATTTAAGATGATTATGAAATTGTAAACGAATTGAAACATTTTATAAATAAACTTTTCAATCAACATCAGTTATGTCTTGTAATTGATTTTGTGAGGAAGTCAATTGTTTTGGCTTGAGGCATAATAAAATCTTACATCTTAAATCTTAGTATAATAACAAACCTCGCACTCCTTTCCTGCAAGTCTTGTCCACATATCTTAAGCCCATAACAATCTCACGCTGCACGAAGAAATGTACTTTAAGTTTATAGGTAACACCCTCTTTGATGGTCACTCTCTGTTTCTTGAGAGTTTCTATGTCTTCTGGAAATGTCAAAAAATGCAACTGGTTAGTGTAAAGAATAATCAAGATACAACAGAATTCATTTCAAAGAAATATGACACAAAAGAATACATTTTAAAAAATTATGACACAACAGAATTCATTTCCAAGAATTATGACACAACAGTATACATTTTCAATAAATATGACACAACAGAATATATTTTCAATAATTATGACACAACAGATTATTATGCAATGCAAGGGTTTATGAAAACAATACAATAAATGTGTTAAAAATAGTTACCACATCTGAACACACCATGAAACTTGACATATGGAACTTACTAGTTAAATCTAAATCTACATCAGGTCTACCCTCTGTACAGAAACTCAGCTTTGTGACAATAACTTTCCTTGGATCCTCAGGGACTGAAACAAATGAACACCTTGTATTAAAAATATTTATTTATATTATTTATATTTATTTTACACAACAGGCTAAATAAATGAAAACAACAGGCAAAATTAATGGAATAAATTTAACATGGAAAAGTTGAAAGTCCCTAAAAACAAAATAGGTGATTTTGAGAAAACAACCAGTGAACTGTTGCCTTCAACTAATGAGACCCCTGTACTTATAGACAGGTTCCAATTTTAGAATATCTCAAGGGAAATGGTTTTTGAGGCATTTTTTAGAAAAAGCAACAGACCTATTTTTTCTAGATCAGTTTTTCATGCTGATAAAGATATTAAAAGATGACAGCTCAACGGGGTGGTCACGACACTGAGTTTTAGCGTTTTTACCCCCCTAGGAAATTATTTTAGGGGTTACTATAATATTAGTTCATAACTCAAAGGATATATAAACTATTGTTCTGACTTCTACAGCATACATTGTTAGTACAGAGATGAATACTACCTTAAAGTTATAGGTTGATATCTTTGTTGATTTCGGAAAAATACAATTAATTAGAAAAAATATGCAATTTTTGTCATTTTTTTCTTGCTTATTTTATATTTGTAGCTTCAAGCAAAATATGATAACTTAAACAGCTCAAAGTAGTATTCTAACAACATTCCCAAGCTATGTGTGATATTGTAATACATCTATTATAGTTATGAAGTACTATTTTGTTATTTTAATATGACTTTATAGTGTCCTACCCCTGGTAAATAGAAGAAAGTTGGTGTGGTTTTCTTCTGGTTTTAACATTTTATTGTCTTCTTAGTTGAAGATACAATCAATTCTGTCAGTTAACCATGAGAAGCTTTACAATGGTTAACTATTCTCATGGATAGAGGGTTGGGACCTCAAAAATACCAGAACTGTTAAGTGGCATCCTTGGGCAACCCTCTTCAGAGCATTTTCCTTATACTCCGATAAAATCTGCAGGGGATACTATAAGAAACCTATATGACTAAGATACTAATGAAGATACTGAATTCAAATTTTCAGGATTTGGTTCTGGTATGAAAGGTAATCTGTATGACAAAAATGACAAAAAGAAAAACTCTGTTGCCATAGTAACAAGAATACGACACTATTTGTTTCCTAAGAAATGTGTTTTAAGAGGTTTTGTCATTCTCCTCATATTTTTAATTCTAAATATATCTACAATGTGGGATGATTAGAATTATGGTAAAGTAATCTTTTCTATTGTTCTATTGTTCTCTAAAACAGAAGTTGCTATGGCGACACATAGATCATAGGAAAAATCCTGGGATGATCGCTCTGTTTGTCAGGAAATTAAAATGGAAACCGAAAAATAAGTTTCTTCCTACTGAATAGCAATTTGGTAGACCATGGCTGACACGCACAAGAGAAAACGTCTATCAGTTCTATGTCATTTTCTTGTTATTTTTTTATTTATCATGCTCTGGGACTTATAACACCTAATGCCGAATCTTTTCCAACTGCAAAGGAAGGCAAGATTTTAATAATGAACATTCATATATCTCAACAAATATGGCCTAAGATTTGGACAATGATGATGAAACTCTGAGGGAAAATTAGAAGAAACATTAATGTGAGTGGTCCAAAAATAACATGGGTGGGTGTACATGTTTTGAAAAAGTTATGCTCTCGGGTGAATCAGTGCTCATTTAAGGATAGTCTGAATCAAGTGAATTTTTTAACCTAATTATACCCCTCCCCAAAACCCCCAAATTTTGACAGTTGTCGAAAAGTGGCAAACAACAATTAAACAAACATCGTTAAAGTTCAATATGGCTATTTCGCTTCTATGTCATAAAGATATGGTACGATCTCAGATCAATCAATAAATTTCACAAGTGACACTCTATCTTATGAAGAAAATATTATCGTATTTGAAGACATGTCAAAAATTTGGTGGAAATAATTTTGTCACTCCTGATTTGACCTGGAAAGGTTCAGGTAAGTTATCACAAACAATTTCAGACAGTTATATCTTTGATTATGACTATTTTCTGACCATGAAGACAGGTATACAAGGATAATAAAGTCAATCGGACTCAGAGATATTTCACTAGCAATCAACCCATCAATATATTTTTTCAAAGTTGTTGACCTCATTTTCACCAAAAATGCCATCATTTTAACAATGTTAACAATTCAGTGTCTTTAAAGTCCCTGGAGCAATCCACCTTTCACAGTGGCGTAGGAACAATGTACGCCAAAACGCCAGTGCGTAGTGTTGAAAAGTGAGAATAAAGATTTTCCTATGTTCTTTAGTCATATTTTCTCATTGTTCATAAATTGTAAAAGTAATCTCGAGCACACTAGCCTAAAGAAATGTTTTGTGGATAAGCCTACCATATCATTATTGGTCTGTCTGGCAAATATCGTTTAACAGATTGAATTCCCTTACCAACATGCTTTATTTCATGAAAATCGAGACTATCTTATGAATTTTAAAAGTAAAATACAATTTCGCCAAATATTCGTGAATCGCGTTCTCTTCACGAATTTGAGAGAAAAACTGTTTTTTCATTTTTTTCTGCATGTTCCGTAATGCTTATGCAAGCTACGGTATCATATGAGTATAATGATGAACCTCTTTAAAAGATGTATATTTTTTTTATTCTCCCCTACCCCGATTTTTCAATTTCACTACATCGATTTATATTCCGTTGCTATGCAAAATCATAGACAGAAATTATAGTTAAGTCAGCAATTATCTATTTTCTTACTAAATCACTAATTTTTATTAGTAGTACTTCTTGAAATATGAATGTTAAAGACAAAAACAACTTGAAAATGCTGATTATTCAATAACACGTTTCATTGATTTTAGTTCTAGAAAAGCGATTACCTAGTTTTTTTTCCATTTGAAAAATAATAGATTCTTGTTTTATAACATTTTTGGCACCCCCTAAGTCACGTTGACCTCGATTTGACCTTTGTTGTGGGGGTGTTTTTTTGTTTCATTGATCACGAATGCGTTTCTTCATATCAATTGATCAAACTAGTTTCTTTAATCTGTACGTATTGTATTGCACGGTACACGATGGAATCAGACAATACTATATATCTAAATTCAATTTATTCGAAAATTATTAAAAAATCTCTTATTGTTTTGGAAATTGGTCGTCTCAATCGTTCGAGACATTAGCAAAGTGAGAATGATTTGTGTCGAGATTTAAAAGATAGGCTTTCCAAGGTGATTTTAAATGATGAAAATCATTCGAACATTTTAAAGCACATTAAAAAGGTATCAGGGATTTAAAGCTTGCATATAAAATCGAAACGCCAACCTATACGTATGACCAATCGCCCATACAAATGCATCGCTTTAGTATTTCCGTTCACATTTAGGTTGTGAGAAACATTGCAAGCTTAAAATCTCTGTTTTCATAAAATGACATTTTACGAGCATAAAATAGGCGTTTTGATATAGAATATTGACACAATTGTTTCATATTTTTGGCGGGATTTTTGGCGTAGTGTTGAATTTACACCTTCCTACGCCCCTGTTTCCTCTTAGGAAATAGAACATGTCTTAAAGCATATTCTAATTATGCATTCAACAATATAATTAAAGGTTGCATCTTTGGTAAAAATTAGGTCAACATTTTTAGTAAAAAGTATGTTGATTGGGCCATTCCCTTTAATATCACTTAGGTCTGATTAATCATTATATTTACTTTTTTTGAATGAATAGATCTAAAAGATATACCCATGTTCATGGTCAGAAAATATTCATAATTCAAGTTAGAATTGTCTGAAGTTGTTTGCGATAATCTACATGCTCCTTTATAACATTATTATGTAAATACAGTAAAACCTGTGTAAGTGGAACACTCTCCGTTCTGCCACAAAGCGTTCCACTTAGAAGGTGTTCCACTTACGGAGGTTTTGGGTTCGCAGGGAACATACAAGATCAAATATAGGATTTATATGTATCATTGGATATATGATTCTCCCTTCATTACAGGGCAGGTATATACCATTAATTATCCATTTATTTTACTCAAAAATGTATCTGACATTCTTAATCCTCCTCATTCTGCCAAAAATGTTTTCTGACATTCTTAATCCTCCTAATTGTGCCAGTCTCAGGTACAAAGATTAGGCAATTAAGTTTTAAAGACTTGTTCCTACTGCTAATAATTCAATTGTTTTTAAATGACATTTTTAATCTTACTTATTAAGTTTGAAACAAACAGCAAGGGATATTAATTAGTGGTAGCATCACGTGTCCAGTTCTACAGGAGGTTAATCCAATTTTCTGAATAATAATCTTATGAAATCCTAATTTGCTGATTATCAAATTAATTATTGGTTGCATCACATATTGACCTCTACAGGAGGTTAATCCATTAAAATCCTAATTTGCCAATTATCACAGTATTACCTGTTTTCATACCCAGATATCATTGAAGGAGATTAATTCTGTTTACATATATCAATATTGAAGTCTATGGAAATTGACTGTTCCACAGCAGGTAAATCTTTCAATATGGGGTGTTCACTGTTCCAAGTTTGGAGGTGTTCCACTTACAGAGGTTCAATTAACATCAAGTCAATGGGTTTTTAAAACAGGACTTTGAAAAGGCGTTCCACTTGGGAGGTGTTCCACTTACGGAGGTGTTCCACTTAGCAGGTTCTACTGTACATTACTTGTGCATGATGACCACCATAGCCTAGTTGCTAAAATGAGATCAATTAATGATTATAATGTTTAGACTTTATGTCAATGTCCAGACTGTATGCCAACCTCTCTAGTATGTGATTACACTAGATTTCATTATGATACATGTACTAAATTGAAAACTTACATATAAAATATCTTAAGTCCTATATTCTAGTAATAAATGAATTAGAATGTCACCTAACATTTGATGATGGTATGAATTTATTGATTTGGTGTCCATCAATACATGTTTCTAACTTAATGCTGCAAAATGATAAATTTCACCACATCCACTTTCTTCAATTTTCCAGGGGTAGGGCACTATAAAGTCATATTAAAATTACAAAATAGTACTTCATAACTAAAATAGATGTATTACAATACCACACATAGCTTGAAAATGTTTTTAAAATACTACTATGAGCTGTTAAAGCTGTCATATTGTGCTTGAAGCTACAAATATAAAATTGGCAAGACAAAAATTACGTATCTTTTTCCTGTTTTTTGTATTTTTCTGAGACCAATAAGGGTATCAACCTATAACTTTAGGATAGTATTCATATTTGTACTAGCAATGTATGGTGTACAACTCAGAACAATAGCTCATATATCCGTTGAGTTATGAACTAGTTTCATAGTACCCCCTAGAATATTTTCCTAGGGGGGGGGGGAAATGCCAAAATTTAGTGTCGTGACCACCCCGTTGAGCTGTCATCTTTTAATATCTTTATCAGCATGAAAAACTGATTTAGTAAAAATAAGTCTGTTGCTTTTTCTAAAAAATGCCTCAAAAACTTGAATTATTTAAATTGGAACCTGTCTATTATTTAACATATTTGTAGACTTGCAAAATGGACACACACTAAGCCTTATTGAAAATATTCAATAATAAATAATCATAATTTCTTTTGTTTTGCACGTGGTTAGGAATGCTCATATCCAAACCCCTAGTTTCAAATATAAGTATTTAGAACCAACCTTTAATGTATTTCACTTAAACTTTACAAATATATTCTCCAAACACCATTTTTTCGCCAAAAAGTATCATCTTTTATGAATTCTAATTAGTTAATTAAACGGGAAATTAAGTATTTCAATAAGGTACAATGTTATACAGAGATACGTATCATAATGTTTAACCTTATTCAAAGGAATATTGACATTTTAGCAATTTTGGAATTTTGACATTCATTGATTTTTTTCCAAATTCAAAAGTCGTGCACTTACAGAATATAACTTTTTCTCCCGATGTCGCATCACCAGGCAGTTTTTTCTTGTATTCCTCCAATGATTTATCATCTTTGTCTTTTTCCAGCATCTCATTCATCGTGACCTGCTTTAGTGGGACGTACCCTGGGGTTTCGATGTCAATAGTGGACTAATTTGAGTTTCTACACGATCAGTATTGATGCATAATGTTTTTTAGCATAAAGACACGTCAAATGAGAGAAAAAGCCAAAAATCATTCGACCAAGGCCGTTTTTAAGTTATCCATTTGGCACTTCTTCTCGGACAGCTTTTTGTATAAAGGTAAAGGTACTTACCAAAGTAATGGTTACCAATGCTCTAACTCAAATCATCATATTATTTTTGGCATAACCATTTTTTGGCACAAACCTTTCGACTTATATGACATACAAGTAGGTGGTGGTACGTGTTTGCTGCTTAATACTTGCCTTTTTGTTAACAGTGTGCCCGTTTTGCCTTCCATGATGAAAAAAGGTGTTTTATATATTTTTCTGAAAATGTTATGTCCCAAAGACCTGAGAAGCCAATCAGTAAATGGTCAATAGTCCGAGAAGGCGTCGGCATAATTGTTTTTGACATAATATGGTATGACTCATTATAAGTACCTCCAGAAATTATTATTCCTAACCAATCAATTTTTAATATTATACGAACTTATGTTCCAAAAACATTTCTTGAATAAATGCATGTAAGTGTCATCCCAATTCCCCTGAATGTAATTTTCAAGAACGTTGAAAGTCCCAAAGTCTGAAAATACCCTATTCTAACTATGGGTAATCTGAGAGGGCATGTGTGCTAACAAGATAATAAAAACATTCATTGGCCTTTGATAACCTTTCTTCCTTGTAACATATAACATATACATCAAGTTGCTGTGTGATTTGAAACCTCTAACCTTCAAACACAGAAAGGCTAGTACTAGATATAGTAGCTAATAGAAAGGTTAAGAACAATTGTATATGGATAATTGGATATGTAATATTATGATCCCCCTCCCCCTGGGCTTACTTATGTAAGAAAATGTGGCAACTCATTTATGTCTCCAAGAGAAAAGCATGTGACTGGCACTATATGAAATACACTCTATAAACCATACATTTTCAAGGTAATCTTGCACCAAGCCAATGTACACCCCTCCCCATTAAGAATGTGGTGATAGGGGCTTGTAAAAAGACTATTTGCCAAGTTACAAATTGCCATACTTGCAAATTAACTAACCACCACCAAGAAACAACAACATGATCAAACCAGATCATTGAGATCAGAGCATTTTCTATATAATGTAAAATCATGAAGTTTGTATTCAGTAAAGATAAAGTTTACTTTTAAGGTTAGAGTAAATATACAAAATGGTAATCCACGATTCCACACCAACTTCTTTCTCTTCTTTAGAATAAAGAACTGTTAGTAGAACAGAGAGGACAATAAGTTTTTAAATATGAAGATAGATCAATGAAAATGCTTCGGGGTTATCAGAGGCTAGGAGAAAGAAACAAACTTATCTCTCGCAACTTTTAAATATCTGACTGAAAACATTGCTTGATGGCTCATTCATACAATGTTTCAAAAATGTGTTACTCGTATAACTTTTCAGCAGTCAATGTTTGGTGGTTGGTGGTCAGTGTTTGGCAGTTGGCGTTGGACATTCAGCATCCAGAACAAATGGCAGGTGGTAACATTTTGCATGTTAATGCTTGTGTAACAATGATATTTGACAAAAGTATATGCATAAAAACATGGTCTTTTTGTTTACTTTTACATGATATTGAATATATTTTATGCTTAAATCATATTGAAATTTGATTTTTATTCAAAATAATACTAAAACATACACATTTATCCAATACATTTTGAAATATTACTATTCAAGGGAAGCATGGCATTGCTCATTTTTAAGGTCTCATGTTATTACACAGAGTTGTATACCGTTCTAATTGAAAGCCCATGATTGTTTTTAATATTTTACTTGTAATTTAAAGTTTGTCACAAAAATATAGATGGCATTGTGTATTCTAAAATGCCATACAGTGCCACAAATATTCCAAAAATCTTTGCTGAATGGAAAACATAGCCGGGTTAATGACGGATTTGACAGTTGAACAGTTGCAAGTATTGCTAAGGCTTATATTGAATAACTAAATTTATAGAAATGTGTAATTCAGAGTGAGTTAGAGTCTGATTCTACCTTCAATAATAATACCAGGAAAAATAGTGGCCATAACAATATGCTACCACTTCTTGATGGTGAACTAAATGTATAAATGCCATATGACAGACAAATTGATGATCAGACAGAGACATTCCCTACCTTAAGTTTGTTGGGATAATTAATGTAAAATACATGGAATTTGGGGTAGTTATTTTCACAGATTTGTACATTTGTTTTTGCATATTCATGTTTTCGTTATTTTTCCAAATTCCTCAATTCATGCCAGGAATACAGTTTTAAATTCACATCATCCTGAATTCAGAATTTCACACTCACACACGAAAATACGCAAAATTAAAATGGCGCTGAATTTAATGTAATTTATAGCACTCTTGTCAAATCGTCTATGACTTTATAGCAACAAATAACATTAAGTATATGTGCAGAAACAATTTTATTGCAAATGTAATAAACATATTAGATCATTACAACTTAGTTTATTTAATTCAAATTAGAACAGAAAATACATAAAGAGTCAATACATTTCAAACATAAGGTTATACATTTAATGTACACACTATATCAAGATTTAATCTTTATAGTAGATGTTTTGAAGGACTAATTTTTATATAACTACTGGTAACCTAGTTTTGAGACTTAAATCAGCATTAAACAACTATTGTAACCGTTTATCAAAAATAGCTTTCATAAAAAATCTACTCAAAAAAGTTCTAAACAACCTAATAAACCTAATAAACAAAGCCCGCCATGCTAAATCAATGGAGATATCTAATGTCATGATATTTCAATTTCACAAAAAATTCATGAAATAATTAAAAGTGTTGTATTCAGTCAGGTGACCAGCCACAATAAAACATTACAAATTAATCTGTGTATATGAATCGATGATTATCTCAATTTGAGCTATTTACTGGAACTGAGCCTAAGACTGGCATAATTTGTAAATGTGTACATTTGTATAATATACAGGGTGGGCCAAAAAAGGTACCCTCATTTTATTCTTGCAAGTTCAGATGGGGTGATGTTTTCTGACCCACCCTGTGCTTTGATAATCACAAACATGAAGTCATTTGTCAGTTCACCAACACATTGTTTGGCTCTTTGATGGAACAATGCTCAGTATTCAGTATTTGCATGGATCTTATGCAAAAAAAGTAAAAATCTGAATGGCTTTATGAATGTGATTTATGATTTACAAGGCTATGGTTATGAGGTAAATAATGTTTTTAAATGTACGAACAGATAACAACCAGATTCAATAACTTGCTATCAGATTAGGGAGGGAATTACCCAAGATTCATAGCGAATACACTGCTATATTACAGAATTTGCCATGTATTACCCATAATCCTTTTCATGCCGTCTGACAACTTTCATTCATTGGTGAACAAAAGCAACATCCAGCAGACAAGTTTGGTCTTCAATCTTCATACAAAAAAGATTTTTGTAAATAGTGGAGAATTGTAAAGCACCCAATTTACGCATCACAAGGGATCTATTACTTTTTGAGTTACGTGAACCCAGGGGTTTCACTCCAATATACCTCGTAATACCTGTGTGCCGAGCCGAAGAAAAAAGGTACTTTCTCCGACAAATTTTCCATGTTTTTTCCTCTCAGATTGGCCAGTTTAGATGGTTTATCCCCAAAGCCAAAATTGGCCAAGCTGCACATACATACCCAAATGATTTAGAGTGAACCCCCCAGCTTAGTGAACCATATAGCTGCAACTTAGCTGCATTATGGGGTAGCCCATTATCTCCTAAAGGAAAGGCCCCATTGTACTGCATATAGTTTTGCCACCTTAAGTTGAAATCAATTATTAACGGAATGCAGATATCTTTCATCCATTTAACCTTGACCTTCTTATCTTGCACACATCCTTTATTTATTTTACCTCAACTTACAGATATCCTTTAACCTCTTGCCAGTATTTGGCATTTAATTTCTTAAATATACCATATGTGATTGTTGTTTTGGTAATTGTTTGAAGGTAAGCCCACTTGATGTACTCACATTCAAAACATGATTTGTGTGAACTGGAAAAATGTTGTCAAAGCTGGAGCCATTTGGGTGAAAAATTCTGCAACCGGTTTTCTTGTGTGACTCTGATTGGTCAAGAGGTGAACTATCTGACCTTCTCAACTCAAATAGCAAGTTAGGTGGTACACCATAAACCGATATATACTGATTGTTCAAAATTTACACACATAACAATAATGTAAGATTAAACCATTAAATGTGTAAATGCATATTAAACTTATTACATCGAATTAAACTTCGTAAAATTACAATCCAAAATGTAGAAATAGTTCCAAATATATAACAGATAGAGGAATACAAACACTGTTACATGTTTTTAAGTATGAAAAGCCATAAGCTCAACTGTTCATCACATGTGTATTGAATACTACACTAAATATACACTGTACGCCTAGCTTTAACTATAAATGCCTAGCTACTGGACCTACAAAAGCTCAATTTCAAATATGAATATAAAATTCTCAGCATTTTTACTGCAATGTAATGCATATTGGTATGTTTGGGAAGCTCCTACGTCATATTTATCGCGGCTCTACAGATTTGCATTATTTGAGGTGAATAAGATACAGAGAGCTCAAAACAATAGTGATCAACTAAAGTTTACTGTATGTACACTATTGTATTGGTGCAAACTTTATGATTTAACCAAAATTTACAAAGAACCCCTTTTCTATAATTCTACCATTTTACCCTATTACTGTTCACTTTAATCTTTATTAACGTGTCGGATCTGTATTATTGTTTTGAGAAAAATTATACGAATTAAGTCAAACACATACTAGTATTTGTTATGAAGTTGAGTGTTAATATATTTTTAAGACATTTATGCGTGTTTGTGATAAATGTGAAAACATGGGAAATGGGAATTTGATCATTAACTTATTTTAATAAGTTTGGTTTATGGATAACGAAATAAACCACGCATGCTTAACCTTATATAGAGTTGGGCGTGACTTGTTTGACATGTTGTGGTTGCACACGGATGCACACGTATTATTAGGGCTATATTTGTAATGTTCTTCCTTCTTTCAAATGTAACCAAGCTGAATACACGTTGGTCTGCATTTGGAATTCAAGTATTATCATTAATAAATAAATAAAAGTAATCTAAATACTAGATAGTAAAAATATGCCTAGACAAAGAAGTAGCAGACGAGTTCGTGAAGCTGGAGGCTTAGGGGAGGACCTTAATTCGCCAACGTTAAGGAAAAAGCTTACAGAACTAGGGATAAAGGTTCCTCCCACGTTCAGTAAAGCTACGTTGTTGAAACTTTACAAACAAAACAAGGACAATGGCAATGATGCTGCCGTTAATATAGTACCTGATGTAACTGATAAACCTCGAGAAATCAATGGCGCGTCTGCATCCAGTACTAATGATGGAGAGGCTGATATCACGGCATTGCCAAGCACGTCGTCCCAGAGTATTACTCAAAACCAAGGGGGATTACTGTTTGAGGCTATAAACAGTCTAAAAGACATGGTTGCATCACAGAAAACGTCAAGTTCTCGTTTATTGATCTCTGATGATAACCGACCAGTCGATAGAGAGGAATCACCTGATATGAGTCTTGGCTCGCGTGGCGTTCCAATGGAGAACATACAAAACATAGATGTTATTTCTAACAGTCTCAGGAGATCAATCATAGAAGGTAAGACGATCAACATTGCTTGTCTCCTAGTCACAAACTATGAGGAGCAAAAAACACCAAGTCTTGTATCAAATCGCGATGGCACAATTCAACTAAAAACAATTACCAACGTGAATGATCCTAAGCTGAAGAAGTTCCTGACAGCCAGCGAGTTTGCTACGGCATTTGGCAGATATAAACGGATTATGTGCGACATATTTCCCCAACGACAATATGAACTGGATACGTATATGAACGATATATTGGAGTTATACACAAAAATAGGCTACAAAGCTTACGAGTATCACGAACAATTTTCGGCACAAGCGGGATCCTTATGGATTAACAAAGGAATTAAGGTCGATTGGTCGAGGAAGGACAAGGAATTGCTGCAAATGGTATCACTCCCTCGCTATCCCGATCGTCCCCCATTAGATTACGAGAAATCACAAAGAATGGTAGTGCGCGACAGAAACGGACGTACGCGTACATATATGGATGATGGCGGGGAAATATGTAACAATTTTAACTCAGCAGGCGGATGCAAGAGACCCATTTGTACATATGTACACGCTTGCTCCAAATGTAAGAACAGAAACCACGGAGAGTCTGCATGCGGAAATAAGCAAAGTACAACGCTTGAAAAACCGCCTCGTCCTCAATGACTCCAAGAAATAACTTTAAAAGCATCCACATGTATCAACGTTGATTGTTTGGAATCAGAGCTCAATAATCACCCAGATAAACAATTTACTACATACTTATTGGATGGTTTGCGAAACGGTTTCAATATTATGATGGGTGAAGAAATTGCTGAATTGGATCCCTACCAGTGCAAGAATCTGCTATCTGCCCGCACTCAACCGGAGGTAGTACGGGAACTCATTGAGAAAGATTTAAAGAACGAATTCCTCATAGGGCCGTTTAAACAACCGCCATTTGATAAATACAGAATAAGCCCCATCGGTGTGGCAACAGGAAAGTATTCTCAGAAAAAGAGGCTCATATTTGATTTATCATCCCCACATAATAACGCTGATTATCCAAGCATAAATGATCTTATAGATAAAGAGTTATGCTCCTTAAAATACGTTAGAATCGATGACGCAATTAAGATCATTTGTGAACTTGGTGTCGGTGCGCAATTATGTAAAATAGACATTGCTAATGCCTTTAAGAACATTCCTGTTACTCCCCGTCAATGGAAATGGCTGTTAATTCAATGGATGGATGATATATACGTATGCCCGAGATTACCCTTCGGATTAAGGTCCAGTCCCAAGATATTCACACACTTGTCTCAAGCAATCGCTTGGATTGCAAAAAATAATTATAGCATAACGAACATATTATACCTCTTGGACGATTTCTTAACAATCGATCCACCCAAATTTCAATCTGAAAGGACTATGGCTCTACTTAGCTTGATTTTTAATCGCCTAAGAATTCCCATAGCCATTAAGAAAACTGAAGGTCCGACAACGTGTCTCGAATATCTTGGGGTGGTCCTTGATTCACAAAACATGGAAGCTAGACTTCCACATGATGTTACAGAAACGGATATGCTCTAAACGTACTCTACTTCAACTATTGGGTCATCTTATATACGCAACTCGCGTTGTTATACCCGGTAGAAGTTTCGTGTCATATCTGTTCAAACTTTCCACAACAGTCAAAGACTTACACGACCCAGTGTTTATAAATGACAATTGTCGGGAAGATCTTGAAATGTGGAGAGCATTTTTATTAAATTGGAACGGTGTAAATATGTTTTACGACACACACAAGACTCTCGCTACTGATGCTTCACTCATCGGATATGGAGGTTATTTCGACGGACTATGGTTTGCAGAGAAATGGCCGACCTCCTTGCCGGACATTGATAACACTGAATTATCTATGGCATTTCGTGAACTATACCCCGTAGTTGTCGCAGCCATCATCTTTGGTCAAAAATGGAAGTGTAAACGGATCATCTTTCAATGTGACAATACGGCGACAGTAGCTATAATAAACAAAGGACGATCAAAGTGCTCGCCAATCATGAAACTAATGCGTTCCCTGACATGGGCAGCGTTTACACATAATTTCGTATGTAATGCAGTACATTTACCAGGAGTTAAAAATGAAATCAGTGACGCACTTTCTCGTTTCTATTTTCAGAAGTTCCGAGTTCTAGCACCAGACGCAGCGAAGGAACCGATGACTTGTCCAGATCCGTTAGAAATAATCTGGCGTTAACACGGACGGTAAATGATCTATTGGAGAGCGGAGTAAGCAAGGCCACGGCAACGGCATATCAATCTGGATTTAACTCGTATACATTATTCTTAATGCAAAACAACATTATCAATAACAGAAACAATATTCCACCTATCAGCGAAGAATTACTTATTTATTTCGTCGCACATTGTCATAGCGTATTACGGATATCTTATTCTACAATTAAACTATATCTTTGTGGGATTAGGAATCATTTCATCCGTTACGGTTCTGATTTTTACGTTATTGAGGGAAAGGATATGCAACGACTGGCTTTAGCGCTTAAGTCAATTAAAAAGAATGAAAAGCCATCGTCAAAACAACGTTTACCCATAACTTTTCATATTTTGCAACGCATTTGCAATATATTGAGGCATGGATTATTTGACCCTTACACGGACTTGTTGATGGAAACGGCATGTACTTTGGCGTTTTTCGGATTCCTCAGGTGTGGCGAATTTACGATCAATTCATCATCCAGACACGACAGTCACATTCCCCTGCTAATGGAAAATGTCAACATCAACAATAATAGTGTAGTTATCAGCTTATCAGCCTCAAAAACCGACCCTTTTAGGAACGGAGTGTTGATAACTTTATATAAAACAGATACAGATATATGCCCAGTTACCGTGTCAGTGAAGTACAAAGCCAGCCGAGTGAAACGTTTCCAAAATTGCGAAAACAGTCACTTCTACCTTACAAAAGGAGGACAGCCATTATCACGGGATCGTTTCATCTCATACTTAAGATACACCCTATCCTGTTTAGGATATGATTCAAACAATTATAGTGGCCATTCATTCAGAATCGGTGCAAGCACGGAAGGTGCATCGGCTCGCCTCGAGGACCATCTAATCAAAACACTTGGTCGGTGGTCTTCCGACAGTTACAGGAGGTACATCCGAACTCCTGCAAATGTTATTCAAGATGCTCAAAAAGAATTGACTAAGTCACGCAAGGCTTTGTAAATGGACACTGTAAATAATTATGTACCACTTTGTAACATTTGACTGAAAGCACCAGTGTGAATAATATTGATATTGTTAATGTCAATAAAGTTAGACCAATCCCGAACGGAATGTAGCAATGATCGTATCATGTTTTAGCACCTGACCTACAAACCCAAATCAATCAACTTCTATTACAATTGGGGTTCCCATATGCTTCACTCATTTCACTAAACAATTTCTCGGTGAAATATCTGCTTCGCACATGGTTTGGCAATTATTCATTTCAACTCATTCTTCCCCAACTGCAATTCATTACATTTTAATGATAGTGCAGCTGCTTCAAGATAAACCAGTTCATAGTATTCAATTATGTAAATATACATCACTTTCTATGTACATAATTGTCTCCAATTTCAAACAATCATGTTCGCAACGCGACTTATCTAGCTGATAAGACAGGTACACTCTACGGTTTACCGTCTTGATTGTTTGAAAGTGAATTAGGTTTACTTGGGCTTCTTCCCGACAATCACGGTCCCGCAGGGCCACAGTTCCGCAGAGCTGGCTGGAGGACCCCGCGCATGGTCTCAACTCTAGCACCGATTGTCTCCTTAGTTATTACCACGTAATGACTTATGCATATACGCAATTGCGTCACAACGGTGACTTCGCTATCATTTTTCAATGAACATTCTTTGAGGCATAGGGAATAAAGCCAATTAATAGTTGATTGTAAATATTTGTATTCAGAATTAAATATATTCATATTTTCTTGTTTCTAATTGATTGTTTTGTTGTTAGACATAAACCACCTATTGCATATTTTCCATAATCGTCCAACACATTACAATTTATAAATCCATTAAGTCAAATATCACATCCCATCTTGCATTTATGTTCCGGTTGGAACATGATTGGCAATGGTTGTGTTACATTCAGTCATAATTAATCATCCCAATCCTTGGCGATCTTGTATGCCCACTCCCATCTTAAATGTACATTTTTGTCATCATCGATGAAGAGACTTTTCACAGTATATTCACCCCGGGCTAGCATCCCAGAGGGAGCCTCATCTGTGGGAGTACTATAGACGTGTTCTTCTTCGCGCGGAGCATAAGACCCAACAATGAAGCTGTTCTTGTCAACTGCAACATAAAGTGTACATATACATATGTAATTAGCATGTTGAGTATGTACATGTAACAATATGCCTGGTTGTAAAACATACACAATATTCCAGCACAGGAAATAGATAAAATCGCCCACTGACTCAATGGTCTCAACCTTTTATTATCCAACACGGGAACAGTTATAAATTCTCCATGGATGGTTAGATAAAGGCTGGCTGAGATATTTAAACGGAAAACTTTCCATATTTTCCTATAGGATTGAAACAAAAGGCATTATTATATGTCAAAATGGCACCAAATTGTAAGTTATTGCAAATTGTTAGATGCCGAACTCTGAATACCGACAAAAATGTTGGAGACGATAAACAATATATCTCCACTTCAGACATTTGGTGGGGGTGACAAAAAATAGTTTTGTGATTTAATAATCCAACCTGAAGTACATGTTTAAAAATAAACTTGACTAGTTTCCTAACCCCCCTATCACACCAAACTCGTTCTTACCCGTTCTTGCCAGTCCTACGAAAACGTCGTAAAACGGGCTCAAACTGGCTGTGGTCGGGAAATATGTCTGAAATAATTAGCTTCTTCGTTCTTAAACAGTCTTCAATACGTCCATCTCGTTCGCAGTTCGTTCAGGTCGCACCACATCGGTGTGCAACGCCGTAGAACGCGTTCCTTAGTCTAGAAGGTCATCATGACCTGATAACAGAACGGTATGGTCGCAATCGAATTTTGAATCGATTCAAAATTCTAAAATCACATTCCCGTCTGAGAACGTTCATAAAGTTCTTAAATAGACCTTAGAAAGTTGCAGCTACGTTCATTCCGTTCGCACACAGTTTTGAAGAACGCAGTGGCAACTTGTTTGGTGTGATAGTAGGACCCTACTATCACACCAAACTAGAGCTCACTACGTTCTCGAAAACGGGCTTCAACTGTGTACGAACGGACTGGACGTACTAAGAACCGTTTGGGATCTATTTACAAACTTCATCGAACGTACTCGAACGGGTAGGTCCTCAAGAACTTAGACAATGCTCAAAATGTTCTCGTGGTCGTCACGTTCTACAATTAAAACGAGTGACAACGTACTAACGACGAGCTGGACGTACTACGAACGGAACCGTCGTACTTCAGTCCTACTAGGGACGTTTTAACAACGAGTTGAACTATCTGAGGACGTGTTGAGAACGAGGTAAACTCATTGCAAACGGGTTTAAACTGATTAAGAACGTATTTAACACTGCTTATGAACGAGTTAGCAAAAATATAGCTATCACACCAAACAAGTTGCCACTGCGTTCATCAAAACTGGTTTTAAACTGTGTGCGAACGGAATGAACGTAGCTGCAACTTTCTAAGGTCTATTTACGAACTTTATGAACGTTCTCATGTGATTTTAGAATTTTGAATCGACTCAAAATTCGATTGCGACCATACCGTTCTGTTATCAGGTCATGATGACCTTCTAGACTAAGGGACGCGTTCTACGGCGTTGCACACCGACGTGGTGCGACCTGAACGAACTGCGAACGAGATGGACGTATTGAAGACTGTTGAAGAACGAAGAAGCTAATTATTTCAGACATATTTCCCGACCACAGCCAGATTGAGCCCGTTTTACGACGTTTTCGTAGGACTGGCAAGAACGGCATAAGAACGAGTTTGGTGTGATAGGGGGGTTAGATTCCTATCCATATCTTCAAAAATGTAAATTCTGCGTAAATATTCCTTGTGCATGCTTTTTTTAAGATGATTTTGAAATTGTAAACGAATGGAAACATTTTATAAATAAACTTTTCAATTAACATCAGAGTTATGTCTTGTAATTGATTTTGTGAGGAAGCAGCCAATTGTTTTGGCTTGAGACACAATAAAATCTTGAATCTAACCCTACTATCACACCAAACTAGTTTTCACTACGTTCTCGAAAACGGGCTTCAACTGTGTACTTGAACCGTTTGGGGTCTATTTACAAACTTCATCGAACGTACTCGAACGGGTAGGTCCTTTAGAACTTAGAACATGCTCAAAATGTTCTTGTGGTCGATAAGTTTTACAATTAGAACGAGTGACAACGTACTAACAACGAGCTGGACGTACTACGAACGGAACCGTCGTACTTCAATTCTACTAGGGACGTTTTAACAACGAGTTTCACTGTCTGAGGACGTATTGAGAACGAGGTAGAACTACATGTAATTGCAAACGGGTTTAAACGGATTAAGAACGTATTTAAGACTGCTTATGAACGAGTTAGCAAAAATATAGCTATCACACCAAACAAGTTGCCACTGTGTTCTTCAAAACTGGTTTTAAACTGTGTGCGAACGGAATGAACGTAGCTACAACGTTCTACGGTCTGTTTACGAACTTCATGGACTTTCCCGGACGGGGAATGTGAAGTTTAGAATTTTGAATCGATTCAAAATTCAATGGCGACCATACCGTTCTGTAATCAGGTCATGATGACCTTCTAGACTAAGGGACGCGTTATACGGCGTTGCACACCGACGTGGTATGGCTGGCCGTTTTTAACGGCGTAAAAAGTAATTCTTTACGGCGTATAAAATCGTTTTTACGGCGTTAAAAATTATTTTTGACGCCGTTCAAAATGACTTTTTACGCGTACATAATTATTTTTGACGCCGTAAAAAAATCAATTTTGACGGCGTACAAAATCGTTTTTAACGGCGTTAAAAGTAATTCTTTACGGCGTATAAAATCGTTTTTACGGCGTTAAAAGTATGACGATACATTGGTCCAGATGGCCAGCCATACCAGATGGCCAGCCATAACGTGGTGCGACCTGAACGAACTGCAAATGAGATGGGCGTATTGAAGACTGTTTATGAACGAAGTGGCTAATTATTTTAGACATATTTCCCGACCACGGCCAGATTGAGGCCGTTTTCGTAGGACTGGCAAGAACGGGTAAGAACTAGTTTGGTGTGATAGGGGGGTTAGTATAATAACAAACCTCGCACTCCTTTCCTGCAAGTCTTGTCCACATATTTTAAGCCCATAACAATCTCACGCTGCACGAAGAAATGTACTTTAAGTTTATAGGTTACACCCTCTTTGATGGTCACTCTCTGTTTCTTGAGAGTTTCTATGTCTTCTGGAAATGTCAAAAATGCAACTTGTTAATGTTAAGAATAATAAAGAATAATCACGATACAGCAGAATACATTTCAAAGAATAATGAAACAACAGAATACATTTCAAAGAATAATGAAACAACAGAATACATTTCAAAGAATAATGAAACAATAGAATACATTTCAAAGAATAATGAAACAACAGAATACATTTCAAAGAATAATGAAACAACAGAATACATTTCAAAGAATAATGAAACAACAGAATACATTTCAAAGAATAATCAAGATACAACAGAATTCATTTCAAAGAATTATGACACAACAGAATACATTTTAAAAAATTATGACACAACAGAATACATTTCCAAGAATTATGACACAACAGTATACATTTTCAATTAATATGACACAACAGAATATATTTTCAATAATTATGACACAACAGATTATTATGCAATGCAAGGGATTATGAAAACAATACGATAAATGTGTTAAAAATAGTTACCACATCTGAACAAAGCATGAAACTTGACATATGAAACTTACTAGTTAAATCTAAATCTACATCAGGTCTACCCTCTGTACAGAAACTCAGCTTTGTGACAATAACTTTCCTTGGATCCTCAGGGACTGAAACAAATTAACACCTTGTATTAAAAATATTTATTTTTACTAGAAGTTTCACAAGAAGTTCTCACAACAGGCTAAATAAATGAAAACAACAGGCAAAATTAATGGAATAAATTTAACATGGAAAAGTTGAAAGTTCCTAAAAACAAAATAGGTGATTTTGAGAAAACAACCAGTGAACTGTTGCCTTCAACTAATGAGACCCCTGTACTTATTTAACATATCTGTAGACTTGCAAAATGAACACACACTAAGCCTTATTGAAAATATTCAATAATAAATAATCATAATTTCTTTTGTTTTGCACGTGGTTAGGAATGCTCATATCCAAACCCCTAGTTTCAAATATAAGTATTTAGCATGCCTTTAATGTATTTCACTTAAACTTTACAAATATATTCTCCAAACACCATTTTTTCGCCAAAAAGTATCATCTTTTATGAATTCTAATTAGTTAATTAAACGGGAAATTAAGTATTTCAATAAGGTACAATACTCTACAGAGATATGTACCATGATGTTTAACCTTATTCAAAGGAATATTGACATTTTAGCAATTTTGGAATTTTGACATTCATTGATTTTTTTCCAAATCCAAAAGTCGTGCACTTACAGAATATAACTTTTTCTCCCGATGTCGCATCACCAGGCAGTTTTTTCTTGTACTCCTCCAATGATTAATCATCTTTGTCTTTTTCCAGCATCTCATTCATCGTGACCTGCTTTAGTGGGACGTACCCTGGGGTTTCGATGTCAATAGTGGACTAATTTGTGTTTCTACACGATCAGTATTGATGCATAATGTTTTTTACCATAAAGACACGTCAAATGAGAGAAAAGGCCAAAAATCATTCGACCAAGGCCGTTTTTAAGTTATCCATTTGGCACTTCTTCTCGGACAGCTTTTTGTATAAAGGTAAAGGTACTTACCAAAGTAATGGTTACCAATGCTCTAACTCAAATCATCATATTATTTTTGGCATAACCATTTTTGGCACAAACCTTTCGACTTATATGACATACATGTACATGTAGGTGGTGGTTCGTGTTTGCTGCTTAATACTTGCCTCTTTTGTTAACAGTGTGCTCGTTTTGCCTTCCATGATGAAAAAAGGTGTTTTATATATTTTTCTGAAAATGTTATGTCCCAAAGACCTGAGATGCCAAGCAGTAATGGTCAATAGTCCGAGGAGGCGTCGGCGTGATTGTTTTTGACATAATATGGTATGACTCATTATAAGTACCTCCAGAAATTATTATTCCTAACCAATCAATTTTTAATATTATACGAACTTATGTTCCAAAAACATTTCTTGAATAAATGCATGTTAGTGTCATCCCCATTCCCCAGAATATAATTTTCAAGAATGTTGATGTCCCAAAGTCTGAAGAGACCCTATTCTAACTATGGGTAATCTGAGAGGGCATGTGTGCTAACAAGATAAAAACTCATTGGCCTTTGATGACCTTTCTTCCTTGTAACATATAACATGCATATGTTGCTGTGTGATTTGAAACCTCTAACCTTCAAACACAGAAAGGCTAGTACTAGATATAGTAGCTAATAGAAAGATTAAAGTGCCCGATAAAGTATAAAATGCGCATGCGTCCAGGTGTTGATAAACTATAAATAGCGAAAATCCAGGGTTTGTCACCACAAGGTAAGCCAGGACGTGTTGAGAGAACAGCTAGTGTTGATATTGAATTTATATGTAGCCAGATAAGTTTCCTTATTGAAATTACATATGGTTATTAGCAATACTTTGTAGGTGCTAAATAATAAAATATTTAGAGTATATATGAGAGAAATTGGTCATTTCGAACCTGTTGAAAAGTTTGTGGCTCTCGGCTACACCGGGGAATTTACTTCCATGAGTACACACATAAATGTGGGGTTCCCCAAGAGGAACGCGACAAGGTGACCTGGCATCAAATGTGCGACTATCACTATCGAGAAGATAAAATAACGAATACGACAATAAGTTATTGCATGTGACAATTCCGAGCCTTGATCTCACTGAAGTATTTTGAAGTGAAAATAGGATTTTTGTTTTGATACTAGGATTCAGATGAACGTAACTTTATTCTGACAACTAATCAAAACTGAACAAAATTGATTGTACGTAACAGACAATTTATTGTTTTACAATGTTTTGATTGGCTAAACGAATGAAACCAACAAATTATGACATGTAAAATGACAATTTTGAAATGCAAAATTTAAAAGTGACAAACACAACCTCCCTATCCACTCTTTGGGAGCCCTAGTAAATTAGTAATATGTACATGCAGCAGTGGTAGTGTGCAGCTTATTATCACACTACGCTTTGTATTCTAAAGCCTGTTGTTTGTAATAACACTGTTCACTCAACGTATGTTTTGTGTGTGGGCAGTCAACGATAATCATTGTTTTATCCCGGTTATATGACCTCGGCAATTATAACAAAACCGTACTAAACGAAAAAACGCAAATAAGAGAAAGCTTTCACACACATATAAAAAATGAACTAGTCTAATCCGCCAGTATAAACTCTGTGCTATACGTAGCCGGGTCAGGCGCACACTTTAAGAACAATTGTATATGGATAATTGGATATGTAATATTATGATCCCCCCTCCCCCTGGGATTACTTATGTAAGAAAATGTGGCAACTCATTTATGTCTCCAAGAGAAAAGCAAGTGACTGGCACTATATGAAGTACACTCTATAAACCATACATTTTCAAGGTAGTCTTGCACCAAGCCAATGTACACCCCTCCCCATTAAGAATGTGGGGATAGGGGCTTGTAAAAAGACTATTTGCCAAGTTACAAATTGCCATACTTGCAAATTAACTAACACCAAGAAACAGCAACATGATCAAACCAGATCATTGAGATCAGAGCATTTTCTATATAATGTAATTATATATCATGAAGTTTGTATTCAGTAAAGATAACGTTTACTTTTAAGGTTAGAGTAAATATATAAATGGTAATCCACATTCCACACTAACTTCTCTCTCTTTAGAATAAAGAACTGTTAGTAGAACAGAGAGGACAATGAGTTTTTAAATATGAAGATAGATCAATGAAAATGCTTCGGGGTTATCAGAGGCTAAGAGAAAGAAACAAACTTATCTCTCGCAACTTTAAAATATCTGACTGAAAACATTGCTTGACGGCTCATTCATACAATGTTTCAAAAATGTGTTATAACTTTTCAGCAGACAATGTTTGGTGGTTGGTGGTCAGTGTTTGGCAGTTGGCGTTTGACATTCAGCATCCAGAACAAATGGCAGGTGGTAACATTTTGCATGTTAATGCCTTGTGTAACAATGATATTTGACAAAAGTATATGCATAAAAACATGATAGTCTACATATATGTTGGTAATTTAAAAAAATGGAATTCATTATTATGGCAATACAGAAAGTGAACATTCTCCCATAAATTATGTTTTTACTGGAATGTGTTCTTGAATGATTACCCACAATGCAATACTCGAAGAGAACATCTTTATACCTCTTAATCTATTGGGTCTTTTTTGTTTACTTTTACATGATATTGAATATATTTTATGCTTAAATCATATTAAAAATTGATTTTTATTCAAAATAATACTAAGACATATACATTTATCCAATACTTTTTGAAATATTACCATTCAAGGGAAGCATGACATTTCTCATTTCGAAGGTCTCATGTTATTACACAGAGTTGCATACCCTTCGAATTGAAAGCCCATGATTGTTTTTAATATTTTACTTGTAATTTTTGTCACAAAAATATAGATAGCATTGTGTGTTCTAAAATGCCATACAGTGCCACAAATATTCCAAAAATCTTTGCTGAATGGAAAACATAGCCAGGTTATGACGGATTTGACAGTTGAACAGTTGCAAGTATTGCTAAGGCTTATATTGAATAACTAAATTTATAGAAATGTGTAATTCAGAGTGAGTTAGTCTTTTTTCTGATTCTACCTTCAATAATAATACCAAGAAAAAATAGTTGCCATAACAATATGCTACCACTTCTTGATGGTGAACTAAATGTATAAATGCCATATGACAGACAAATTGATGATCAGACAGAGACATTCCCTACCTGAAGTTTGTTGGGATAATTACTGTAAAACAATTTGTGGTAGTAATTCTCTCAGATTTTTACATTTGGTTTTGCATACTCATGTCTTCGTTATTTTTGCAAATTCCTCAATTCATGCCAGGAATACAATTTTGAATTTACATCATCCTGAATTCAGGATTTCACACTCACACGAAAATACGAAAAATTAAAATGGAGTCGAATTTAATTTACAGAACTCTTGTCAAATCGTCTATGACTTTATAGCAACAAATAACATTTTAAGTATATGTGCAGAAACAATTTTATTGCAAATGTAATAAACATATTAGATCATTACAACTTAGTTTATTTAATTCAAATTAGAACAGAAAATACATAAAGAGTCAATACATTTTAAACATAAGGCAATACATTTAATGTACACACTATATCAAGATTTAATCTTTATAGTAGAAGTTTTGAAGGACTTATTTCTATATAACTACTGGTAACCTAGTTTTGAGACTAAAATCAGCATTAAACAACTATTGTAACCGTTTATCAAAAATAGCTTTCATAAAAAATCTACTCAAAAAAGTTCTAAACAACCTAATAAACCTAATAAACAAAGCCCGCCATGCTTAATCTAAGGAGATATTTAATGTCATGATATTTCAATATCACAAAAATTCATGAAATAATTCAAAGTGTTGTATTCAGTCAGGTGACCAGCAACAATAAAACATGACAAATTAGTCTGTGTATATGAATCGATGATTATCTCAATTTGAGCTATTTACTGGAACTGAGCCTAAGATTGGCACAATTTGTAAATGTGTACATTTGTATAATATACAGGGTGGGCCAAAAGAGGTACACTCATTTTATTCTTGCAAGTTCAGATGGGTTGATGTTTTCTGACCCACCCTGTGCTTTGAAAATCACAAACATGAAGTCATTTGTCAGTTCACCAACACATTGTTTGGCTCTTTGATGGAACAATGCTCAGTATTCAGTATTTGCATGGATGTTATGCAAAAAAAGTAAAAATCTGAATGGCTTTATGAATGTGATTTATGATTTACAAGGCTATGGTTATGAGGTAAATAATGTTTTTAAATGTACGAACAGATAACAACCTGATTCAATAACTTGCTATCAGATAAAGGAGGGAATCACCCAAGATTCATAGCAATACCCTGCTATATTACAGAATTCGCCATTAAATACCCATAATCCTTTTCATGCCGTCTGAAAACTTTCATTCACTGGTGAACAAAAATAACTCCCAGCAGACAAATAAATAAAGTTTGATCTCCAATCTTCACACAAAAAAGGATTTGAACAAGGAAATTGTGGAGAACTGAAATGCACCCAGTTTTATGCATCAAAAGGATCTATTACTTTTTGAGTAAAGTAAACCATATATCTGCAACTTAGCTGCATTATGGGGGAGCCCATTGTCTCCTAAAGGAGAAGTCCCATTGTACTGTATATAGTTTTGCCACCTTAAGTTGAATTCAATTATTAACGGAATGCAGATATCTTTCATCCATTTGACCTTGACCTTCTTATCTTGCACACACCCTTTATTTATTTTACCTCAACTTACAGATATCCTTTAACCTCTTGCCAGTATTTGGCATTTCATTTCTTGAATATACCATATGTGATGGTCGTTTTGGTAATTGTATTAAGGTGAGTCCACTTTATGTAAACACATTCAAAACTTTATTTGTGTGAACTGGAAAAATGTTGTCAAAGCTGGAGCCATTTGGGTGAAAAATTCTGAACCGGTTTTCTTGTCGCTCTGATTGGTCAAGAGGCGAACTATCTGACCTTCTCAACTTTAAGCAAGTTAGGTACACCGTAAACTGATATATACTGATTGTTCATAATTTACACACATAACAATAACTGTAAGATTAAACCATTAAATGTGTAAATGCATATTAAACTTATTACATCGAATCAAACTTCGTAAAATTACAATCCAAAATGTAGAAATAGTTCCAAATATGTAACAGATAGAGGAATACAAACACTGTTATATTACATGTTTTTAAGTATGAAAAGCCATAAGCTCGACTGTTCATCACATGTGTATTGAATACTACACTAAATATACACTGTACGCCTAGCTATAACTATAAATGCCTAGCTACTGGACCTACAAAAGCTTAATTTCAAATATGAATATAAAATTCTCAGCATTTTTACTGCAATGTAATGCATATTGGTATGTTCGGGAAGCTCCTACGTCATATTTATCGCGGCTCTACAAATTTGCATTATTTGAGGTGAATAAAATACAGAGTGCACACAATAGTGGTCAACTACAGTTTACTGTATGTACACTATTGTATTGGAGCAAACTGTATGATTTAACCAAAATTTACAAAGAACCCTTTTTTCCATAATTCTACCATTTTACCCTTTTACTGTGCACTTTAATCTTTATTGACATGTCCTGTAATATTGTTTTGAGAAAAATTATACGAATTAAGTCAAACACATATTTGTTATGAAGTTGATTGTTAATATTTTTAAGACATTTATGTGTGTTTGTGATAAATGTGAAAACATGGGAAAATGGGAAATTCCGGCCAATTTTGATCATCTTGTGTTCACTTGAAAATATTAGCGCACGTAAAATGAATCCTTCATACACAATGATATGTTGCGTTCATCCATCAAATATGCTCGTTCCTTTAACCCCTGTAAACCCCTAGCTCCACCTATTGCATCTTTTCCACAATCGTCCAACAAGACAAGACAACCGAACAAAACATTACAATTTATGAATCCATTAAGTCAAATATTACATCCCATCTTGCATTTATGTTCCAATTGGAACGTGATTGGCAATGGTTGCGTTACATTCAGTCATAATTAATCATTCCAATCCTTGGCGATCTTGAATGCCCACTCCCATTTTAAATGTTCATTTTTGTCATCATCGGTGAAGAGACTTTTCACAGTGTATTCACCCCGGGCTAGCATCCCAGAGGGAGCCTCATCTGTGGGAGTACTATAGATGTGTTCTTCTTCGCGCGGGGCATAAGCCCCAACCATGTAGTTGGTCTTGTCAACTGAAACATAAAGTGGACATATACATTATATATAATTGTGATTGGTTGTAAAGCTATCAGATATACAGTGTATAAGGGTAATACAAAGATTAAACCACTAGTACTGATGAATTTTATTAAGGGAACTTTCTAATACATCTGCCAAGCTATCTGACCCTAATTAGCCACCTGGTGGTGAAACTGGTAACTAACTACTCGCATCTTGGTTATTGCACCAATTAAAATTCAGATTTTTGATTTGTTTTCAAAGGAAAGTATCGCAACAGATTTCGGACAGTCATATGTTGGATTTTGGCTATTTTCTGAGGATTTAAACAGGTGCATGTTAGACCAATGCATTACCTCCAGGAAAAGCACTCCTAGAGATGATAAAGTAATTTTGACATATTTATACATATATACATATTTTTACCTATTGGATTGAAACAAAAGGCATTAACATATGTCAAAATGTCACCAAATGTTAAGTTATTGCAAATTGTTAGACGCTGAACTCTGAATACCTTCAACTGTCATAGAAATGTTGGAGACCATAACAATATAACACCACTTCAAATATTTTGTGGTGGGGACATAAAAATAAACTTGACTAGTTTTCTAAGATTACAATTCATATCTTCAAAAATGTGAATTCTGCATAAAATATTCCTCGTGCATGCTTTATATACATACATATTAATTAAACTTTTGACAAAGTAGCAGCCACAAAATCCAAATAGATTTGCAAATATTTCACTTTGGGAACTAAAGGACACATTTGGGACGGGGTCAAATTGAGAAGATTGTGAGATATAAATACTGTTTCCATGGTAACCATATAAGTCAGAGATTGGAAATTTCTGGCACTGACTAACCATGGCATGCCCTACCCACTATAAAATGATGAATATCTGATATGCATTAGTATTCTTTTTATTGGGTGGTATTAAAGTACCCCCAAGGTTTTGTTGGGGTAGGGGTATAAATTGGCCTGAGGGCCTTCTGCCACCCCTACATAAAGTCCAACTATCCAGAAAGTGTCCAGCATAATCATACAGATTGTTTGAAATATGTTGGAATGTGTGACCTTCCATGAAAAGCAGAATGCATTTCTAGAGCACTTCTACAGAATAGTCCACAGTCTAATAGTATAATTTAAGTTTTTAATGATTTAAGATGATTATGAAATTGTAAACGAATTGAAACATTTTTTTAAATAAACTTTTCAATCAATATTGGGACCTATTTGAAAAAAGAATAAACTAGTTTGTAAGATACATGTAGTTATATTTAAATATTTGTTTAACAATGCATTTTACAGTATAACTTTAGAATTATGTATTGTAATTGATTTTGTGAGGAAGTCAATTGTTTTGGCTTGAAACACAATAAAATCTTGAATCTTAGTACAATAACAAACCTTGCACTCCTTTTCTGCAAGTCTTGTGCACATATCTTAAGCCCATAACAATCTCACGCTGCACGAAAAAATGTACTTTAAGTTTAAAGGTCACGCCCTCTTTGATGGTCACTCTCTGTTTCTTGAGAGTTTCTATGTCTTCTGGAAATGAAATGAAACTGGTTAATGTTAAGAATAATCATGATACAACAGAAAACATTTCAAAGAATAATGACACAAAAGAATACATTTCAAAGAATAATGACACAACAGAACACATTTCCAAGAATTATGCCACAACAGAATAATTTTTCAATAATTACTAGTATGACACAACAGAATACATTTTCAAGAATTATGACACAACAGAATACATTTTCAAGAATTATGACACAACAAAATACATTTCAAAGAATTATGACACAACAGAATACATTTTCAAGAATTATGACACAAAAAAATACATTTCAAAGAATTATGACACAACAGAATACATTTCAAAGAATAATGACACAACAGAATACATTTCAAAGAATTATGACACAACAGAATACATTTCAAAGAATAATGACAAGACAGAATACATTTCAAAGAATAATGACAAGACAGAATACATTTCAAAGAATAATGACACAACAGAATACATTTCAAAGAATTATGACACAACAGAATACATTTCAAAGAATAATGACAAGACAGAATACATTTCAAAGAATAATGACACAACAGAATAATTTCAAAGAATGACACAAATGATTATACATGTACAAAGGATTATGATGCAGATAATTATGAAACGTACAAAGGATTATGACAAAAAAAACGTAGTATAAAAAAAATGTTACCACTACTGATCAAAACATGAAAATAGACACGACTGTGGAACTTACTAGTTAAATCTAAATCTACATCAGGTCTACCCTCTGTACAGAAACTCAGCTTCGTGACAATAACTTTCCTTGGATCCTCAGGGACTGAAACAAATGAACACCTTGTATTAACATCCTCCTAACCAGGTGTCTAGAATCCGTACCTCCTTCTTCCCCCTGCTATAACCAATTTGGAAGCGCCCAATTTAACTGAGTCATATGATCTTAAACTTAGCGCAATGATACATGATTTCTGTTGCAGTGTTGCGACAGAAAATCAGATTGCGAGTTCTTAATCAGGGAAATGGTAACTGCTTATCGCAGGGGGTTAAAAGAAAGAATATATTCTGGATTTTGAAGCCCTGTGATCGGAGGATGGATATTAAAAATATCTTTTTTTTAAATACACTTGAGGGGTTTCACTAGAAGTTCTCAAAACAAAATTAATGGAAACATAAGTTTAACATGGAAAAATTGGAAGTCCCTAAAAACAAAAGGCGATTTTGAGAAAACAACTGGTGAAAATTGATTATTGCCTGCTGCAAATGAAACCCCTGTACAAGTACTTATTTAACATATTTGTAGACTTGGGACAATGGACAATGGACACACACTTAGCCTTATTGAAAATATTCCAAAATAAATAATCATAATTTCTTTTGTTTTGCATGTGGTTGGGAATGCTAATATCCAAACCCTTATTTCAAATGGGCCTTTATTATCAACCTTTAATATATTTCACTTGTTGGATTTACACTAAAGCCCTAAGATGTCTTTGGTAAAAACGTTTTAGCGTTAAAACGTTCTACATATGTAATGTAAATCCTGATTTTCTCAAGAGCTCCTGGCTAAGAGCGCTTAGCTAAAACGTTTTAGGACCCTAGTCATAGCCGAAACGTCATAGCATTAAAACATTTTACAAGCCAGTGTAAATCCATCAGATTTAGCTTAAGAGCTCTTAGCCCGGTTTTTTGCGTAGTCCTGAACGAAAAATTTGAAACTTTCTGTTTACATGTGTCGCAAGGTCCTTTCTCGTCTCTTATCCCTTGTTCCCAATATCATCCCAAAAATATCAAGAAGAACTAATTTGCCTGGCGATCTATCATAACCCTAATATATGCACAAAATCTTCCTGCTCTCTTTCATGCTTTTAACAATGCTGTCTTTACAACATATTTTTGTACAGAAGCATTCTTTAGCACAAAGTATAGAAGCGGGAAATGAATAGTTATATTGACTGAACCGTCCAGCCAAGACGTCTTGGAATGTCGCGTGTAGTGTAAATAGGGCTATTAAAACTCTCCGAGTCTGATCAAATATATTCTTCAAACAGCATTAAAAAATATTAATCAGGGGAATTTTGAATGGGTTTTGCTTCACCAAAAAGTATCAACATTTATGTAGTCAAAAGAAATTAAGTATTTCTATAAGGTACAATGCTATACAGAGATATGTACCATAATATTTAACCTTATTCATAAAAATATCTAAGCACAAATGCCAAGGTGAAATGACCAAAAGTTGTAATGGAACTTAGCAAGAAAAAGCAAGCTCTAAGTCATAGATACTAGTATTCCGTAATTCCGCGGCGTGGACGGAATTTGACAAAACTTCAATTTTTTGCAGAATCCCTGATTTTCATGAAAATCCCGCGGAATTACCAGAATTTCCAGAAATTACATATTTTACGATCTCCTACCTTTTGCGGGGTATTTGAAGAGTGTCTGTTTATGTCCAACAATCAATCATTATTGAGTACAAGTACGATTTCACCGTGAAATTCAACATTCTATCACGTTTAAATTCGCTAAAGCGAGTTCGCTAATGACGCGCAGTTCTTACCTAGAAAGTAGCTAACTTCCGTTTCCGTTTTACGTCAATTTTCATCGTTTTAAAAGATTGCAAAATTTGGACTTTTTTTGAAAATTTGTGCAGAATTTCAATTTTCTCCTTGCAGAATTTGCTTTTTTTCTTGCAGAATTTTTTGCAGAATTTTGATTTTTTTCATGCAGAAAACTAGTATCTGTGCTAAGTGCATACCAGTCAAGAAAAACAAACCCCATATATCCCAAAACCATGATCTAAAGAATATTGACATTTAAGCAATTTTGGAATGATTTTGCCATTCATTGATTTTTTTTCAAAATTCAAAAGTCGTGCACTTACAGAATATAACTTTTTCACCCGATGCCGCATCACCAAGCAGTTTTTTCTTGTAGTCCTCCAATGATTTATCATCTTTGTCTTTTTCCAGCATCTCATTCATCGTGACCTGCTTTGGTGGGACGTACCCTGGGGTTTCGATGTCAAGATCATCTTTTTCAGCCATGTTGACTTATTTGGTTCCCTTAAAATAATCAAAAGTGAATGGTGGATTGATATGTGTGTTCTACATGATCAGTTTAATGTGTAATGTCTTTTTTAGCAAAAAGACATGTCAAATGAGAGAAAAACAACAAAATCATTCGACCAAGGAAGTTTTTCAATTATCCATTGTAGGCACTTCTTCGCTGATAACTTTCTATATAGGTAAAACAAAGTAATGTTAACCAATGCTCTAACTCAAGTATATTAAGATATAATCTGTTTACTTGGAGATTAAAGATATACACCAAGTACATTATACCTTGATATTAAATGTATCAATATACATATATAAATACTGAAGGATACAGTATATTATGTAGCCTTATCAGCCTATCGAGACTTCTCACATAGGATTACGTAATATAAAATCGTTATATTTTTGGCATAACCATTTTTTGGCACAAACCTTTCAACTTAATATGAAGGAAATTCTACGAAATTTGAGTTTTTGGTATATCGTTCGTACATGTAGGTGGTGGTACGTGTTTGCTGCTAAATACTTGGTTCACAGTGTTCTAGTTTACGTTATATGATAGAAAAAGTTTTTATACATTTTTCTAAAAAAAAGTTATATCCCAAAGACCTGAGAGGCCTATCAACCTAATCATTAATGGTCAATAGTCCGAGAAGGCGTGGACATATTTTGACATAATATGGTATGACTCATTATAAGTATCTCCAGTAGTTATTATTCCTAACCAATCATGTTCAATAATGTACAAAGAACTTATGTTCCAAAAAACAATTGCTTGAATATATGCATGTTAGTGTCATCCCATTCCCTAGAATATAATTTTCAACAACGTTGATGTCCCAAAGTCTGAAGAAACCCTATTCTAACTATGGGTAATCTGAGAGGGCATGTGTGCTAACAAGATAATAAAAACATTCATTGGCCTTTGATAACCTTTCTTCCTTGTAACACATAACATGTATGATGTTGCTGTGTGATTTGACTCCTCTATTACCTTCAAATACAGAAATAGTTCTAGTAGCTAATAGAGAGGTTAAGAACTTGTATATGGATAATTGGATATGTAATATTATGAACTCCCCCCCCCCTCTCCAGGGCTTACTGACAATTTAGAATGCAAAGATGCTGAAAATTAAAAATGTAAGAAAATCTGGCAACTGATTTATGTCAAACGCCAACTGCCTAACACTGACCACCAAACACCAAACATTGACTATACATTTTGTATATGCATAATAAAAACATAATTTGTGGGAGAATGTTCACTTTCTGTATTGTCATAATTATGATGAATTCCATTTTTTATTAAATTATCAACATGTATGTAGACAATCAAGTTTTTATACATATACTTTTGTCAAATATCATTGTTACACAAGGCATTAACATGCAACATGTCACCACCTGCCATTTGTTCTGAAAATGTTTCGAGATTATCAGAGGCTAGGAGAAAAAAAACTTGTCTCTTTCACAACTTTAAAATATTTGACTGAGAACATTGCTTGATGGCTCATTCATACAATGTTTCAAAAATTCATCATCATCCAAAAATGTGCTATAACTTTTCAGCAGTCAACGTTTGGTGGTTGTTGGTCAGTGTTTGGCAGGTGGTATTTGGCATTCAACATCTAGAACAAATGGCAGGTGGTGACATTTTGCAAGTTAATGCCTTGTGTAACAATGATATTTGACAAAAGTACATGTATACATATATGCAGTATGAAATATTAAGGATACCAGAAAAATATAAATTGGTAAATTAACATTACATTACTATCATCTAATTCTTCTAAAACATTGCATTTAAACTTCCCTATTATATCATGTTCCAATGTAACTATGGTAACACTCTCATTCTTTAGTCCTTCTATTTTCTTATCAAGCTTTCATTTCCTGACATCACTTGATATAATATTTCATTTTATTACTCTACATGGCATCATATCTCTATGGTAAAAACAGCATGAAAGGCAGGGACTTGAATTAGCATTGTAAGGGTACGCCTCAAAACAACTCTTACCTATTGGAAAGAAGCTAAAACCCCTTCCTCTCATCTATAAACAAAACTTCATATTGATTTCTTATTTTGATTTATCTGAAATCAGGAAATTGATGCTACCATGGCAACCACCAGTTGCCACTAAAAATCAAAATTTTAGCTTTCATTTTATAAACTTTGGCAAATAATTACTTGTATTCATGTGTGAATTAATGGAATAATATCACAAATGAAACGAAACAACTAGCAATCACTGTCTTATTGATCCCCCATTCTCTCTCACCACTGAAACAGTTTTGTAACTAGGCACATACTGAGGTTTTTTAATGATCCCTCGATCCTATCAATTTCATTATTATAACATTGTCGTACTGGGCACTTGCAGGTAATCAGTACCCTGGTCAAATACTACACTCCCCTCTGACTACCAATAATTTCATATCATCATGCTTCTCAGATCTTAATAGTCTCAATCGTAGCTTCTGTGGCATATTATATAATTTAGGCAGAAAATTTACATGTATATAGCGAGTCTTTTTTAGCTTTGTGGCATCAATAAGTTCGTAATTTGAAGAACAGCGCAGAAGAATTTTACTTCTGTCAGACAATAAATAGTAACTCTGTCCAGTTCTCAATAATGGTTTGCAAGAAAAAAAATTATGAAAATATAAATATTATAATTTTTTCAATATATAATCAGATTATACAATGCTTATGCAAAATCAATTAATAATTTCTTATCTGAAGAGTATTGCAAAATTGTTGTCTTAAAAAGGGTAGGAATACTAAATGTGTCATTTCTCTTAGATAACAACTTTATCACAATTTCTGAAGTAGACAGGTGAGGAAAATATTATATTTGCATTTATTACAAAGATATCTAGATCACTTCAATTCTGCAAAATTAAAGTACCTGCAATGTATTATTTATACAAGGGGAGTTGTATTTTTATCGCTGAATATTGTAAAGTAATATAATATACACTGTAAATTTGAACCAAATCTTTAAGGACAATGTGTACTTTCTACCATTTTGATGACCATGTGCTTTTTCCAAATGAGCATAACTCATTCCAAACAAGGCCTAAATCTTTCACTTTTGTATAAAAGGAGCTTTACTGTATACCCAGATTATTAATTGTGTTAATTTTTTTTTTCGAGGTCTCCTCTGCCGAAGGCAGCGCGAAGTAGGAGCGTAGCGACTACTTTGCGGGAGACCTCGAACCATTGATCACGTTTGCTCCTGTAATTATTCACTTCTTCACCTCTATAAAATGTTATTTCAATCAGTTGATCAAATTTTCGGACTTTGACCTCAAATTCAAATATTAATATTTATAAGAAAAAATACTGACTCATTATTATATTTTTAAAAGTCTTTCAAATAAAGTGAAATGAAGCCAAAATCAGCTAAAATTATGCAATGTCGTAAAATGGCGTTACTGGAATATGATGCAATCACCTGTGATGTCATACACGTATTGCCACATCAACAACTAAACAAACAATTAATAAATACTTCACTGATTGGTTTAAAGATTCTTCGCATCATTTGTGACGTAATAAACATGTTACCCAACCAACAACTAAACAAATAACAAATAGGCATACAGTTTCGCTCAGTGCCACGCTCTTGAATCAGTTATAAACAGGATAATCAACAGATATATGATAGGGTCAGGATTTTTTTTGACTTGGAGACCTCGACTCGAGGAGTTTGCTGCATTTTCTTGTTTAAATATATAAATAACTAGAAAATTGAGCGGTCTTCTTTTGAACATTGCAAAATTTCTCATCATGCAGATCTGTGGTGGTAGATCCACGATTTTTTTGTAATTTTCATGATTTTAGTTACAACCCTAATGTCAGTTTTATGAAATGGGTAATATGATTTTATATGGATATTTATACATTATGGTAGAAAACATAGTTTAAAATCAAAACATTATAATTGAATGATGAAATCACATTTCATTTTTTGTTTTCAACTTTTGGGAGAAAGTACGGAACATCAAGGATTTATCATAGCAAATTAAACAACATTGCATACTCTCCATGATTCAGAGAGGATTTCATAACTAAAATCGTTACTGATTCATTTACATGTACAATACAGTACTAGTAAATTATATCATCATTGTATATACAGTAGTACATTATTTAGTGCCTTGGCGATATGCTGATTCACCAAGGCATTGACTTATATCTAATTACATACTATACTGTCTGTGAGTAAGTCTACATCAACAATCAAGCAGACTGTGGTCACAATGCCTTCTAATGATAGAACACAGCGTTGCGTCCCTCATATCAAATAATTCATTGATCATTAACTACCTAATCCCATTAGGTCATTAATGAAAAAAATAATGTTTATGGTGAACCATTTCGATGACAACAAATTTGGCCAAGTATCAAAACATTAATAAAAGCTGATAATTCATGAAAACAGGAAAATTATAAAATTAGTAGATAGTTATACATGTATGTTAATTCAATCATGTGTTTATCAAAACTTCAACTTCCTTGATACTAAGTAGATGTATAAGCCTTGCTCTGTCGGGTTATTTTGCATGTATCAAAATTTAAGAGGCGTATAATTATTACATTTAAGGGAGCATTCTGTTTTACCAAATGTTTTGGAAAGTTCAATACAAAGAAGGCATGGGTATTTACTAAATTTTACAACTATAACTATCATTGATATCATAACAATATTTGAGCAATTTTTTATGAAACGTTAAATTTTATGAAAAGTGTTCAGATTAGACAGGTTAGTTTTTCAAAAATGACTGTTCACTGTTCAAATTGAGAGGTGTGCACATTTCAAGTTATTTTTAACATGGGAGTCAAAGGGAAGAAAAAATGGGACCAAAAAAAGTGTTTAGATTGGGTAGCCTTTCCCAATGGCCATGATGATATCATGGCCATTACGCATACCTATATTTATAATGACGCAGCAGCAAACTGCGATAAACTATGCACCTACCCTATCTCTGAATGCTCCGAAATCACTCTGCAACGTTTTTAGTGAAGTAATTTGGTATTTCATGAGTAATTAGGAGATTTTTGTTAAAAATTTGGAACTAATTTTGAAAATTAAAATCCTCTTTATGCGCATGCGCAGGGTGCACGTGTCAAACTAATCGCGCGTTCAACTAATCAAAATCATTATTTCAATATAGTTTAATAACATAAACGGACAATTATATGAATGTATATAAATTATATGAATATATATGAATATTTGAAAAGAATATGATATCTCGCTACACGTTTAGAAGCGTTAGCGAAATCTTATTATGATAATTTCCTTTCTTGGTGTTTATATAGATTTGCATAACGACCAGAGGAACCAGAATTTCTAAGTTGAAATTGCTTCGACATTATACTTAAAGAACAAAGGATTTACGATAATTAAGAACTCAAGAACTCAACCATTTCGTTATAAACCCCCCCCCCCCTAGACTGTATCCTTCGTCTGAATAAATTCAGACTGTAAGTCACCTATTGTAAAATGTGGTGTTGTATAAATGTTACAAATAAGTTTGTTAAATGATAAAATGATTACCTTATAAAGAACTTACAATATTATTTTTTCGTATATTGTCCTCTTACTGAAGATATTCATAAAATGTACAGACGCTTCTTGTAGCGAAGCCATTGATTAGGTCAAGCCATTTTGGCAATGCCAATTCTCACGATAAACGAGATTTAGCCAGTGACGTCAGTCTATTTGTAAACAAATAACACGTGGAGCGGACGGAGCAACATTACGGAAGCATATCGATAAATTCCATTTGTGCGGGAATTTATTAGATCTAGTCATTTATTATCATTATTCCGATTAATTTTCGTCATTTATAGTAAATAGAGCGGAAATATTCATGAAGAAGGCCGAGGTAATCAAGTGGTCATGTGTTGTCAAAGTTCAAAAATTTGCATATCTCGTTTGGATCTCGTGAACTCAAACGTCCTTGACATTGATTTCCGCGATCTACTTAGAACACATCCTGAAGTTTTGGTGAGTCTGAACATTTCATTATTTTATATCAACTTGTACCCGCCTCATACAAATATTTTTGCTTCTAGTTAAGATGAACATCTCTTCAACATATTCACCAATTTTCAAGGTGAACATTCTTGTAATAAACGAGAAATTTATGTGCAAAAAATATCACCGCGATTTCCACAGGAAATATATCAATCATAACAGACCGAATATTATATTCGGTCTGTTGGATACATACTACCCCCCCCACCCCCCTATTTCTGAAAGATCAACAAACCTCAGACCGGAAACGAACCTCACTCTCAGAAAGATGACTATTTGGGCGCAAATTGCACATTTATACTAGCTATCTATCGTGCATACTATAATCTATAATTTGATTCGTTCGTTGAAACTGCTTCCATCATGCGAATCTCCCCCCGCCTTTGCCACAAACCCCCCTTTCGTTATAAAACAAGACAATAATTGGTATAATTTTGAAAGCGCACACATTACAACAGAAATGTAGTACATTCTAACAAGCATGAGTAAAGATCTAAAATAAAGTGACATAAATTCGGAAGTTTTATATTATAAAGGTGTCTGACATTCAGTAGTCTAAGATCTAAATGAACCAGGAAGTGATTTGACAACTGCAAATCAAAATATTTACCAACTTTCAAATGTGAACAGTACGTCAACCGATAAGCATAACTTGACAAACGTTGTTGAAAATATGCATTGCTATATAGTGCAAATGAAAATAAATTTTAAATGGAATGTATAGAGCCAAATTACCTTTTTTCTGCTAAAACAAAGACGGAAATTTAAGATTCAATTCCTAAAAAAATGGCAGCGTGATATGTGTTTCCGGCAAAGCACTAGAAAGTAGTTTCATAAAGTAGTTCTTATACGAACTTACTTGAGAGATCTTGTAAATGTTTGCAGTATCAGTAAAATATTACTTTCATTTATCATAAAATGAAATGTAAATAAACGTATGTTTAGAAATAAGTTATATTAGTAATTTAATATAGAAGTTTTATTACGCGGATGAATAGGGTCAAGGTTGGAGGTCAAAATTCTGAAATGAAAGTTTGACATGTTTGAAAACCAATATTGTTCTTTCAATTATTTCCTTGATCTAAAGACTTGTAAGTACGTAATGAATGTTGTTTCAAATTAGAAAACTATGTTGGGGTTTCTTTCTAAATCACGCATTTTCAACCTTGTGATTGAGCACGTTTCAAGGGCTTTATGGCCAAAATTGTCAAAATTTCAATTTGAAAATTTTGGTTGGCTGACTCTGAGCACCTAAGGCAAGATGTTTCAACCTGTAAATGTCTTCACTTAGATAGCACACAGGAATTGTATAAGTGAACTGACAGATTACTTACACTAGTTACAGTTGTGCTTTACGCCACTAACCTCACTTCACACCGGGCCGGAATGAGGTGTAATTCTCGAAATCGTTGTTCCCTTTTCAAAAGAGAAGACGCGAAAATCTTTCCTTATAAGGGCAAAATATTTCCCATGATGCAGTTCGCGGAGGAACAAATTTATACTTCCTTATTTTCCCTCAGGTTTTAACATGGGGATTTTCACACCTATTTTTCAAACGATATATTCGTTCATATTCCCGTACGAGAGTACAGAAAAAATTATTAGAAATGATTGATCTCTCATTAATCTTAATATAACAGCTATTTTTTTCATTGTATTAATTCATAGCGTGGTGAAAACGATGATTGAAAAGTGAGAAAATATTCCGGAAGAGAAGGTCACGTGATCAGTAGACTAGTCGCCATATTGGAAAAAAAAACAATTCCATTCGACTTTCAATACTTTATGCCAATCTTACCGCACTACAAACTGCGACATCGATGCAACAACTGAATAAAAGTATTCATCTTCAAATTACATTATAGAGTTACCTTGAAAACCCACAAACAACTGAGCAGTAGACCAAAGAAGACTGTCGCTATTATCTAGGTCAATCTGTTCGGTGGTCCGAAAGCAAATCTATAGTACTCGTTTCCGAATTTTGTTGTTCATTGTACAATCTTTTATTGATTAAACTCGGTATACTGACTATTAAAGCAATGACAAAGAAGAATACTTACGATGGTGTCATTGTTTTATTTAGCGTGCGGGTGTAAAAACAAAATTGAGTAATTAGTTTGATTTAGAACTTTCGTGTCACGCAAATAGCTACGCGAAATGCATAGTGGGAAAATATTGACCAATCAAATTTTGTCCTTTTTGAATGCTTTTTCAGTGCATATTTGCGAACGTGCTGATTCAAAGAGCGAACCGCGAAAAGGTGAGTTGGTGAATCGGTTCTTCAAATTTGAGGTGGAAATGTCAGGCCGTCCAACTGTTTCGCAATTTGCATATTTGTGACATATTTGCTGGAAAATTTGAAGTCACGTCAGTTTTTTTGCATGACAGAATATGTCATGCAAATACGCATTTTACCTGATTATTGTCAAGTAAAAGTATTTTTGGAGAAAAACTTCAAGAAACTGATCACCGATACAGCAAAAAATAAATGCCAAAAAAAATGAATGCATTTCGTTCTGACTTTTCACACGGATACCTAATATGTATGTCACGCATTTTCCTCGCAATTTTTCTACCATTTCTAACATTTGTAAGTCACTCATGTTAGGTGAACACTGAACACTATTTTTGTTATAAATTTTTTGTTTCTTTATCAATCTTTAAGAAATTTGGAGCCCAGACAAGGCAAACATCATAGCGACACCCAATTGTATTGTATTTCAGATTTTTGATATTCAAGTTTATTCACGGCTTATGTTTTAAAATTTACTCCGAAAATTATATAAATTTTTTAAATCAATTAATATGTTTTGCATAACTGGTAAAATTTTCAAATGCATAGCTTTAAATGATTTTAATGTGAACTGATCGGGGTTTGATGATAGGTATTACGACTGCTTCAAATCCAATATGGCATCATCTTTATTAGTGGCGCAAAATCTAAAAGATGTCACAGTCTGTCCAGTTTAAGAATGAGTTGGATGACCATTAGTACAAAAACTCACTGAAACCAAGGGAAAGATCAATACCCGGTGATTTCAGCGGGAAGTGGCGTTTCGTTCATTGGATGAGCTGCGCGCGCACGCATAAATGTGATTATCCAATATAATTAGGGGAGGGCTATTTGAAGTAGATTTTGGTCTCAGGCGCGACCCAGGGCTGTTGTCTTAAGGACATTTCGTTGAAAATGAGCCATTCGGCTGATAATTGGTAAGAGTTTGCGATCTTATAATGTATAACTGTTACTCAGACACATATTTTGACACGATTCTGTTGGAAATAAGCTTTGAACCGAGAGATATTCACGATTGATATGCACATTTTTGATTGTGCCATTGCTTTTCTATTGTACAATCCATGTATTGATAGAAGAAACATTAATAATGCAGATTGGTTTACCTTCAATACATGGCAGACACTACATATCGGTCTATTAATACCAGTTTGTGCCTTAAATAGTTTTATATTTCCATCCACGGCCTGGAGCCTGGGTGTGTTTGTCTCTTATGTGTATTGTGCATGGACTTCTAATCACTAGCAGAATTTAACATGATGCAAACTCGACATTATAACTCATGCTGTAACATTTTGACTTCGCTGGAAAACAATAGGAATTATTTTTCTTGCCAATCAATCATGAATCACAATCAAAATTTCAGAATGATCAATCAGGCAATGGTCCAAATCAAGTTATAACATTATATGATATTCAGCAAGAAGTCCGGTAGAAATACAGAATATTTAAACATCAAAGCTGAAAGTTAAAAGCTAATCTGTCAATTTTCTGTCTGCAAAAGAGCGTCCCAAGAGCGTTTACATTTGACACAATAACAGACTGAGGCTTTGAAATCTAGGATTCCCCAGGAAAATATGACGTCATACTAATTAGCATAAGGATTTCCCTCTTGGTGTGGGTCGAGCCTTGTTCGAAAACACAATCCATAAATACATGCTAATTTCTAAGGAGATAGGAAGTGTATAACGTGTTTATCGATTTTGTTTAAAGATTTAATCAATTATCAAATTGTTTAAGTGGATAAAGTGGTCACACTTGCTTCAATTCATAGCGAAATCGACGGATAGAAACTGACCGAATTCCCGATATCCTACCCCGTATTACTGTAGGCTATAAGCACAGTGACCTACAGAGGGCGCTATCACAAACAAGTACTGGACGAACCGATAAATTCCCGGGTATTGTAACGCCCTTGCTGAAACTAGACTGGGAACGTAAACTTTATGGGTATACATATACCAAATATGTCTTGATGTCAAATCCACCCACCCCATACAGGCATGGCAAAAGGCCACACAAGCCTAGATTGTGTTTATCTTATCTTAATGTTTTTTATTTATAGATTTAAAACTTCGTGACGTCAGTGGTGATTCCGGATTATAGAAATAGAAAATGTTACGTTTGCAACCAAGGAGCTGTTATAAAAAGTTAGGACATTGTGTAATTCGCTATTTAAGCAGTACTTCCGAGGCAACCCCTCATGTTTGCATCGTAGGAAGTGGACCAGCAGGCTTTTATACAGCTCAGCAGCTCTTGAAGGTAGGACAGATTAACCCAAACTTTTGGTCGGAATAATCAATCTACGATTATTTGCTCACTAGGTGAGCCAATGGTATATTTCACTCACCCATTTTTCTCTCCATCCTTCAACAATTTTAGATGAATATAATTTGTCTGAAGCAATCGCCCAGATCTATAGTCTTTCTCTTCATAAAGAAAAGTAAACAAATTCTGGCATTATTCTGCAGTGCTGTGTTTAGAGGAGTCAAACTATTTGATGGAATTTTCTTGTAATTCCAGGGTCACCCAAAAGTCCGAGTGGATATTCTAGAGAAGCTTCCTGTTCCATTTGGACTGGTGAGATTTGGAGTTGCCCCTGATCATCCTGAAGTGAAGGTAGGTAGTAAAACAATCTCTAAGCATTTCATCCAGTGCGATTTTGTCGTCTTCCTGCTCTCTGCACATACTCTTAATTCTAGAGAAACTTACTGATTCATTTGGGCTGGTGAGGTTTTGGGTTACAATTGTGTAAGACAATCTCTGAGCTCTAATTCATGCAGTGCTTCCCTCTGCAAACTCTTGATTTCTTAGGGATGATTATTAACATTGGCTGAACAATGAGAAAGAGGTGTGCGCCAAGGTCATAGCCAGCACAATTGTGGACAAGGGGGGTGCAAATATTTAGGTTTGCATCACTGTGACTGAAGTGAGCCCTAAAAAGGGGGTAAGGGGGTTCAACCCTGGAAAGTTTTTAAAATTCACAATGAATATGTTGCATTCTAAGCATTTCAAACTACATGTATAATTTATTAATGCTTTTTCAACAAATTTTACAAATTTTTTTTTACAGATTTTTTTGTTGGGGTGATACTTTCCTGAAAAAAGCAAGGAAATACACACATGCCTTCATACTATATTCTGTACAAGAAAATAACCTGTGCAGGTATAGCAATTTTTTTCAAAGATATTTTCGTTCCACCGGTACATAATATTCTGTGCTCAGTTGATAGTACTATGAGTGTTTCTGCATTTGAGTCACTCAAAAATCAAAAATCAGTAATTATTTGTAGAGTGTTCATAAAAGCATATTTTTAATAATCTTGCAAAGTATACTTCATGCATCTTGTCATGATAAAATAAACTGTATTCACCTTGTCATGTCTAATCCATAATGTTTCATAAGAGGGGGAGAAACACCAGGGTTCAAAGATGACATACGCTTATAATGTAAATCTGTATTGAGATGACACGGTCGCTGATTGGTCAAAAGTCGACAAACAAATGACGTCATCAATGGCGGTTTCAAAATTTTCGAAATACACTTCGAATAATATTATGTTCATTTCTGGCGTGTTAACCAATATGATAGCTTCTCATTTCACATCAAGATAAAGAAAGGTGTACGGAATATGCCTATATCAATTATAACATCCCACCGAAGTGTAGTATTTGATAACTAGCCGATGAAAATTCGAACGAACGAAGGTGGTAAGCAAGAGAGGTAATTATGTCTGTCATCTTGAAACTCTGGGGCTTTCCCTCCTCTGTGTTTCATTTAATGAATACCTGTGCCCAAGATATATCTTTTTGATTTTATTGCATTCCCTTTTATTATGACAAATAACAATTTTACACATATTTATATACAAATCAAATGTGTTTATTTTTTCTGTGATTGATCTATTCTGCTCAATTCAAATTTTTTTCAAGGGGAGTAATAAATTAATATTAATTAACAAGAGCCATAGGTTGATAAAATTAAATATCAACATTCAGCACTTGACTTGACAATTCCATGCATAAAATTTCAAGATAAATATGATGCTTTTTTATGGTTTTATTGAATACTAAACAGTGACAAAGAGTGGAATTACCTAGAAATCATACAACCACACATGTGAAGTTACATACAAAAGTTTACGATAAAAATTGTCTTTTTTGTCAGTGTTTGAAATTGTGTCAAAAGCCTGTTTTAACTCAGGATACATTGTATATGAACAGTGATAACCGTACCAGCTGTCCCATGATTTCATATCAAATTAAAACCATGATTCGCTTTGTGACATACTTTTGTATATTGGTAAATGTGTATTGTCAATGGAGGCTCCATTTGAGATCTTTAAGATGAACATCAAACTAAATTTTTAGTCAGAGAGTTGTATGGCAAGAGTTGATGGAAATTAAAAGTATCATGTGCAAAAATATGTAGATCTTGTCCATAGGGTACCTGATATATTATTTCTATATACAGGTTATGTTAAGGGTTTCTGGTAAATTCCCTTCTCTATTAGGGTCATGTCTATAGGGCATCTGAGTAATTACTTTCTCTATATACAGGGCATCTGGAAAATTCCTTTCACTATCTAGGTCATGTCTATAGGGCATCTGGAAAATTCCATTCTCTATGTAGGCCATGTCTAATAGAGCATCTTGGAAATTAAATTATTGTAACGGGGCGAGGGAAGGTCTGTAGGTGGCAATAATATAAAAGTCAACAGAAAAGTAATATAAAATACGATAAAAACAAATCTATTTCAATTCTTCAAAAATCGTGTTCTGTACAGTCTATGTATACAAGCAACAACTCTAGTAAAGGGAGAACACCCCAACTCAGCTAAATGTGAGTGAATGCTATTATACAGAATACAAATACAGTACGAAAAAATCACACCATGAAAAGCTAAAAACTGGTTTAAACAAAGGAAGCTAAAGTAGAAAGTATATAAAAGAATTGAAAACATTGGAAAATGGTATAAAGTAATGAAGGGACCTGTTAAAATGACATGGATGGGAATTGGTCAATATGAATAGTACAAATATATAAACAATGTGAAAATGACTATGTTACATCATGTTCTCATATGTCTACAGGATATCTGGGAAATTCCCTTTTCTATATGGGTCATGTCTCTATTTTCGGCTCATATCCATGTAGAAGTCTATTGGGCATCATTGAAATTCCCTACTCTATATAGGTCATATCTACAGGATATTTGGGATATATCCTTTTCTATATGGGTTTGGTTTCCATTTTGTTGGTCAAATCTACACAGAATCTGGGAAAGTCCCTGTCCTTCCAACAGTATAAATTCCTAAGATTATATATGCATACCTCATAATCTTTGATTATCAACTTTATGTTTTAAATCATTATTGGCCTTGTTGATTGTTTCATTTAACTTCGCTGGAATGTTTCTACTGTTAATCCACTTTGTGGCAGTTATATTTGAGATCATCTTGGAGAATTGTTTTTCAAAAAGTTTGTCATCAATGACAACATCCCTGAGATGGACGATGTATGTGTTTTCCTTCTGCTTCAATTTGATTCCTATCACCAACAATATGAGACATACTGTGGATAGTAGCAGCTTCAGACTCCTGGCTCCTAAAAAATAATGAAAATGTTCGAATTCAAATGGAAATCATAAGGCTCTAGTAGATCCAGGGTGGGGGAGGGGCAGAAAATCTTTGAGGGCCCCAACAAAGACTTTTCGGGCATAATTTAAGGCCTTTTTTAGGCAAAATTATCAAAAAATTGGCCTTAAATGTTCAAAATTCCTGACTCAAAATTGGGCAACCCCCCTTGTTAGCTTCTGGATCCGCTAGTGTAAGGGGCATCTTTAGTAACATAGGAAAACAATATCAGGGATCTATCTCATTCTAAGGGGAACTCAATTGAAATTTTTCTGTTCAAAATCCATCTCAAGCCTTATAAGAATTTAAAAAGTATTCATTGTGGGTCACTGTTCATTGTGGGTCACTATTCATTGGGAGTCTCTGTTCATTGTTGGTCTCTATTCATTGGGGTTCTCTGTTCATTGTGGGTCACTGTTCATTGTAGGTCACTATTCATTGGGGGTCACTATTTATTGGGGTTCTCTGTTCATTGTGGGTCACTGTTCATTGTAGGTCACTATTCATTGGGGGTCTCTGTTCATTGTGGGTCTCTATTCATTGTGGGTTTCTGTTCATTGTGGGTCACTGTTCATTGTGGGTCTCTATTCATTGGGGTTCTCTGTTCATTGTGGGTCACTGTTCATTGTAGGTCACTATTCATTGGGGGTCTCTATTCATTGTGGGTTTCTGTTCATTGTGGGTCTCTGTTCATTGTTGGTCTCTATTCATTGGGGTTCTCTGTTCATTGTGGGTCACTGTTTATTGTAGGTCACTATTCATTAGGGGTCTCTGTTCATTGTGGGTCTCTATTCATTGTAGGTTTCTGTTCATTGTGGGTCACTGTTCATTGTAGTTTTCACAGTCTCTACTTTTTCTTTATGTTCACCCACACGCTTTAGATAAAGGGTGAATTTGATACATAAAAATGTATAAACAGTTTAAAAAGTCATATTTTCAACTTTCTTGAAAAACCTAGTCGTAAAAATTGAAGAGGTATACAGTGGTGCAACCTGTAATTTTTTGTAACACTACCTTGAAATAAATAATTAATGATAATGAGCCTCTCAATTATCTTCAAGAAAAGTGTATATAATGATAATTTAGTTAATCAGACCTAAGTGATATCGAAGGGGCAATGGACCAATCAACACACTTTTTCAAAAATGTTGACCTAATTTTCACCAAAAATGCAACCTTTTATATTACATTGTTGAATACATAATTAGAATGTGCTTTGAGACATGTTCGATTTCCTAAAAGAAAAAGTTGATTGTTCCAGGGACTTTCAAGATACTGAATTTGGATGGCCAAAATAAACTGAAACCAATGGATAGCATGAGCTTTTTCAATGGAGAAATAACATGGGGAACACTTATCTTAAAGCAATTAAGTTTTTCTTTCAAGAACTATTTGATACATCAAAATAAAGAATAGTAATGCATTAAACATTGTAAAAAATGATTGCATTTTTGGTGAAAATGGGGTCAACATCAAAAGTGTGTTGGGGTCAAAAGTGTGTTGATGGGTTGATTGCTAGTTAAATATCTCTGAATTTGTTTGACTTTATTATTACAGTCTGTTACACTGCTTCAAAGGCAAGCAGTTGAACCTGAAAAATAAGAAATCTAAAGACCATTGTGCCATAATATATAGAAAAATATATTCATATTGCTCACGAATGACATTTGTATATTTCAGATTATTCTTGTAATTTGAGGTCTGTCCGCCATGTTATTTTTTGAGAATTAACGTGGTAGAGAAACATCAAAATATAAGAGGTTACAGACTTTATGAGCCAATCTACAAGCAATCCAATATATACAAATGTCATTCGTGTGCAATATGAATATATTTTTCTATATATTATTGCACAATATTATTTAGATTTCTTATATTTCAGGTTTAACTGCTTGCCTTTGATGCAGTGAAAAATACTTTTTTTACTGTATATAATTAGCTCACATGGTGAGCTTTTGCAATCACTCACTTGTCCGTCTGTCTGTCCGTCCGTCCGTCCGTCCGTCTGTCCGTCCGTCAACAATAGTGGCACGTTTTAAAACCTCTGTCGATAGGATTCCTGTTTTATGTTATTTCTGTTCAAGATCAATACAGAAAACCCCCCTATGACTCCTGGTTCAAAAGCTCGCCTATTTTCAAAATGGCCGTCACTTTTGTCTCGCGAAATTCACTTTTGACCCATTTCCTTTAAAACCTCTGTCGATAGGATTCCTGTTTTAAGTTATTTCTGTTCAAGATCAATACAGAAAACTCCCCTATGACTCCTGGTTCAAAAGCTCGCCTATTTTCAAAATGGCCGCCATTTTTGTCTCGCGAAATTCACTTTTGACCCATTTCCTAGCTTTACAAATAATTTCAAGTGTCCTACATTGTAAAAATCCATGTCAATGTAAAGATGTATGAAATAATTTTGTTACGAGAAATCTGCGAAAAATTATATCCATTTTATTATTTTCAGCCATTTTAGTTAACATTGATTTGTCCATCTGTCTCGCAAAATCCACTTTTGGACCATTTACCTTAAACCCTCTGTCGATAGGATTCTCGTTTTAAGTTAATTTTGTTCAACATCAATACAAAAAACTCTCCTATGACTCTTGGTTCAAAAGCTCGCCTATTTTCAAAATGGTTGCCATTCTTGTTTCGCGAAATTCACTTTTTGCCCATTTCCTAGCTTTACAAATAATTTCAGCTGTCCTGTATTGTAAAAAGCCATGTCACTGTAAAGAGTAGTTGTATGAAATAATTTTGTAACAAAAAATCGGCAAAATATTATATCTGTTTTTTTTTATTTTCAGCCATTTTAGTTAACATTGATTTGTTCATCTGTCTCGTGAAATCCTCTTTTGGACCATTTACTTAAAACCTCTGTCGATAGGATTCCAGTTTCACGTTATTTTTGTTCAACATAAATACAAAAAAACTCCCCTTTGACTCCTGGTTCAAAAGCTTGCCTGATTTCAAAATGGTTGTCATTTTTGTCTCGCGAAATTCAATTTGGGCCCATTTCCTAGCATTACAAATAATTTCAGGTGTCTTGCATTGCAAAAAGCCATGTCACTGTAAAGAGTAGTTGTATGAAATAATTTTGTTCCAAATAATTGAAAAAAAATTATTTCCGTTTTTTTTTCAGCAATTTTACTTAACATCGATTTGTCCATCTGTCTCTCCGTCAGTCCAAAATAGTGGCAAGTGGCTTGAAATAATTTTGTTACAAAAAATCAGCAAAAAATTAAATCCGTTTTTTCTGTCACCATGTGAGCCCAGTACCCACGGTACTAATTTTTTTCTTTGAGATAATGAATTGATCTAAAAGATAAACATGTCTTCATTGTCAGAAAATAGAAATAGTCATAATCCAAGATATAACCTTCTGAAATAGTATAGTTTCTAAATAAAGCTGAATAAAGCTGACATAATATATGTCACCTTTGTTCATCTTGGGCCAACCTTCCCTTGAGTTCTATGCTAAAAGCTTGCAATAGTCACTTAATTTCATGATTTATCAAAGAGTGCTAGTTAAATCTGTCTGAAACTTGAATGGCATACTATTAAATGATCCTGTCAATGAACATATTGTGATTAAACATGAAAATGTCGGTTGTCATAATTAAACCATGGTTTTAAAGAATTTTAGCATAACATCAATGGAGATTTGGCCCAAGTTTTTTTTTAAATGTCATGGAGAATGATTTAAATGACATAAATGTCTCATCTCAAAGCTATTATTGTAGGAAACATATCACCGAATTCAAATATGCTATTAAAAAGAAAGTAAAGTAAGTCATTAGAGGTAAAATGTGCAAGTCTCTTAAAATCACATGAAAAAACGAGAATTAGCCAGATTTCAAAATCATTTAGAAACTCCTCTATTGTTTGTGATAACCTACGTGCTCCTTTTACTGGATATCACATTTCTTTTATGTTTGTCTGAATTGACCCAAATCAATTGTATCTGGTCGACCTAAATAGGACTTGATCAATGCTCACTGTTTGCACCAGTTCTACATTGCATGCAAATAGGTTTTTTTATTGATTGTAAGACTGTTGATGTGTATATTTTTTACAAGATCTATTGATTCGATACAATTGTATGTAGCAGCTTTTATGTGTGTTTTGGTAAGCAGGTCATACTCACTGGTGATCCACTCGATTACGCTGGCTACCAAAACGGTTCGTTTTGGTAACAAAATGTCGGAACGTCGAAGGTACGATTTTTCTTTTTTTCTTATTTCACGCGTTGTAGGCAGAATCCCCACGATGTTTTTTCTCACAAACGTATATCAGTATCATATGTTTTAGAAAATGTTCATGTTTGCGAAAAAATAGCTCAGAAGACAACAGAATCGTCGATTTAATTCCTCACTTAAGTTACATAAACGGTTTTGGTTAAAAGTGCAGATCTTAACTGTTTTTCAAAAAACCGTTTATGTAACTTAAGTGAAAAATTAAATCGACGATTCTGCTGTCTTCTGAACTATTTGTTCGCACATATGTAGATTTTCTTAAACATATGATACTGATACACAAACGTATATAAAAAATGTCGTGGGAATTCTGCCTACAACGTGTGAAATAAGGAAAAGAGAAAAATCGTACCTTCGACGTTCCGACATTTTGTTACCAAAACGAACCGTTTCGGTAACCAGCGTAATCGAGTGGATCACCATTAATCTAAATGAGCATTATCCCTGCTTCGAACAAATTTGATTTTTTTACATAATATAGATTTGAATGTCTTCTTTTGAATAATCAGAATTTGATTTGGGTAATATTTATAGATTTTTCGCAAAAAAAATATTAGCGCAGTACACTATTGAACTTCTTTCCCCAAATCGAGACTTGTATTTTATTGAATCGGTCTAATTGAGCATTATCCCTGCTTCAGACCAATTTGTTATTTTTACATCTTGTAGATTTAAATGTTCTCTTTTGAATATTCAAAGTTTAATTTGGGTAATATTTCTATATTTTTCATGAAAAAAATTATTAGCCCAGGAGACTATTCTCCAAACCGAGAATCGTCCTTTGCCATTGATAAAGATGTGAGTGAAAAATCAAAACTGTAAGAATAGGCTAAAAATGAAACTTTACTAATCTTAATCTTGTGGCATTGCCAACGTCCTGAAGATAAATTCAAATGAAATATATTTATTAATACAGTGTCTCTCACACTGTTAAACTTAGGTTACTATAGCAATCATATTAAATATAACTGTACAAAAGAAAAACATACTTTTCATTTCGTTTTATCTGCTGAATTAGTTGAGCTTCTGATTTTGCAGTTTCATTCTTTATCTCTCCCTTAAGTCTTCAACTTCAGCTAGGGTGTACAGAGATTGCTCTCTGAAAGTCTATACTGTTTTCTGTCTCTTTTATTCATATCTGGTATTATATATATCCAAGTGTATCATTCCCAAATACACACAATGTTTGTTCAGCTATCTAAGCCAATCCACCTTGGCGGTGTCCCGGGGGGCGATGTTCTTTATTGAAACTTTTTATTATTTCTAATACCTGAGAAACCTGAAGGTAACGTAATCCTTCCTCCATTTACTGATATGTTAAATGAACCTCTCCGAGTTTATAGTTTTATACAGTGATTTGTCCTTAGATTATTTTTAACTTTCAGTTTTCTGATGTACGTTTTTAGTTCAATTAAAGCAGTTTAATGCTGTCTATGGAATCACATCTGAAACTGTTTTAATCAATCAATCCCTTTTGGTATCAATACCATTTGGTACACTGTTATTCAAATGCTCTAGTCAACTGTTTGTCTCTTATTGCCTTTATGAAGATATTCAATAATACTTCACATGCACCTGATACAATTGCCATCCAAATTCCAATATGCATATTGTATTTTTCAATTCTAAACTCATGTGATTATTCACAGCACTACTTGTGGGTTTCTCTGTATGCAAATAAAATTTTCATGATTTGAATTTGTTATCTCTGAGTTTGAAAAAGTACACCGTCAACATGCTCAGTTATGATTTAACTCTTAGATAAATGCCAATCTTAAATGAATGCTGATCCAAAATGAATGCTACTCTTAAATGAGTGCCATTCTTAAATGAATGTCGACTTTAAATGAATGCTACTCATAAATAAATGCCACTCTTGAATAAATGGCAAACTTAAATGAATGCCAATCTTAAATGAATGCTGATCCAAAATGAATGCTACTCTTAAATGAGTGCCATTCTTAAATGAATGTCGATTTTAAATGAATGTTACTCTTAAATAAATGCCACTCTTAAATAAATGCCAATCTTAAATGAATGCTGATCCAAAATGAATGCTACTCTTAAATGAGTGACATTCTTAAATGAATGTCGATTTTAAATGAATGCTACTCTAAATAAATGCCACTCTTAAATAAATGGCAAACTTAAATGAATGCCAATTTTAAATGAATGCTGATCCAAAATGAATGCTACTCTTAAATGAGTGCCATTCTTAAATGAAATGCTACTCTTAAATAAATGCCACTCTTAAATAAATGCCAATCTTAAATAAGTGCCAATCTTAAATGAATACCGATCCAAAGTGAATTCTGATCTTTATAATTATTGTTGTTTTATGTTGGATAATTATTGATCTTCTGATGCACAAATGATTTTTTTATATCTGATTGGATTATTGTTCAATAAATAATTTATAAATGTTGAATGTTATCAGAGTGGAGCTATATAAGGCTTTGGATATGGGGTTCATCCCGAGTGAAATATGCTCATCTACCCTAAAACTCTACATGGCATAGGATAAAGTGTATTACCACAAGATATTGCCTAAATGGATAACAATAGAGTTCCTCAGAATTATAGTCGAAGTAAAGCGTAGATTTACCATGGGTTTGATTTACATGTTATTTACTTGTCATAGTTTATTGTTATTGAAATATTCTTTATTTATGTTCTGTATTTTGTTTTCAGAATGTTATCAACACATTTACCCAAACTGCACAAAATGACAGGTGTCGCTTTATCGGAAATGTGCATGTCGGTGATGATGTCACAGTGGCCCAGTTACGCCATCTTTATACAGCTGTTGTGTTTGTACGTACCAAAAATTGTTATTCCTAAAATATTTTCTTATTGTTCATGTTTATTTCAATGAATCATTAGACAAAAACAACAAATTACATAAAAGTGTCAGGATTAATTTAATATTGATCTGTTATGTGGTTTATACTATATTCACATAGCCAAGGTGTGTCCAAATCCAACTCAGGCCTTGTTTCTTAAACTTGGCACTCAATCTTCAGCATTTCTTGTGCAAAGTTTGAAACAATGCCTGAGTTGCAATGATCACAGTCTACAATGCACCGAGTCCAGGGTTTAAATCCTGAAGTTGATATTTTAGAAATATGGCACAGATAAGTTTGATTATACTGTTCTTCCTTGAGTTTAGCACCATCTTTCTGAAAACTAAAGTTAGAAATTTCCAATTTTATGTTTGATGGTGAAATTATGTTTTGTTTGTATCACCACCAGAAGTTGTGGTTCCAACTTTTTTGTGGGTGGTGTTTTGCGGTTAGAATTTGTCAGCAGTTGGTGTTCTGTCGAAACTGAAAGCCACTGGCATGGCCTAAAAGTGTTCAGATTGTCACTTATTCAGATATCCAGGTTTTACGATATGAAATGGTTTATTATTTCACAACCAGAAGTAGCGACATACTATTTTTGGGTATGGTGTTCGACAGTCTGTGGTTGGTGTTTGTTGGTTGACTTTTTTGAGGGTTGGTGTTCAGCTTCTGTAATAAATGGCTGGTGGTGACATTTTACATGTTAATTCCTTGTTGTTTTATTGGTGCAGATACATAAATTCTTTTTTTTTGTTATTTATAGTGCTATGGTGCTGACGATGACAGAACACTAGGGATCCCTGGAGAGGTAAATACAAAACCCAATATATTCTAGTGTCCGTGCAAATATTGGAATGTATTTTATTTATATATATTTATTTATATTTTTTGATATGCATCGAATTGTTTGTAATTTTATGAATTAACACAATAGAAATTATTTTGGTCAATAGTTTATTACACCTAAACTAAGAACAATGTTATATAATATTAAAATTCAAAATTACATAATATTTTTTAAATGCATAGATAGAGCTAATAGTAAAAATATATCATATACGTCATACAAGGTTCAGGCTATTGAGATTATCTTAAGGCCAATCTATAGGATGATTTGTTTATCCTATACTGTGTGTGTTTTGTACGTAAATTTTCAGAATCCCTGTACTTAACATTTTTTTGGGGTCTCCCTATTCTGGAATGATATTCAAATTCTATTAATTTCTTCATAAAAAAGAGCTATATTGGTTCTATAATTTCATATATCGTTCACACCATATTTAGTTTTGTACAAAACATTATTTTGATACAAAAATGTCCAAAATTTTAATTTTTTCCCATAACAGGCAATGTACAACTCCCAGCACAACAGGACATAAAGTCAGCCTATTTATTTACCTCAAATACATTAGTATTGGATATCACATTTTCAAAACCTGCAGTAGGCTATAGCCTCTCAGGCATAAAAAGTTATATAGAATTAATAAATCATATTTGGAACATTGTTACATAATATTTTATAAGATTAGTTATATTATGTTGGCTAATTATTTTTGTTCACTTAGCCATGTTCCTACTATAGTAGACTAGATATACTCAAAAAAGCGAAATGATTTAAAATATTGTAATATTCTGCCTCAGCAGTGAAAAATGTATTAGGGATGATTGCTATCCATGGATCATTATCTCCAGCATGATTGCTAATCAATGGATCATATTCAGCATGTAGATTGCAAATCCATGGATCATCTTTGGAATGATTGCTAATCAATGGATCATCTTCAGCATCATTGTTAATCCATGGATCATATTCAGCATGTAGATTGCAAATCCATGGATCATCTTTGGAATGATTGCTAATCAATGGATCATCTTCAGCATCAAAGCATCACAGATCATAAACGCATAAACATTCAAATCAAAGTACTTTCTACAAATGGAGATAATGTTCTTTAAAATTATTTTCAAAAATGATTCCCACCTTTCTTACACCTATGAAATGTACTATCATTTCTATTTTTTATAATATAGTCACTTTATAAGGCACAGAAAAATGTATTCTCTTATTTCAACCCAATGATAGATGTCTCTAGTGAGTTTCTTCTAATTCATCAACATAGTCTGCAACTTCTGTAACGAGCCTAACAGCTGCTGCGACATCATGATCATACACCCCTAAGATTACAATACCTTTCACTAGGAAAGCAGTAAAACCTCCAGTACGCCCATCCGTTGCAAAAAGCGCACGGTTTTCTTGAAGTTTTCCTGGCATGTACAGGGAACCAGTGCCAAGATCGATGCCATCTGGGTTAAGCGCATCTCTGTCGCCTTTTATTAGCTTCACCAGTGACTCTCGGGTAGATCTCAAAGGCTTGAATGTGATTGGTTGGTTGGCTCTGACATCACAATTAATGGCATTTATCACAATAGCATGTGATATTCTTCCTGATCGCATTAGTTTTCGCTCAACAAGTTCTTCAGCGAAAGGATCAGACTTTTTCTCCTTGGTACCCTTTAATTAAATAGTTCATTTAAAGTTTTGAATTCGTAATTGAAAATACAATGAATTACTCCGAATCAAGCTGTACTTTTTGGAAGTATGTACATTTACAATAGGAAGGTTAAGAAACACATTTTTAAAAACTTGTACGTGAACGTATTATGATCCTCTGTTGATCAATTCTACCATTTGTTTTGTTAGTACCTCAATTGAAATACTCAATTCTGATTGGTTTATGAGCGGTTGATGAGCGGCTACTTTTGAAAAAAATGTTTTTTAAATATTGAAATTTTTTAATTTTGAAAAAAATCGAAATAACAAGTTGTGAAAAAATTACAAATATTCGACAGTTTGGGCATTTTTGCTAAAATATGATACATACACTTATCAAATATGTTCGCATGATATTCGATAATATATACTTCCAATTATTATATTCTTCGGACTAACAAAACAATTGTTAACGTCTCTATTCGGTCAACTGGCAAAAGTGTATTCCTCAACAGTAAACCTTGAGAGTACTGTTGACAGTACTTTCAAGGTTTACAGTATCGGTATACAATTTTGCCAATTGACCTCAAGAGAGAAACTGTTTAAGGGTATACAGAAAAAATTGTAATAAGTTCCCTTGAAAAGTGAATTGAGAGCGGGATAGTAATCCCCAGGGTCGAAATATTACACGCTCATGTACAGATTCTTTTAAAAATATGTAACTTAACCTTTCTAATACCCAGGGGTTTCATTAGTTTCAGGCAACAGGCGATTTTCACTTGTTTTCACAAAATTGCTTGTTTTTTTTAGGGACTTTTCAACTTGTCCATGTTAAATTTATGATTACCATTAATTTTGCCATTGTTTTCATTTATTTATTTAGCCTGTTGTGAGAAATTCTAGTGAAACCCCTGAATACCTATAACATGAAACTCTATTATAGCTTGTACATTAACAATTGAAATTGCATTTTTATTATGCATGAGAATAACATCTGGGATGAATGTAATGGATTAACATCCCAGACATAGCATGCATAATTTCTTACAAACGCTACATACTAAATTTATATATATATGAATTTATATATCTTAATACACTACATAATATATATTTAAAAAATACTTACAGAGCATTGAGCTCCCATTTCTAGTTGTTCTGTTGTAGACATTTAATAAACTTGATAATATCCTTTAATAATAAATGTGTTAGTCAATCACCAATAATTGCAATGTATGTCTGAGTTCTACCAGCATAAAATGTTTAAATGAACTGCATCAACTGGAATTACATTCATTTATAATACGTATATGCGTCAGAAACAATTTCCTATGCATGTGAAGATAGTGTATTAAAACAGATGATGAGGTCATCAAATGAGGGTGATCTCTTATGGAAATGTAATTTTAACTAAGCTTGTATTCGCAAAAGCAACTAACGCCTGTCAGCTACTGGATTAACCTACTTTTTCATGACCTACTAATTAAAATATGAATGGAATAGTGACAGGTACTATTCCTATTTAAATGAGTTTCCCATAAAATAGCAGGTCAATCCGGTAGCCGGCAGGCGTTAGTTGCATTTGCTCTACATTGCTAATTGTCTTTAAAAAATATTAGTAAATGAATCAAATGTAGAGGTGTTTAAAGGATTAAAAATTAGGAATCCCACTGAATGTTTAATCCAGGGTTGTGGTGAGGAGGTGAGGCAAAAATTATTGAGGCAAAATGCTTATAGGTGAGGCAAGAAGTTTATTATATTATATATATAAATTTTGTTGAGGTAATTGCCTCACCTGCCTACCTCATGCTCGGCTGCACCAATGAAACTGAAAAGGATTTTAAGATTCTTACCATTTTAATAATCTATGATATTAATATTTCTTCTCGAGACCCCTTTGATTATGTAACTATAATTTAAAATTATCAACATGAGGGTATGATATCCCCTATATTCATCGTTTATTAAAGGGCCAATATCTGTAATACTTCCTGGTCATCTCAACCTTATCAACTCAACCAAATAAATCCCAATCCCAAGTCAACTCAACCCAGTAAAACTCTACCTTAAGTCAACTCAACCCCTAGTCAACTCAAACCCAGCAAAACTCATCCCTAAGTCAAATCAAGCCAGTGAAACTCAACCTCAAGTCAACTCAATCCCAGTAAAACTCAACCCTAAGTCAACTTAACCCCATTAAATCTCAACCTCAAGTCGGAACAACCCCAGTAAAACTCAACCGCAATAAAACTCAAATTAATTGATCATAGGGTTTAAGACTAATATAAGCAGGCCCGAAGCCAGGGAGGGTTTACAGGGTTCGGGCGAACCCTCCCCCCCCCAGGCCAAAAATTCTTTCAAAATCATGCAGTTTTTCCCATTTTTAGCATTTCTCAAGTGATTTTAGTCATATTTGGGCCAAAATTGTCAAATGTGAACCCCTCCTGGAAATTTTTGAAAACTGAACCCCCCTTGGCAAATCCTGGCTATGGGCCTGATAAGGTTGAAAGCATTATTGCCACAATTTAACATATTTTACATGTGGCAGTGAGGCAGCTGTGAGTTTAGGACCCAGATGCATCATCACTTTCATTTTAATGGGGGATGGGGATCAAATCAAAATGTAATAAATTTTTATAAATTATTATTTTGATACATCCCCCAATGTGTGCTTAATAACATCCGGGGATTTTATATAATTTACTAGCATAACAGAAATGTATCGAAGACAAGCTGATTGTGCATAGCTATATCCAGTAATTTTTATTAACATGGTAATATACATGATTACAATAATACATAACATACATAGCTTCATTGATGTACCGTATTCTCTGTAATTACCGTAGCAAAAAATGACATTGTTCATTTGAAAGTCCTTGATACAACACCAAAAACAAGTCTTACCGCAGTCAGTTTGACATAAGCCACTGCAATCTTCTGTTCCCTCCTTTTTGCATTTTTTGTGATGTAAAATGTGATTGGTTAAGAATTTTCTGATATTGGATTATGTTAGAATAGATAAATAATACTGAAATATATACATATACACATACAGTATGTTTATACAAAACCACATACACCACATACATATTCATCCCATGAGTGGGTTTGTCACATTAGTCTCTACTTTTAATTATTTGAACAAAGTTTGCTACTTATGTGATAAGCCTACAAGCAGTCTCAACATTATGGTTAAACACCCCTAAAACTAAGATGTCCTTCACTAGAAATGCTGTAAAACCTCCGCAGTGGCCATCAGTCGCAAACAGCTCACGGTTTTCTATCACTTTTCCTGGCATATACACTTTACCAATGCCAAGGTCGATGCCATCTGGGTTGAGTGCCATTGTATCGCCTTGTATTAGCTTCGCCAGGGCCTTTCGGGTAGATCTAGAAGGCCTGAATGTGATTGGTTGGTTTGCTCTGACATTAAAATTACTGAGGCAAAATTGTTGAGGCAAAATGCTTATAGGTGAGGCAAGAAGTTTATTATATTATATATATAAATTTTGTTGAGGTAATTGCCTCACCTGCCTACCTCATGCTCGGCTGCACCAATGAAACTGAAAAGCATTTTAAGATTCTTACCATTTTAATAATCTATGATATTAATATTTTTTCTCGAGACCCCTTTGATTATGTAACTATAATTTAAAATTATCGACATGAGGGTATGACATCCCCTATATTCATCGTTTATTAAAGGGCTAATATCTGTAATGCTTCCTGGTCATCTCAACCTTGTCAACTCAACCAAATAGATCTCAATCCCAAGTCAACTCAACCCAGTAAATCTCAATCCCAAGTCAACTCAACCCAGTAAAACTCTACCTTAAGTCAATTCAACCCCTAGTCAACTCAAACCCAGCTAAACTCAACCCTAAGTCAAATCAAGCCAGTGAAACTCAACCCCAAGTCAACTCAACCCTAAGTCAACTCAACCCCATTAAATCTCAACCTCAAGTCGGAACATCCCCAGTAAAACTCAACCGCAATAAAACTCAAATCAATTGATCATAGGGTTTCAGACTAAGGTTGAAAGCATTATTGCCACAATTTAATATATTTTACATGTGGCAGTGAGGCAGCTCAATCCCAGTAAAACTCAACCCTAAGTCAACTTAACCCCATTAAATCTCAACCTCAAGTCGGAACATCCCCAGTAAAACTCAACCGCAATAAAACTCAAATCAATTGATCATAGGGTTTAAGACTACGGTTGAAAGCATTATTGCCACAATTTAATATATTTTACATGTGGCAGTCAGACAACTGCGAGTTTAGGACCCAGATTCATCATCATTTTCATTTTGATTGGGGATGGGGATCAAATCAAAATGTAATCAATTATTCATCATAAATTATTATTTTGATACATCCCCCAATGTGTGCTTAATAACATCCAGGGATTTTATATAATTTACAAGCATAACAGAAATGTATTGAAGACAAGCTGATTTTGCATAGCTATATCCAGTAATTTTTATTAACATTGTAATATACATGATTACAATAATGCATGGCATACATAGCTTCATTGATGTAGAAAATACACGTGATGAGACAAAAAGCTCAGTCAGAATTACTGAACAATATACATTTATTACAACGATTTTTGAAACCTATATACTTCTTATTGTTACCACCTTGCCAGGCCTGTTCTCCATGTTCTAGGGGTATTAGTGCTAGTTTAGAAGGCATTTATTTTACTATATTGACCTGAGCAATATGTGACATCATAGTGGCGGACTAAAATGGATATTTCAGCCCGGCAATGTTCCCCGGTTCAGTGCATATAATTTTCGTTCAGTTGCACTCCGCTCTTGCTATTTCAGCCCTGGGCATAAATGATGGTAATAATACTTATAATATCATTTCTGCAGGCAAAATAATAAAACATTGCACCTTATTCCTTAGGCCCTTGGCCCAATATTTCACTATATTGCCCTTTGAAATGACGTTATCGTACTATTAACACATTGTAATATCCATGATTGTAGTGATGAATTACTTGAGATAACTATAGCTTCAATACACATGTCACAAAAAGCTAAATCGGAATTACTGAACCAATATCATTTTCAATCCCTAGAAAGTTGGTGCTGACCTAGTATTTACATGTTGTGAATCTCTAATTGCCAAAATAACATTAATAACAATTGGTATAACATTTTTATCTGAATAATAATTCTTATTTCTAATTTCATGTTTGATTATCTCTATAATCAGTTTTAGCAAAAAATGACATTGTTCATTTGAAAGTTCTTGATACTCCAGTTATGAGTCGGTTTGACATAAGCCACTGCATTATTCTGTTGCCTCCACTTTGCATTTTTGTGATGTAAGAATAGTCAAAATTTTCTGAGATTGAATTATGTTAAAATAAATAAATAATACTAAAAATGTACATTTTATTTTACGTTTGTTTATACAAGACCTGCATTTGTAGCTTGGGCAAGTTAGTCCAAAAGAGATAACAAACTATTTTAACTTTACTTGTTATTCCCATGGCAACGTGAGTGGGTGTGTTACATTAGTCTCTACTTTTAATTATTCGAACAAAGTTTGCTACTTCTGTGATAAGCCTACAAGCAGTCTCAACATTATGGTTAAACACCCCTAAGACTAAGATGTCCTTCACTAGAAATGCTGTAAAACCTCCACAGTGGCCATCAGTCGCAAACAGCTCACGGTTTTCTATCACTTTTCCTGGCATATACACTTTACCAATGCCAAGGTCGATGCCATCTGGGTTGAGTGCCATTGTATCGCCTTGTATTAGCTTCGCCAGGGCCTTTCGGGTAGATCTAGAAGGCCTGAATGTGATTGGTTGGTTTGCTCTGACATTAAAATTACTGGCATTTATCACAATGGCATGTGATAGTATTCCATTTCGCATAAGTTTACGCGTGACAAGTTCTTCAGCAAAGGGATCTGGTTTCTTCTCCTTGGCCCCCTGCAATGTCAACAATCAATATAAATTCAAAGTTTTAGAAATGTTTATTATCATAACCTTTACTTCATTGATCAAACCAAATTTGTGGTCTTACCAAACACCATACAATACAATCCATGTCAATACAATACAATGCAATACATGTACAATATATGCTATACAATATACTACAATAAAAAACAATGTACTTTCATACAAAATATTGCATTACAACATAATATAATACAATAAAATTTAACATGATACAATACTATGCAATGCAATGCAATACAATACAATAGAGTACAATACAATGCAATGTAATGCAATGCAATGAAATACAATACATATAGTATATACACGATTTTTTTATTATTCATCTCGGCTTGGCATGCTCTTGGATTTATATATCCTTTTTTATATAAATATTCAAATAGATAGCTGATGCTTAAACATTAAGCATTTAATAAACAAGAAGAAGAAACAAGAGAGAAAGAGAAAGAGGAGAAGAGAAAGTTGCAGGGTTTGCATATCATGGTGAACATTTCAAGTTAACATGTCTTACTCTTCACCTTGTCTTATACTGTAGAAATTGTAAATAAAATCATATTGTCTGTGATATTATGATTTCTTCAAATGAATTATATTACATTCTCATTCAACTATGTTTGAAAAAAATATTACTTTAAATATTGCTTACCTTTGAGCTTTTAGCTCTAGTTTGGAGTTCTGTTGAAGGCATTTATCAAATTAATCCTCAAAATTCTCACATTTACTACCAATAAATTCTGCTATCTTTTTGCTATTATTTGGAACAGATTATGAGAAGATATAATTAAATAAAATTGAATTATGCAATAATTTTGTAATGTATTATTATTATTTATAAGGGTTATAAGGGTTATTCCCCTTCATTAATCAGGGAAGGCAGCTATTAAATTGCATCTAAACATCTGATGTCATTGAACAGTGTGTTGTTCAAATGAATTCATTTGAAAGGAGGTGCTGGTTTTTAACAACATTTAACATTAACAAGCTAATTAATTGTCCCTACACACCCTGAAGATTTATATTATTGACATATTGGCAGCCTGTGTCATTAAGTTTTTCGGGTAGCGTAGTATAGCATAGTATAGGGACAAGTTTGTGATTTAGATAACCTACCTAATGAACCTCTTCAGTGAAAAGATTAACATGTATACGATGAATACAGTGACCAATCACTTTTAGAATTTATTATTAAATACAAAGAGTGGTCAATAAATTTTGCAAGTGACATCTTTCTGACAATATTTGAAATTATGAAACTAATTTTAAGGTATTCCCTTCAATGAATGTCTTATTCCTTTATCATATGTACTGTAATGGACTGAAACATCAAAAAAATTGAAGGTACAATACACATGTTTTTATCAATATTTTTCATATAACTTTATTTCATTCAGTGTAACAATAAATTAACATTACATTTACAAAAGGAAGATATGCTAACAATTGAAATTAAATTGAATTTGTACATCAGAATTCAGCAACCCAAAATGTATGTGATATGGTGCATTATATACTACTGATTAATACAAGTGTTATTTGTACATCAGAATTTAGCAACACAAAATGTATGATATGGTGCATTATATACTACTGATTAATACAAATTTTATTTGTACATCAGAATTCACCAACACAAAATGTATGATATGGTACATAATATACTACTGATTAATACGAGTGTTATTTGTACATCAGAATTCAGCGACACAAAATGTATGATATGGTACATTATATACTACTGATTAATACGAGTGTTATTTGTACATCAGAATGCAGCAACACAAAATGTATGTGATATGGTGCATTATATACTTCTGATTAATGCAAGTGTTATTTGTACATGAGAATTCAGAAACCCAAAATGTATGATATGGTACATTATATACTACTGATTAATGCGAGTGTTATTTGTACATCAGAATGCAGCAACACAAAATGTATGATATGGTACATTATATACTTCTGATTAATGCAAGTGTTATTTGTACATGAGAATTCAGAAACCCAAAATGTATGATATGGTACATTATATACTACTGATTAATACGAGTGTTATTTGTACATCAGAATGCAGCAACACAAAATGGTTGATATGGTACATTATATACTACTGATTAATGCAAGTGTTATTTGTACATGAGAATTCAGAAACCCAAAATGTATGATATGGTACATTATATACTACTGATTAATGCAAGTGTTATTTGTACATGAGAATTCAGAAACCCAAAATGTATGATATGGTACATTATATACTACTGATTAATACGAGTGTTATTTGTACATCAGAATGCAGCAACACAAAATGTATGATATGGTACATTATATACTACTGATTAATGCAAGTGTTATTTGTACATGAGAATTCAGAAACCCAAAATGTATGATATGGTACATTATATACTACTTATTAATACAAGTGTTATTTGTACATGAGAATTCAGCAACACAAAATGTATGATATGGTACATTTTATACTAGTGATTATTAGATGGCTTTAAAAGGTGAGTTAATGTATTAAAACAGGTGTATTAAGCGGCAGTGTCACATTTCTTCTACGGTAGCCATACAGCGGGCGTAGATTCTAAAAATTATAGAAAATCTTCATCATACTGCTTATATTTTATGCTGCATATTTCTCTCTAATTTTCAGGAAGCTGATGCTGCCGTATGGTTGCCGAAGATTAAATGTGACAGAGGCTTTAGACATAATTTAAATCTATACTATGTCTATGTCTCTATAGTTATCTATGTACTGTACAATCTATTTCTGTTACAATAAAGATCATTTTACATTCCAGGATATCCATGGTGTTTATTCAGCTAGATCTTTTGTTGGCTGGTATAATGGACTGCCTGAGAATACACAGGTAATGCTTTAAGTATGTACTTTATGCATTCTGACACTTCAACCATCTCTGCCTTGCTAAGAATTCACTACATAACAGTAAAACCTATCTGAACACCCCTCTTGTCAAAACTTTATGTGAACACATATTTCCAATCTGCAAATTTGAACACTTTTGGCCAATCCAAGTGTTCTCTTTAGACAGGTTTTACTGTATCCAAGTCTAATAGAAAGTTGTAATCTCTCACAATGTACTCCATGTATAGTACTATATACAATTATTGACCTCTCCAGAGGTTTACTGTCAAAATTATATACCGAGACTGTAAACCGAGACCGTAGGTCGAGGTTTACAGTCGAGGGATATAATTTTGACAGTAAACCGAATGGAGAGGTCTATAATCGTTTTGTTAGTCCGAAGAATATCTTAGATTTTTCTGATTTGGGTGGTTTTACCTTTTCCTGACTTCTGCAGTTCCACAACCATCGCTTTGAAAACATCGTTTGATGCCTTGAATTCAGACTTGGTAATGTCCATCTTAAGTGTCTCTCTGATGTATCGTGCCACTCCCCATTTAAGAAGCTGAAATGATTTCAACTTATAAAGTCCACTGTCTTTTTTTCTAATACCAACGTAAAACTTTTTCAAAAAATTATCTGCATCTGCCACGGCAGTAAGTTCACTCAATGGAGTCAAATTACTCTCCTGGGTGAAGTCTACTAAAAGCTTTGTACAAAGTTTTAGATTTTTCTTCGTATTTTGACTGTCTTTACTCTCTAAGAGACTAATACTATCCTCATCTTCAACATTTTTGAAACGGCTAGTGCTAGCGGCGGCCATTTTATCGTCTGATAATGACGTCATTTTAGTGGAATGCTGGGAATATTATTCACCGGCAATGCATTGCGCGGTGTACAGTTAAAATTATTCACCACTCGTTGACCAATCAAAATCGAGTATTTCAACTGAGGTACTAACAATGTAAATTGTTGCTACATTGAGCTGTTTCAATTTGAGATTAAAAAACTTATTGAGCAAAGGCAATTAACCATTGAATGTAAAGCGCACATATAAAGATACTACATGTTTTGGTTGCCACTTTTACCTAGTATGAATTCTATAATGTACGTTAAGAGAATATTTATGCATAAATGTTTTGGAACAAACATCACATGTGAAGTTCTTTTCTCCATTTTGAATTCTATAATGTTTGTTATGATTTGACTTTCTTGTAAATGTTTTAGAACAAGCATCACATTTAAAGTTCGTTTCTCCAGTTTGAATTCTACAATGTTTGTTAAGATTCAACTTTATTGGAAATGTTTTTAGAACAAACATCTCATTTAAAGTTCTTTTCTCCAGTATGAATTCTATGATGTACCTTAAGACTGAACTTATGTGTAAATATTTTAGAACAAACATCACATTTGAAATTCTTTTCTCCAGTATGAATTCTATAATGTCTGTTAAGATTTGACTTTATTGAAAATGTTTTTGAACAAACATCACATTTGAAATTCTTTTCTCCAGTATGAATTCTATAATGATTGTTAAGATTTGACTTTATTGAAAATGTTTTGGAACAAACATCACATTTGAAATTCTTTTCTCCAGTATGAATTCTAAAATGTCTGTTAAGATCTGACTTTGTTGAAAATGCTTTAGAACAAACTTCACATTTGAAATTCTTTTCTCCAGTATGAAGTCTATGATGTACCTCAAGACTGAACTTATGTGTAAATATTTTAGAACAAACATCACATTTGAAATTCTTTTCTCCAGTATGAATTATTATGTCACCACCAAAAGTGGTGACATATTGTTATGGTCTCCGTTTTTTTTGCGACGGCGTCCGGCGGTTGGTGGTTGGCGGTTGGCGTCCGGCGGTTGGCGTCTGTAACAATTTCTTACAACTTCCTATAACTTAACAAATACTGTTTAGACTGACTTCAATTTTTTTCTAAATCATCTACATGTTCTCAGAAGTTCAAATCTGACTTTAGATTTGACATTTGACCTTCGATGACCTTCTCAAGGTCAAAAAGGTCTTTTTTCAACTTGCTTCACATTGACTAATTTTTTTTTCAAAATCATCTACATGTTCTCAGAAATTCAAATCTGACTTAAGATTTGAGATTTGACCTTCAAATCTGACTTTAGATTTGACATTTGACCTTCAATGACCTTCTCAAGGTCAAAAAAGGTCAAAAAGGTCTACAATTTCTTACAACTTCCTATAACTTAACAAATACTGTTTAGACTGACTTCAATTTTTTTCTAAATCATCTACATGTTCTCAGAAGTTCAAATCTGACTTTAGATTTGACATTTGACCTTCGATGACCTTCTCAAGGTCAAAAAGGTCTTTTTTCAACTTGCTTCACATTGACTAATTTTTTTTTCAAAATCATCTACATGTTCTCAGAAATTCAAATCTGACTTAAGATTTGAGATTTGACCTTCAAATCTGACTTTAGATTTGACATTTGACCTTCAATGACCTTCTCAAGGTCAAAAAAGGTCAAAAAGGTCTGTTTTCAACTTGCTTCAAATTGACTAAATTTTTTTTTCAAAATCATCTACGTGTTCTCAGAAATTCAAATCTAACTTAAGATTTGACTTAGGATTTGACCTTCAATGACCTTCTCAAGGTCAAAAAAGGTCAAAAAGGTCTGTTTTCAACTTGCTTCGAATTGACTAAAAATTTTTTTCAAAATCATCTACGTGTTCTCAGAAATTCAAATCTGACTTTAGATTTGACTTAAGATTTGACATTTGACCTTCAATGACCTTCTCAAAGTCAAAAAAGGTCAAAAAGGTCTTTTTTCAACTTGCTTCAAATTGACTAAATTTTTTTTTCAAAATCATCTACATGTTCTCAGAAATTCAAATCTGACGTTAGATTTGACATTTGACCTTCAATGACCTTCTCAATGTCAAAAAAGGTCAAAAAGGTCTGTTTTCAACTTGCTTCGAATTGACTAAATTTTTTTTTTAAAATTATCTACGTGTTCTCAGAAATTCAAATCTGACTTAAGATTTGACCTTCAATGACCTTCTCAAGGTCAAAAAAGGTCAAAAAGGTCTGTTTTCAACGTGCTTCAAATTGACTAAAAAAAATTTTCAAAATCATCTACGTGTTCTCAGAAATTCAAATCTGACTTTAGATTTGACTTAAGATTTGACATTTGACCTTCAATGACCTTCTCAAAGTCAAAAAAGGTCAAAAAGGTCTTTTTTCAACTTGCTTCAAATTGACTAAATTTTTTTTTCAAAATCATCTACATGTTCTCAGAAATTCAAATCTGACTTTAGATTTGACATTTGACCTTCAATGACCTTCTCAATGTCAAAAAAGGTCAAAAAGGTATTTTTTCATCTTGCTTCAAATTGACTAAAATTTTTTTCAAAATCATCTACATGTTCTCAGAAATTCAAATATGACTTTAGATTTGACATTTGACCTTCAATGACCTTCTCAAGGTCAAAAAAGGTCATAAAGGTCTTTTTTCAACTTGCTTCGAATTGACTAATTTTTTTTTCAAAATCATCTACATGTTCTCAGAAATTCAAATCTGACTTTAGATTTGACATTTGACCTTTAATGACCTTCTCAAGGTCAAAAAGGTCTGTTTTCAACTTGCTTCAAATTGACTAAAAAAAATTTCAAAATCATTTACGTGTTCTCAGAAATTCAAATCTGACTTTAGATTTGACTTAAAATTTGACATTTGACCTTCAATGACCTTCTCAAAGTCAAAAAAGGTCAAAAAGGTATTTTTTCAACTTGCTTCAAATTGACTAAATTTTTTTTTCAAAATCATCTACATGTTCTCAGAAATTCAAATCTGACTTTAGATTTGACATTTGACCTTCAATGACCTTCTCAATGTCAAAAAAGGTCAAAAAGGTATTTTTTCATCTTGCTTCAAATTGACTAAATTTTTTTTCAAAATCATCTAGATGTTCTCAGAAATTCAAATATGACTTAAGATTTGACATTTGACCTTCAATGACCTTCTCAAGGTCAAAAAAGGTCAAAAAGGTCTTTTTTCAACTTGCTTCAAATTGACTAATTTTTTTTTCAAAATCATCTACATGTTCTCAGAAATTCAAATCTGACTTTAGATTTGACATTTGACCTTTAATGACCTTCTCAAGGTCAAAAAAGGTCAAAAAGGTCTGTTTTCAACTTGCTTCAAATTGACCAAATTTTTTTTTTTTCAAAATCATCTACATCTTTTCAGAAGTTCAAATTTGACTTTACAAGTTCTCAGAAATTCAAATCTGACTTAAGTTTGAACTCATAATATTGTGAGCAACTAGGTGGTGACATTTTGTCATGTTAATGCCTTGTATAATGTCTGTTAAGATTTGACTTTATTGAAAATGTTTTTGAACAAACATCACATTTGAAATTCTTTTCTCCAGTATGAATTCTATAATGTCTGTTAAGATTAGACTTTTGTGTAAATGTTTTAGAACAAACATCACATTTAAAGTTCTTTTCTCTAGCATGAATTCTATAATGTTTGGTAAGATTTGACTTTCTTGAAAATGTTTTAGAACAAACATTACATTTAAAAGTCTTTTCTCCAGTATGAATTTTATAATGTTCCACTAGTTTAGACTTATATTTGCACACTATATGGCATATATCACAAATATGTTTCCCTTGGTGGCCATTTACCAGTCTCTGAAAACCACTTGTAAAAATGTTGTCACTAGCCGTATCATTATTCATCAAAGAAGCATAACTGTTTGTCATACTTTTGGCAGTTTTTATCCGATTAAGATTAATTATCACACCATCAACATCATTTATCACACCATCAGTGTTATTTATCATAGTTTTACCACCAGTTTTACATCACATCATCAGCATCTTTTACTATATCAACATCATTCATGACCTTGCTTCCAAAGTCCATTATGTTTTCCATAGTAAAGGTAAATTCAGCATTAGTTCCCTGGTCTCGTGGTTACCTCAATATATTAAAAAGATACTATTCCTGAATAAAGTATATGAATTTATTCAATGATGATGAACCTTCTACCAATCTCAGACAGTTCTTGATGTATCCTTTATGTATGGTATGGAATTCATACAAGACTCTTATGTCACACTATCATTTGGTTTATTGTCCAAAGAATCATTCTCTTTCAGTCCAAAATAGCGTGTGTATGTCTAAAATCATCAAATATTAACACTAGCACCTCTTAAAAATGTACCACTTTTTATTATGTCTTACTCTGTTTTCAGCAGTATCGTTATAATATACATGTATAGTATCCTAGTATTAAGCATGTTGTTTTGCTTATCACTGTCTTAAATTGTATGTAAATTAACTGTAACTAGGAGGCCCATGGCCTTAAAAGTTTTGAAATAAATATATATGTATCCTAGTACTCCTGGTGTTATTTGAAGCGCTTGTTTGGTTCTTGTATTATTTTTTGCAAAATGCTATGGCTTCTCCCACACACATAACCATGCGTATATGAGCTCTGCTATACAGATAAGACATTTGAACAGCTGTTATGGTTACTCTAGTTAGGCTATATTTACTCTACTTTAAAGGCCAGTTTTAAAGTGCTAGCAACTCCCATTAAAATATCAGGTTACGTCCACACTTTAACATGGTACAGATAGACAGGATTAGTTCATTTCTTCATCCTAGGTTTAATTAACAGCATTGCTTAATACTGTAATAAATTGCCGGGCCCTCTCTCTGAACAAATACTTGGTAGCGTGGCTAGGGCCGGGAATATTACGACACTAAATTTTGACTTGGTCTTTAATTGAGTTAATCAAATTATTTGCTTGGTCATTAAGGAAAATTTGGAATAATATAATACTGGAAGGTGCTGACACCTTTAAATGACAACTGGACTGAATAGTGCAAACTGTGGGAGGGGGTGATTGCAATGTATAATGATATAAATGGAATCTTCAACGCAACTTGCACCTAAGTATTCTCAACAGATCGCAATACTGAGCTTGATATGACCCCTTAAATATATGAAGATGAAACAATCTGTTGAAAATAAACTTAAATCAAATTGACCACTTTATGCAAAACAAAAGACAAAGAAATTAAGATTATATAATTTTAATAATGATATAAATCTGAGTATATAGAATATATGTATAAAATGGTATAATTACAAAGGAATATTTACATAATCAGAGTCACGAAGTTCGAACGAATAAGAAACTGTTATCTCTCAACAGGAACGATCTTATTATTGAACTTACTCTTGATTAAGAATCTCACCAATCTCACTAACTATCTCATTCCCAACATTTAACTCCACTTACATGACAAAAGTTCTCTGCACTACATATGTGCATGACCTGAACTAATCAACACTTCAATGACCATGAGCACCTTAAAATAATGGAACACTCAAACAACCTTATCTAGAGATGTTTTTCTACAGCTATGTCAGGCAAAATCTTAGATATAGTTCTTCAGATATGTCAGGCAAAATCTCGATATAGCTGTACAGCTATGTCAGGCAAAATCTTAAGATATAGTTGTACAGCTATTTCAGGCAAAATCTTAGATATAGTTCTATAGCTATGTCAGGCAAAATCTCAGATATAGTTCTACAGCTATTTCAGGCAAAATCTTAGATATAGTTCTATAGCTATGTCAGGCAAAATCTCAGATATAGTTCTACAGCTCTGTCAGGCAAAATTTTAGATATAGTTCTACAGCTACAGCTACACTTTTGGCCAGTCCAAGTGTTCTCTTTAGACAGGTTTTACTGTATCCAAGTCTAATAGAAAGTTGTAATCTCTCACAATGTACTCCATGCAATACTATGTAAATTGTTGCCATATTGAGCTGTTTCAATTTGAGAAATCAACTTATTGAGCAAAGGCAATTAACCATTGAATGTAAAGGGCATATACAAAGTTAATACATGTTTTGGTTGCCACTTTTACCTGGTATGAATTCTATAATGTACATTAAGAGAATATTTATGCATAAATGTTTTAGAACAAACATCAGATGTATAGTTCTTTTCTCCCTTTTGAATTCTATAATTTTTGTTATGATTCGACTTCCTTGTAAATGTTTTAGAACTAGCATCACATTTAAAGTTCTTTTCTCAAGTATGAATTCTACAATGTTTGTTAAATTCCACTTTATTGGAAATGTTTTAGAACAAATATCTCATTTACAGTTATTTTCTCCAGTATAAATTCTATAATGTTTGTTAAGATATGACTTTCTTGTAAATGTTTTGGAGCAAACATCACATTTGAAATTCTTTCCTCCAGTATGGATCCCATAATGTTCATTGAGAACTGACTTTATTGAAAATGCTTTCGAACAAACATCACACTTAAAGTTCTTTTCTCCAGTATGAATTCTATGATGTAAGTAAAGAGTATACTTTTGTGCAAATGCTTTCGAACAAACATCACATTTAAAGTTCTTTTCTCCAGTATGAATTTTATAATGTTTGTTAAGACCTGACTTACTTGTAAATGTTTTTGAACAAATATCACATTTGAAATTCTTTTCTCCAGTATGAATTCTATAATGTGTGTTAAGATATGACTTTGTTGTAAAAGTTTTGGAACAAACATCACATTTGGAATTCTTTTCTCCAGTATGAATTCTATAATGTCTGTTAAGATTTGACTTTATTGAAAATGTTTTAGAACAAACATCACATTTGAAATTTTTTTCTCCAGTATGAATTTTATAATGTCTGTCAAGACATGGCTTATTTGTAAATGTTTTTGAACAAACATCACATTTGAAATTCTTTTCTCCAGTATGAATTCTATAATGTTTGTTGAGATTTGACTTTATCGAAAAAGTTTTGGAACAAACATCACATTTGAAATTCTTTTCTCCAGTATGAATTCGAAAATGTCTGTTAAGATCTGACCTTGTTGAAAATGCTTTAGAACAAACTTCACATTTGAAATTCTTTTCTCCAGTATGAATTCTATGATGTATGTTAAGAGTAGACTTTTGTGCAAACATTTTAGAACAAACATCACATTTAAAGTTCTTTTCTCTAGTATGAATTATATAATGTTTGTTAAGATTTGACTTTATTGAACATGTTTTAGAACAAATATCGCATTTAAAATTCTTTTCTCCAGTATGAATTCTATGATGTATGTTAAGAGTAGACTTTTGTGCAAAAGTTTTAGAACAAACATCACATTTAAAGTTCTTTTCTCTAGTATGAATTCTATAATGTTTGTTAAGATTTGACTTTATTGAACATGTTTTAGAACAAACATCACATTTAAAATTCTTTTCTCCAGTATGAATGCTTGTAAATGTTTTACTAGAAGTAGCATCATTCATCAAAGAAGCAGAACTATTTGTTAAACTTTTGGCAGTTTTTATCCCATCAAGATTAATTATCACACCATCAACATCATTTATCACACCATCAACATCATTGATCACACCATCAACACCATTTATCACACCATCAGCGTTATTTATCATAGTTTTACCATAAGTTATCACATCATCAGCATCTTTTAGTATATCACCATCATTGCTACCAAAGTCCATTATGTTTTCCATAGTAAAGGTGAATTCAGCATTAGTTCCCTGGTCTTGTGTTTACCTCAATATATTAAATAGATACTATTCCTGAATAAAGTATATGAATTTATTCAATGATGGTGAATCTTCTACCAATCTCAGATAGTTCTTGATGTATCCTTTATGTATGGTATGGAATTCATACAAGACTCTTATGTCACACTATCATTTGGTTTCTTGTCCAAAGAATCATTCTCTTTCAGTCCAAAATAGCATGTGTATGTCTAAAATCATCAAATATTAACACTAGCACCTCATAAAAATGTACCACTTTTTATTATGTCTTCCTCTGTTTTCAGCAGTATCGTTATAATATACATGTATAGTATCCTAGTATTAAGCAAGTTTTGCTTATCATTGTCTTAAATTGTATGTAGATTAACTGTAACTAGGAGGCCTGTGGCCTTAAAAGTTTTGAAATAAATATATATGTATCTTAGTACTCCTGGTGTTATTTGAAGCACTTGTTTGGTCCTTGTATTATTTGCATAATGCTATGGCTTCTCCCACACACTTAACTATGCAATTATAAGTTTATCTGCTACACAGATAAGACATTTGAACAGCTGTTATGGTTACTCTAGTTACTATATTTACTCTTTAAGATAAGCAGGTTGTATCAAGTCTAGTTTGTTTATTTGGCATTTATGCACCTTATACAGCAATATGTGTTTGATAGCTTATTGGATAAGCTAATGTTCCTGGCCAAAAAGAAAACATAATTTTCACCCAGATTTCAGTCTACCAATTCATGTTATGCCAAACTAGTCCATCTAATCTTCCTTATCAGTCTCAATACAATTTTTATCAGAAATATAAAGAACAAAAATGTACCACCATGACTGTACTAGACATGACTTTATCGTATGGTCTGTAAAATGAAGCCCTCTGATTGGTCAGTTCTTGTGCTGTACCAATCTGTACTGCTACTGAGATTGTCCCTGTTGATCATCTCCGTCGAAATACAGAAAATATTGGTACGGAGGGGACAATCTGAGTAGCAATGACAGAGGATCACACAATAAAAACGTTATTGAATGATTTGAAGTGCAATACAGGATATATTCTGTCTCAATATTCTGTATTGGCACTCGACTTCATCTCGTACTAGTATGGAATTTCTCGAGCAGAATATATCCTGTATTGCACTTCAAATTATACAATAACTTATATTCTAGAACATGTGCAGGGGCTTTGCCTCCTTTCAGTCAGGAGGGGTGCGATTGCCAAAAATATTTCAGTTTTTAGTCAGGGGCATTTTTAGATTGTCGTATAGACAAGCCAAAAAATTAAAATTTATCTTGAATTTTACAAAAATTGATGCAACTTTTTATTTGTAATGGGGGGGGGGGGTGGCTACGCCTATGATGTATCTATATGGAATTGTTGCTTTGAATATTATTCTGATTGCAACAAAGGAACTTGCAAATATAATTTTATAGCTGAATTTTATACTATCTTACATACAATTTTCAATGATCTGAACAATGTTTATATATACAGTATTGTTTTCCACTTTTATTTAGGCTATGGCAGAAAAGGAACATCAAAACAGCATTTAATCCAAGAGAGAGATCGAAAATATGTAATCACTCAAATACTTGTCAGTGGATTTGGATCAAGTTTTTTTATCCTGATGCCAAATAATCAATGAATAACTATGAATAATAATAATATATCACTTATATGAATCAAAGAGTACAAGTACAATAATGAATATTTATTTTATTATAATTTACATGTAATATTACAATTATAAGCAAAACATGCACTGATAAATCTCTTTAGACTGTTACAGTTGTATGAATAAAGTATTGGTGGTGTTGATGGTCTATCATCCATCATTTTTTGCATCGAATTACTGCCACCCTTTGGCATTTAAGTGGAATATGGGGCATGCATTCTAAAACATTTTTCTCATTCCCACTGCAGTCAAACATAATGAAAGATGGGTTGGCTTCACTCAGAAGAGAAAGGTCCTCTATAAACTGAACTCTTTTGTAAGGTTGTGAGTTTTGTCGACAGATTACTTTTGCAGTTGGTTGGTTACTTATGCGCCATCGATCCATATTATCTCCACAGATGTATCTACGTTTCAGTTTTCCTGGCATGTAGAATGTCTCCTCATATTTTATTTTGTTAATTCGTATTTTTATAGTTTCTATCCTCAGATCACAGAATACAATAATTCTCTTAAATCCATCGCAGTAGACATCAACTCCATGGTTGTAGCTACATTTTGATAGATTTTCCTCATCACCGTTACATTTAACATGACTCATAACTATATCATCATTTGCGTTGTTTTCTGTATCAAATATGCCATATTTATCTTCTCCAATGACATAATCACCTACAAGAATTAGGTTACCATTAAAGATTAAGAATGCATTGCATTTACAAAAAAGGATTTTTTCTTCAATTATTTCTCCTTACTTGTTGAGTCATGTGGAGTGTATCCCCTGCATGCAACTTTTGTTTCATTGATTCCCCATCCATGTGCACAGACTGCACCACGTTTACTGTTAAAATGGATCTCCACCTGACCATAACCTTTTGATACCAGTTCTGGTCTTGCGGTAAAGTTGGTTGGTAGACTCTCTAAAAGTAGAGGATCAATTCTTTAGCTTTTGTTTTTCATATTCTTGTGTATCTCCCATTCACCTGGTGCACAGCCAACAGCAAAACAAAACTGAACTGTTCCCAGGATTTGTAGAACATTTATCTTACAATGCTACAGCAGGGCTGTCAACTTGGGACCATCTAACATAATTTTGGACACCTAAAAAAAACGATTTTTAAAAATATCAACAAGATGTGTGATTTGCGTGATATTTGATCATACACGCTAAATTTATGCATGATTTCTATTTTTCCAGCAAATGCGTAACAATCACGCCTAATGCGTGAGGGTTGACAGGGCAGCTACAGATATGTCAGGCAAAATCTTAGATAAAGTTCTACAGCTATGTCAAGCAAAATCTAGAGATATTTTTCTACAGCTATGTCAGGCAAAATGTTAGATATAGTTCCAACAGCTATGTCAGGCAAAATCTTAGATAAAGTTCTACAGCTATGTCAGACAAAATGTTGGATATAGTTCTACACTTATGTCAGGCAAAATCTTAGATATAGTTCTACATCTATGTCAGGCAAAATTTTAGATATAGTTCTACAGCTATGTCAGACAAAATGTTGGATATAGTTCTACAGTTATGTCAGGCAAAATCTTAGATATAGTTCTACAGCTCTGTCAGACAAAATGTTGGATATAGATCTACAGTTATGTCAGGCAAAATCTTAGATATAGTTCTACATCTATGTCAGGCAAAATTTTAGATATAGTTCTACAGTTATGTCAGACATATGCACAAGTTAAATACATTACCATGGTTGTGCCAGAATAAAACAATTAGTATAATATGAACTTAGGACACCTTTTTAATGCTAAAACTAAAATAAAAGATTAACAACCTCTTTTTACCTTAAAATGTTTACCTGGCATATTACTGTGACAAAAGACAGCTGGATAGTCATAGTCGTACTTATGCCATCGATAACATGAACTGCTTGTATCAATGATGCAGTCCATTCCTCCATCAAACCTCTCCTCACATCTCAATTTATGGGTAATATAGTTATCAAATGAGTAATTGGATCTGAAGTGATACACAGAGGTTGTTGTGTATTCAGGTGGGAAACCCAACAGTCTGCATATAACCCTTGCTTCTTGGATTCTCCATTGCCCATTGCATACCCATAGTCTGCATCTACACTCTTTTGTTTTAGGTGATATATCATAGAGGCTCATTTCTGGAATACCTGTAAATAATGTTGTCGTGTCAAATACTTGCTTTACCTAATGCTGTAAAATACATCTTCGAATTTCAAGGTGGTTGAAGGTGGGGTACTAATAACTGAAACCTTGTGAAGCAAGATGGTCAAATAAGAATTATTGTGAAATTATAATATGAACTGTTCCTCAGTATAATGTACCTTTGTATTGTCCCTCATTTTCTAGACTTATATTCAAGTGCCTCATATCACAAGTTAAAATAATGGTATCACATCGATGATGCCAATATGGTATTTTAGCTCTTTCATCCCATGAGTCGTATGTGCAATCTTTAAGATGACCTTCATCCCCCATGCATTGCAGATCAGTCTCTACGTTTATACCCCCTGGATGAAATTGTAACTTCTTTAGAATGAAACTTGATTCATCATATCCCAACATTCTACAGACGACTCTCGTGACATTGTAGTGCCATACGTTTTCTCGATACCTATAAGTACACACAGGAAGCCAACGACTTTCATTTTGAGCTCGAGCAAGTAGTCGTCCCTGATGCCCACCTTCTAGACGAAATTGGGAATGTTCAAGAATAGCTACAATGAATTAATGGTCGGTTTAAACCAATTTTGAATTACACATGCCAATTAATCTGTTTGCAGAAATCTGTTTTTGAAAGTTTTTTCTTAGTCTGGTAATAATTTTCATCAACAGGCAACTCTTTTACTCATTTGTTCACAAAGGTTAGGAAAATCAAACTTACGATTTGGCCCTTCTGGACATTGAATTTCTACAAGTTTACGAAGGTATTGTCCTTTATATACATCATGTCTCCAATTAGACGATGAAAATACCTGGCATTGTTCAAGTTCTGTCTCTGTTCCTTCACAGGAAAACGCCTTTGGAAATGCTCCACCATAATGTGTGAAATAAATTTCCTGTTTTACCTCAGTAAAACGTAATCTTGTATATCTTGGATCACCTCCTTTCCTTTGGCATACCAATTTTGCCATATGTTTGTCTGCCATAGATACTGGTTGCCATTTGTTTTCAATTTTAACCTCAAAAACACCAACCTTCAGTGTGCTGTTTAAAGTATTGAATCTAATTGGAATTTTGTGACATGTTAAACTGAGGAGTTTGCCTGGACAAAGTGATGGATACATTTTTCTCACTGGCTCTTTATGTTGACAATCCTTTATGTTGCTTTCATTTCCAAAGCATTGGACCTGATGAAACCAAACTGGTGTCTTTCTTGACCATCCATGATCTTTTGATGTTTGGATAATCTGTCCATCCTTGCTATCTTCTCCCAATTGTCTACATAACACTTTGCCAATGTGTTGAAGATTTGACGAGGAAAGGCAAATATAACCCCATATTCCTTCATGTTGAACTTGTATTCCATTCGCTGCATCAAGCTTTATCTCATCATGTGATTCATGCTTGTGGCATATTGCAATTGCATCATGTCTTTTCTAAAGCCAATGTTAACATACAATAATACATCATATGGGAAAAATTGGCAATATTCTATAAAGCTGTGTATATATTATACATACCAGGCCCGTAAGACACTTTTCTCCAAGGGGGGTGCGGTTTTTAGCAATTACTAAAGAGAATATAAAATTTTTTTGCCGCGTAAATCAAATCGCGTAAGACAGAGGGGGGGGGGGTCAGTTACTCCCTATATTGGTTTGGAATTAACAAAATGCAACTTACAAACGTTCCAATTGTTTTGTGGGGGGGGGGTGTGAGGACTGGTCCACTCCCCCTAGAAAATTTTACTGTTTTGAGATGCTATTTGGTGCTTTCTGGGCACTTTCAAAGTGTAAGTTTCTAAGTAGTACGCCACCACCATGGGAATAAGAGTTGGGTGAATAAAAAAACGAGCATTCAGGGGTGTCTGGGGGTTCTCCCCCAGGAAAATTTTGAAATTTGGTTGTATTTGGAGCGAATTTGCAACCATCTGGTACGCCTGTGCGTTATGAGTCAATAAGAAAAATGTGAATTTTTTTCAAATTCTTTTGGGGGGTGTCAAAGAGGATGAGAGGGTGAAGTGGGGTGGGGTGCCAGTAGGGGAGCAAGGGGTTGTCTCCCAGAAACATTTACCATATCAAGGTGCTATTTGATGATGTCTGGTCACTTAAAAAATGTCTGAGACAATACATGAAATTCAGAATATTTTCTTTTGTTTTGTGGGGGATGTAAGGGGTGGCTAACTCTCCTAGAAAATTTTACAATTTAAAGATGATATTTGGTGCTTCTGGGCACTTTTAAAGTGTATTAGTCAATAAAAACATTGAAAAACAATCACAATTTTTTTCAAATTTTGGGGGTGTCAAAGGGGGGGGGGGGTGGAGGGGTGCCAGAGGGGGAGCAAGTGTTTGTCCCCCATATCAAAATTTACAATATCAAGGTGCTATTCGATGAAGTTTGGGCACTTTAAATGTGTCTGTGCCTTCACAATTTTACGACGCTATTTGGTGCTTTCTGGGCACTTTCAAAGTGTATGAGTCAATTAAAGAATTTGAGAAAATCACAATTTTTTTTTTGGGGGGGGTCAAGGGGGGGGGCGCCAGGGGGGGAGGGGGTTATGCAAGTGCAAGATGCAAGAGGGGGAGCAAGTCCCCCAGAAACACTAACTACAGTGTATATTAAGGAGCTATTTGATGATGTCTGGGCACTTTAAAAGTGTCTGAGACAAAACACTAAAATAAATTTAGAACTTTTCCATTGTTTTGTGGGGGGGGGGGGGGGGGTGTGAGGGGTGGCCAATACCCCTAGAAAATTTTACAATTTTAAGATGCTTTTTTGTGCTTTCTGGGTACTTTCAAAGTGTATGAGTCAATGAAAAAAAATTACAAAAAAAATATTTTTTTTCAAAATTTTTTTTCAAATTTATTTTGGGGGGTGACAAAGGGGGGTGCGGTCGCACCCATCGCACCCCCCCCATCTGACGGCCCTGCATACAATGCAAATACACTGAGATCTCATGAATCTCAATAGATAAATATACATGTACATAAATCAAAAGAAACCAAAATGCTGTATCTAATAGTATACATATTTTGTGTAAATAAATACTTATTCATTCAGTATTGGAATTCACCGAATTATACCTGTAGATGACTACAACATTTTTACAATATTTCCATTGGACATAACACAGTATTTTGTAAATACTATACCTCACATTCTTCAATTTCTCCCCATGGAGTATGTGTGCATTGTCCTAAAAGTGTCTCATTCTATTGGACATAACACAGTATTTTGTAAATACTATACCTCGCATTCTTCAATTTCTCCCCATGGAGTATGTGTGCATTGTCCTAAAAGTGTCTCATTCTATTGGACATAACACAGTATTTTGTAAATACTATACCTCGCATTCTTCAATTTCTCCCCATTGGGTACGTGTGCATTGTCCTAAAAGTGTCTCATTCTATTTGACATAACACAGTATTTTGTAAATACTATACCTCACATTCTTTAGTTCTTCCCCATGGAGTATGTGTGCATTGTCCTAAAATGTTTCATTCAATTGGACATAACACAGTATTTTGTAAATACTATACCTCACATTCTTTAGTTCTTCCCCATGGAGTATGTGTGCATTGTCCTAAAGTGTCTCATTCAATTGGACATAACACAGTATTTTGTAAATACTATACCTCACATTCTTTAGTTCTTCCCCATGGAGTATGTGTGCATTGTCCTAAAGTGTCTCATTCAATTGGACATAACACAGTATTTTGTAAATACTATCCCTCACATTCTTCAATTTCTCCCCATGGAGTATGTGTGCATTGTCCTAAAATGTTTCATTATATTGGACATAACACAGTATTTTGTAAATACTATACCTCACATTCTTCAATTTCTCCCCATGGGGTATGTGTGCATTGTCCTAGATATGTCTCATTCTATTGGACATAACACAGTATTTTGTAAATACTATACCTCACATTCTTCAATTTCTCCCCATGGGGTATGTGTGCATTGTCCTAGATATGTCTCATTCTATTGGACATAACCCAGTATTTTGTTAATACTATACCTCACATTCTTCAATTCCTCCCCATGGAGTATGTGTGCATTGTCCTAAAATGTCTCATTCTATTGGACATAACACAGTATTTTGTAAATACATTACCTCACATTCTTCAATTCCTCCCCATGGAGTATGTGTGCATTGTCCTAAAAGTGTCTCATTCTATTGGACATAACACAGTATTTTGTAAATACTATACCTCACATTCTTCAATTTCTCCCCATGGAGTATGTGTGCATTGTCCTAAAATGTTTCATTATATTGGACATAACACAGTATTTTGTAAAAACTATACCTCACATTCTTCAATTTCTCCCCATGGAGTATGTGTGCATTGTCCTAAAATGTTTCATTCTATTGGACATAACATAGTATTTTGTAAATACTATACCTCACATTCTTCAATTTCTCCCCATGGAGTATGTGTGCATTGTCCTAAAAATGCCTCATTCTATTGGACATAAGACAGTATTTTGTAAATACTATACCTCACATTCTTCAATTTCTCCCCATGGAGTATGTGTGCCTTGTCCTAAAATGTTTCATTCAATTGGACATAACATAGTATTTTGTAAATACTATACCTCACATTCTTCAATTGCTCCCCATGGAGTATGTGTACATTGTCCTAAAATGTTTCATTCAATTGGACATAACACAGTATTTTGTAAATACTATACCTCACATTCTTCAATTTCCCCCATGGAGTATGTGTGCATTGTCCTAAAAGTGTCTCATTCTATTGGACATAACACAGTATTTTGTAAATACTATACCTCACATTCTTCAATTTCTCCCCATGGAGTATGTGTGCATTGTCCTAAAATGTTTCATTACATTGGACATAACATAGTATTTTGTAAATACTATACCTCACATTCTTCAATTCCTCCCCATGGAGTATGTGTGCATTGTCCTAAAATGTCTCATTCTGTTGGACATAACACAGTATTTTGTAAATACTATACCTCACATTCTTCAATTTCTCCCTATGGAGTATGTGTGCATTGTCCTAAAATGTTTCATTATATTGGACATAACACAGTATTTTGTAAAAACTATACCTCACATTCTTCAATTCCTCCCCATGGAGTATGTGTGCATTGTCCTAAAATGTCTCATTCTGTTGGACATAACACAGTATTTTGTAAATACTATACCTCACATTCTTCGATTTCTCCCCATGGAGTATGTGTGCATTGTCCTAAAAGTGTCTCATTCCATTTGACATAACACAGTATTTTGTAAATACTATACCTCACATTCTTCAATTTCTCCCCATGGAGTATGTGTGCATTGTCCTAAAATGTTTCATTCTATTGGACATAACACAGTATTCTGTAAATACTATACCTCACATTCTTCAATTTCTCCCTATGGAGTATGTGTGCATTGTCCTAAAATGTCTCATTCTATTTGACATAACACAGTATTTTGTAAAAACTATACCTCACATTCTTCAATTCCTCCCCATGGAGTATGTGTGCATTGTCCTAAAAGTGTCTCATTCCATTTGACATAACACAGTATTTTGTAAATACTATACCTCACATTCTTCAATTTCTCCCCATGGAGTATGTGTGCATTGTCCTAAAAGTGTCTCATTCCATTGGACATAACACAGTATTTTGTAAAAACTATACCTCACATTCTTCAATTTCCCCCATGGAGTATGTGTGCATTGTCCTAAAAGTGTCTCATTCTATTGGACATAACACAGTATTTTGTAAATACTATACCTCACATTCTTCAATTTCTCCCCATGGAGTATGTGTGCATTGTCCTAAAAGTGTCTCATTCCATTTGACATAACACAGTATTTTGTAAATACTATACCTCACATTCTTCAATTTCTCCCCATGGAGTATGTGTGCATTGTCCTAAAAGTGTCTCATTCCATTGGACATAACACAGTATTTTGTAAAAACTATACCTCACATTCTTCAATTCCTCCCCATGGAGTATGTGTGCATTGTCCTAGATATGTCTCATTTCCAGTACAGTTGAAGTTAGCAATACCATAATCTCTTTTTCCTTGTCCCCATTCTTTGCTATTCGTTCTATCCTCAATACTTTCTGTATGGAAATAATAATGGAAAATGTCTGTCAAATACAAGTGATTGGAAGTAGGCAGTCTCTTTTGAATTATCAATTATTTTGTAATCAAAGTCCAAAATGTTTCCTAGTAATGTTTCACACCTGATGCATATATAGGAATTTCTGTTTTACTCGCATCATAACCAAGATGTCGGCATACTACTCTGGCGTTTTCTATGGTCCAGCCTTTGTTGCAAATCCTAGCCCAAGGAACCTTTCTTCCAAGGTGACGGTAATATATTTCTACTCTTCCTTTAGCTTTGTCAACAAAGTCTCCAGCCAATTTCACATCATAGTTATCTTGTTTTGGAGGTGACTTGTCTTAAAACATTGTCATTTCAGTCATACTTTTTTCATTGAATCAAATTAATGTCTAAATATAACTTTGTTAATTGGTGATATTACATGTACATGTAAGCCTCTTATATTTAATGTCCCTCCATCTTAATTTTGTGCATATTGCTTTCTGCTGTGAAACAGCAAAGATAATATTTTCACTTACCTATTGATGCAGATATCCCCCAAATGAGATAACTAAGAAGTACCACTTGACTGTAGATGCTTTTAACAATTTGAACCATCTTCACCTTTCAACACTACCTGATGCTATGCATTCATATCTGTGGATAAAATATTATGTGGTTATAACTCATGATAGATCAGCATGTTTTGGATATAAAGCGTGATATGTTGAACATATTTGAAATAAAATGTGACATTTATGTGAAAATGTTGTGGTTCTTTCTTTGGTATTGATACAGCAGTACACTCTCATTTCAACAATTATTGTGAATGCTTGCTCAAATGATGCATTAGACAGTAAAGTATTCTTTATCATTTTATTTCAATTAAGTATTATTATACCATTAAATGAATCGCTAGTTTTAGAATATATTTCATATAAATATTGCTACTAGCAACAATTTACCTATGACACCATAACTCTGGTAAATCATATCTTCTTTGGTGTATCAAAGTTTGGAAGCTAACTGACCTTCATTGCTGTCTTCCTCTTAGAAATGCATCATTGGATATTTATCTCCAGTTGGAACCAGATCAAGACACTAACATTGCTGTTTTGGTAGGTCATTGAAACGTTACTCAATTTTTAGAAATGGCGTCTGCTCCTTAACAAATGCATTATGGGATATTAATTTCCAGTTGGAACCAGATGTAGACACTGATAATGCTGTTTTGGTAGGTCATCGGAATGTATCTTCATTTTTAGAAACTGACGTCTGCTCCTTAACAAATGCATTATGGGATATTCATTTCCAGTTGGAACCACATCTAGACACTGATACTGCTGTTTGGTCATCGGAATGCATCTTCATTATTAGAAACTGATGTCTGCTTTTTAACAAATGCATTATGGGATATTCATTTCCAGTTGGAACCACATCTAGACACTGATACTGCTGTTTTTGTAGGTCATTGGAATGTTACCTCATTTTTAGAAACTGATGTCTGCTTTTTAACAAATGCATTATGGGATATTCATTTCCAGTTGGAACCAGATCTAGACACTGATACTGCTGTTTTGGTAGGGCATGGGAATGTAGCCTTGGATATTGCCAGGATATTGCTCACACCTGTTGATATATTAAAGGTAAGATCTCCATGCATGACATTCATTTTACGGGGTTCTACATTAATAAACAGACAGATTTCATCTAACTTTCATGCTATTTCCATGAAGACCACTCTATATTTTTAATTATTTTCTATTTTATATTATAAGCAATTTTGAATAACAGTAAAACCTTTGTAAGTGGAACACATTGGAACCTCTAAAGAATTCCACTAATACATTTACATAACATTAATTTAAGATCATTTGGTCACTGGACTTTGAAGTGGCCCACTAAGAATGTGTTCCACTTACAGAGGTGTTCCAATTAACAGGTTTTATATATTTATTTTAAATAACCTAAATTCAAACTACAAATACAATACCTTTACATACATACTTTTGGGGAAATCTCTTATCCTATTTTAAAAATTTATTTCCTGCGTTGATGTACTCTTGGATTTGTCACAGAAAACAGATATAACCCAGCATGCGTTAGAGGCATTGTCACGCAGCCGTGTCAGACGTGTGTATACAGTTGGACGGCGAGGCCCTCTACAGGTGGCATTCACTATCAAAGAATTAAGAGAAATGACAAAGATTCCTGACTGTACTCCTGTGATAAACAAAGAAGACATCACACCATTGGAAAGCATAATAAAAGGTACATTTTCACTTTTGGGTCATTCAATAAGTTTATAAGGAGTTGAGAAATGAAATGGGAATAATTTTTTCAAGTGGGACTCTGATATAATTTCATGATATTTTTAATCTCATTCTAACCCTTAGATGAAGGTTAATTTTTTTACCATGTATCAATGAGGTTAGATTTCTAACCCTTGTGTGATGCACAGGGGTTAGATATCTAACCCTTGTGCCCTTGTTCAGGTTAAGGCAGGTTAAATATCTAACCCTTGTGCGTCGCACAGGGGTTAGATATCTAACCCTTATGTGTAACACACAGGGGTTAGATATCTAAAACTGAAGTTAATTTCTACATATAAACACTGAATGTTATTCCATTTTAGGGAATACAGGCTCAAACTGAAGCTAATTTCTTCATGTAAACACTCAATGTTATTCCATTTTAGGGAATACAGGCTCAAACTGAAGTTAATTTCTACATATAAACACTGAATGTTATTCCATTTTAGGGAATACAGTCTCAAACTAGCTAATTTCTTCATGTAAACACTGAATGTTATTCCATTTTAGGGAATACAGGCTCAAACTGTAGCTAATTTCTACATAATGGAAAATGCACTCATTGGCTCACACAGTGAGCCTATGGGATTGACCAGGCGTCCGTCCGTCCGTCCGTCCGTTGGTCCGTCCGTCCGTCCGTCTGTCCGTCCGTCCATCCGTCCGTCAACATTGGCCGCACAAATTAAAACTGCTATTCGGATTGAGTCATATCCACATTCATTTTATGCATATCCATAATGCCTATTTGACCTATCATCGCCATTTCCCAAGTTCGCCCGGTTTCCGAGAAATTGCGGATTTTGACGTCAAAAAGTCAACTTTTCTGTAAATACTAGACACTTTGTTGAAGTGGAACTTTCAAATAACTTTTAGTAGTTGGTGTATATGCAACTCATGTCCTCTGAAGATTTCAAATCTCTTGGAATTACGGTTTTTGGTGTTTACTCTATAAAATTTGAAAAAAAGTAGGACTTCGTCATTTTCAAGAAACTTTCTCATGTATAAAGTCAATGGCAGGTTTTGTGATTGACAAGATTCTTAAAGTTTGCCTTATACTTGATCATTTCCTGCAATAAATTACATCATTAATAGATTTAAGCATTCCCTACATATTTCTCAATATATGTCAGCATCAAATTTTTACCGTTTTTGAAATATTTGACGTCAAAAAACAGTAAAAATAAGTTATTTTTCAACTTGCTTCAATTTGACCAAATTTTAACTCCCGGGATGTAACATTTTGAAACGTTCACAGAATATGTATAGAGAACATATCTACATAATTTTTTTCATTTGTACATCTCTTTACTCGAAAAAATAGTTTGCTAAATTTGAGAAATAAGAACCATTGTTTTATAAAGAGAATTTAATAGATTCACCATTTTTTATCAGTCAATGGTATGGAATCTTAAACTATATCTAATTTTATTAACCCATTATGTTTCTTTTGCACTTCAGATATTCCAAGGCCAAGGAAGAGACTATCTGAGCTTATGATAAAAACTGCAAAGGCTGAAATGACAGACTCATCCAAAGAATGGCATTTGAAGTTCCTACGTAGTCCATTAGAGATCATAGCAGACAATACAAACTCACGTGTTGGAGCCATACGTCTTGGAATCAACAAACTTGAGGTTTGTTCAGGCCTTGATATATTTATTGACTTCGTGGGCGTTCGGTGGGTTCGATCGCACCTTTCACACATAGATAATAAAAAATAGAACCATTGGTTAGAAGAAAAGAGCTTTAAAATGCTTTTTATTTGAAGCTTCTAGCTCAATTTTGAAGGAAGTTGCATCGATTTTTGTAAAATTCAAAACAAATCTTAAGAAAAATCTTTATTTTGGTAGCTTATGCCACAATTGCATCCCGCTGACTGAAAACTGAAATTCTTTTGGCGATTGCACTGGAAGCGATTGACTGAAAGCTGGATATGCCCTTGGACTTAGTATATATCATCCTCCGAACACAGGCCTCTAGAACTCATACATTAAGAAGTAGAAAGAAGGAACATAGTGGATGATGTCTGGACCCCTGTGTTCGAAGGATGAGTATATAGTTCATGGTCACATAGTCAGTCTACGATAGTATCATCAAAATTGCAAGTATACACATAACATATGCACAACTTGTGAAGTATTATTCATGGTTGAGGAATGATTTGAATTATCATTATACTGACAGACAGGTTGAGTCATTACATATTATTTTGATATTGCCATAATCAAAAGATTGATCCTTTGTACTGCCATATACATGAAATGTGCAACACTTGTTATATTACACATTTACAGGGAATTACTGTAGATTTTTATACCACTTACATAGGAGGAATTTAAGTTTTAAACTTTAAATTAAACAATGGTTTCAGGACAGCTAATTAAACAATACACGTAAAACTATAATACAGAGCAAACACCACCTCTTTAAAATTTCCCAAACCAAAATATGTCAAAATCAAGTCCATTTGAGGCCAATAGCAAAACATAATAATGCAGTCAAAGAGTGTAATTTTAATAGTACTATCCAGATTTATTACAGCTTTGTATTTAATTAGAGTTATATGCTCTTGGAAAAAATGTGTTATTTTTTAACTCTTAGGGTCCCTTAGATGAGAAACAAAAATCTATACCCACAGAGGAAGAGGAGTCGTTGCCATGTGGACTGGTGAGTAACCATGGTAACAGGAAGATGTTTTATTACATTATTTTATTATAGAATGATAATAACAGATTAAATGATTGATGAATAAAGATTGGTGTAGTACTTGAGGTCCTACATGTAGACCCTCAAAGAAAAACATCAACTTCATGTGTAGATCTGTTATAAACACTTTTTGCAATTATATCTCTCCCATATTTGCTCATATTTTGAATCTGAAAAATACCCCAAATGTTGAACATTTTTGCTTGGGCCCAGGTGTAAAGCTATATGTTTTTGCTCAGATTTTGATATTACTTTATTTATTTGCTATAGGTGTTACGAAGTATCGGATACAAAAGCATAAGTATAGATGGTGCCATTCCATTTGATACAAAACAAGGGATTATAAAAAATACTGCTGGTCGGGTACATGGTGAAAATGGTAAGATGTAATTTCAAATGTTTCATGCTTCCTATATGATGATTTGTTGAGTTGATTGTAATTTGTATGTCACCACAAGATGTATCATGTTTAAAGTTTCTAAATCAGCTGATACATATTGCACTTTGTAAGTTTCATTGCAGGTTTTAGCTCATAGATCTTAGAGGTTTTCCCTGTTTCTATATAAAGCAAAATGTTTTAAAGAAATTAATATTTTGAATTATATTGGTTATACATGTACTTTGTGATTTCATCTACATTCTTGGTTTGGAGAATGAAGTTCATCAGTCTTCTGCGTGTTATGCCTGCATTGGACAATTTTGATATTTTTGCATATCGTAGATTTATATGTCCTCATTTGAATATCCATAATTTAATTTGGGTGATATTTCTATATTTTTCATAAAAAAATTATGATCTACTGAATGTTATGCTTGCTTCAGACTTTCTTGTAGATTTAAATGTCCTCTTTTGAGTATTCATAATTTAATTTGAGTGTTATTTCTATATTTTTCATGAAAAATTTATTAGCCCAGGAGACTGTTCTCTAAACCGAGACTTGTCCTTTTCATCCTGTCAGACCATTGAACAGTGCTAATTTTATATATTACTGGCTCTATTCCTGCAATATTATTTCTACTTTCTAGCATGAAAGGTTCTCTCTCTGATGATTTTGGTTGACATCACTTCTCCTCATACTTGCGATTTATCCTTGTTGATAATCTGATAATGATGCATGTGCACATGTATATAACTTATTGCCTTCTCTTCGTTAGTGTAATTTAATTAATTCCCAAAATAGGCTGATATCACTTATGTGACTTAAGGAAATACTCCCTTTGGCACACCTGGGATTGTGCCGGGACTATATAAGTGGCTACAATTGTTCAATTCATCAGTCTCTTAGTAGCTCTCCATAGATTCACAATATTCAACATGCAGACCATACTCGCCATTTTCGTAGGATGTGTTGCAGCAGTGGCAATGGCCAGCGATTATGCCACGTAAGTAATTTTCTGTGTTCGACACTGATGTATTTATTTTTTTTAAATTGAAGGCATGAGCACAGATTTATTTCAGTTCATTTTGTGGTAAATGCATAGAGTAGATAAACATTATATTTGTATGACATACACATACATGTTTTTTGTATATTCAGTAATGTGTTATAATGTCCGTTGATCCTAATGTTGCCATCTGTGCTTATTCAGTGGAGTTTTCAATCAGTTCGTGTCATCTTATTTATTAAGTTTCAAAGTAATCATATTATGTCATGAACAAATTCCCCAGCATGATAATCTCATTGTATTTCCAGCAAAGCATATGAGCCCAAATACCCAACTCATGGTTACCAGAGCAATGATGGTTACCAGCAGGAATCTTATGTCGCCCCAAGCTACAACAGCCATGACAGCTACAAAGCCCCAAGCTACAACACTCATGACAGCTACAAAGCCCCGAGTTACAACAGCCATGACAGCTACAAAGCCCCAAGTTACAACAGTTATGAAGCCCCAAGCTACAACACCCATGACAGCTACAAAGTCCCAAGTTACAACAGCCATGACAGCTACAAGGCCCCAAGTTACGACAGCCATGACAGCTACAAAGTCCCAAGCTACGACAGCTACGAGACCAAGAGCTACAGTCACTGCAACAGCTACGGATATGGGTCCTACATGTACAACACATGCAGAAAATGTGCCACCACATACAGCAGCTTCACATGCCCCAAGAGCTACTACCCAGCAGAGACACATGTTGCCCAGCCAAGCAATGGACATGATAGCTACAATACCTACAACAGCTACAACACATACCAGGCCCCTGCCCAGAAGTTCCACTTCAAGCACTCTGATGACACCTGTTTCTGGCAGTGTGATGAGGCTGGAAAAGCCCTTGCCCGTCCCTGCCCTTATGGACTCGTCTTCGATGAATACAAGGGTGTCTGTGTTACCAAGGAATACTAAACTAACTCATTATTTTATTTTATGGACTTTCACTTTGAAATAAATATTTTTAAAAATGTCATGAAAGTTTATTATAAATACATTGCGCTCGACTGCAAATATTTTGTCATCAACTTGAAATGAATAAAATAATGAATTATATAAATATGTATACACTTGTTAATTATTTATAATGGATGTAATTAGAAGTTGTACATAAAGTTTAAGTAGGGATATAGAGGATCTAAGCTATCCATCAGTTCATCCATCCATTCTTCCATAGAGTTGAAACCTTCATATCATTTGTCAGGTTGTCATATTTGATTCATATTTGATATGGTAATCTGAGACACTACTGTCGTCAGTTATATCTAGCTCATGCATCCATTCTTTCCATTCAGATTGACATATATGGTTCATATTTGATATAACAATTTCAGATAATACTATTGTTGGTTATACCTAGCACATGTAGCATGGACTGTCAAAATCAGCACTGATATTTGTATAGGGTGTTGTTTTCCCCCAAATGAAGTTTAAGTAGAGATATAGAGGAACTGTTCATCCATCCATTCTTCCACGGAGTTGATAACCTTTATATACCAGTTGTCAAATAGACATATGGTTCATATTTGATATTAAAATCCAAGACACTAATGTTGGTTGTGTTGCGTAGCAGGAAATGCACAAAATCACCCCTGATTTGAGTTAACATATATTGTCTGAATTCAGTCATTGCTGAACTGTTCTTCTATTTCAGGTTTGTACTGCAGTGGATGGGTCAGAAGGGGACCTACAGGGGTCATACTAACCACAATGACTGATGGGTTTGATGTTGGGAAAGTCATAGTGGAAGATCTGAACTCTGGTGCTATACAAGCTGATCATACACATGTTGGATATGATGGCCTTATGGTTACTCTTAATAAATCAGGTATGTATTATGAAGGGATTGAAGTGGTCAAGAGGCTTCATTTTGGAGTATAAATATGCTTATATCCTGATTTCTTAAAAAAGTACTTTTTTAAGATTTTTAATCACTGCTTTCCAATTCTGAGTCTAGTTTTTGCCATCTTCATCAATTTAAGATTGACAAATTAGATTTAATTTTCATTAAAATAAACTTTATTTTCTCAAAATTAAACAATGGTATATAGGGGAAAATAAGCATTTATTTATATATGTAGTACACTGTATAGTATAAAACTTGTAAATATAGTAGCAATATAGAACTGTACATGTACATGTACTACATTGAGTATGTATGAATAAACACATGGACAAAATAGATATACATATAATCGATTAAAACATATGTAAATAAAATAAAGCTTCATCCGAACATACTCATAAAATGTACATAAAAACAAGCAAATAAAAATAATTATATATACATAAATGTAACTCATGTAGGACAATATATACAAAAACTATATCTTTATGTGTATGATTTGATATTCAGAACACAAGGATAAACATATATAAGAATTTGTAATTCCTGAAAGTCAATCCAGTAAAAAGAAATATCACAAATAAGCACTTTTTGTTATTAAATTCCTAATGGTTAAGTGTAAAGTAAAATGAAACTGTGTAATAGATAAAAAAAAAGAAGAATGGAATGATAATTTGATAACCTGCTGAAAATCCCTCCTTGTGTTTTCTAAAATCAATAGTAGATTATCTGTATAGTCAGTACCCAAGGACTGAAGAGATATCACATTGATCACACCATTTCATGAGTCAATCGCCAAAACTTAATTCCTCATTCTGATTAAGCAAAGTCTGTCTTAACTCATTCTGATACTCATAGCATCTTTCTGTTTCACCTGAAACATCTCAGAGCTGAGAAGATTTGAGATGTCATGGTTTATCATGATGATCTTAACTAACACTTGGGAAAGCTTTCATGGATAGCAGAGGTTGTGGATACCACAATGTTAACTTCTGATTCTATATGATGAGTATCAATCAAATTTTCTGCAATTCCTATTTTTATGTTTGAGAGTTCCATTCCGCTGATGCTAAGTACTAGTACTGTCCATCTTTGCAGTCTATCATTGCAGTTCCTTCACAGTCATTACTGTTTCTAAGTCTCCTAAAATCAAAAGGTACAATGTAATGTAGTATGATAGCATGGCTCAAACCCTCAATTGCATATATGAAAGTATGCTGAAAGTTTAAATGCTTTCTCAAAAATGTGTTCATATTTTCATGTTAAGTGATATCGATAAAGACCTAAAAAAACAAAATCCGGTGTCATAATACGATAGCCTGTTATTAATTAAAACTTAAATGAACAAACTACTGAACAAAAATTGAATGATAATCTAGTTGCTTGTACCTATTCATATATTTCCTTCCCTTCAGCATATAGATCATTGCTCCAAGGCCAAATAAACAGACTGCCAGTAAGCAAACTGAAAAACATTAGACAAATAGTTGAAATACATTGAAAAATTGTTGAACTATCATTGTTATGAAACATTGACATCTGTACAAATCCCAGTGTTTTTAAAAAAATATGCAAAATAGAAATATATTTAAAAATAATGGATTAATCATTATACATTAAAAGTATGTGATTATTAGTCTAATATCTACTAGCAAACTTTTACATTTCAAAATAACAACTGAATACTTGCATATTTATATTGATGCAAATTATTATATATTGGATGTAAACAAACTAAATAAATCACCTAATGTTACCAACACAACAGGAGCAACCGAGATCTTTGTTGATCCTTCTGATGTTGATGCTGTATCCATACCACTGCCCAGAACAGTACTTGAAAATGTACCCATAGTGTGCTGTTGATACGACACTGTTTGGGTCTTAATCAGTCCTATACTTGGGCTTCTTGTAGTCTCTTGCAATAGTTTATTCTTAATGTCTGGTTGGCCATGTTTTGAGGCTAGCTGGTGGTTTAAATCTGCGTCTGGTTTCTGGGTACTACTGATCGAAGGTTTTCTAGGAGGCGAAATACAGTGAAACATTATCTTTTCGTATATCTGTCCACTTCCTGGTGAAGAGATTATGTTACAAGAGGACATCCCCTTACAATAATTCTTCAGCCTAAATAGTCTGACATGTTCATTCACAGAATAGTGTATCTTGTCTGGATCTTTACGGGTCCTATCATTGAATGAAAAGGTTGCTATAATTTCTACTTCATTACCCTGTTTGCAGCTTAAAGACATTGCATCCTGTTTGTCCCCTTTGACATACCGTTCACATGAGTAGCATATTTTCATTCTCTTCTCATTTTGAGCACATGATGAGTAATCAAACACTGGCCTAAGCTTATAAACACAAGACGATTGTCCAAAACATTTTAACAGATCAGGGTCCCATTCAGATCTTGGTATGGAACGGTTGACAAATATTTTGCATCCAGCTTGTATCGCATCAATTACATTTAGGGCTGCATGTAGTTTATCTCGGCAGTTCATTCTTATATTTTGGTTAGCGTTTCCCTCAATGCACCGTACAGCATCTGCAATCAAACAAAACTGGGGATTAAAGGAGGCAAAGTCAGACAAATTCATGATCTCCAATATGTTAAAGATTTAATCTATTTACCCATCATGATAACCTATATCTTATATGATTGGTTGTGCACTACACCATGATATTATTTGAGTATTTTTGAGATCTTTCATCTCAGCTTATCTTTTTTTGCAGATGATATTGCATTTCCCTGTATTTATACATAGATGCAATGCTATTGTCTGTTGTAGTTGTGTCATTTGTTCTTATTGTCATTGTTGACAATATAAAAACTGATATCCATGACATTTAGTGCAATACATTATAGTCAAAACAGAAATGTTTGGGAGTACTTTGAATTTAAAAAACAAGCAATCAAATGACCATATTGAAACAGTTTATGTAAAAATAGAAACATTTATATTTATCCTAACTTTTGTATATTTTAGTTTGTTTTGTAATTTAGCTATCATATTTGTGTCCTCTTATATTTTGATACTTCTCTGCCATGTTATTTTCGGAAAAATTAACATGGCTGAAACTCCCTAAATTACAAAAGGCCACAGCTTTGCTGCACATTATACATTACTATCTGAAATATACAAAAGTTAGGATAAATATAAATGTTTCTATTTTTACATAAACTGTTTCAATATGGTCATTTGATTTCTTATTTTTTAAATTCAAAGTACTCCCAAACATTTCTGTTTTGACTATAGGTCTCAAAATGTTCATAGACTCCTTTGTGGTGAAAAATTGCATCATCTCTTCTGGAATATTAGATTAGATTAGTCACATCATGCCATGTTTTTAATGTGTGATATTCCGCAAACATCATATTTTCTATCTTAGTTATAATTTTTCAATTAATACATTATTTAAAACATTATTTCAGGTTTACTTTACTAAATGTGTCTATTTAATTATGAGTTCAAAATGAAATAAATGAAAAAGTAAATGAAAATATGATGAAATAATGAGGCGGGGAGCCTTGGCATGATGACTATGCAAAATGTTAAAACTGCATTATCAGCAATTAAACAGCCGATGTCTTTTGATTTCCTTTTTTATTACCTTAGATTTAGATTCAGATTATTGATCATAAATCTAATCTTAACTGTAAATGTACATCTGCCATTTAATTGACATCAACTCAAAACATGTACATACATGACATGCCGGTTGCAAAGTTCATGTTATTCATGTATTTGATAAAATGTACTTATGAAGACGTGAAGACGTTAACCATTTTAATGATTTAATAAAGCATTAGTACTTACCTCCAGAAACTAAAGTTGCTAGATAAGCAACCATGATTATTATGATCGTGTTTTTCTTCATATGTCTTATTATAAAGTATTCTACGACGTTCTCCATTGTGATTTTTCTCTTATGATGAAATACCTAGGCCTTATCTACCATATATACATAGTTTAGTCTAGTTATATCCAGTTCACTTTTTGGGAAGTCCCAGATTACTGAACGTACTCTTAAATTACTTTATGATTATAATACACTTGCTCAGGTGTAATTTTAAAATTCACATTAGTGTAGATGTACATTGAAAAATTTGATGTATACCCCAAATACCCCAAAACCTTCATTATTTGTGATGTAATAGTGTATTCTACAAAAATTCAAAGATCTGATTTTAAATGAATAACTGATACATTTTGAACTTTGGTATTTTTAGGAAAGTTTATGTCCAAGTCTGTTGATACTACAAATTGAAATTTTAAAAATGTGGGGTATTTTTAGAGACATAATTCGTTTAAATAAGAAAATATATAGGAATTCTTTGTTTTCATGAAGGATTTCCACAAACTCTTATTTTTATTTCAGGAGTGAAAACTGTGTCGTTCTCAGAATGGGAGAAAATAGACAATGCTGAGAGTAGAAATGGAGAAAAGGTCGGGAAACCACGAGAAAAGTTCACAAACATTAAATCAATGATGGATTTAGTAACATGAATAATGAATATGAATTCTTCAATATCATTTACTGTATTACCATAGACTATGAAGGATAGAAAGAATATTCATAAAAAGATGACAGTGCAATCAACCTTACCTACATGTATTTATATATTTCTCTGAGAGAAGAATAACATATCAATTACACTACTGCCATCTTTATATCATTTATACCCGTACCCATAAATACTGAATTTTTCAGTCTTGACTGTTGACATTGCATTTATACTCAAGTACAAAGATTATATAATTTTATCATTTCTGTACTTGCCATGCATCCACCAGCCCCTCCACCAAGATTTTGCTTAGGTGACAAAAGTTCTTCATCAGCAGGTGGAAAGTATGTTATTTACAGGGTAAATATACCATACACTGAATTGGTGTATTTATCAAAAACAGCAAGTAGAATTTGAATCTGTGAATTGTTAAGTTTATATAATTTTAGACAAGAGGAATATTGTTACACCTCAACAACTGGTAGCTTAGACACCTAAGGATAATTTATCATGAAGATAGATAGAAAAAGATGACGTAAATGTCAAATTGCCAAAATGACCTATTTAACGATTAGTACATGGACCAATTTCCACAATTGTCATGCAAGAGTATCATCTGATCTTACTTTTTGGATTAGACTATATCATAAGTTGGTTTGCTAGGAATTTTAAATTATGATGGTACCAATTCTGAAATTCTGGTTCAGTAGATTTTGATGAAAATCAAATCAGTGGTTAAATAAACTTTTGTAAAACACAATTACATCAATCATGAAACGTACCCTTTATTGAGCTATTGTTTGTAACAGTCACAGCAACAACATAAAAATGAATATTTTTATTCTTAACTATATTTAACTTTCACATTTTTAAAATTACATGTACAATGTTATACAAGGTGAACCATATTAATCAAAAACCTGTTTAAATGAATGCTTATCCTTAATATTTTCCTAAACTGATACAAAAAAATAGTAAGGAATAGCATTCCTTTAAAAGGTATAAATGGTAAGTGAATTGTACTTTAATTGAATTGAACTGAAAAATTTGAATGCTCTTAAAACTTGTTGAACAGTGATTCAAGGAAATAGTACTGTATAAGTCTTGTATACAACCCTAGAAAGTACTCAGATTTATAAAGCAGTTCAGTGACAAGCTAGAAACATACTAATTGACTTTCCAGCTTTTAAGCAAGATTTGTACATTCATATTGTAACTTGTACATTTATAATATGATGGTGCCAATATTCACACTAGGGTGAAGTAACAGATTAGATTGGTCATTATTTCATGATTTTGGAGAACATGTTATGGAAAATAAACGAGCTTGACTAACAAAGGCCCCAGAACTTACATGCTCCCTTTTCAAAAAGATGTACAATGTACACTAACCGTCATAAAGACTTGAACTCAACCACAATGTAATTTTTTGTAAAGTTTTGGGCACTTATTAAAATTGATCTCCTGTCTTATGTGCTATTTATATTTCTGTATTGTAATGTCAGAATGTTGTTAATACATAATATTGTGAGAATGGAATCAGCAAAAGAGACCTAAACTATCTAAATGGCAAGAGCTCTGCATTTCAACATGTTCAAATTGCTACAGAAATGTTGGAAGTTCAATCACATTTTCATTTTTGAAAAGCTGAAATATTAAAGATACATTCAGGCCCCTAGCCAGGATTTGCCAAGGGGGTTGCACTTTTTGAAAAATTCCAGTGGCTTTCAACTATCTTATTGAAAGCCCATACTCGAACCTCCCTGGCTACGGGCCTGAGATTGTACTGTGGCCAATGGGAAATTGTTTTGTCTTTCCTTACAATATGCATTAATCAAAAATTAATTTTCTATTTCCCAAATATGATTCATCATGCACCATCACATTTATAACGCACAGCTTAGATGCAATCTGATTGGTCGAGAGCTTGTCATGTTTGAATGACATTAAAATCATGGATTTCATTTGATAGTCTCTTGTGTGAGGTATTGATACATTTTGATTTGTTGATTATTTGTGATTGTTATTTTAATAACATGTAACATCTTTATCTTAAAAACACATCAACACACTGGTTGTGTTGTGTTACCTTGTACATGTATAAGTACAGGGTGGGCAAAAATTCTCAGTCAGAAGTGTAATATTTGTAATTTAATTTTATCCCACTCTGTATACTGTATATGTGTAATTAAGATAGAGACAGATACAGGTCATTCATTCAAGTGAAAATTAAATAAATAATTATTTTTTATATATACATGTATATATGTGTCATCCTGAGGTAAAAATCAATCACTGTATATGTGTGACAACTATAAAATGGTACACTATTTACAGGACAGCCTGTATCCAAGGTCCATAAAGTCCAAATCTTTGCACTTTCTTAGTACCTTCCACTCTCTCTCTCATTTACAGTAAAGTGGGCCTTTTGAGAAAAAGGGACCGAACTTGGTTAACGACACTCTCATTATATGTGCCTTACCTAAATATATAAGGATAACTCATCTCTTGTAAATGAAGACTTGCATGAAGTCTCTAGACTCGACTCATCAAGAGTACAGTGGGAGTTACAATGGCTAGAAAAAGACTACATCTCATTTTATAAACCTTGGATGTCAGACTGATTTTCAAAATAACTAGTAATAATCAATGTTACATGGAATAACCTTGACTCGTGTCTTAGAAATGCCTTATGAAAATAGTACATGTACATGTTTTTTAGTTTAGCAGAACCACCATTGTCAAATACTTTGGGAGTAAAAGGTTCCACACTTTGTGTGCCTTTAATATTGAATTCCAGTCGACATACAGCAGAAATATGTTTTCCAATATATTATTTATCAATAGATGTCACATGTGCATAACTTCACATCTTAGTTGATGTGTCATGCTTTGAACATATGTGTTCTGAACTTATTGAATTGACATGTTATTTTATGTGACATTTGCAAAGTGGGCATGGCTACATATGTCATTCTATCGACAATATGTGATGCGTTTGACCAAATGGGCCATTGTCCCAGTGTCTAAACAACCCCATCTTGGTCCATGTCTATGTTAGGACATGCGTCTTCATGGTTAAGGTAGTGTCCCCTTTCTGACATTCCCATCACCGTGATGTCCATATTGTGAAATGTTTGTTGTGATATGTCCTGAAAGGGCACTTATATGTCCATTTTCGCCATTGTCCTTGGGCATATCATCATATACAGAGCTTCAAACATCATCTTAAGGCTACCATCTTAAGCATGTCATATCACCTTATTGGTACCTAGGCATGTACTGAGGCCACCATGTAGTGAAACATTTCATCTTTGTAATATATGTTTTATTTAAAACATATGCAGTGTCACTATTCCAAGTGTCATGTCTCTTCTGATTGAAACGTCAAGCACCCCAACAGCATTAATTAAAGGCATGACATCTATCTCAAGAGTTAACAGGTTGTTCCTATTTTTCCCAGATGTATCTAGACAGATGTCTCCTAGCGACACGCACATGAATTCACAGACATATTTGGGTAGTTCTTCAATATTACATTCCTGTCTTCATCAACATATAGCAAAGTGATTGAGGACATGGATTCAGGAACACAGCAGGGGGGTGGCACGTGAGAATTGATCCCAATGGCATGAACCAAACTCTGAATTGTGGCGTGGTTAGAAGGTTTCATACCCTGCAACATAGAGAAAATACATTTAACAATTGATATGTTTTACCCACATGGGCAATGATAGCAATAATTGGCATGTTTCCACCCAAATGGGCAATGACAGAAACAGTTGACATGTTTTCACTCAAGTGGGCAATGACAGAAATAATTGGCATGTTTTCACCTAAATGGACAGAAATAATTGACACGATTTCACTCAAGTGGACCGTGACAGAAATGATTGGCATGTTTTCATCCAAATGGGCAATGACAGAAATAATTGACACGGTTTCACCCAAGTGGACAATTACAGAAACAATTGACCTATTTTCACCCAAATGATCAAAGACAGAATGTTTTCACTATGACAGAAATGATTGGCATGTTTTCACCAAAATTGGCCATGATAGAAATAATTTATACTTTTTCACCTAAGTGGACAATGCCTGAAATAATTGAAATATTTTCACCCAAATGGACAATGACTGAAATAATTGACATATTTTCACCCAAATGATCAAAGACAGAAATAACTGACATGTTTTCACCCAAATGGACAATGACAGTAATACTTGACATATTTTCAACCAAATGGGCAATGGCAGAAACAATTGACATCTTTTTACCCAAGTGGAAAATTACAGAAATAATTGACATGTTTTCACCCAAATGGGCAATGACAGAAACAATTGGCATATTTACACCCAAGTGAACAATTACAAAAATAATTGACATGTTTTCACCAAAATGGGCAATGACAGAAATAATTTAAACGTTTTCACCCAAATGAACAATGACTGAAATAATTGGCATGTTTTCACCCAAATGGGCAATGACAGAAACAATTGACATATTTACACCCAGGTGGACAATAACAAAAATAATTGACATGTTTTTACCAAAATGGGCAATGAGAGAAATAATTGACATATTTCCACCAAAATGGACAAAGGCAGAAATAACTGACATTTTTTCACCCAAATGGGCAATGACTGAAACATTTTACATATTTTCACCCAAATGGACAATGCCAGAAGACAATGACACGCATTGTTGTTAAACTGCAATGAGAGCCGGAGTAGCATACTGATGTACATCCCCATATCAGGTTTATTCTATCCAGCAACCAAAAACAAATACAATGCATTTATTTTCTTGTTAGTTTATACGCAAAGAGGTTCAGTAAGGGAAACGTAGGAAGGGAGAGTTCTTTCAGGAGGACAGCAAAGTTTGTCTCCGTTTACACTCAGCTTCGAAATTGTCTTCTTTCTATGTGATCCTTACTGGTAATACACTGAGTTGTTCTGCATGATTTTGAAAGAATTCCTGGCTCTGGATTTATTTATAGCGCAACATGTACGCACCAGTTCACCAAGAGTGTTAAAGTTGATGGTGGCGGGCAGTCATCAACTAGCGACATCTTTTATGAAACAAGTTTATAATACTACATAATGCATGCAGTTGTCATAATATTTGTTAAGATTCTGACAAGGTCTGGTTAGTGTATCACTAACCAGAACATATATTTTATTTCAAAATCTCTTTATGTGAAACCACAAGTGGGAACAAACTACCATTAATCCGCAGAATATGAAAAAATAAAGTCGGTTCAGATTGACAATGAAATATATCAACATTAAAACACTTGTGAAACGATTAAAAATTGTTTTTAAATCGGTTATAAGGAGTTATGGTTTTGCTTGATATGTCATCAAGCGTCATCTGTATCCTATCAGACATAGTAACTCAGTTTGAATTTATTTAGTGGACGCCAGAACGCTGTGTGGCCTTTTAGTTACAAACTATACGTCATTTAAGTGTATTTTTCTCCATGGTCAGCCCCTTCCTAATGGGAACCCTCAGCTGTTTGTTTTGAACGCAAGATGATCGTAATACCAAACAAACTGATTTTTAGCCAACGTGTTTTGGGCTGATGTACACATTAGTGAAAGTCGATCTTGTTTAGATACTCGGAAATTACGCAAATCAAATAATTTGGGATAATCCGATTTTATCAAAAAGGACATTTTGATTAGATATGCGAAAGATTTCGGTAGAGGTTACACCTCGCTGTACTATTTGGAAGTGAACCTGATTTTGTTTGTTTCTTGATACGTCTTATTGCTATATATAGGCCCTACTTGTTTTAAAATTATTGATTCTTCCGAATCTATCAAACTCAGTGGTACGGAAAACATTCTGACCATCTGAACCATTATACCACTGCCCTATAACCGAGGGTAAAGAAAGACACTTCGTCAGTTTATTAGTCTCGATTTATTCGGTCATCAATTTACAAAACATATTGGATTCATCTGGTTAAAGTAAGTTGTCAGAAATCTCTCAAGAAAGGAACAAAACCCTGTGTGGTCCGTCAAATAGATAACAGCTAATAAAATAAATGTTTTCCTATTAAAAACGCTCATATATCGTTTAAAACTAACATTTTGGAGTGCTGAAAAATAAAACATTCCATGGATGAATAGAAATACAACTTGACAGTATTTTTGAGTTCAAGTTTCTTAGCACGGTTCTTACCCCTCATAGACTCGATATTGCAAGATTATAGCAACTGGGATTATGGTCGCTTTTCGTTAGAGCTCTGGTTGAGTATAAGGAAATATTTGTCATCCTTCGAACGCAGGGTTCCAGTCGTCATCCACTAAGTTCCTTCCTTCTTGAAGGAAGGATGTACGCGTTCTGGAGGCCTGTGTTTTGAGGATGATATTTGTAATTACATCACTTTAGGCAAACGGGGCATTAAAAAGGAACAAATATCCCTTTTTCATCTTTGTAAGATGGATGTAAGTCCCCTTGGCATTTAGGCTCTGCCTTCGTTTTAAGACGTTTGAAAGTTGATATAAATAACAACCACAATGTCGGACATATCTACCTGAGGACAACTAAAATACTGACATTCAATTTACACGATGTGGTTTACTCTTTTGATCGATTTGTGATTTGATTCAATTAGTGTATATGCCTAAATTGCCATTTTGATCAAGTGTACGTGAAAGACAGTAGATAGTTCTTATCTAGACGAAGTACTCTTAGATTGGCATGTTTTTAAACAACCTGGCGTGCACTGAGGGGTGTGGTTGATATTTCATGCCTATTATTGGCCGTTTCTTTGGGAGGTCTCCTGACACCCTGTCTAGGTATATCGTGCGATACCCAGATTCGCAAGTGTCAGGTTTAACCATTGTTCAACTGCAGAAATTGATAATCTGGGGTTATAGTATACATATTCCCTTATGAATTCATCGTGATGCATTATAATCCCGAACATCGTAATATTTGCATGACACGTGCCTGGAAGCTTGATTGCCTTTTCTGGCTTGCTGATTTTAAGTGGCATTGGAGTCAAACACTCACTTGACTCGGTGGCAATGCGACGGGGGCCCTTCTCGAAAACAGTCGGGGGCCAATCGATCTGAGTCGAAGTTATGTTAGGGGCCAATCATTCTTGGTAGGTAGAGCAATCAATAGTAAACACAGTCATGATCGATCAGTTGGTGGCCAAAAAAGCAATCTCAAATACCTGTGTTGTTTTGAATCGAACGTCTCAATTATCTGCAGCTTTAATTATACACGTTAAAACTTGGTTAATCATTTTAAAGTCCATTTATGCAGTTTTAATGTTAATTTTTAGCAGGCCTATGTCAATAAAGGTTTGTGCAAAAGATTTGAAAAAATCACGATGCCGTTTGACTACGCTTCTTGAGAGAAGGGAACTTCGTTGTCCGCGCGCATGGTATATTGCTATATGTTATAGGATCGATTCCCTTTCTGATTTTTTATAATTAATTTATCATAGATTGAGTTTTATTGACAAGATATCATCATGATAAACCATGACATCTCATTTCTTCTCAGGTGAAACAGAAAATGCTATGAGTATCAAAATGACAAGATATAGTCAGGATGAAAATAGCATCGTTAGAGACAGCGTCCTAACAGTTACTTTCTAGAAAATGTTTGTGGTATCAGAATGGAAAATAATGATCATGATCAATCTCAATATATTGTTTGAACTTCCAAGATTGATGCATTGAATTGTAATTTCAGTCCAAACCCCAGTCCCAAGAAATGCTTTAATCCTCTATTATGTTACTTAGTAAATGTTGTGTTTTCTGGAAGCGTTGAACAAGACTGATCATGGAAATATCACTACAGGGAAAACAGATCAGATAGCCGAACCTGAGATCGTAATTAATGAACGAATGATTGAATGGGTGATACAACACCGTTATCCCATGTCATCTCATTTCTTGTCAGTTTTGACAACCATGATCTTTATGTTAGGTGCACCCATCTTGAATAATTCACAAGGTTTTAGTTGTCCCATGTATTACCTTATTTACGGGCAAGTATAGAATACAAGAAACGTAAAGTTCATTCAAGAGAATTGATCATCATTGAATATAATGATGATACGAGGGGTGCTATAATCTAAACAGGACCTTCTTCATTTATCCATCTGGTATCCTGTTGGTTTTATAATTTATAAGAACATGCCATCATTGTAGACAGTGTTGTTCATTTTCACATCAAACTTCAGAACTTAATGAAGCAAAAGATTTCAAAGAGGCTAACAACAAGTTAACGGGACGGGGTGCAAGCCATTGTGCCACTAACATTGCTCATTTCAACATGTTCAATGAGATTCAGAATTAAAAACTCTTCAATATTTGATACACTCTTGACATTCACGAGGCTTATTTTGGTTTCTTAAGAGTTTACAGCATCTGGACATAAATGCAAAAAAACAAATAGTTCTTTAAATTTCAATAGAGAATGAATGGGACATTAATGTCATGACCAACACGGTGGTTTATGTAGGGGCCTCTTTCTATATTCGTGTTCCGCGTGAAGACGCCTCAATGCGCCATAACGGGACCCACGACCAATAGCCCTAGGTTAATAAACTAAACTGATAAAGGCTTTTGATAAACTGTTCTATAATGAACTGCCAACACTCTTCCACGTTCACAGGTCAACGAAAAACAGAGCACCTCAATTTTCAGGACGAATCCGTATTTTTATCAACGGACTGTAAATCTCTGTAAATTTTTAGCTAATTCCAATTCGTTATACCGTATTCGCCGTAATAAGCATTATGGTTTATACAAGGATTTGTCTTACACGATATAAGTAACATATTGCAAAGAAGGGTCATCCACAGGTTTAACTTTCTTCATTTAGATATTTCGTAAGTTATGTTGAGGTACGTTCAAAAAGTTTTTGGAACGCACGTAGACTATAATGGTTATAATGTCGGATATTTTGCATACATGACATAGTAGCTATATGCGTTCGTTGCATTCATTTTTGCTCAATATAACAGCTCTACAATATTTGCATTTTCATTGCGTCGATTTTGATTAATAAATTATTTTAGAATGATTTTATTATGCCATATATGGATATATTTAAAATTTCTAAGATTTAGATGGAGTATTTTACTTACCCTAGAAAGAGGAAAGGAGCACTGACCCGCGCAGTAATGAACGTCGAATGATTTGGGTGCTATCACCCACTTGCTCCACCCAATATCTGCAAGATCTACGACCAACCTTCTCCTGCCACAGAGTAAAGTTCTGTCTATAGGAATTTGGTTATTTTCTTGTTGCCACGGCTGCACATTTCTAGGTATAGGTAGCAATGGCTGACGTTTCGAACCTTTATTCTTCCGCCGCTTTTTATTTTTGTTTCTGTTGCGTTCTCTTGAGCGTCTGCTCTTGTTGAATTTGGGCGGATATGGAATTAGTTTTTTGGGAGGTTTACGTGGTTTAATTTGCTGTCTTTCCTGTAAAATACCAGGATGTGTAACCGGGACGTTGTACATCGAGGTGGATCGAGGTGGCTCGATTGGATCCTCTGGTATCTCGTTGTCATATATTGAACGCCTCTCGCGATTTTGTTTTCTTGTTTCAACTGAATTTCGCATGCTCTGTTTTTCGTGAGAGTCTTTGCGTTTTCTGTTCTTTCTCTGATTATGTTTATTTACAGGTCTTAACGCCTTCATGATCTCATTCTCATTTTTATTGAACTCTAACAAATCTTCAGTTTTGAAATGAGGATCCACGTGATCAACAGTAATGTTCTGATCAATGGCCTTTGAAAATATTATAATAAAGGGCTTTTCCATATGTCTCATGAATCGTTTTAATACAATATTGTTGGCGCTGTCACGGTTTTCTTTCACCGTTTCAAAATTGATAGACAGCGAGTGGGTGCGTGTACGTTGAGTTGAGGAACAGCTTTTGATTGAGTCTGTGATGTCAAACCATTGCCATCCGTAACTAAACGGACTTAAAGTCCGTGTGCCTATTTGGCTCATGTACACTGGCGCCACCTCGTGAAGCATAATTTTGATTTCCTTTGATGTTGGCCGAGTCTTCATTTTCTTCTTGTAAAGGTGCATTTCGGCTGACATAATTTTCTCCGTTGATGGTATAGAGCTCAGATTAAAATAGAACATCACTTGGCCATTCACTTTGACTGAAAATATACAAAGTAATATGTAAGCAGTTGAACTTTTTGAACGTGCCTCGTGTCCGTATCTTGACTATGTGTTAACACGTATCCATAATATTCTCAAATACTGTTATTGATCATAAGGTTAAACAATAAAAATGGTTACACAATAAAATTGATCATATGTCAAGTTTAAGAAAAACGTTTTTGTCTTGAAATATGATCAATTTTTATACAACTATATCCTTATTTGACTGGAGATATACATGGCTAGAACAGTATGTTTCACAATTGATCCTTTGTCTCATGATTGATTTTATTGTTTAATTCAGTTGTCCTTTTTGGTTTTGCAGACTTTACCATGTAAGGGGATAATAATGAACAGAAGAACATGCACTACACGGGCCCGTAGCCAGGGGGGTTCGATGGGCTCGAGCGACCCCCCCCCCCCCCTGGCCAAAAAAAACTTTCAAAATCATGCAGTTTTTCACGATTCTGAGCACTTTTTAAGTGATTTTGGCCATTTCTGGACAAAAATTGTCACAAGTGAATCACCCCTGGAATTTTTCAAAAAGTGAACCCCCCTCGGCAAATCCTGGCTACGGGCCTGCTACATAATATGAAAATCAACTACGTTTATTACGATTACAGAGTTTGTATTTCACATTGGTGACATGCATACAATTTAACTCTTTAGGTAATCAGTGTTGGTCTGAAAACTGACATTTCAATAAGAAATAAGAAAATACAAGCTTTTGTCGTGCTAAATTCATTTATAATGAACCCAGAAAGCTAGATCTGACACGAGATGACAAAACTGGGGCCAAAATACTCCAAAATACTGTTAACTGGGGGATGGCTATCGCGTGAAAGCGTTTGGCAGAAAGTGACATATCGTTAAAAAGGTTAGAAAGCAGGCTATGTACCCAGCAATTATATGTTTACATTTCAAAATCATTTAAAACGCAAAAGATTTTTTACAGCTATACAAAGTATAATGAGGTTTAAGTCTTTACACCCTTTATCAAACGATTTTTCGTTTCAGTCGTTAATTTTTGTATATGTACAGCATGTAAAACGCTGCTGACTACTGATAACCTGTGGGTGCCATTAATTTTCACCTGGATCGATGTTCAATCATATAGGTTCAAAAGCGATTTACATTTTCAATTTCAATATTGTCGTCAGTCTATCTTAGTGTAATCTTTAAGAGCCACTTGGAATTTCGTAATACTGTTTGTTTCAGTGCCCGGAAATCCTCTAATTCTTCTGTTATCAGGGTTTACTCTTTCTCCAAGTATAACTACAGTGTCGTTTTAAGGGGGGAAAACGTGTTTTACGAGGGGCGTGTCGTCAGTTAGTTCATAGACATTTACCCAATACCAGTAAATGTACAAGTTGACCAAAAACAGACTTTATTTACGCATATTACAGATTTGAACTGGTGAAAGAATAATGAACTAAGTGACAGTTCGTACTCAGGCTATCAATAGGACGTACTTGATATATTTCTACTAACAACAACGCAAATCATCAGAAGTACTTGACGCTTTGAGATTACTGTGGCATTAACGTTTTCTTACGCAATAACGAACACCCCTCGTACACGTGTATTTTGATAATTTAGAATAGTGGTCAAAGGGTTAATCATAAATCCTTATGAATTTCACTTATAATTACCTGAGATTCAGAGCCTTGTGCATTGTATATGAAGCTCTCTTTTAAGAAGCAATCAAACTATTGCAAAGGATAGTTCAGTTAAAATCCTGCGAGCCATCGAAAAAGAAAACACATTCTAGGAAGATATCTTTGAAAATAATCCCATTCACTATGTGTAAATTGGAAACAAACTCCTAAGCATATGTTTGACTCTAATTCTATTAGTGATACGTAAATATTTGTTCATGTTTACGAGACTTTAAGTGATACTTTTAACCCTAAATTCAAACGACTTCATCAAAGAAACAAATGGCATTCTATAGACTAGGTCCTGGAGCTAAGGTAACATCACATCGCCTTCAATGTTTCTGACCCTTACGAAAATAAAGTTTAATTCCATACACAAAACCTTCAACGGAGTACAGGGAATTTGATATACACTGGAGTAAACGGTTTCTTGATGTTCAGCGCTGTTTTGTATCAGGTGTTCTGAATATGATAACTTAATTATAAATATATACTTGATTAATAATCAGCCGTATAATTAATATAATGTGCACATCTATAACTAGCAAAGGAAACAAGAGCCTAATATTCAATGATAAGTTTATAACAGGATCTTTTACATCAGTTAAGGATGCTTTAACAGTGTACCAACATGATTTCAAAATATTATCCGATAAATCGGCGACATTCCAGGGCCTGATCGCGTTTTCTTAAGTTCTGAGAGCATTTAGATTGAATTTATAGGTTATTTATTCGTATTGACCAAGAGACTAAGGGGTACAGTAAATAAATAAGACCACTTAATGTCTAGTCCTTCATGATCTCCCTTAACAGCACAACAAAGTGGGATAATACCCAAACACCCTTGACAAGCCAAGTCAACATTCATGACTTATCGCTATTGGACAGAAGAGACATATGGTAGTTGATAATTATGGGACAATCTGCTCACCAGATTTTCACTTACTCAGGAACGTTTGGAATGCCTGAAACCAACAACATTTAAAAGAGTTTCCGCTTGTTTGTCCAGAGTACCAGGGTTGTTTATCCATGCAGCTAAATCATATTGCCTGTTTTGGACAAACAAAACGTCTCTTAATTTTCACATTTTTCAATGTTCGACCAGATTTTGAGCGAGGGTGACATGCCATTTAATAACTTCCGACAGGGCGCAGCACCCGTTTGCCCCATTGCTGGGGAAATTAGGCTTTTGTTTTCGTAACTTTATGAAAATATATCATTTTGAATTCGAATTCAGTGGTGGAAAACAGCATCAAAGCTGAATCAAGCGTGTACTCTTGCATCACAATCGACTGTGCTCAAAGATCCGATGCGATCAACACCAGTGAGAGGTAGATTGTGCTTACAAGCCCCTTCTTCAAAGGACTTTATTTATGCTTAAATTCACTTGTTGAATAACTTTGCGGCAAGGATGACAAGACCTTGTTGGGAGGTGTGTGGAGGCTCACATGGGCTTGTAGCTAGAAAGGGGACAGCATCTTTTCCAATCAATCGAGGTTGGGCCATGCAGCCGAAGGTAAGCCATACAACCGAAGGTAAGCCTTACAACCGAATTTTGCCGATTCAATCTGACGGAGAATGCCGAGCCTCTATTTTTGACCAATTAGAGACGTCCTCTTCACATTCGTTGTACCCTCGGCCAACTTCGTTTGCAAAGAAAAGCTTCGGCAATCTTCGGCAATCTCCGGCTTTTCTTGAGGTATCTTCGATTGATTGCCAAAAGTCGACACCCAGCTAGAAGGAGGAGGGAAAACCCTATGATTCAATTGATGACATACGATTTCCTCCTTCGCGCACCCTCCTTTTGTCTAAAAACTTACTTCCCTCCCTCTTGGTTTTCAAAGTTTTCAAATTGACCTAGTTTTAAACCAATCAACGATCGACTCGCTAAACCAATCAGCGACGATGTCATCTCAATAAAGATTTACATTATAAGCGTATGTCATCTTTGAACCCTGGGGTTTCTCCCCCTCTTTAGCTAAAGTGCGGAGTAAATAAGGTGTTGCAACCAAAACATACTCATGAATTTCGAAACTCAAACCAACCGTTTTATTTCAGCTCGTGAAAATCCTAGAAAGCTTTTTTACATTTGAAATGTTTATTGTTTACGATATTGTTGAATAAAGATATTTGAGAAAGATGGTGACATAATTACAGTAATAAATATTTTAGTTGAAAGTAATGCGTTTGGCAAATATATATTTTTGAACAAACCACCTCTCACGGGTCGCAATAACTTATAAAAATGGAATTTGAACTATATTAAACTGTGTTATACTTTACCTTTAGTAAGTCAGTTTATACTATTGTTTTATTGCCTTTAAGTAAACATTTCGTTCTCTTTAAGTGTGCTTGAAAAACGTTTAAAAAGTAATTAAATTGCAATTTATGCGTGTGCAAAATACACATTTCGACTGGAGTCGATTGCAAATTTTTTTTGTTTCATTTGGTACATTTTTTGTATTCTCAGAATCAATGTCAATTCAATGTTCTAATTTGATGTTAGCATTTCTAATTTGACATTGGAATTTCTAATAATATGTGTTTGTTTGTTTGTCTATGTGTTTGTTTGTTTGTTTGTTTGTTTGTTTGTTTGTTTGTCTATGTGTCTGTCTGTGTACCGAAACAACCATACTCGACTTATCCCATTGAACTTGTCATATAAGGTGAAATAATTATCATGTTTTTGAGTCTATTTGGTACATTATTAATGTCAAAAACATGACTTTTTTACAAGCTTTAATATTGTATATATTGTCATATCGTTTTGATAAACAAGGATCCACATAGATTACATGTGAGTATAAATATAATACATGATAACACGACAAATATAGTATTTTGGGGAGCGATTGGGACGCTCAGCTTATGTCAGGAGTGCACCATTCTGATACTCATCGCATCTTTCTCTCTTCAACTAGAAATATTCCATCCAAAGAAAAGCAATGGGAGTGTACTGATGTGTACTGTCACTCAGACCTCGGTTCAAAAATTCAAATTAATTAGAATGAAGTTGAATGCTGGGACTTGTGAACCCTTTGGTAGTACATTAGTAAAATGAAATCCTAAGGGTATGGATTGTACAGTAAATCTCAGAGGCTAGAGGTAGGATGAAGAAGCACATTCAAAGGTGCGAAACGAAACTCTTGAAAAGGGTAGATAGACACATGACCATGACCTTCGCCAATGAACTTGACCTTGATACAAACGAACAGTTGAATATTCACAATATCAAAGATTCGCCTTCTCGTAGCTGCACTGTGTAGTATCTTTGAGTGATTTGCGATCGTGCACCAAGCATTTTACAATTTGAGCACATCATGATAAAGTTCTTTGGTTACATGGAAGTACGTATTAACATAAGTGCCAAATGTATGTAAGTTTATTGCAAACTGCAAGTTCAACATGCCAGTTACAAGAGCTAATGAAGATCTTACACATTTTAAGTGGCACATCCTAACGAGCTACATTTCTGCATTATCTAACATAATCTAGGAGTAGAAGAACTGAACATCGGCGTTTCTCTCAGACTACCAGCCGATTGGTCAAAACAAACACGTGCTACAAACGCAATGCATGCCGGGAGTAACCTCGCTTGGGATTACATGCGTTTGCATCTTACAAGGTAGATAATGGTTGTAGAAACATTTCGCCTACTCTTGTACCAGCAATGCAACCAATGTTTCGGGAAAACAACAGCGAAAACCCGGGGTGATAACATACATTTCCGTAGAATGTTTTACATAATGAGAAAGAACATGAACAAATGGCAACATTTCATAAACACTAATCCCGGAAAACAAAAATAGCGTGACCTACGCTGCGCCGGACCCTAGTTATATACTAAGACGAAGCTCTCTTTCAAGAAGTGAAGTCGAACGAATGCAAAGGATGAGCGTGGCCCAAATATTTTTAACTATTTTTGTTTTGGGTCATTTTGCTATTAATTTATATTCGCTGAATGAAAATAAGGTTACTGGATTTTTCTTTTTTGACTATCCCTCGTACATATTTCCCATCCCCTGAGAACCTCCATGTCAGTAGCGTATACAGAGCTATGTTTGGGAGGCAATAACAGATTAACAGGTTATCTAAATGAGAGAAGTATCTAAGGTATATCTCATGACTTTATCTTTAGATTTCTGGCTTCATAGCAATACTTTCCAAGCCTGTAATTACACTAGAATATAGGGAACTAAATGTACACTCCCTCCATAAGTTTGACATCCAGATATTCCCTTTTGAAACACTTATTAAAGCTTGTTTATGTATGGCGATTTAAAAATCTTCAAAGGAGTGGTATCGATATGGAGAACTTTTTGAACACACGTTTCTCTTAAACCAGTCATAAAAAATCTAAAAATTTAACACATCGTCAATGTAATGGTAATCTTTTGAATGGTAACAATATAATTTGAAATATATATATATACTTTCATCTATATTGTTTTAGAAAACAGATCAAACACTTGTTCTGTTCTTGGTATCATGTTTCCAGAGTGAAATGAAACATCTTTCCGAACCTCATTGGAACAAAACGACATAAACACAACATGTTTAGGTCTCTCAATATTGTAATTGTACAAAGGAAATGTTGGTTGATTTAAAAAAAGTATCTTGTTAATGAAATAAAAGCTTTATCTTGATTTTTATCTATTTTGGGGGATTTTGTTTTATTTTTTGAATACTTTTTTTAAATCAACCAAAAATGCCTTTGTATAACTATAATATTGAGAGGTCTAAAAACATTTTGTATATGCTATTTTGTTCAAACAAGGTTCGGAAAGACATTTTATTTTATTCTCAAGATTGGTAGAAAGGAGCAAAAACAATTGCACAAAAAAAACCAAAAAATGTTAACAAAAACAGTTATATAAAATATTTCTAAATAATTTTCGCATTAAATTGTTGTCAATCAGTCAACATTACATAAAATACCGTGTTTTTGTACAGAACCTTTTCAATGATTGGTTTAAGAGAAAAACATTGTTGAATTCAGTTCTCCATATCGATACCAATCCTTTGTCATATATTTTCGAGCAAGTGTAATTAAGGAACAAAAAGTGGCTGCTATCCAATAAGAACTTCTGATTCTCAAACTTATGAAGGGGAGTGTATCTCTAGTTACAAGTCTAGGATCAGTTTTGGTTAGTTGGGCTTCACTCTCAATTTACTTTGCAATCAGGCACTCAGAAGTTACATTTTAGATTAAGTTTGATTTCGCTTATTTAAAACAAAGCTTAATTTCATGATTATTTCTAGCCCTAGGGAGACCATATCAAATCTTTGAAGGCACCAAGGATTGTATTCCTTCATGTTGATAATTGATAAATCCCAATGTGCATTTTCTTTACATAATTTGGTTCATCATTTTGGTTCAGAGTGTTCGGTGAAGCCCACATTTGTATCTTCAAAATGTTCTCCTCCCATTCTTTGTGGCTTACACCAAAGGTGCATTCTGATACTCATAGCATCTCCCTCTGTTCCATCACAGATGATCTCCAGAAGGATGGAGATGGAGAGGACGTGGCTTACCACGATGCTAGTCTTTCTCAAAGACTGTATCCCCCCCGTCACCTTCACTCTCTTTACCTGGCAATATACAATCCTAGAAAGAAGGATAAAGGGGGGAGTACAGGGTCTTTTAAGCAAGACTACCACGATGCCAAGTTAAAAGTTGTTTTAGATGTTGAAGTATTTTGAAAATGGTATAACCATATGACAACTGATCGTTTTTAGTAATCGATTCATGAAAAAAACAGCAAGTTCTTCATCTGATCCTATCAAATCAAAAGCTGATGCGATTACAATCTTGATTCCACACAAGAAAAAGTAATCCAATATTTCCATTGCATTGTCAGTCAGCCTTCATTCGGAAACCCAAGACAAGTAACTCATCACCTCATACGAAGTATTACAAATTGCAATTACTAACTCGAAAATAGAAACTGTTATAATTAATAAAGACTACACTCTGACTCCCAGGAGATGACAGTACGTAAATAAAGCTCTCTTTACCCTGCGTGCAGAGTCTAGTTAAAGTTCGAGTGAAGACGAAGCTCTCTTTTAAGAAGTGAAGTCAAACGAATGCAAAGGGTAAGCTCTCTTTTAAATATCCAAAATAAAACTTGAAAAGGGTATACGTTTATGATAGTATATTAATTCTGATTTATTTTGTCTCCTGTGGTGGATTATAATTACCCTGTGAGCAGAATCTAGTTATAAACTACTACTAACTAAGACGAAGCTCTCTTTTAAGAGGCGAAGTCGAAAGAATGCAAATGGTGTCATCCTCCTTTAAATGACTTCAGTTATGCTTAAATATCCATGGAAAGAAGTAAATACCCTTGGACCAATGATGAAAGGGTATGCGATTATAAAATACTGTTTCGGAGATTTTATAGAAGATTGTCTTTCCTCAAGACACCAATCAGGATCATAATAAACTTAAATGTATTAATAATTCAGAAAAATGAAATTGAAGTCCAATAGCAAGCAGTATTTTACCCCGGACTATTAAGGGTATTAATATTTTGTCAGCTTCGAAAGGTTCAGAGGTTAGTAGGGTAAACCTATCTTCCAGGGTAAACTTATCTTTCAGGGTAAACCAGGGTGATGGTAAGACTTAGAGAGTTACAAGCAGTATATTGACAGAGGCATCGGTTCCAAAAATATAGCACTTGGGCCGCGGTCAAGAGGCGGGAATAAACAAGTATTTAACACAATAGGGTACGTTAAATTCACAAATGGACCTCTTGTAAACATCGGAGCACTTCAGTCTCGCTTGTCAACCTTGCTTCCCTCCTCTTAGTCCCCGCTCGCAGAGTATCCCCTTACTTCAAGTGTTTACAATTGTTTCAAATAAAACGGACAACTTTTTGTGGATCACAAAAAAACGTTATGGGATTTGATTTTCTGTTTGTTGTATGGTTATGAGGGCGATCGGTTTACAGGATCAAGGAGTGGGGTATTGAGGAAGGTGCCTTAGGAGTGGCATGTGGCACCACAGGAACAACTGACCACGTTGAGATTGACACTGGCCATACAATCGGAGACACGATTCTACAACAATATTGACCAAATTATTTGATAAACTTGACCATCTTCTTTCACTCGGGTTCCCGTCGGTCTGTACGCAATGAAAATCGGGCGTATGAAGATGGACCAAGTAAGAAACAATAAACAATTAAAGTAACATGAAAATAATTCCATCTTCACCAAGATTATAAACCGCTTGAAATTGGATAACGTTCGCAGGACTCTGGTCACGCACTAGACCCCCCTCCCTCCGGGCATACCATGCCGACACGTCTCTTCGTAGTCTTGCTCAAAGACTGTATCCACCCCCCCCCCCCCCCGTCACCTTCACTCTCTTTACCTGGCAATATAGAGAGAAGGATAAAGGGGGGGGGAGTACAGGGTCGTTTAAGCAAGACTAGTCTCTTCGGAGTTACAAAAATACATAGGTCCTCGACGGCGATAAGAATAGGGCAATTATCCCTTGACCTGATCCCTTAAAATGATTTTGATCAAATGGAGCCATTGGCGTCTTATTTTGACAAAGGCGTTTCATGTTTATATTTGAAATTGACAAAGAGCTTTTATTAAGATACACAATCATATACGATGTTATCATTTTGATCCTCATCAGTCCCCCATTCATTAACAACATGGAGGTCCACCTTAAACAGTTGACCATTTCTAACAATCGTATTTCCTCACATTTACACGACAATACATTGAACATAAGCTGGTGCCACCGTACTGATAAACATCTTCCTGAAAATTACATTCACGACTGTCTGATTGTATTAAGGAGATCTATAATACGTATTGTTGTAACCTTTGATATTACTCAACAAGATTATCGCTGGATTATGCCTTCCCAATGCCCACATTCCAACATATCCTTACCGAATAACCTCGGATCATCCACATCAAAAACAAACAGATTTCACAGGTGGAAAGTCAACGTCAAAGGAACCTTGATTATTTTTTTCTACGGGTGGGCTAGTATTGGGCCTTGATTTCGTTCTCCAAGTGAGTGTTTGGTTCTCCACTGCTAGATCAAGCAATGATTTGTAATTGAGAAATTTGGAGGAGGTTCCAGTGAACGAAAACCGTGATGTTTCAAGAGCAAATTTAAAATTGATCAAAATATTGAAATGAGGGATTACATACCCGGTTAAGTTGAATGTTGAAGCTCTAAATGATGATCTAAATGATCTTGAAAAAAATAATTAAAAAAAACAGTGGAAATGTGACACTAGTTGAAAGAGAGAAGTTCCATGTATATACAGATGGAGGTCTTCATAAAAGTGGTCTTATCGTTGGTATCCTTTTTAAAGAGTTTGACTTCGGATCTCTAAAAGAGGACTTCATCTCATCGTGAGATATCACAGCCTTCTCTCAGTTTCCTTTCTATTCTTGTACATTGCAGAGATGGTCTGAGTATCAGAATGGCTTCATCTACACTGCTTTTAAAAGAAACAATTCTCTGATATATAGTTTCTTCAATCAGAATCATTAGAACATGTCGCAATAACAGTTACCCAATTATGAAAACCTTGACATCCTCAGAGTCTAGTTTTTAGCTCTCTACGGTGAAGGTCCTAGGTCAAGTAAACTACCAGGTGATGTTTGATGTTACCAAGCTGTACCTGATAATTATAAACACAAGAGATCCATGTGCGTCTAATTTAACATCAGACCTTGTAGCGGACAAGTAACATATCTAAACGAACTCAAGTCTCCCGTTTCTTTAATTTTTAATTCGTGTTATTAGCTGGCGAGACTAATGCATCTAAAAGGCGGTTATAAGTTGGAAACAGATTAGTTTTTCCGTATAATGATAGTTAAGTTCTGATACCCAGTCATCACCCATGGCCTAACTAGCCAGGGAAGGAAGATGATACCAGGACTTATCACGATGAAATTTTTCACTTAAATCACTTTGTTGTTTTTGTGTAAATTCCTGTATTATATTTTTATGTTCTGTTTTGCTGCTAATGTTATTAAGTTTAACAAAGTCATACATTTGTATCTGTACCAATATCCAGGAAATATAAATAAATTGAAATTGAAAAACAATTAAATTATTGAGACTAAACCACGATACATCTAGTCTTTTTTTTGTCAACATCATCGAGCCATTTAACATTCTTTTACCCTTTGCATTTATTCGATTTCGCTTCTTAAAGGGATAATAACCTCAAGTAAAAACTATGATTCATCAGAATAATAAGTCTATAATCAAAAACATGACCCGGGTATGAGCGACGATCTCCTTATGCATCGGCATATATATTGGAATTAATTTTGAGGTATTGGATCTTCACCTGGATTATGGAGGTCGCCATAACCTACCTATGAATATTCATGAGCGGCGTCACTGCGACTCGACAAATTCCAGCATTTTGATTGGCCCGAAAAATGCGCATGCGCAATTGTAGCGGGGCGGCCACATTGAAAAATATTACGAACTTCTGACAAGAAAATGGAGCAATTTGAAGATTTTGACGATGTATTTGGCATATTGAAATACTATAATATGATATCACCTGTTCGAGAAAAACATGACCATGTTCACATCAATACTTACAATTCATAGAATTAACTCCCAAAGTGCCAATCAAAACCAAAAACTGACCAACTCGTGAACGTTGGTTACCGACATGACAGGAAAATGCGTTAATTTTATGTTGACAATCAATTATCTCTCGATCGTTTTGCTTGAAGATTAAACATATTCGGATCTTTTATTTAATAAAATGACGAATGGCAGATATTAATTGGATTTTTGACACTCTGTTATAAATATAAGGCAGAACTGATAATGTATTCCCCGTCATGAATGATCGCGATCGATGACGCAAGGTTCGTCATTTCGATCACCATGGAGGTGTATTTTTGTTGTAATTACAGTAGACAACAAACAATTTAAAGGCTCGTAGACCTAGTATGTTATATTTATTTCACAAATATGGTATTAAGTTATAAAGCTATTAAAGACATACGATACGATACGATACAATTCAAAAAGTTTTTTCAAAATGGCGTCGACCTAACCGGCACATGGCCTGGTTCAGTTCTCTTTTTGGAACCGGATTGCTCGCCTTGAATCCGTTTTCTTTGGTTTCTTGTGAGAGAATATGTATGGTATGGCAACTGCCCGAACGACAGTGAGATTCCATTGTCGATAACGACAGTGTTATTTCTGTTGCCGATAGCAAACTGTCGTGGGTAAACCCGGAAGTAAAATTGTGTTCAATCTACGCCGTTTGAGGAGAAAATCAGCTAAAACAACTTGCCCCGCGTGTCTAGAACCATCATCACTGTAGCGTCTATATAATCAATACTTACTTGAAATATCCTGACATCGAACTAAATACTGTAAACCACTCTAACTTCAGTTGTTATTCATTTTTATTCACCAATCTATTTTGAAGAGCTTTTGAAGAGCGATTTCAGCATTTGAGGCAATCTGCGCCAGTTCCTCTTGATTCGGAATCTAGTTCATGCGCATTAGAATGAATAATTTGATTGGCTTAATTCCAAAAACACATGCGCACTTGTAAATTATTTCAAACTACTAGGCATGCGTGAAGAGTTGAAGCAAAAACGAAACTGCTGCAGATTACCCTACTTATTCGATGGCGGAATTAGAAAATTCTTTATTCAAAATGTTTTCCCGTATTGGGGAGAAAAAACACAACCCCAGGATAGATATAGGATGACAAACAAGACAATAATAAGTAGGAATCTTTGATTGTTAAAAGCCGTGCATGAAACTTTTCAGAAACTATAGTAAGTGACACTGTTTTAAATGTGTTATATTCCCCGGGGATTCGGTCCACGACAACGACAGCTGGTTTGAACTGTCGACAGATTTTAATTCTACCGTCACCAGCCGACTGTCGTACTGTCGTTCAGGCATTTCTTTTAAAGTTCTTATCCCAAGTCTAGCTCTATCAGTGGAAATATTTGAACAATTTACCGCACAACACATAGGCATTTTCCTTTGTTGTGAATGCTTTCAAGATGGCGACTCAGGTCGCAGAAACGTCACACTTCCGGTCTACATCCGGGTCTCTGAGGGAAATATGGCGAGCCCCGTCCAACAGACAACTGGGTCACTGGGTCAATTTATGATTTTTATTTTCAATATTATACAAAAACTGACACATAACACGATTTTCAACTTATTGCATTTTATTCAGTAGTATTGTAACTACATATAATGATGATTAGAATACCTGACATTATTTCCGCTTTAAAAGAGAGCTTTCCCTTAGTTTATAACTGGACTCTACGCGCAGGGTTACATTCTTTGAATGTGGCAATAAAAGTAAGATACAATTTCAAGTTCAACTTAGTCTTACCCCGAGTGTCATTAGAGCCTATTAATGAGGTGAAGCTCTCTTTTAGCAGGCAAAATATTGAAAAGGGTAAATTATAAGGCATAACACTGTGATCAAAGTGGAGTCCTTGAATATCATAGCAACCGAATTATTTGATTATTTGATTCATTTGGTTGTTTGAAATGTACATTTCCCCTTCAGATAACAAACAAATGCATGGAATCTTGCACTTGTATGGAAAACACAAGTATCGATTGAACCTCAAATTCGAGTGCAAAGCGTTCTACTGTGTTTGTTGACGAAGAACTCGAGTAGAAAAATGTGGAGAGGTAGGAAAGAATTCAGGAGGTTGGAATGGACATTCCAATAACATTTTTTCTGTATCTTCTAAACAAAATTACGTCATTGGATTGGTAATTTACCAAAGATCATCAATATAAGCTATATGATTATCAAACTTATTTTCTGACCCTAGTAAATAAGATGAAGCTCTCTTAAAGAAAAATCAAATATCATCCTAGACTCCCACCTTATCGAGTTTTGTTTCAATACGCTTTTTAGATCTTGCCAAAAAATGTAAAATCCTGAAATCCAGGAGCCAGTAGAAATTAACTTCTTATTGGTTAAAGCTAAATCAAAGAATTATCTCTTATTTTAAGAGCATAGATGAAGCTCTCTTTAAGAGATGCGACCTTTTGAAAAGGGTAGAAATGTAAATGTTGAAATCAATCTTGACTTTTCAGATAATAAAATTACAAAAAAAGAAATAAAACATCACTGTTGAAGTTGTACCAGGGTCAGTAAGGATATAGGAGAATATGCAAGTATAATCTGGCAGGACCATCTTAGATTACCAAAAATCAAACTGTGGATTTTGCATATCTATAGTTCATACGTTGAGTAACAATGTTGAGGTCTCAGTATGGCTGAAAGAGACCATGGGAACATATGATCATCGTATTGTCTTCATTCCAAAGGATAAAATTGAAGTGAAGAGATGATCATTGGTATACCACGATGTAGGGCGAGACACGATTTAATCTAAGAACTTAAAATCAGAATCGTACCTATACTTGCGTGAATGCTTCTGACTGTATTTCCCCTATCCTCGTCCTTTTTGAACCTGCCATTTCTATATTTCTCGTATAAGTCCAGCATGTACTTTGGGGCAGTCTCCATGACGGTGCTCTTGGACTTGGGATCAGAGGGCAGTTTCTCGTACCCAAGCATGTTCTTAATAGTGTGTTGTAGCATAACATGTTGATCACTACTGAGGTCTCCATTGGCTTCGTGATGTTTTTTACCCCAAGCCACGAGGTTACATGTCATTAAGAAAAATAAAATCCTCTTCATTTTGTCATAAGGGATTTCTTCCCACATTGGAGATATTTCGTTGATGTAGGGTGTTTTCGTCGTCGCTCTAGTCGCGAGCTTCTGTTACGTGATGTGCATTTCACAGTACTTTTTGAACACTCCCGTAAAACTTACATTTTTCTAACTTCGCACTTTGGACTTAAAATACGATTTTCTTGATTACGATCGGTGTAAAATTTGTATAGCTTTCGTTTTAAAGTCCAGAAAATTATCTCGTTATTTCACTTGTAAGATCTTTACATTTCTTTACCAAATTGCGAAAAACTGTTATGAACACCTTGTTTCGCTGGCCAGTGCTGCTATTTACCCAAAATAATGTTATTCCTTCTGGTGCAAATCTCTTAACGATGTACGATAACTCAATGATGTTTATATCATTAAAAACAATGTTGTGACTTCTTGTAAAAACACTTTCCGATCATGAAGCTCAATTGTCAATTAAATTACAATGATCATATACCTTTATATCCGTTTCCTTATCAATTGCAATATCCCATTAGAAATACCATTTCTTGTTCTTGATATACTAATGTTAAACACGTCCTGCCATTAAACTATTTGATCTGATTCACTTGGGTTGAAGTGAAAAGACCTTTTCTCGATGACCATATCAACGTCGATGTGAGGCACAGACAACTTCCTTGCAGTTTTGTAAAACGTGGTGCCAAGAATCCTGCCTGACAAGGTCCAGTCTTATTGGCTAAGTTCCGAAATTACTAAAACAAACTAATTACATGCTCAGTAAAAGCTTTATAGTGAGATATACCGTTGGCTCCAGTTGCTCCGATATAGATATGAAGTATTTATCAGCGCTGTCAATCAATTAGCCTCTCGGCCAATCAGATTAGAGCATCTTCAAAAGGCGGGAACACTGCTTCATTCATAAATCTTTTTCACTCTTGATACATTGGAACGTGGGATGTCGATACTAGTTGTTGTAGTATTTGGTTTACTAAACTCACACAGCTGTCAGAAAATTTCCCACATCGGGCATATGTGAAACATGTTGTTTTGCGTGCAACTGCCTTATCTTGAAGTAAAACACAGCTTTACGTCTGAAACATGTTAATCAGCCCAATAAATGTCATGTATGCGCTAAATGAAGATATCATCCAACGTAGTTACATAATTTGTCTTTAATTGAAACTAAGATAAAAAAGAACTACATCAGACTGACGCTATTTAAATCATGTGAAACAAGATATTTAATGGTTTCATTTTGTCTGCTATTATCATTTATGGTTGCTATAGTTGGAGTTTAATTGGACTTGATTCCTCGTGACGTCATCATAGTAGCGGACCTGAAAAAGGTCCAAAGTTAAGAATACTTTAATAATACGAAGAGGTAAATTCCGGAACATATTTTGAGAAAATGTAGGCGCCAAATCTAAGTTCCAGCATTCAAATCCTGATTTCGCAGTAATTTCTTTGGGGCCCCAAGGTAATCGTTCTCTCTTGCGGACCTGTGTTATTTCAAATGATGTAAAACTTTCGACCAAACGAGTCGCTTTCAAAAGTAAGGATGTTTGTGAGTTAAATTATACTTAAAAATATGCAAATCAATCAAACCTGTTTTGAATGTCAAATATATGAATCAATTGTTAACTCATGAAGTCATCACTTATCATTAGTGTAACATTCACATATGTAATTAAGGTTAATTTATGAGCAAGAAATGTCAAATAAAACCCCATAAATTGCATTAAATGTTACACACAGGCGTTGCTCAACACGAGGTGGAAAACTGGAAAACTAAAATATGTCGGACGAATCGTGATGTAGCGTTGGGAAATTAACGTCACGTAACGTTACTGTACTTAATGTACTCGTCACGTAACACCATCGTACGTGACGTATTTTGAAATACTAATTTTCGTTTGTGGATATCATAATCAATCAGATAAGAGCCAGAAATGCGAGTCAAATTTGAAAAGACGAGGCAAAATTCAATTAACCTTGCCTAAGTCAGTGTCTTTATATTTCATTTTATTTTCATTGGATTAATTGAAAATCAAGATGAACAAAATATAATACCGACTTGGGCAAGGCAAGAGACGTACGTGTATGACAGTTTCAAAATTCTCATTTTGTTGTTCGGCGTTGTGTATAGTAGCCAGACGGTGGTCAATAAATTGGTCAATTGAGTTGACAACTTTGGCGTCCATAACTTGTTCAGAAAGTCGAGTCGCTTCACACTTTGCTATTATTGGACCCGTTTAGCAGTTTATTGTTTCCCATTTTATAGTTAATTGCGTGTATGTTATCAAGTGTGGCTTTGTCGGCAATCACGGGGTACCATCGAATAATTTTGGCAACGTACCGGAGAACGACATTTTACTAAGAAATGGCAATAATTTAGCACAATATATTTTTTAATTAGAGTTCTATTTTGATTTTGACAAAAGTAAGTATTCCATGCAATAACTATTTCATTCATGAGTTTGTAGGAATTCTGTTGGAACCCAGTTCTGATCAAGTACGAAGTTATTGAAATCGGCGCAGACGGACTTTACTCCGAAAGATGGTTTTTCGATTATAACTTTTCACAACATTTAAGTAAAGACTTTTGAAAAAAAGTACAGAATAGTCCTTATACTTTTGAATAATTCTGTTATTTCTGATTCACACGACTCTGATTTGTTTAATTAAAAAAAAGTTTTAAAAATATTACTTAGGAGCGTAACCGGAGCTGGGAACGTAACCGGAGCAGATCAGTTGAATTATTTAATCAAAAATATACTATATATACTACATGTACATATACTAATTTAAAAACATACGGGATTGTTCGAATGCGTATTTATTAATATATATGCTTTAAATCATATATTTTATTTTTTTAAATTATATAATTCAACTGATCTGCTCCGGTTACGTTCCCAGCTCCGGTTACGTTCCTAAGTAATATTTTTAAAACTTTTTTTTAATTAAACAAATCAGAGTCGTGTGAATCAGAAATAACAGAATTATTCAATAGTATAAGGACTATTCTGTACTTTTTTCAAAAGTCTATACTTAAATGTTGTAAAAAGTTATAATCGAAAAACCATCTTTCGGAGTAAAGTCCGACTGCGCCGATTTCAATAACTTCGTACTTGATCAGAACTGGGTTCCAACAGAATTCCTACAAACTCATGAATGAAATAGCCATTGCATGGAATACTTACTTTTGTCAAAATCAAAGTAGAACTCTAGTTTAAAAATATATTGTGCTAAATTATTGCCATTTCTTAGTAAAATGTCGTTCTCCGGTACGTTGCCAAAATTATTCGATGGTATCCCGTGGCAATGGAGGTGGCCGAATAGGGTTTGTGGCGACTGCCAATCAAATTACACAATACTACTACCCGGGACTACTACCCTGTTCGCATCTCAAATCGTTATCGGTTTTTCAGAGGCCATTAAAAATCTATTTTTTTAATTATTTTTTGACTGAGGAATGTTTAGTTCTTCTCTTGATATTTTTAGCCCCTGCTCGCTGTCTGGTGACGCAAGCTTTAAAAAGAGGGGCTCTTATAAAACCAGAATGGGGATGAATACCTGGGATGTGAATCCTCCCTTGTATCCTAAGAAACCACACGGGTCTGCAGTAAGCTTATACACCCATATCAGATTTATAATGTTTGTGCAGATAATGATGGCCAATAAAGCCATCAACCGCTATCAACGTACATGTAGACTGAGAGATTGCTATATTTGATTTGATCGGGCACTTCACAGACTGTTAGGTAACCTCGTTGTAATGTACGACTTCTGATAGATGGTTCAACAGGTTAATCAGTTTGGGAAAACTATCTGCCTTTAGGGGTTTATGTTAGATAACAAAAAACAAACAAACATACGGAAAGTCAAATAAACATATTGACAGGCTGTTGAATGATATATGAATTTTTAGGGAAAATCCGAATTCATCTAAATTAGATTTGGCACAGACGTTTTGAATGCTTCAAAATTGATGTAATATTTATGCAAATGTGTTTGTTTTCACATATTCTTATTGATAAAAATTTTAAAAACAAAAAGCTAGATTTCTCATTCAGGCATCATGAGAGATCTTCCTGACATAGTAGAAGCTGTGAAACTAGGCAATGCATATTTCATTATTGGCCAGATTCGACACATTCGATCAGAATGGCGTAAAGGTACCCCTTACATTCGTTCAACTTAGCTTCTTAAAAGCTTGCTTTTTCTACCACGACTTAATTACATTTTTTTCCCAATTCCAAGTTGGATATTTTATTACAAAAAAGTAATGGGTGAGTAGCGTTTCCCAAACTTCTGAAGGGGAGTGTAGGTTTGGAATACCGATACGAGTCCGGTAAGACCACCTCCCAACTGGACTTGGCCACGGTTCAGAGAAGAATTACATTTTGCTCGTGTTTTGATATGAAATCCAGACTCAAGAATTTAAGCAACAGAGAGTCTATTTACAAATTCTTGTACCTCAATAACCCGAGTTCAGCTTATCTGCCATTGTTTACAAAATAATGAGTGGTATTTACGATAAAGAAAGTAAACATAATGTTGATAACCCCAAATACTCAAAGCTATATTTTCTTGAATTGAATGAGGTGGGAACATTCTGCAGTGACTAGATCCAGAACTGTTCGATCGATGTTTCCAAATCTGCATTTTCATTATATATTATATCATGGGCCATGCTTTATTGTAGGATCAATGTGTGTGATTTAAGAAATATAGACCGAAAAGCAGGTGTAATATCGTCGAATACTTCCCGCAGGGCTAGGCACTAACGTTTTTTGTACGACCGAAGGGAGTGAGGGGTTCGAAAGCGTTTGCGTCTAGCCATCGGATCCGGGGTGTACTCGACGATATACACCTGCTCTGAGGTCTATGTTACGATTCCAGGCCTGTCAACTGTCCCGCAATTTGCGTATTTGTCACGCATTTGCTGAAGAATTTGAAGTCACGCCAGTTATTTTTGCGTGACAGAAAATGTCACGCAAATACGCATTTTACCTGGTAATTGTCAAGCAAAAATATTTCTGTAGAAATTTTTTTTAAAAAGATCGTCTACACAGCAAAAATACGAACGCCGGAAAAAAACGTACGCATATCGTTCGGACTTTTCACGCGAATTACGTATAAGTCACGCATTCCGTTCGAAATTTTTCGTGACTTTGTTTACAGTTCATAGAAAGCGTGAATACAGTCATGTTCGAATCAGAAATTAGGACACTTCATTGTCTGTCATAATGATATGAAGTAATTATAGTTATGTTATGTTTTGAACCACTGTTTGTGTTTTTTTACAATCATAGTTTTTTTATTTTGCATGGCGAAACTTTTGGAATCAAGGTTCAACTTGGTTTTGCTGAAATCGGAGGTTTTTCGAAAAAAAATTCAACAACCATCTTGAATGACGCTAACTGCAGTTAGAGTCATCCAACTGTGGAACCGTGAAAGGGCATCTTTAATAGACCAGCTGAGGAAGGGTCAATTTCACTGGTTGTGCATGAAGCGAAAGTTCCATTCGAATATCGTTATCGCGTTTATGGCGACCGCCGTGTCAGAAGTAAGCCGATTATTAGAGAGCCTGGCGCCCTGGCCTCTGCTACTTTATTTTGACTTTTACATTGGGCTACGAATTTCAATAATAATGTCAAGAATTCAAAAATAAGAAAATGAGACTTTGAGTCAGTCAGTCTAAGATTCATACAACTTAAGACGGAGAAAGTTTTTCTATCAATACTTAAAATATGGAGCACTTTTGAATTGGTGACCTTTGTATGTCACGGTCTGTAAGGTCATGAAAGGTCAGGTGTTTCTCATCGTTACTTTATGTTGAAGACTGTAAAAATGATGAAAGATAGCTGGAGGATCGTATCGAGATTCGTGAGGTTTCAATTGCTCTATCGGCATTGTATTATAACCACCGTACCTTGGAAGTCGAACGTGGGTAACTTCAAGCCCATGGTAGAACTGCCCTTTGCCCCGTCTCTTAAAGAGAGCTTCGTCTAGAATTAAACTTCGCTCAAGGTACACTAGAATATATATACCTTAATTAATAAATACCTATCGTGAATTTCAAATTACGATTGGGTCGATCTGCTTCAGTAACTAAATCACCCCATGAAACACCTTCACGAAATTTAAATAAGAAAATTCTTCGGAACAAATTATCAATTACTAGATTTGAAAAATGATAGGACTTCTTACAAAAATGATATTGTTAACAAATGTTATTCTTTTCACATTCTTAATGTCAACAGGCTATTTAGATCAGCTATTTCGAGCCGCATCAATCCTTCTTAACCCAGTGCTTTCAATTCATTACATTTTCGCGCATTTTTTAAATGAGCAGAAAGAAAGAATGCATTCTCTGAATGCAAAAGTATCAATTTTCACAGTTTTGAAGATTACAAATTGATGTATGTAGACACGCTTTCAAGATGTTATTCTATTTTATAAATAGCGTCACTGAACAAGAGAAGTGTTTGTTTTTCATTGAAATTTCGTTAATGCTATAATGCTACCAATCTGAATTGATGACTTTTCAGGTATGAATGCCACGAGCGATACACCATGCGCCTAATTTTGAACGGGATATATATTTCCGTATCAAAATGGAAGAACATCCGCTAAGTAAAGTTAGCTAAGTACATGTTTGGATAGTTGAGATTACATGTTAAGTTTCTGAAAAGGTTAATACTAAAGGAACGATTTTGCGTGTACATTGCTAAATCGTATTTTATTATATCATTGTATTGTATAAATGTATATAGTATTGTATTGTATTGTATTGTATTGTATTGTATTGCATTGTCTTGTATTGTATGGATGTGTATCATATTCATCAAAAGTGTGTATTCTGTGTTTCGTCATACCAAGGGCCAAATTCATAGGCAACTGCCTCATCAACATTTTACAAAAATATCAATTCAGACGTTTTTTAAGGCTGTCTTCGAACTTAGTCCATGATATTTGTCCCCTTGGCTTTAAAAGTAATGATTGTTTTCTCCCCCCTTTTAAATCAATTTGCCTCGCCAAATAAAAGTTGTCTCACCAAATTTAAGACTAGGGCCATGTCTCTGAAAGAATCGTTATTGTTGTATCGTGACCTTGAATGCAATCTCTGAACTAGTGATGTAAATGGTAGCAACATAACAGAATCAACACAGATGTAAGTGCCTAAGAGTAAAATATCATAAATGACCATGTTTTAAACATAATATATAACGGAAATGTGAGATTAATAAAGAATGTCGACTTTAACAATAACAATACTTTAACAATATTGTGCATAGTGCCAGATGAGAACCACCGTGACCTTGTTAGAACCGGGGGGAACATGAATTCATATCTTGAACAACTGTATTTTCAATAACGGGTATTGTGGTATTATAAGAATTTACAAACAAACTAAACGAATTACAAATGGTCCACTTAAATGTCAGTAAAATTATCAAAAACATGTAAAAACATAGAATTCTACCATAAAGCTAACATATTCCGAACAGGCCACACATGTTGTGTTTTTATGTTGTCTTAAGAATGGAGTTAAATAAGCTTGTTGTTTTTCTAATGGCCTGTTGCAATTTTTCATATAAAAAAAGAAAACACATACGAATACCAGGCAGCCAGGAAGTGGAGTTCGGTGGTTTGGTCTAGTTGGGTCTCCCCAGGGTTGGGCCAAGGACAAAACATTCTTCTGTTTCTTTGTTGAGGTACTAGTTTGACATAAGGAACACATGTAAAATGGTAAATATCTGATTCTTCCAAAAAGAAAGAACTTCCGTTACTCAACTTCCGTCATTCCTTGGAAAAATTTAAATTTAAATTCAATTGTCTACCTAAACTTAATCATCTTGAAAACAACTTTGGAATTTTTAAATCATGTTATTTGACGATGAGGACATCCCAGTGTATCCTTTGGCGCAGTATTATGTAAACACAAAAACAAAAAACTTTTTTTTATAAATATTTCATAATCCAACATGTGTTATTTTTCATTTTCAAAATATACAATTGTACATAATTGTGCAAACATATTCTAATCTTAAACTAATATTAACTATTGAAAATGGATTCACACTCCAATGTTTTACAAAGATATCTTTAGAAAAACAAAATTATAAATTTACTTCATTCGAATTCATCAGCCTATCATAAATTTTTCAAAACACCAAAAATAATACATCATTCATAGTTTTACTATAATAAATTCTAAAATTCATTCATCAAACTGGAAGCAGACTCATAATTTTCAATATACTGCATTGCTGACCTTTATAGGTCCACATGGTATGTATGTATATCAATGCCACTTTAAACAAATCATGTCAATATGTAATGTTGCTTCAAGACTGAGTGGACCTCCCCCTATCTACTTCACCAAGGTGTGGTGTTTACTCAAAAAGTTACATGAATTTCCTTTTTTTATATTCAGTAACCTGGAGCACACTCATTTTCGCTGTTACAACTATTTTTTTCTTTTTTGTTTATTGAGATTCAGGATTTTTGAGATTTTTAGGAAATGTTTTAATCCTGACTCAATATTTCGACTGTTTTTATCCAGGAATTTTCATATATAAAAAAATCCCAAAGTGATCAAAATTATAGAGAGGAATTCAAAAATACCAAGAAACATAAATTTCTTGTATTTTTCTGGATAACGATGAGATCTTTTTATTAAGTTGATTCAGAGAGATATTCATGGTTTTGATTTTGTTACTCAGAATAATGCTTCTGAGTTTGTGATTTTCATAAATTCACTAAAATTATAGTGAAAACCATTACCATAGCAACAGATATATGTACAATATGTATGCATGTTTTAAACATTTTACATTAAATAATATCATACATTTAATAATGCTCTTTGAATGAAATACATTTACAAATCTCAAATGGTATTTGTTTTACACAATAACCTTGGCAAGAGCTACTTACTTTTTAACAAAATAAAAATGCTACACTATAATAACTAAACGCAATACCAATTTAGGTAACCATAGCAACCATAATAAAAATAATTTGGGTTACCATGGAAACCTGAATTATTAAGTTCTCATCTTTTTCATAATCTCAGTACGTACTGTACATTTCTATATGTACAAAATATTTTTAAAAAAGGTAACTGTGCATTCAATATTTACAATACTTTATGAGCACTAATCTCTCATATTGGTACCAATAAAAGGTGCCAAAGGAAACATCACCATAGTTACTGCAGTTATGGAAGTTTTTGCTTCCTTGGCAATTCCCTGAATGATGATGTGATTCGTCTATATACAATGATGACTTTATACAATGATGATCATGTTGACTTCATAAATGCAATCACCACACTTTATCTAATGACCCTTATGATATGATCCCCATACAATGTGATTATCACATGATGTGATCCTCATACAATGTGATTATCACATGATGTGATCCTCATACAATGTGATTATCACATGATGTGATCCTCATACAATGTGATTATCACATGATGTGATCCTCATACAATGTGATTATCATATGATGTGGTCCTCATACAATGTGATTCTTACATGATGTGATCCTCATACAATGTGATTATCACATGATGTGATCCTCATACAATGTGATTATCACATGATGTGATCCTCATACAATGTGATTATCACATGATGTGATCCTCACACAATGTGATTATCACATGATGTGATCCTCACACAATATGATTCTCACGTGACACAAAATAGATTCTCAGATGATGTAATTTTTCCCAATCTCCATATAACCTCATCTCCGTAAGAATCACCTCAAACCTGATCACGCAGATGAAGTAAGATAATGGTCTGATTTGTTGCCTAGTCGTAAAAGTCTAGCATGCTCTCGTTCATGCTCTTCCTTCAAGTGTTTGTCCTCCCTCAAAAAGTCTCTGTGTTTCTGCAGGGTTATATAACTTTCCTCCCTTTGAGCATGAACCTGGAACACAGAATAATAAAATACAGGCTTCGGACAACCTTTTAAAGACACAGTTATGTTTCAGGGAAGTCAACTTAATTGTCATTAACTTTGAAATTCAACATTTTCATGAATCTCAAATTGTATTTATTTCATACAATAAGTGCTTGTCACTTTTTGGCAAAATAAAAGTGCTACACTATAATAAGTAAATGCATTTCAGGGAATTTTTTCAAAAAAGAGATTTCAGAAGGGAGTGCCACCAGAACTCATCCCCAAACACCCAGTGACGACCCCGATTTGTAAATAGTATACATATTTAACTTTGTGTTAGATAGACATTTTGTTCAATATAGTTTTTTGACACTAAAATTAAGAAAATCTAAGGGACAAATGTTATCTTCTATCAAAGATTGTGTTTACACGTAGCTCCTCATGATATTTTCTTCATATTTACTCTTCATTGTTGTTCCATATGAGAGGCGAGATGGAGAAATCTAAGATTCCAAAGATAAAATACCTCAATATATTTCTATATGAAGCAAACACATTCATAATAGTATTTTTTCACAAATCTGTCACAGAAATGAGATCATAATCAAATGGAGGTGCTTTCCCATGAGTCTCTACTAATCAGGTGACAGATTATCGACCAATCACATTTGCTTATTTAAAATCACAGTTTTACTTAATGTGGAATTTTTGAGAATTCCTGTTTTCACTTTTAATATCTGAACAACACACCTGTTCTCAGGTTTATTTTCTCATTTGATTACTATCCAACTGCAAAATGCCAAATATATCAGATAACATAATTGAAACCTCTAACTTGATTGGTACAATATGGCGATGTCTTCAACATATGGGGATGTTGTTTAAATGGACCCCAGAGATTCAAACATGAGTCCTGTCTTATCTGACTTTAGATTTTTAGGGCCATTGAAGTAGCATCAAAGTCATTTAATATACTGACCATACCTGTGTTAATTTATTAAGCATATATCATCACAGATAACTCAAGCTGTCAAGAACCAACAATATTTCATTTTGCAAATTTTCTTAATATTTCTAAATGTCTTATAGTATGTATGGGATCCATTGAATGCTTTAAGTTTATTAGACAAGTAAATCCTATCTATAAATAGTTGGTTAGTGATTTTAGCACAATAGAATGATAAAAATAAAAGCAAAATAGTTTTTACAATTAGATGCTTGGAAGATAACCAAATAATAAGTACATTATCTTAATGAATGAGGAAGTAAATTGACCTTTTAGTTTAATGTCTATATCAAAATCCCTGTGGAAAATGCGAAGTGATTGGACTTTCAAGAACAACGACTCCGTTAAGTAAATGTCCAAAATGAAAGATGAAATCAGATCATTTATTCTATTGGGATATTTGATGCCTTCTACTTGATAAAATTCCCACGGGTTCAATTTGGATTTTGAAAATGTGCAGCTAAAACAATCGTTTTTGAAATATGTCAATTCTCTGACCAGCTGTTTAGCTAAGTGTGTCAACAAATCAACTATTGCTAGGCATTGACAGAACATATGAAGCATCCCATATTGTGGAATCAGCCATATGGGGCAATGTAAATAAACTAAGTTATATCTTCCATTGTTATTTTCTACATCAACTAATTCATAAAAAACGTTTACCACATGAAAGTGGAAACATCAGTGAATAAAGTTAAAGGCACCGATTGTGCAAACTCCATTCATTATCAGTAAAAGTGGTGATTATGAATGGCGCTAAATTTTCAGTAATAAATTATTATTATTCCACACATTTTTCACTTGTCAACTTTCAATCATGGGGATAAGTACTTGTGGAAATGTGCTTTTGACATAATTTTCACAAAATATGAAGTACTAATTCAGCATATGGTTTACAGGTGGCACTCTATCCATTCTTTTTTACATAATTTCTCCGTAAAATTTGAATAAACTGTCTTATTTTCTGGCATTTCTATACAGTTCAGAGTGTTGGCTACATCCCTGTATACTTTATTTCTTGCTTATTCCACTCTTTTCCACTCTATTTTGAATTTTAAAAGATGACCCTTGTGGTATTTCAACAACAGGTAATGAAATCATATGGCACACAGATGTATGAATAAACATGTATGAAACCACCTGTATGGCTACAAATTACATCTTGTGAACTTTCAATTACGAAAAACTCAAAAATAATTTCTATCGATCAAAATCTAGTTTTTGTCCAATTTTTTGCATGCTTTGAAGGGCATATCAGATTATCATGTCATGGGTCAAACAAAATTCAACAAAGTTAAAAGTTTATGTTTCTTTGGTTTAGATTGATATCAAATGAACAGACCAACGTATATATTAATGTTGATCAGTATAATGTTGATCAATGTTTAACTATAAGTCATTCCGAACCCAAACGCTTAAAAAAACAGTGACATGTAAGAGATACTTGAAAAACAATGCCTCCTCAGCTACCCAGTCAATTTTTTTACATCAAGTTTTTTTGCTTTTCTGAATGAATTTTAACTACATAAACTTTTAATGAACAGAGATACCAAATCTGAGTTCAACCTAGAAATCTGAACTTAGATTTAAAAGGTCAATCATAACTGACCACATGTTGCCGAAATATATAACCATCATGTGTGTGTCTGTTGTACATGGAGGACATACCAGTTGGTAAAATGTCACAAAAGTCAACTTTTAAAATGCGAAAATTGGTAAAAAATACATGAACAAACAAAAAACCAACTCAATATCGTCATCACAAAGACTCTAAATTGAACAGAAATGACAGAAACTCGAACAGTTTAATCAAATTTTGGAGAGAAATATCAAAAATGTTGACCAAAAGGACATTTTTAACGGAGGTAACAATATAAATGATCAAACATCTTGTGACCACCTGTGAACGAAGGCTGCATAATTAAAACAACAAACAATTCAGTTATCAGAGAAGAATATAAATATTTTCTGTGATCAATCACTTGTGTGACAATGGGACTAAAATGAAAGACGGATACTTCAAATTTTGAAAATAATCATTCCGGTCCCATGCATCAAATATTATCAAGAAGTTTGAAGAAGCCCGAAAACACTCTGATCTTTTTTGATTTTTTTGAAAATACACATTATATCCCTGCCTACCCACACCAACAAAAGAGAAATACTTCAAATATAGTGAAATGATTAAAATTTATGATTTTTACAACTAAGACATTGCATAATCATTACAATTTGAACATATTTTGTGAAACTCAGCAGGATAAATATCATAAACCATTGTTCATATTATTAGGAATATTGGGCACTTCACAAAACTCTGTACACCAATTCTTGATCATATGATTATATACGTTTATATTGTTTGAAAGAATGCAAAATGATCATTCTAAAATGTCCAGAAAATTACTCCAGGAAACTTTAATCTCTTTTAACAAAATATTCTCAAAAATTTTAATGGATTCCAACGGATTATATAACTTTTATTGACATCTTGTATCATAACATGATTACATTAGTTATAACTATGAAAAACTAAATATCTAAACTACAAATACTGACTAAACCAAAGGTACAAAAATATATACGAGATATACAAAAACCAAAAATAAAAGGTAGTATACATCATGATGAAAAAACAAGGTTACATTTAAAGTGTGGTGCACATACCCTGCATTCTGACTATAAATTAAAATTAACTATTAATTCTTGTGAAATGAAAAGCTTTCATTTTTCCCGACTGGACTGTGAACAAAATAACAAACAGGGTATCTAAAGATTGGAAACACTAAAATTCACATTATACCCATCCGATACTCCCGTCCCTCCTTTCAACGACCCCCACACTTAAAACATATACATTGAGATATTCATAACCTTCAAAGCACGAGTACACACAGAACAAGTATCAAGTTTTATTTTTGAATGAACTAGAGTAAAAACACAACCAAATGTATGTTAGCATATTACTAAACATGATACAACCACTCAAGCTTTTCTAGAAAACATGCGTATAAAAAACACTTAGTTATTTCATATTGATATAAGAGGCCTCTTAAGAGGCTCAGATGAAACACCATTCAAAACAATTTTTTATGCTTCAATTTTGTGGTAATGAAAAAGTGACATTAAGTTAAAATGGTGTAAGTTAACCCGCAGTTAGCCATTTAGGATAAATTTAAGAATTCAAACTCGAAAACATTATACTGGCATTTGATAGATGATATGACATACGCTCTATTAATAATACAAAATTATTAAATTATGTTTACTAGTGTATATCTTTTTTATATCTAGTGTATACAAGTTTTGTACAAGTAAGATTTAATAAACCATAAATAATACTTAAAGTATCTTAATTTACTTAAAACTGCATTTTGAAGGTCAAGAAATGGACATATAATATACTGGAGTCATGTTTCACTCATGAGATTTAAATTTTTTTTTACATGTTCACAAATTAATAGAACAATAAAGATGGAGTGAGTTATGAGAACTTATCAAACCTTTATGAAAATGGGTACTAACACATAAGGAATTTGGCCAAACGTTGACGGTTTGCCGCACCTTAGTTAATTTCATAAGGGTTTAACACTACCCCTCAAAAATGAAATTTCAAAACACTGATATGCCATGCATTTTTGAATTTCATATTTTCACAAACAAAATATCATTTACCCCTCCCCCTAATAAAATTGGTTAATTCCTCCACAACTATAAACAATTGGATATCATCATCATTAAAAAAAGTATAACGATGATGTTGAATTTAGAAACAAGTCAAAGCTTTTCATACTTCTGTGTCAAGCGCTGAGTTTGTTATTATATGTATTATGAAAATTAAAGTTTGTTGTGTACTTGTCTTAAGATTAGTTATCTATTAATAGTCGCTGACAAACAGATAAAGGCTTAGAGTACATCTTTAAATCAGATTATCTCAGAGCATCCTAAGAGGAGGGAAAACCCCATGATTCAATTGATGACATACGATTTCCTCTGTCGCGCACCTCCTTTCCCGGAAGACTGTATATTTATACTTCCCTTTTCAAAGTTTTCAAATTGACCTAGTTTTAAACCAATCAACGATCGACTCGCTAAACCAATCAGCGATGATGTCATCTCAATACAGATTTACATTATAAGCGTATGTCATCTTTAAACCCTGGGGTTTCCCCCCCCTCTTGAGCATCCTCTTCAGATTTTAATGTACTCCTGTGACTTCCCCAAATATGTGAAGTATTTTATTACTTTATCAAGCCACTGTTATACGTTACAAGAATGAAATAGAGGATACAACTGATAAATATACATTGAACAGATAGGTATGATCAACTTTCAAATACTATACAAATCACCAAATTGAAAACAAGTAACAATTCTAAGAAAAATAAAATATCAACAAGTGAATCATACGCCATCTTTTGTAGATGTTTGAAAATAAAAATACATGTACCTAAGTTTTTGGAACATATGTTGTATTATCATGAGCTCATAAAGACTTTTAATAATGATGATGAGTACAAATAAATATTGTTATCAACATTTGCCTTTCTTGGAGAAATGGAAAAAGTGAAAAACTGAGGCAAAAATTCCTTACCTTGGCTAACTCTGCTTTTTGTCTGACTAATTTCTGTGTCATTGTTGTCTCTTGTTTATAAGCATCTGCGATCTCATTCTTGATTTTTATTGCATTATTCCGTTTTGTGTCCTCCAGTTTCAACTGAAGCCTACGTACTTCCTGTTCTCGTTTTTGGCGGGAATATTCTGAATTGCGTACTTTTTGGTATAAGTCATGCTCTATTTCTTCTCCTTTGGTGACAGTTTTCTGCAAAGAATATATTTACAATTTTTATCAATATACAATTACATGTACAGTACTGTAGTAGAATATGCTCTCAAAGTGATTGATTTTTTTCATAAAAAGTTCAAATCAAAGCATCAACTTGTTAATGTCGGTCAAAATGGCAATTACATGTATATTGGCCACACCTTTTGACCACACAAAACTTTTTATTTAATGCATACTTAAATTTCTGGTAGCTGACATGCCTTTCAGGGACATCTGTCCAACACAGACCACAAGAAAATGATGGTCACCATAACAAATTTTGCTGATAAATGATAGATCCCTTATATGATGTAGTTCAGCTCTGATGAACTATGTTTTGAAACAATTATGTACATGTACATGAAAAACAAGTCAACAGACATGCAATTGTGAAATATTTACCGTAAAATGTTTGAGATGATCTTCGTGTTCTCGCCTTTGTGTATCGAGCAACCGACCTTGGAACTTTGATGCCCAATGCGTTTCATTCTTCTCATCCCGATCTTTCTTTTCTGCGACGTGTGCTCGAATTCTGCGATTTTTTCTATTTTCATGTTCCTAGAACAAAGTGAAATAATATAAAAAATGAGTTTTATCTACCATCTTTCTCAAAAAGAGTCAAACATGTAAACGGTAATGTATAATAAAACCTGTATAGTGCCACAGATGTTCATCTGTTAGTTCTGACTAATGATAATATATGGTTCCTCTAACTAACCTGAATAACTTCCATCCGAAAGCTATGAAAGAAAGTAAATTATTCAGGTTAGTTAGATGAACCATATATTAGTAAAACCTGTATATTTGAAAACCTCTAGCTCACCACCCAAACACCTCTATACTAAATGTGAACACTTTTTCCAAATTTGTTATCTCCCTTAACTTGTAAATCAAGAAACCTTGAAATGTGGACACCTACTAATCTAAATATTGAATTCAGATTACATGTAGCTTTACTGTGGTTGATTTTTATTGCAATGAAAATATTACCTGCAGTTTTTGCTGAAGTGCTTTTTCTTTGCGCTCAGTCTCAGCTATTGCAGCCGCCTCATTCAGTTGACGTTGAACTTCAGAATTGTCCTCAATACGATTCTTGGTATCCAACTTTCTACGGCCCTCTAAAAGATGAAATCAGGTATTAAGTCACAATATGACTAATAAACTCCATATGCTCTTTACGTGAAAATCTGCATAATTTTGCAAATTCAATTAACCATCTTAATCTAATTCAGGTATAACATGAACGTAGCCATAAATGCATTTACAATTAAAATAAACTTTTTTTCCCAAGTCAACTTTTTGTGAAAAATTATACGCAAATAAAAATATGGGGTACAGTTCAGGAGCTACTCCCCGAGGAGTGCTAATGTGCACGATATTCAGTGCTAATTCCAGCAGTACTGAAGTATGAAGTTATATGAATGTGTTATTCAAACTTGCCTCACCAAATATAATCGCCCCAATAAATTTTACACCTAAACAATTCATACCTTCTCTCTGTTTCAGATTATTGTTGCCTCGATTAAGTGACAAGTCAGCACTCAGTTTTCTCCTCTGCATTTCGGCACCCTTTGTATCTCCATCACTCTTGCCAAGTTTGTTCTCCAATGATTTGTTATGTTCAAGGTCATCTCGGATATTTGAAATAGCATTCTTGCCTCTCTCCCTATGGTAAAATATGAATATCTAAATAACAAGCTTTATTTATCTATTGAAGGGATAAAATTCCCACAAAATAAGTCGATCTATTACAATAACACTACTTAATTTATTGTTAAAAAGATTGGCTGGGCTACATATGTAATCTGTGGATGCATATGAGCATGAACATATTCAATTCAATTTGTAGACCTCCACTGTAATTCAGAAGGATCAGGGTTATTCATCAATTATCCAGCACGTACACATGAGCGAGAAATGTTCTTATGATACTTTTGCCACTAATGCAAATATGATATGATGGTGTCCTGAGAAAAACATAGTAAGCTCTAATCATTTTGTATGTTTATTCCCAAATGTAAGTATATTATCAAAATAATATTTTAATACATGTAGGTACGAAGAGGGTGTCCAAACACAAAAATACGTTCAATTACATGTACAGAGCATATTTTTATGACAAATATCCAAGTTGATATTTCATTAAGATTTCTGTATGGATGAGACATACAAACCTCTTATGACTCCATGTTCAGTGAAATTGCCAACTCAGCTAATTCTTGCTTGAGTTTAAACTGTTCTTGCTGTCAAACGGGACAATAAACACATATTAAATACAATGCGTGATTCACACAAAAAGCTTTTATTTTGTCCACCATGTTGAAACATTCATATTTGACAAATCTTATTACATCTACAGATCATAACTCGATGTGCCTCCCATTCCCTTAATAACCGATACCTCAAACTGTAAGCCAATATTACAAATATAAAGAGTTCCAAAATGGTGGACAATACAAATGCTTTAGTTTTATTTACTGTTTATGTGTATGGTCTTCAGTTCTGCCTTTCATGGATTCCATATTGAGACCAATGGCTAACTCAGCCAGTTCTTGCTTCAGTTTGAATTGTTCAGCCTAAGGAATAGATACATGGGCACATAAAATAAACTACTCGAGCCATATAAACATCTGTACAATTTACAATGTAGAAGGCCAGTAGGGCAGTGGCCCCAGAAAGTTTTTGTCAAGCAGTTTGATTTCCCACAAAAATATTTTAAATATTAAGGTCAAGGGCAAATTCATACCAGGTCCACTTGTTCAAATAATATTGTTTTGTTCAATTCAATTCTGCACCCTGAAGAAAATTTGGTAACCATGATTTCAGTTTTTTAAAAGACTATGTTCAATTATACCAACCTCTTTCTGTCTCATTTTAGTTTCAAATTCCTGACTTATGCGATCAGCTTCGATTCTTTTCAGTTCAATTTCACTTTTCTTTGTACGATACTGCCTGGCAAGGTCAGATGTATTCAAATGAACTTTGCGACCTTTTGACCTTGCTTCAACCTCTTTTTGGATATTGTTGTCTGTGCGCTTCTTCATTGTCTAAAAAATTTAAATTAAATTACTATAAAATGCATCAAAAATAAATACAGGAAAAGTCTAAACGTCAGTAAAACAAATCAGCAAAAGTTTGGAATGTAATAAGATATTATGATGTCTCATCTCAATGCAAATCTACTATAGCAAAGAAAATAAAGTATATACAAGAACTTTACCAATAAAAATGAAAAAATATAGAGTACATGTCTTCATTTATTAATACTGTATTAACAATTTCAACCTGTTGTTTTTCGTGTTCTCTGCCGATACGCAGTTCCTCTTGATATTTTTTATTTCTTGCTTTTCTGCGCTCTTCCTCCATTTTTCTATTTAGGTTAGCTGCAAAAGGGTTAACAACACACATTGGTACACAAGGGGTTAACAAACCAAGTGAAAAATAAAATCACACAAAGGGGTAAAAAAGGGAAGGGAAACTAGTTCGATATATTCACTCACTTGAACACTGAAAGAAAAAATCAAAAAATACAGTAAAAATGCCTCTGTTTGTGGAACACCTCCATAAGTGGAACACTTCAAAATCAAGTTATTATTGCTTCTGTAAATGGAACACCTCCTTAGTGGAACACTATTTTGAGGGACAAAAGCTGTTTTATAACAGATTTTATTGCTCAACCATTCAAGAGATTTCATGTAAGTTGCGTAATTGATATGCCATAATGGATATGGCATATGATCACTTGAGTATTTACAAGAGGAGGGAAAACCCCATGATTCAATTGATGACATATGATTTCCTCCTTCGCGCACCTCCTTTCCTGGAAGTATGTATATTTATACTTCCCTCCATCTTGGTTTTCAAAGTTTTCAAATTGACCTAGTTTTAAACCAATCGACTCGCTAAACAAATCAGCGACGATGTCATCTCAATACAGATTTACATTATAAGCGTATGTCATCTTTGAACCCTGGGGTTTCTCCCCCTCTTAGTATTTACCATATGCAATACAATGCTAATATAAACCAATAAAGAGGTTAAATCCATGTTAGACAATACAGGTCTTAAACCATAAATGGGTTAGTTAAATAAAACAAAAGTGTTAGGATTAAATGGCACATCACCAATACAAAGGTTAACCTTAAAAATAAAAATAATTAGGATTAGGAGAGGACACATCAACATCATGCAACTATTTCACTCACATCTTCTTTCTTATGAGCATTAACTCTTTGAAGAACTGCATATTTTTCTAGCCCTATGTTAAGTTTACGCTCTTCTGCCATTCGTTTCTTTGTGATCTCTAAAGCAAGTGATATAAGCAGAATATTGAAATAAGCAGAATCAATGTACAAATTATTATATGAAACAAGCGCTGCAAATATAATTGAAGTCATACTTGGTAAATTAGTCCTTTCATGTTTTATTTCAACCCCAAACAATTACAAGACGAGATACACGCATCTTCTAGGTGAGTCTAAAAACCATTTATACTTTCATGGTGACAGAGGCTCTCTTTGTTTCAAAATTGCTTAACTTCCAGTGTATGAATCTGATAGAAAATAGTCCTTTTGCTTGCAGTTATGCCTTAAAATATATTGAATGTGATTTTTTCAAATTAAAATATAGACTCACCTTGCTCTACTTCACGTAAAGACTGACGTAAAGTTCGCTGATTTTTTATGACGTCACCCTCGACACGTTTCAGCTCACGTTCTTCCTGTTTGTGTTGCCACATGTGATCCTGTAATCAATTCATGAAAATTACACATTTTTTAAACTTACATATATACATACACAGTCCATAGCATATAACTACATTTACATCTCAAAGGGCATAAATGCAATTAAAATCTTGATTAATCATGATTCAGATCAAAAACAAAAAAATGTTCATTTTTCATCAACTTTTTGATTGGAATAGAATGGCATATACTCAGAAAGAGGAGGAATAATTAAAATAGGAACAACTTATATATTTTACTATTATAATTATTATAATCATACATATAATGAACTGAAAATTTTTCAATAATGATGTTTAAACTTTCTGAAATTTGGACAATATCAGCGTCTCCGTCTCTCTCCTATTGTGTTCCATAGTGTTCCAAGTTCTAATACCAAAGCTAAATATGGTAGAATTGACAGTGGTCCCATCCCTGATACTATAGTATATATTGCTTTGATGTATCAAGCTTTCATTCAAGAATGGATAAATTATAATCCTGGACAATCCTTACCTCAATATGCCTCATCCTTTTCTCATAATCCTTTTTATCTTTTTCAATTTTAGCTTTCAGGTCAACAACAGTGAATGGTTTACTAAGGGAATCAGACTCCATGGTTCTCCTGGGTGAGCCCATCTTTTCCTTGTTTTTCTTTACTTCATATGAATGTGTATATTTTGAGGAGTCAAGAAATCCATTTTTGCTACATTTCCGCTCTTGTTCCCTGGAAAGTATGAACATTTATATTGACAAATCAATTATGATAATGGTGTAAAATTTGGGTCCAGTGTCTTCGTAATAAGAAATTATCTTCGAAATTATCATGGCTTCAAAGCAGTAACAGCTTGATTATTCTTTGCTTTTAACTAGACACACATACTTTTGTGACCTAATTTAGTACATGTACATTCTAGTTGCTTGCTTAATGATCATTGAATGACCACATTGATATCATTTTTGATTCCCCACATTACCCATTGCTTCAGAAAATATATTGTTACTTTTACATGTGTGACCCCCGGGAGTTACATTACTTTAACATGTGTATTATATCAGCTATTGTTTTCAGTATCATGTGACATTGGTCTATAGTAATTAGAACTTACTTGAGAAATGATGCATATGCTTTACTCTCTTCCGCAGCTTCTTCATCTCCACTATCCATAGGTTCATGACGTTCAATTACCTGGTAACGATTCTGCATTACCGGCTGCTTTTGAGCAGACCGGTCAAACGGCAAATCTGTTATGACCATTGTTGATGAGAGGTATAACCCTGAAAAATTCATGAACAATCTCTGATTGATTCACAGTGACACTTTTACTTTTCACCTCTAATGTTCAGTACAATAGTAAGTTTAGGCTACACAATCTGAAACTGAAATTATCCAAAATATAAATTTGCCTACCTTGAAAAGTTTTCTAATGTTACACTTGTGGCCTTTTCACCAAGCCAGTGATCCTCCTACTTTGGAAAACACCTTTATGAATGTCGGAATAAAGTTTGACAGTTTATAATCATCAAATTGAAGAGTAAATACAACTTTATTCAGAAGTATATTTAACACCTGCTTATCTGTACATTTGCGGAAGTGTATATGTTGTCTTGGAGACTAATTTGCATAAACCGGAAGTACACATTAAAATGCTCATTTCAAACTGAATAAGCATACAATTAAGCCTTTAAAATGATATTGCACATTCTTAGCTAATTGCACAGACGTCAAGGACTCAAAACAAACAATCACACTGGGGTTTTATTGTCTAATTTATTAATGAATTTAGCAGGTGCGCTCGGTAATTCCCGGCAAAATCTTCGGATGGTTTCCGAAGTCTAGTTGCTCAGCAACTTACAGAATTACTACGCAATACTGGAACTATAATTTGTTGAATCGCTTGTAAAGTTGTACTCTAGCCCCTTTCACAAAATTAATTTTAAATCTCACGAATATTTCACGAGTTAAAATTTATAAAAAACGTTTACCTGGAGTGTTGAAATTCAGTTTTGTAAGAACTATATTCTTAAACTGCGACTGAACATTATTTACATCATTGGTGTTCTTCGGCAGTAAAATGGAGGAAGAAGTTGCAGCTGGAAATGATAATATTGTTACTGAATTCAACACATATGAAGACTTTTTAGATTCACAAATCACTTCATTGGATTTATACTATTTAGAGGTACATTTTGGTCAATTGGTATCTTCCCCTGCCCTGGATACTATTAAAATTTATGAGTTTGAATCTAAAATTGGAAATTTTTAACTCCTTGAGTTGAAATTTTTCTGCCAGTGCCACTGTCTATTGTGCCAGACTGCCAGTGCCAGATTAAATTTTCCTGTAGACCTAGGCTTACTGGACATAGCTGGCTCAAAAACCATTTTATCAGCTCGGTAGAGTAAGCCTAGGCTTTCATATTGATATTCAGTTTTATGCTGCCTCACCTTCTGGCTACCCTTCGCATTTTTTAAAAATCTGACGCTCTACTGCTTTAGCCAAAGGGGCTAGCCAGTAGCCACTACATCTGAGACTGTAAGTGACTTGCTATCGAGGGTCATTAGTCATTACAAATCAGTGACATTTTGAACAGTCTTAAATTAAAGAAAATGATGCGAAACCTTTAACATTGAAACAAGCACCAATATACTAATTGAAGACAGTACAGGAAACAAAAATATTCTTAACTCCTGTGTTGAAAAGCTTGCATTTTGGCGCAGAGTTTCAACATCCTGGTTCTTTCCTAATTGAAATATATAGGGTATGATTTTGAACACAACAATTCAGCTTTAGCCTAATTAACATTCTTCAACATGTATAATTCATGTATTTGCATAGAAATATATGTCCTTATGAAAAACTGCAAAGCATTAGTCTATTGGCTTAGAATAGAACATCATTGAGAGTTCTCTAGTGTCCTAGGAACCCCAATCTTCTATTAGGCCTTGTACAGATTATCCTCAACACTGCAGATTCCTAGCAGGGGTTTCATTAGCTGCAGACAACATGCGATTTTCACTGGCTGTTTTCACAAATTAGCCTAGAACCCTGCCTAGAGTGAAAATGGTAAACAACTGGTATATTTTCCAGGATGAAGAACTTGCACGCCAGTTGGTGGAGTTGGGTTATAGGGGTAGCGGCGAAGTGCTAAAGAGAGAAGAGTTTGAGGCAAGAAAACAAGCAGCAGAAGCCAGTAGACTATCAAAGAGAAGCCAACAAAAGTAAGATTACAACTTCATATGAAAAGTACTACATGTAATATGGGTTAAGTGGAAGATGAGGAATGTGACACGTGGGGTCAATCATATGATGCCACAGAATTAAAAATGATTTTGTACTATGTGTACAATTAATGGTATATGTATATAATTGTTTGTTATTAATAGAAAAAAGAAGGTATATATCCTTCATTTTATTCATTGAGCATTTATAGCCTACATGCACATTTGAAGTTTTCTGTAAAATTCAGCCATGAGGCAAAGCAACTACAGTTCCAAAAATATTACAGAAAGAAGTATAATTCAAATGTTGAGACATTTTAGTAGATGGGTTAACTACATTTGGACTTCATTGTATGATGCAAATGTCCCATTTGGCATGGAAGTACCTTAGGGTAATAGAAATAAATTTATCCAAAGACACAAGCTAGATGGCGCTTTATATTGGAAATATACACATTTTTCAAAATGGCCGCCAAAAATACATCAGAGACAATATCTTTGCTTCTTTGCATGCTACAATTATAAGATTGGTGTCAAAAAACACAGTGATGTAGTCGTAGAATCTATTTTATTAGATCTTGAGTCTTGAAAATTAAGAACTTCCACTTTATATTTAAAATATACGCGTTTTTCAAAATGAATGCCAGAAATATAATAAAGAAGATATCTTACCTTACTACTACTTACAAAAGATATCTTACCTTACAAAATGTCCCTTTTAGCATGGAAATACCTAAGTGCAATAGAAACAAATTTATCTAAAGACACAAGCTAGATGGCGCTTTATATTGGAAATATACACATTTTTCAAAATGGCCGCCAAAAATACATCAGAGACAATATTTTTGCTTCTGTGCATGCTACAATTATAAGATTGGTGCCAAAAAATACAGTGATTTAGTCGTTGAATCTATTTTATTAGATCTCGAGTCTTGAAGATTAAGAACTTCCACTTGATATTCAAAATATATGTGTTTTTCAAAATGAATGCCAGAAATATAACAAAGAAGATATTTTACCTTACAAATACTTACAAATTTAGATATCCTACCTTACAAAATGTCCCCTTTGGCATGGAAATACCTTAGGGCAATAGAAACAAATTTATCCAAAGACACACAAGCTAAATGGCGCTTTATATTGGAAAATACACATTTTTCAAAATGGCCGCCAAAATACATCAGAGACAATAGTTTTGTTTCTGTGCATGCTACAATTATAAGTGTGGTGTCAAAAATACATTAATGTAGTTGCAGAATCTGTATTTAATTAGGTTTTGAGTCTTGTACTTTTTTTTCGAGACTTGCACTTTATATTCAAAATATATGCATTTTTCAAAATGGCTGCCGGAAATATATCAAAGAAGATATATATCTTCCCTTCTAAGCAATGAAAGAGTGGTGTCAAACTATACAATAATATCGGGTTGTAGAATCCATTTAAATAAGTCTTTCATAATAAGAATTTTACTTTATTGGAAATAATGTATTTCTAAAAATGGCCACCAGAAATATAACAATGATGATATCTTTACATCAGTGCATGCTACACTGATACGATTGGTGTCAAAATTTTATATTTATGGGGTAGGAGAATCAATTTCATTTTAAGTCTTGTGAGATTATAGTTTTCACTTTATATTGGAAATATATGCAGCTGAAAATATAACAAAGATTGTATATTTGCTAACAAAGATTGTACCTTTGCTAACAAAGAGATGGTATCTTTGCTAACAGAAATTGTATGTTTGCTATAAGTTTCTTTGCTTCTGGGCATAATATTTCATAAAATTGGCATCAAAATCCACATTTTTGAGAATGTGAAATCTATTTAGGTTGTTACTATTTCCCCGCCAGGTGGTTAATTCGGGTGAAATAACATTGCAGGGTATTACAAAGTTCCCTCAAACTTGAATATTCTTAATTTTTAGTGGTTCACATTTTATATTACTCTTTTGTATCTGATAGTTGTACAAATTAAACTATCTCCAGTAAAAGAAAATATTATCTGAACAACACAAGAAAATATATTTCACTTTTTGCGTTTTACAACATGGGGACTATGGGGAATCTCCCTGACCTAAATGTCACATTTTTGAAGAAAAATCAATTTAAAAGTTGATGGACTCATTTCAAAACCACATTTCTTGATGTATTTTCATGAAGATTCCAAATTCAACATCAGTAAGACTGAATTTTGAATTTCTAATGACAAAAATGAAGAGTGTTACTACTCGCATCTAGCTAATTGGATTATGAGCCTTAAAAAATATAGTTTTCACCTTAACACAGCAAATGTGTATTTATCTTTCAATGTTCTTTTTACTCAAATTCACCAGAAAGACCCGAGTCAATAACTTGCAGTAAATATGTATCCACAATGGTAGTGCAACTTTAGTTGTTGCAATGAAACATACATAAGAGAGAAATGTGATAGATAGAAACCACGCAGGACAGACATACATATGTACCTATAGTTAGAAATGGACAGAAACCTTCTGGCGAGAGAAAATCTTGAAGATCGGAATAGATTTCAAGGGCTATATATTATGACAGTATTGCAGAACCCTCTTCTTCTCCTCTGACCAAATCATTGTTGATGTCTCTGTTTACCGAACCTTCCAATAATCCAACCAACAAACTATTAAGCTTGTTGTTGATTGGCAACCATTTTGAAAAAGACATGTATGTATACACATACAGCACTGAATATTGTCATATTGAGAAAATTATTCGTATTTTCTCAATTGAACATTTAAGAGATTAAGATTTTAAGATATGTCTTTCACAATGAGTACTTACAGTGTTTACTATTAAAACAATGTGTTTTATTTCAAGTGAAGTCCCCATGATTGTTAAATATGAATCCAGCTTTCTGGAAAATTATGAATTAGGATCCCACCTTGGCACTTTTTTTAAATGTTAAGCTAATTTTGTAAAAAGATGATCTTGTTTTTCTGAATTAAAACATATCAAATGTTTCTTCACTTTATATCAACAATTACTTAAAAGGGGACGGCATTTGAAATGCGATGAAGTTGAAAACCACATCTCCCATGCTATCCATTGTTTTCAGCGTAGTTTCCGTCATCGCAAACTGATATTCAAAACTACAATTTCAAACTATTCTACTTTCGAAGAAGTTTAAGAGCCCTTGTTAGATATAATTTTTTTTGTAATATTTTCCACAGCCATTGAGAAAAAGGCATACATTTTCAATAAAAAGTGAAAATGTTTGTTAACTTATAGACATACAGTACAATATCAGAATTTCCGCTGATTTAAACATTTTGGTGACCATTTAGTCAATGCTAAAAATCATATTTAGACAATAAAAATTGAGATCTAACTTAATATAATGTAACTATACCTTGACGACATATCTAGTAATTTATAGCTAATCAACTCCTTCTCTGGGACATTTTGAATTTTCTGAGGCATAAATCATAAAATTAATACCACCTTCAATTTAATTGAGTACATTTGGCCATACTTTGAAGGATTCTGAAAATAATTGCAAATTCATACATAAGACAGACAATGGACCGACAGACTGACGGACGGAGGGCTCCACTATATCCCCACTGAACTTTCTTCGTTGGGAAAATAAAGACTATAAACCTTATCAAATGGATTCTACCACCCAGTTATGTATACTTGGACACCAGTCTTACTATTGTAGCATGCATACAAGTGAAGATATCATTTTTGTTACATCTCTGGCAGCCATTTTGATAAAGGCGTAATTTTTTTATTCCAAAGAGGAAGTTCCTAATTTTCAAGACTCAAACCCATACTTAATTGATTCTTCGCCCAGAAAATGTATATTTAGGCACCAATCGTATCATTATAGTATGCATAGAAGAAAATATATTGTCTCCGTTGTATTTTTGGTGGCCATTTTGAAAAATGTGAATATTTCCAATATAAAGCGCAATATGGCGTGTGTCTTTGGATACATTTGTTTCTATGGTCCTAAGGTACTCTCGTGTCAAAGGAAACGTTTGCATCATAGATTGAAGTCCAGACCCCCTAAAATGCAGTTAACCCATCTACTATTTTATGAATCTGTGAAAATAAATTCCAATAAAATCCGATGGTAATCCCATTTGACTGAAACAATGTTATCTCCCTATTTTATGATTTTTTTACTGGTAAGCTACATGTGTCATTATTAATCCATTATGAATTTTTTTGATGTCGCTTGATATTCTGGGCCGATATAAAGATGGCAGCACCAACAGAATCCAGTATTATCCAGAATATTTATAAATACACACAGATCGATAACCATGGCATCTTTATTTAAAAATTATTTTGTTTTGCGTTCTTCATTCTTCTCAAGACCAACCTTCTCTTCCAGGACACTAGCAAGCACTGGAAAGGAACTGAAAGACCCTTTCTTGAGAGCACTGGCTCAGAGAGAGGAGGCAAACAGGAGTGGGAAAATGACAGTAAGTAATAACATGCTGCATTGTATCATAATATGATATGATAAAGGTAAAGGAAAGTAAAAGGTAAATGCACATGGTCAATAACCATGTGTATTTTTTATACTGGCAAACCTACTTTGTTTATACTGTAGATTGGGTTAATTTGGCGCTACTTAATTCGGCGATTTTGCCATTTTTGGCATATTGGCGGCTATTTATTTTGGCGGATATGCAAAAAAAAATGTCAATGCAATGTTAAACTTACAGGCTGTTTACGAATTACCATGTAAATGGGCATGTTTGGCTATGTTCATTTTTTCTTTTGAGGACCACTGGCGATATTCACCACGTCAAACGTCGTTTGTACATTTTTGTGAGATCATTTACATTTTGCACCTCGATCAATGCTGCTACTATAACGCGCTTTTCCTTTCTAGTTTTTCCCTGAGTATTAATGAGTGACTGACCAGTTCTGAGCCAATTTATGAGAGACATTTTTTCATATTTTTGGAAAAAACTGAACTGGAAGTGACCTAAATACACTAGACGAAATACCCTAGATAATTCCCGGGGATTCATTCTAAATTTTGACGAAGATTTATATTGGTGAATTTTTCAATTTCGCCAAATTCGCCAAATTAAAACGGGCGCCAAATTAACCCAATCTACAGTATATATCAGTTTAAAAAACGTCTAACTGTATGATATAATTTTGTTTCGTGTTTTTTAGCTTCGATGCAGACTTTTATTTATACAGTCAGGTTTTAAATATATTGTACAGTGCTGCCATCTTAGGGTTCTACTTTGAATGAATCTTTTCTTTTACATAATACATTTGAATATCTGCATTGGATAAATCTTTGATAGAAGTGACCAACTTGTATTTTTATTATTTTTCAGTCAATAGTGTTCATGCGTGACAAAAACAGTAGAGGGCAAGAGATATCTGGTTACATCGACTATGCACATAGATTGAAAACTGAAAATTTTGAAGCTTACTTCTCTGGAAAAAAGCGACTTTTACCCAAGCCATCAGATCTGAGGTAATTAAATACATGTTGTACAAATATCATGTGGCATGCACATATTTTGTTTATCTGTTTATGTAAAATAAAGACCAATGATATCAACTGATGCACTTTATCAAGTATTAAACTTTGAATATAGTTAATGCCTTCAGATGGAATGCCATTCAACCGCCCACCCCAAATTTTCATCAGCTTCAGACCAGACCCCCTTCATTCACTAATGCCTGGATCACATTTGCTCCAATTCATTGGCCAGGGTCGGGCCGATTGAGTACTCTGTTCAAAACTGAATACAATTGTGAACAGGATACTCAATCGGCCAGCCGATGAATCAGAGCAAATGTGACCCAGGCATAAATATGAAAGGAACATCAAAGTCTGTGTTTAACAGTTTAATGCTTTCAAAAATTTGTGAAAGAATGAATGGATAAAGCCTGGTCTTTTTTGTTTTTTTTTACATTTTCAAATTGCTTACTTTGACTGTGAAGATTAAAACACTCTTTCTAACACCGGTAAGTGCGAAACTTTGGTAATAACCAAACTGTTGCATGAATTTTATTTACATTGTGTATGAACATGATAAAGATCTACTTAAAATACAATTAATTGAGAACTCATTGTATTTTAATGTATCTGTATTTGTGTTTCCAGAATATTGCACATTATGCTTTTTAATTTTATCATGCTTCTAACAAAATATCTATTAACATTTTCAGTTTTTATAACTGGGAAACCCAAACTTCTACATCCAACCCTACACCAAACTACCAAGTAATTGCAGAGAATGCATCGGGACTTCTTTTCAAGAATAAACGAGACAGAAAAATTCTTAATGTGGATCCAAAGGTAAATTTAACAGCTATGAAAAAAGAAAATCTCCCAATAGGTCAAACAAAAATAATACATTGATTACTGTCAAGTGGAACTCTATGGAACACTTTTTGAAGTTATGTGGTCGATTGGCATTAAAAATTGTTAAATGGACCTCTATAGCTCTGTAGGTAGAAAATCTTCAAAATCGAGCACTTTAAGAGGCCCCAAAGCAGTTTCACTTAGATAGGATTTACATGGATTGTACATTATGTATGACGCATCATAATATATCACTATTCTTATAGTTTCCATTTATCTGGATGTTGTTATTTGGTTGTTGACGATCAGCGTGTGTAACAAATGGCAGATGGTGACATTTTGCATCTAAATGCCTTGTCTTTGTTTAGAATGGAACAGAATTATCCACATCCGTTATGCCTGGGTCACATTTGCTCAAATTCATAGGCCCGATTGGGTGTTTTGTCAAATACAATATTTTATTCAATTTTGAACAAAATACTCAATCGCCCGGGTGCCATTGTGAAAATCGGAGCAAATGTGACCAAGGCATTACTGAACGTAATAAGTGACAAGGCATTAACATGCAAATGTCACCTCCTGCCATTTGTTATAGACATCAAACACCAACTGCCAAACATCGTCGACTAAAAAGTTGGAGACTAACAAGTGCTAAACTTATAAATGATTTAAACAGGAATCGATTTTAAAGATTAATGTAGAACTTGACTTTAACAATAATAAAAATACAACTTTATTAATTTATATTTCAGGCCAACACTCCAGGTGATAACTCTACAAGGACATGTATAGATAGCACAAAATACATCCAGATTGTCATATATGACCATATTACACGTAGAAAGACATAGGACAGAGGACAATGGAGAAATGATTTGTTATTAAAGTGTATATATAGATATATTGTTTGTACATAACATAAAGCTCTTGCATATTGATACAATTCAATTTGATTGCTTTTGTTTGTATCCATCAAGACACTCTCGTCTGATTAAAGCCTCATTCACATTTGCTCTACGGCGACCATACGTCAACCGTAGTTCCCTGAAATTGGCAAATCCCATGGCAACCATAAAAATATGGTTGCCTTATGGTCTTCGTACTTAATATTCAGTCTTGTGCAAGTCGTAGAAATTTTAACTCATAGTTATTTGCCAATTTACGATAATTGATATACACCCGGGGATATACAGGGTGTCCCAGAAGTAATGATAATTATGCTCTTAAATTTTTATTTGTCAAGGAAACAATATGAGATTCATACAAATTAGAGTTTAAGATATAAGCTTCATTTTGCTATATTACATTTATGAATTTATACAAAAATATTCCATGTATAGTTGCCATAGCAACATGTATGCGCATTCTGCGGAGCAGTTTCCGTATATTATAAATGTTTAGTTTAGAAAAGCAGTTATTCTGTGATAATGTTTCAAGCTTTTAAATCATTGTTATGGTAATTTTATACGGTTGCATGATGTCAAAGTGGTTTAATATTATGTAATTTATATCATTGTGACAGGATTATCACTTTAATCTGATATTATGACATCACATGATGATGTCATATAAGGTTTCACAAAAGGAAAACTCTTAGGAACACAACCTAGGAATTTCCAGGGAGGTGTACATTATGCCACCAACGTTGAGCAAAGATGAAAAATTAGAGCAGAGAGCAGTCATAAAATTCCTTCAGAAGACCCAGTGACACTATAAAGGAGTTTAAACAAGCATATGGTGAGAGAAGACTGTCCAACCCCACTGTGTATAGGTGGCATAAATGGTTCGGTGACAATTGCGCCGCTCGGTTCAGTTGGCTCTGCAGGATATGTCCAACAGTGGTTTTGATCATGTCTTCCAATCCTGGCTGGAAAGGCACAGACAAATTGTCTCCAGCAAAGGACAGTATGTGGATAAGTGAATCAACAATGTACAATGCTCTTAAATATCAGGAATGAAGTAGCAGCATTGCAGTAGTGATGTGAACAGCAGGGAAACATATGAACATGAAATGTTTTTCAAAAATGTATGAAAAACACACAGCTGCTCCGCAGAACGCGCGTACATGTTGCTATGGCAACTATACATTGAATATATTTGTGTAAAGTAATAAATGTAATATAGTAAAATGAAGCTAACATCTTGATCTTTAATTTGTGTGAATTTCATATTGTTTCCATATCAAATAAAAATTTTAGAGCATAATTATCATTACTTCTGGGACACCCTGTACATGTATTCAAATTATGTTATTCTTCTGAAGACTGAGGCATGTGGGTTGATATCAACAACATTTAATGTGTGCCATTTTGTTGCCTACACAACAGATAATCATGACAATAGGGTATATGTTTAACATACTGCTTACTTTTCCTTAAAAATAGTTTTACAGTAATGATGGCTTTTTGAACAAAATCAAGTTGGGGGTTTTGCGCTAATATTAACTCGACTACATAACATGTGATGTGTAAATTGCATGGGAAGTTTTTTGGCGATCGCACCCCTCCTCCCTTACTCAAAGCTGGCTACGCCCCTGCAGAGTGAATACCCCTTTATCAAAATATTATTATTGATGAAACTTCCTTCAAAATTGAGCTAGAAGCTTCAAATAAAAAGCATTTTAAAGCTCCGTTCTTCTATCTAACTAATCGTGTTTTAATTGGTAATGTGGGGGGGGGTGCTACGCATTTGCACTAATTATGAAAGATGGACGTAACGCAGCGATTAAGGTGTAATTCTTTTTATTAAATAATCCGGATCAGCCATAAACATTTTAGTAGTAGCTTTTCTGATAAGTTCTTTGCTTGGCTGTACTCCCTCCTAGAGTTGTTTTATGTTTTACTTTTCTTCTGCCCAACAATCAAAGCACAAGAATTGAGGGAACTTCGGAAAGACGAGGCATGCTCTACAGCCAAAAATTGTGCGCCAAGTCGAAGATTTTGGTCGACAATTCTTACATTTGTTATTGTGTTTCTTCAGTCCCCTTTTTCCCATTCTCTTACATTGTTCACAGTACCATGTGCAATCGCTGCATTTCTTGTGATATTCTGTAAAATGCAATGTTAAAACGTACCAAGGATTTACAAAGTCACGAGAAGGATTTACAAAGTCACGATATTTTGAAATAAGACACTATCATGCGAAATTTCACCACATGCGATTTGTTACAGACGCCGAACACGTACACCAACTGTCGGATGCCGAACACTGGCCACAAAAAATTGGACACAATCAATACTATTATATCAACAGATACAATTTTCTGTTGCGTATTAGTAAAGACTGACTATCATGTTCTGCCATATATTCGTAAAACATATCCTTGTCACCGCCATGGTCTTTCAGCTAGACACCACATATCAAATTGTCATCGATAATTATGAGGCATCTGATTTTACTATTGGTTTTCTCACCTTGATCGCATGAGTCTTCGTACATGATTCCTACTTTAAGCATGGCGTCTTTCTTGCGTGGAAGCATAGATCTGTTCGGGTATGTGTGAAAGTCAGTTCCACAGACTGGCCGGGGTGTTGTTATATTATAAGGTATACTAGTAGTTGGAACTTTGGGGACTTCACCATACGTTAGTGAAATTGTAGTGACACAAAACACAACTTGAAAGAAGATGTAAATTAGTAAAGACTCATCCTTCTTCAAAGGACTTCATTTATGCAGAGAAGTCTCTGATTTATGCTTTATACCCTTGCTGCAAGGATGGTAAAGACTGGCCATCATTGATATAGACATAGCATAGGCGTAGCCAGGGGGAGATGCGATGGGTGCAATCGCAATAAATTTTATTTTTTGGCTTGTTTATTCCACAATCGCACCCCCTGATTGGAAACCGAAATTTTTGGGCGATCGCACCCCCCCCCCATCTGTCATTGTACGTAGTCTTATCATTTTCTTATCCTACCATACGCTGTCTGTGAGAATTGCATAAATTAGCATGAAAATGATTTCATGTATCCCATTACTACATAAATCAAGAAATGTATGCATGCAACAGATATTATTATAAGACCTCACCAGAATCTCTTATTTACCTGATATTAACGCTCTGGTTGTTCCCATGGTCACGTACCCTGCACGCAGAGAGTTATAAACTACTACTAGGATGACGCTCTCTTTTAAGAAGCGAAGTAAAACGACTGCAAAGGATAATGTTCACGAGTCGTGCCGATTGAAATAAATTTTCAATAACTAGTATGCCTTATCATATTTGCAACATATCACAATGCATGTAACTGATGCATATTAATTTTGTTTTGTTGTTGAAATGTTATAGCAATTAAGGGCTTTAATTGACATGGTAAATACTAAAATGTCCATCATAAAGATAACAATTTAGAAAATAATGTGTTTACTCTGTATCTCATGTTATAAATGTGCTGTTTATATCGCCAGTATTAACAGGCCCTTAGCCAGGATTTGCCTAGGGGGTTCATTTTTTGAAAAATTCCAGGGGGGTTCACTTGTGACAAGTTTGGTCCAAAAGTCGCCCAAATCACTTAAAAAGTGCTCAGAATGGTGAAAAACTGCATGATTTTGAAAGATTTTTTGCCTTGTGCATAGCAGAGATGGTCTGAGTATCAGAATGACATATTGGCAACCGATTGGACCTTCGAACCGAGTGTCCTGCAGGACATGGGATTCGGACGCAGGAACTCCGTATCCCTCCGGTACGCTCGACTACAAATTAAAGTCGTATTTTCATGGATAAACTAAAATTATGAAATGGGAAACATAGTAATTCGAATTTGTGATCGTGTTTCATTGTCTCTGATCGTATTATTTAACACTTATTGTTACCTTGGGCGTTTCTACTCACTTTACAACGACAGTCATTAGGTTTTTCAGGTTTTAGTGACCCTACACCCATATAAAATGACAGTTGATCACCTGCCTCAGCTCTCTATCTGATTTGAAGAAGACGGGGAAATTTTCACAACAATATTATCATCTCTAGGCCTACCCCACTATAGAAGCAGCACGTAAATATTTTGTACTCCAAAAATATTCCTTTAGACCATTATACCGGTGTAAAAGGGTGGGAGGTCCTATGTTACATAAACGGTTTTTCGAAAAACAGTTAAGATCTGCACTTTTAACCCATACCGTTTATGTAACTTAAGTGAGGAATTAAATTGACGATTCTGTTGCTATTTTTTCGCAAACATGTACATTTTCTAAAACATATGATACTGATACATGTTTGTGAGAAAAAATGTCGTGGAAATTCTGCCTTCAACGTGTGAAATAAGGAAAAAAGAAAAATCGTACCTTCGATGTTCCGACATTTTGTTACCGAAACGAATCGTCGTTTCGGTAACCACCGTAATCGAGTGTGTCACCAGCATTTAATACTAGCAGTACATATCACTTTCGTTCTCACACATGGTCGAGTCTTGTTGAATAAATCATGGCCTACTATTTTTATCGTGAAACAATGTTTGCAAATGAATTAATAAAATCTAATTTAGAGTATTGCTTGCTGATTGACAAAAACAAGTCTCTAAAAGGCTTTGTTAATTTTCAAAATGACAAAGAAGTTTGTCATAGGCCTATGTATTTGTTTTGTTTATTGTAGTAACGGAAATGACGGTTAGTGTAGGTGTGCTAAAAGTACTATCACCCCGGGACTATATGTATCACACGAGCATTCACCTCTTTGAGGACAGTCAACCTGCATTGTTTACAATTCTCCATTGCATTCACACACGAGCACAAAAATAATGTATAACAAAATAAGCTACCTGTCAGGCGAAATATTTAATTTGAAGGAAGTTTGGTTTGTATACAGTAGAATAAACCTAGTTAAGGCCATCGAACATCTTGTCGGGCAGCAGACCATACCAATTTAATCATAGATCTGTCTGGATTTTGTTTAAGAAAAAATATATCATATTACATAAATGGCATCATCAAGTCTGATTATACATGTTATATAGGGTTTCCTATGCATGAATATGAAAGTATGATTGATTATATTAAAAATTGTTCATTGGTAAATGTCAAAATGTGTATGTTTGGATGATGAGTATGCGCACATGTGTTTCGAAGATTGGGATTGGGTGTGCACATGTAGATAATAATCGCAAATGCCAATGGGAAAGTACCCAAAAATGTTTACAGAGCACAACGAGAAAAAGAAAACATCTAAGAGTACAACAGTCATGAGGAAAACAAACCCAAACAATCTCGAAACATAATCCAACGTGAAACGAAACAGCGTCTAATACCCCCCCCCCCCACACACACACACACTTTAAGTACCAATATCACAACCCGAGATGATAACACCAAGGGGCATTCTGACATTTTATTCTTACTGAAGTCATTTAAATATATATTGAAGAACAGATTAAACGTTGATAGGCAATACCCCAAAATTAATAAAAATACAAGTAGTGTAGACATATTTGTTTAATTTATTTTGATGAGTTAGCAACAATGTTTCCCTGAAGCATAGAATGTTGATAAATACAGGGTGGTAAAAATAAATTGGAACATTACATAAATGTATGTAGAAAATCCATTTCTCTACCTTACTGCAATAATGCAAGTACAATTTCAAACAAATCACTAAAATGGTCTCCCACATGTATTTTTTATTTATTTATTGTAATCACTTTTAAAATAGTGGCACACACATTTAAAATGTGATGCATCCACATTCAAGCATGCTTATACAAGTGCACGGTACGTAGTCTAAATTAAAATAAATAAGAATGTCACTAAATAACATCAATCCTTATTAGGCCTATATGGAATATATATTGCTTCCAGATATTTCTTAACACATCGTTCTAAATAATGAAATATGACCTTGGTCATTTCCCCAGTTGGGAAAGCTTTAATTTATCACTTATGGTCAAGCATATTTTCATCGAAATATCGGCATGAATAAGGCTAAATGACAATTGTTCATTACAGGAATTAATCACATTCAAAAAAGTTTGTTCTTTCATTGTTAAAACGAGTAGTATAGTAGGAACAAGGGGTTCCCATGCACCCATAAGGTGTGAATAAGTTACATACATTTTTGAAATCCCTAGGGTGTCTATTTAATGAATTCATTTGTTAACATTGCCAATTAATGTCCCATAGTACTTTTATGGCGGCATTCAGTTACCATGGTTACGCATCTTTAGACATCTTACCTTGGTATCTTAAATCATTTGTAGCTCTGTCATTATTTGGTCTATAGAAATGATATTGGTACCAAATTAAACCTCGTTAAATTTCCAATAAATTTCCGATATTCAATTATGCAAATTATCTAATTTGCATAAATTATGACGTCATCAATCTATTTTTGGTTCAGAATTTCCAACTATAGCAACGTATCTATTAGAACTGAGGCCGTATGGCAAAATTTCTGAAAGGTTTTGTCCTTTATTGTATTAGTAGAAGGTATAAGCAACATAAAAATGAAAACAGATTCAAAATTGAATCAGTATTACGAAAGTTATGTAACTTTCGAGGCAGCTATCGTGAATGTCATTATTTGACAATAATATACATACGTCTTACCTTGGAGTCTTGAATCAATGTAGCTTCGCCATTATTTGGTCTATAGAGATGATATTGGTATCTGATTAAACCTTATTAAATTTACTATATGGTTACAATATTCAGTTATGCAAATTAGCTAATTTGCATTAATTGTGACGTCATCAATCCATTTTTGGTTCAGAATATCCTAGTATAGCAACATATCTATTAGAACTGAGGCCATATGAAGAATGTGTGCATAGTTTTGTCCCTTATTTGATGAGTGGAAGATATAAGCAACATTAAAGAGACAACAAATCTTCAAAATTGGATCAGAATTAACAAAATTATCCAGCTTTGGAGGCAGCTACTGTGAACGTCATTGTTTGGCAATTATAAAAAGAATATTAAATTAACAAAAAAAGTAACAACCATAGTTGTTTCAATCTTATTCAGTAAAAATGTGCATGTATTGAACTGAACTAATAGGTATGTGGAAAGGTAACATGCATTTTGACTATCATTCACAGGGGTCAAAACGGTTATCTCGACCCTGTATATTAAAGATCCAATCTTATAATTTACCATGCACTTTCAATGATTCATATAAATAGTATACATATAGTCTACTTTTCATCATATTCTTCATATTCTTGATTCTTAAAGCATCTGAAGTATATAGCATGATTAGAAGTGAAGATGATTCATCATATGGTTTATTTCTAACATTTCAGATGCTATGGTAACATCACTTGATAATGAGGTTTTTACATTTCACGTTCTTAATGAGTTAAAAGGAAGTTATTCTCCCTTTGCTTCAGAGATAAATAGTCGCATGAATTTGTTTAGAAAAATTATAACTTAATTAATCTAACCCCCCCTGACAGCCCCATATTTGAAGATGTTGGTGAAACCTGGCAAAATACATTAATTATTAGGTTCCAGAAGCCCCCAGAAGCTATATGATGGTCCCCAGTGGCACCAAGAATCTATACAGGGGCCCCAAGTGGCCCCCAGAAGCTATACTGTGCTCCCCAGAAGCTATATGTTGGCCCCCAGAAGCTGAATAGTGGCCCCCAGGAGCTATACGGTGGCTCCCAGAAGCTATACAGGAAACCCTGTGGCCCCCAGGAGCTATATGGTGGCGCCCAGAAGCTATACAGGGGCCCCCAGTGGCCCCAAAAAGCTATACGGTGGCCCCCAGAAGCTATACGGGGGCCCCCAGAAGCTATACGATGGCCCCCAGAAGCTATACAAGGGCCCCCAGAAACTATACTATTGTCTCCAGAAGCTATATGGTGGCCCCCAGTGGCCCTGGGAAGCTATATGATGGCCTCCAGAAGCTAATTAGTGGCCCTAGGAGCTATACGGTGGCTCCCAGAAGCTATACAGGGGACCCCAGTGGCACCAAGAAGCTAAACGATGGCCCCCAGAAGCTATACAGGAGCCCCAAAAAGCTACATGATGGCTCCCAGAATCTATATGATGGCCCCAAATGGCTCCCAGAAGATGTGAAGGGCCCCCAGTAGCCCCTAGAAGCTATACGGTGGCCCTCATAGGCTATATGATGGCCCCCAGAAGCTAAATAGTGACCCCAGGAGCTATATGGTGGTTCCCAGAAGCTACACAATGGCCCCCAGAATCTATATGGTGGCCCCCAATGGCTCCCAGAAGCTATAAAGGGCCCCCTAGTAGCCCCTAGAAGCTATATGGTGGCCCCCAGTGGCCCCGAAAGCTATATAGTGGCCCCCAGAAGCTATAAAGGGGCCCACAGTGGCTCCCAGAAGCTATACGATGGCCCCCAGAAGCTATGCAAGGGCCTGCAGAAACTGTACTGTAGCCCCCAGAAGCTATACAGGGGCCCCCAGAAGCTATACGATGGCCCCCAGAAGCTATGCAAGGGCCGGCAGAAACTATACGGTAGCCCCCATAAGCTATATGATGGCCTCCAGAAGCTATACAGTGTCCCCCAATGGGCCACCATATAGCTTTGGGGGCCACCGTATAGCTTCTAGGGGCTACTGGGGACCCTGTTTAGCTTCTGGGAGCCATTGGGGGCCATCATATAGATTCTGGGGGCCATCGTGTAGCTTCTGGGGGCTGCTGTATAGCTTCTGGGGGCCATCGTATAGCTTCTTGGGGCCACTGGGGTCCCCTGTATAGCTTCTGGGTGCCACTGTATAGCTCCTGGGGGCCACTAATTAGCTTCTGCGGGCCATCATATAGCTTCTGAGGGCCACTGGGGGTCACCATATAGCTTCCGGAGACCACAGTATAGTTTCTGTGGGCCCTTGTATAGCTTCTGGGAGCCATCGTATACCTTCTGGGGGCCACTTTGGGAACCTGTATAGATTCTTGGGGCCACTGGGGGCCATCATATAGCTTCTGGGGGCTTCTGGAACCTAATAATTAATGTATTTTGCCAGGTTTCACCAAAATCTTCAAATATGGGGGCTGTCAGGAGGGGGTTAAATTAAGTTATAATTTTTTTAAACAAATTCATGTGACTATTTATCTCTAAAGCAAAGGGAGAATAACTTTCTGTTAACTCATTAAGAATGTGAAACCTCATTATCAAGTGATGTTACCATAGCATCTGAAATGTTAGAAATATTACATAAACCATATGATGAATCATCTTCACTTCTAATCATGCTTTATACTTCAGATGCTTTAAGAATCAAGAATATGAAGAATATGATGAATATGATGAAAATCAGACTATATGTATACTATTTATATGAATCATTGAAAGTGCATGGTAAATTATAAAATTGGATCTTTAATATACAGGGTCGAGATAACCGTTTTGACCCCTGTGAATGATAGTCAAAATACATGTAACCTTTCCACATACTTATTAGTTCAGTTCAATACATGCACATTTTTACTCAATAAGATTGAAACAACTATGGTTGTTACTTTTTTGTTAATTTAATATTCTTTTTATAGTTGTCAAACAATGACGTTCACAGTAGCTGCCTCCAAAGCTGGATAATTTTGTTAATTCTGATCCAATTTTGAAGATTTGTTGTCTCTTTAATGTTGCTTATATCTTCCACTCATCAAATAAGGGACAAAACTATGCACACATTCTGTCATACGGCCTCAGTTCTAATAGATATGTTGCTATACTAGGATATTCTGAACCAAAAATGGATTGATGACGTCACAATTAATGCAAATTAGCTAATTTGCATAACTGAATATTGTAACCATATAGTAAATTTAATAAGGTTTAATCAGATACCAATATCACCTCTATAGACCAAATAATGGCGAAGATACATTGATTCAAGACTCAAAGGTAAGACGTATGTGTATTATTGTCAAATAATGACATTCACGATAGCTGCCTCGAAAGTTACATAACTTTCGTAATACTGATTCAATTTTGAATCTGTTTTCACTTTTATGTTGCTTATACCTTCTACTAATAGAATAAACAAAACCTTTCAGAAATTTTGCCATACGGCCTCAGTTCTAATAGATACGTTGCTATAGTTGGAAATTCTGAACCAAAAATAGATTGATGACGTCATAATTTATGCAAATTAGATAATTTGCATAATTGAATATCATAAATTTATTGGAAATTTAACGAGGTTCAATTTGGTACCAATATGATTTCTATAGACCAAATAATGACAGAGCTACAAATGATTTAAGATACCAAGGTAAGATGTCTAAAGATGCGTAACCATGGTAACTGAATGCCGCCATAAAAGTACTATGGGACATTAGTTGGCAATGTTAACAAATGAATTCATTAAATAGACACCCTAGGGATTACAAAAATGTATGTAACTTATTCACACCTTATGGGTGCATGGGAACCCCTTGTTCCTACTATACTAGAGGACAGACAAACATAAATATATTTCAATTGACAAATATGTCACATAAATTGCAAAAACCATTCCATTGGCCCCAACGCTTGTTGTCTGATTTCAGACCAAAGCACCCTGATCTTGCCTTGATTTTCAGTTTTTTTACCATAAAAGTCGAAATCCATTTTAAGGTTGTTTTCTTGAAAACTATTTGTTTTTAAGGAGTGTACAGAACAAGGGAAGATATGTTTGCAATTGTGTTTAGAAAACTGCTTTTGCCTCTTTCATTATATATTTTAAGATATCCCCGATACCAATCGGTGTCCTAAATTAAAATGTTATTTTCATTTGAAAAGTAAGGCCATGAACACTTAACATTATGTGAAGCATGCATGGAAAACGTTTTAAACATTGTGTTAAAAATATGTTGATTGAGAGAACCCGGCTTTAGCCTACTTTTAGATATATGAAATAGTCAATAATTTGACGTTTTCCAATACAATGCAAAGCAAATCAATATCATTATTTTTATCTTTAACTTGAAAGCCTTACCTGTATATTGTATCTTTTTTATCAAATCATCTTACGTCATCAACAAATAATGATACTGTGCTAAAGTTGAATGAATATTACAAACCAAATATTGGTTGCAGACAACTTATATGCAGACAACCTTTTTGTGCATATAGTATTACTGTATTAATAAATTATTATGAATCAAAAACATTTTTTTCGGATCAAAAGTACTGAAACTGCCCTTTTAATATAATCTTATACATTTTGATATATTTTTTCATAGCGGGAGGATCACACTGTGTCGTGTGCATATGTATCGGAAATTCTTAAAGTCCCCGTCTAAAGTTTGAAAATATTTTTTTATCATTCATTTACTATTTGTCAGGACTTAAAAAGTGATTTTAGAGATTTTTGAACAAAAAAAAATTTTGAAAAAAAAGTTGTGAGCATTTCATTTCTCAAATATTCAAATTTTCAATATTCAATATTGAAATTTCTTAATCATCAAATATTTCTTAATGCATTTCAAAAAAGATTATATTTTTAACGCCAATGCAAAGGTTGAACAAAGGACACACTATTTCAATAATAAAATGCCATATTTAATGGGCCACTTCAATGTTTTAACATATCAAAAATATTTTGAAACATTAGTGATGTCACTAAGGTACCAAAAACGTTTTGAAAAAAATTGAATTTTTTTTTCGATGTCCATCTTTTCTAAATATGTTAAACTTTCATAAAAAACCAATGTTGATTGTCTAACCAGGTTAAAAGGAAGAATAAATTATGTTTTAGATATCATTGTACCATTGGTTTCTATGAGAACTTAAATTTTGAAATGCATTTTTCTCAGAACCATTTTCATGCACTGATAAGTTCATTTCTCGCTTATTTATGAACCGATTTTCTGAATTTTTTCGGCAAAAAACATGGGAGGATGAATGCTATGCATTGGTATGAATTGTGGCTAATTAGAAGATATGAGTGACCTCTAAAAGTTGGTTTTAAATAAATTCACAAATTTTGGAACAAAAAGTCTATCAAAAACCACTTTTTGAAATTAAAAAAAAAAGTGTCACATATCACACTTTGATAACATTGGGTAAGACTACAATATAAGCCAAAGTGGTTTAAACTTTAGATGGGGCCTTTAAATGAGGCTATAATATGTACCCACCTTTCCTTTATCAACCAATTAGGAACGAGCATCCACAAGCTTGTAGTCAATAAAGTATTTTTGTCTATATGCAAGTTTCAAAATGAACTGAGAGAATGGAAGGTGAACACATGTTCCACGTGTTGCCCCTGCTGTTGCTTATGCTGATGAGGGTCTGTAGAGGAACAATAACAGGGGAAGTGTTGACATCAGAGATAGACGGATGGGTGAAACGTAATGGCAACTGTCCTGGAATGGACATTGATAGTATATCCGGTATATCAGTAGAGAAGTGTGCTGAACAATGTAAAGCACATCCATCTTGTGTTTTATTCACTTATTACACAGCGACAAATCGTTGTTTCAGGAAAAGCCATGTATGTACAATTTCTGAGATGACACCAGAAGTAAATCATATGACATATCACCCAGATCCCGAAGCATGTGAAACTGCAATGACAAAAGATAATCCAACAATTGAATTCTCTCCTTCGTCCATAAAGACAAGTGACTTGTATTATGGACCACAACATGCATATATTGATGCCACCACAGTACTTCAAACTACCTTGGGGACAGTTGAGAAATTTGGAGGTTGGATGCCTGCTACAAATGATGCAACTGAATATTGGGAGGTCTCCTTTCGTGAACTTACAACTGTGGATAAGGTTATAACGCAGGGAGGCGAGGGTTCTACATATTGGGTTACTCAATATAATGTAAAGCACAAACCAACCTCAAGTGATGAGTGGGTGAATGTTGGCCCATATGATGCAAACACCAATGCAGAGGACAAAGTTACACATCTGCTTGTACCAACAGCTATCGCCAAAATCTACCGTCTTGAAATCATAGCATGGAATGGTGCGATTGCAATGAGAGTGGAGCTGATTGGGTGTCTACCATCAGGGAGCTGCTCCCAGTCATTGATCAAAGCTGACCCTGATGTCATCCTAACTGTTTCAAGTGTCCATGCAGGTAATTCGATTGTGTATGGTGCAGGACAGTCAAAGATTGATACATTAACAACTGATGGCCAGGAGATATATCGGTATGGGGGATTGTCTGCTGGACCCGATAATCAGGATCAATGGCTCCAGGTAAGTTACAAAATGATAATAATATTTTAGACTTCTCACTGGAATGTAAATACCAGAAAAAAATATTTTTATATCTTTTCCAAGATTAATATTTTAAATTGTGTATGAAAAACATCAAGTTTTTATAAACTAATGGTTATCATTCATAACCAGAGGTGCTACATATTTTTATTTCAAGGAGTATATTATAAGTAATAATGGAAAAAATACAACTAGACGTCATTCAACCTCCTACCAGCCTACAATATTCCATGACCATCAGATTGATAGTTACAATGTTATGTCAGCACTTTAAACAACATGCTCCAGAGGCCAATATTGCGCTGTGGGCAAACCTGCACCCGTTGCCAAATGTGTCCATACCTGACTTCTGCCAAAATATAGTGTACAAAATTGCCTCAGGCCTCATACCTAAAAAAGGAGAAAAAAGGTGCTGTAACTATCTAAGTTCTGTGATTATCAATTTGATGGTCATGAAATATAGTAGGCTGGTAGGAAATCGAGATGTACAAGTATGTAAAATATCAGGGAGGAATTTCCTAAAATGACAAAGGTATGAAGAAAATACAGGGTTGCCATTTTTGACCACCCTGTATGTAAAATAATTTGGTATTGCTCACCAAAAATGATGACAGTAGCCAAAATATAACATTACTAGTAGTTATTGACTGAGTTAGTTACTAATACATATACTACTAGTAATCTTCAATTTTAATGGAAAAGAACAAAATGATATTGCAATTCTTGTGCATTTTCTCATTACTTTGTTTAAGGCTGAGTTTCCAAAGATCAATGTTGTAACAGAGGTCATAATACAAGGAGCCAATAGAAGAAGTGCAAGGATTACAACATACAAAGTTTTATCCAGCATGGATGGTGTAAACTGGATTGAACGAGGTCGATTTTCAGGTATTATATACTAGGTTAAATTTTCTTTTTTTCTTCTGCTAAGAAAAATATTAATTTTACACAAGAATTGTCACACCTAAAATGTCTTATCTTGGTAATGATCTGACTTAGAGAGAAGAGGAACCATCTAACCCCGCTTCTTTGTAAATTAAGTCATTGGTTGAGATATGGGAGTTTGTATATTGTAACTGATAACATAAATTGACCATTTATCCAAAAAACGGAAAAAATTATCTGATTGGAGCATGCCAAACAAACAAAACAGATCCCAAGAAGGAGAATCCAAGGGAGAATTTCACGTAGCCTACCTGAATTATTTTCAGAAATTCCTCATTTTTCCCGGTAACTGTTAAAGCATGGAAGAGCTTTAAGCATCAAAACCAAAAATATCATATCATGGGTTTTAAATATATTTTTTTAATATTGACTCATCAATAACAGGCATCATGGGCTACTAGACGTTCACATCAAAAGTTCACATTATGATGAAAAGGCAAAGTAAAATATATCTTCTAGAAATTCAAATAATAATAAAACTACAATGCAGGATTTTTGTCATATTGCTAAAATTGTTAAAATACATTGATGATTATGCACTGTTTTGATTTAACAGATCAAGATCCTGAGAAGATAACTGGAGATGACAGATGCGGACCACCCTACAACAATAAGGAATGTGATGTCTTGACAGCATATTGTTGCTCCACTCTTAACTGGTGTGGTTCAGATTCCCATTGCTCTTCATCACTCATTGACTACAGACAAACAGGTAATGACAGCCCTGCAATCAATCATAAAATCAAATATATGATGCTCCATTTGTAGAATTTGGTAGTAGATAGTACTAAGTACATAGTACCCCACAATTTTTTCTCATACTTGACTTTGTTGTGTATAAAATTATTCAAAAAGAGATGGCAAAAGAGGAAGTCAATTAAATCTCTTCTTAATTAAAAGATTGAAGTTATGTTGACAAAATATGAGTTAATCAAAATATTTTTATTTTACTAAATAAATAAATAACGAGAAAAACAGCAACTCCATGGAGTAGCAAATCCCAAAGAACAAAATATATTTTGAAAATTAGTGGCCATCTTGAAAACTTTTGAACAGAGCGTATCAGCATATAACCAAATCCATCAACTGGTATTTGAGTTATCAGAGACTATGTTTTTCCAAAAAATGGTGGCCATTTGGAAATTCAGCTGCCATCTTGAAAATTTCTTCTTTAATAGAGCTCCTTTATCCATGGATATAAAAGAACCAAATCATCTAGGCATCAACATGTATAATGAAAAGACAAGTTTCTAATTCTACAATATGTAAAAATATTAAAATTGTCCGAAGCAGGTGGATTCAATAAAAGACAAGTCTCGTGTTGGAGAACAAGGTTCATCAGTCTACTGTGCTAATAATTTTTTTTATGAAAAGTTTAGAAATAACACCCAAATTAAGTCATGGATTATATTCAAAAGAGGACATTTAAATATCAAAATTGTCCAAAGCATATACAATTTGAAGCAAATCAGTTTAAAAGTATTTTTACAAAAATGGTGGCCATTTTGAATTGAGCGGTCATATTGGAAATTCCTTCTCAAGCAGAGGTCCTACTCCCATTAGGCATATAACCCTATAAAAGAATCAAATCCGTCGACAGGTATTTGAGTTATTGCCCAGACAGACAGACAACATAAGGTTGCTGCTTGTATTGTTAGCTTGAGAATATCTTTATTCTTTTACTCTTTGTTCTTCTATTATTTGATATTTATTTTATCCTTAGCCATGTGGAATACCTCACTTATGTGCCATATCAAACACCTTCTTCCCTGGGAACATGGCCTCCGGGCTTAGAAGAGCTTTGCTTCAGGAGAATGGTTTTATATTCTACATTAGTCACATGGCAATTTTTATTCTCCATCTGTCTTTATCCATTTTTATGTAGACTGAGTATTCTTTGTGTAGCATCTTCTATGTGGCTGTATACTCTTGATATCCTTTTGATTTGTGAAATGTGTAATAACAGATAAATCAGGGAATGACACTTTACCATTCCTGTCCTAATTTTCTTGTTTACTTTTTTTCATTTGGATGTCCAGGAATGTAGTTTCATTCACAGCCGGACGAATGGACATCTTCTCTATTCCCCCTCGAATTACGTTCAGTGGGATAATAATATTTTAATGTATTCAAATGTCATTTGATCATTTTGAAATATAAATGGTAAAGTGTGCTTAGATTCAATAGGACATTTTACCCAAACATGCCTCGACATCATTGATTGTAATGCTATAAATGGTTTGTTTGGATAAACCACACTTTTTGGTTATATTAACAAGTTATATATATACTTGCTATTAGTACTATTTATTCTTTTCATTTTAGGTGTATCAGTGAATGGTGATGTAAACACAAAATTCTTTCACAAGTTCAGTGAAAGATTCCTTGCAAAATATGTACGTATTGTCCCACTAACATGGAACGTTGAAATTGAATTCAGAGCTGGCTATCTTGGCTGCGACTATAGCAACCACATTAACTTGAATGAAAGTTTTGATAACACCTTTCCACCCATGATGCTCAGCCAAATCATTGACTACGATCTCAACAACAACACTTGCATGAACATTCCAAATACAGCTGAAGCCCCCGGATATCTGAAATTCTCAACTGATTTGAACTTGGATTTTGGGTCTGATACAGAGTTCTATGTTGTGATGACAGGCCGATTAAAATGTGAAAGCCAATACCATTATGTGTACTCCGTAGATATGGATGCCCAAGTTAGTACAAATCTTCACACAGGAAGGTTTGAAAAATGCCAGCTTATTACTACAGATGCCCTTCCTGACAACAGAAACAGCTGTACGTACATCTGTGGATGCAATCCATGTGGCTACAGTGGTCTTGCATTTTTCAATCTCCCAAAATCATACACCTGGACATTATGTGATGTCAAAGTGCTACCATTAGACATGATCTAAAATTCTTGCATTTTTCAATCTCCCAAAATCATACACCTGGACATTATGTGATGTCAAAGTGCTACCATTAGACATGATCTAAAACTTCTAGATTCTAAAATTTTTAGACCTGGATGTGAACTATATTAAAATGATAAGACTTATGAATTTTGAGTATACAGTAATACAGTAATACAGTAAACAATCAACACATTATCTCAAAACAATGTATCAGGGTTGAAGATTACAAATTTAATGATCGAAGCCATTATAGAATCCTGGATAAATTTGAAATGGTAGTTGGGGATACGGGGCGTGATGCACGAGTATTTTGCTCAAATGGTAGAGACATGTGAAGTTAATAACGGCATATGACTTTTAAAGACTCCTTTCATGAAAGGATTGTCATATCAATATAATTTGAACAAAATATTTAGAAATTTTTTGAAAAATACGGGTATCTATTTTATTAATTGCATTAATTAACATTAATTTAATATCTTATATATGTGTTTGATGGTATAAATCTGGCAATGTTCTGAATAAATAATTGATATTTAATATGCATCATCGATAATACACTGTGACACTTATTATGTTAATAATAACGAGGCATCAAAGTCAACATTATACATATTAAGCACCAATATATCAAACAATAATTTTGTTCATTTACATGTATTGGCTTAGGCATGAATTTATCAATGAGATACCAAGGTCAAATGATTATACTATAGATCAACAGACACTTTCATGTGGTATACAATTACCATTATCATTGATTTTGATAACCAAACAGTGGTTCATCTTGATTCACAAGGTTTCGATTGTTCCTACCTCACCTTGCGGTCTCTAGACCCAGGGAAAGCGACAATGGCAGTAGTAGTCAATTTTAATATTTCTTTATCCTAGATAATGCTATTTTATAGGCCTAAGTGATATTGCAATTGAACATGCTAGGCCAGAAAAATCTTGTTTTGATAGATATGCTTTCAAATAAATCTGCCCTTTTTCACATACTGTTGTTTTCCTTTACACAAAAAATCATATGTAAATAATACCTCAATATCAGGAAGCTCTGTGGCATCAGGAATTTCTCAGTTTGGAGAGCCACAGTTGCCATATTCTGGTCATAGGGCAAATGTAACTAAGACATAAAGCTTCGACATTCTCTCTCTGTACATTATGATTTAATTGTAATAAACTTGATAATTATAACATATCTTATTTCTTTTGCTGTTTTTTCATATATTTAAATCATGGGCTTTCATCTCTATTGAATGCCTATGTTTAAATGGCATAATTATCAAACTCAAAAAGGTAAGATGAAAATTGTTTCATTAAATCTTTTAATAATTCAAGGCAATCATTTATACATGTACTCAAATAAGTCAACAATGATTTCATATTTGAGGGTCAGACTGATTTTTATAGAACATTGAAGAAGACAAGAGAATTATGTTAAGTTTAACACGCTTTATTAGCCTAATGTGCTACATTTAAAACAGTATCATTATAAATAGGCCTAATAGTTTTGAAGATATTCATTTAGGATATTCAAAATCCATTTCTTTTGCACACAAATAATTTGGGTGTGTGAAAAATCTAAATAACAATAAAGCATCCAAGCTATAGATTTTCTTCAATAAATTTATACACAAAAATTTAATGTATTTACAATGTAATATGACTCTGGAATTGCAGACATTAACATGAAACTGAACCTACATGTAAAACTTGTACATAAAAGAGTTGTAGCTAGATTCAGTCTCTATTTATGGCTGGTGCTCATAAGCAGATTTAACTCATGCCTTGCAGATTCTGTTAAGATTCAGTCACTTCTCAAGGGTTGTAGGCAGATAAACTCTATTCAAGGGTTGTACACACAATCAGTCTGTATTCATAAGCTGCTCTCAGATTCTGTCTTAATTCATTAAGTCTTCTCAGAATCAGCCTCTATTCATAAGCTGCTCTCAGATTCTGTCTTAGTCTTTTCAGAATCAGCCTCTATTCATAAGCTGCTCTCAGATTCAGCTTTTATTCAAAGTCAAACCAATATCTATGGTGTCTACTCTGATTCAGTCTCTGAACTGGAAGGTTGCTCCACAATCATTTTGGTCTTTACAACAGGAGCATGAACAGTTTCCTCATATATAATCTCTGTCTTCCCATTCTCAAGGTCAGTGCGTGTATGGAGAATGTCATGCTGACCTCCATTGGTGGAAGATGACGCCACCTTTAGTTCTGTACTGTAACCAGACTCACCTAATACCTCAACTTGCTGGAAAGAAAAAGAAAACATTGAATTTCCATAAGAGAGTAGTGTTTTAGAAAATGAACAAGTTGGGTTTTATATTTTCACTCAGTTATTTTCCATGTCAATATGAGACACCTGCACTTTGCTACTAGAGATGGAGTGGACACAATTAATAGCTATTAAGCCTGTAAAGCCTATTAAGCCTAAAGTCCAATTCTTTCCACTAAGATTATCACTATAATTTCAAAATAATTTTCTAACATCAAATTGCTGTTGGTGGCCTCTGTCCCTATCAATTTGTTATATAGTATTATTTTTGCCTTATGCAAGGAAGGATCTTATTTGTTGAGTTATACCTTGACAGATTGCTCACAATATGTCTGATCAGACTGGGGAGTTACATGTGTCATCTGTTGCAGGTTATTCCTCATAGCTGGCCTGTTTCCAGGGGTGTAAGGAGTGAATGGAGTCATATACTCTGTAATTAATATCAAGTCAATTACATGTGAAGTGTATAGTATTCTGGGGTGTACGGAGTGAATGGAGTCATATACTCTGTAATTAATATCAAGTCAATTACATGTGAAGTGTATAGTATTCTGGGGTGTACGGAGTGAATGGAGTCATATACTCTGTAATTAATATCAAGTCAATTACATGTGAAGTGTTAAGTATTGTGGGGTGTATGGTGTGAATGGAGTCATATACTCTGTAATTAATATCAAGTCAATTACATGTGAAGTGTATAGTATTCTGTGGTGTATGGAATGAATGGAGTCGTATACTCTATAATTAATATCAAGTCAATTACATGTGAAGTGTTAAGTATTCTGGGGTGTATGGTGTGAATGGAGTCATATACTCTGTAATTAATATCAAGTCAATTACAAGTGAAGTGTATTGTATTCTGGGGTGTATGGAGTGAATGGAGTCATATACTCTGTAATTAATATCAAGTTAATTACATGTGAAGTGTATGGTATTCTGGGGTGTACGGAGTGAATGGAGTCATATACTCTGTAATTAATATCAAGTCAATTACATGTGAAGTGTATAGTATTCTGTGGTGTATGGAATGAATGGAGTCGTATACTCTATAATTAATATCAAGTCAATTACATGTGAAGTGTTAAGTATTCTGGGGTGTATGGTGTGAATGGAGTCATATACTCTGTAATTAATATCAAGTCAATTACATGTGAAGTGTATTGTATTCTGGAGTGTGTGGAGTGAATGGAGTCATATACTCTGTAATTAATATCAAGTCAATTACATGTGAAGTGTATTGTATTCTGGAGTGTGTGGAGTGAATGGAGTCATATACTCTGTAATTAATATCAAGTCAATTACATGTGAAGTGTATTGTATTCTGGGGTGTATGGAGTGAATGGAGTCATATACTCTGTAACCAGAACAACGGCAACGCCAAAGCGTAGCGAATCCAATCGAACAGAAATGGCTGGCATTTTACAAACGAAATATATAGCAAATATCATAAAACAACATACCAGAAAGGCCACCATTTTCAAAATGGTTAGCCAAGTTGTCATCAGAAGAAATAATATGCTTTTAGTAGCCACCTATAAAATTTTTGAAAAATCACACACATTTACTTGTGAAATAAGTAAAAAATGTAAAAATGACAGCCATTTTTTAAAATGGCCGCCTACTATCCAAGTGTCATGAGACAGTGTGCAAGGCTCGTGAGTATTCACATATCAAATATGAACAAAATCGCTTCACTACTTTTCAAGTTATAGTAAAAACGTAAAAATGGTGGTCATTTTTCAAAATGGCCACCTACTACCCAAAGTGTCATTAGACAATGTGCCATGCTTATAGTATTCACATATAAAATATGAAACATACCAAATATGAACAAAATCGCTGAACTACTTTTCGAGTTATAGTAAAATACGTTAAAATGGCAGCCATTTTTCAAAATGGCCACCTTCTACCAAAAGTGTCATTAGACAATGTGACATGCTTATAGTATTCACATACCAAATATGAACAAAATTGCTTCACTACTTTTCGAGTTATTGTAAAATACGTTAAAATGGCGGCCATTTTTCAAAATGGCTGCCTTCTACCAAAAGTGTCATAGGACAGTGTGCCATGCTTATAGTATTCACATACCAAATATGAACAAAATTGCTTCCCTACTTTTCGAGTTATAGTAAAATACGTTAAAATGGCGGCCATTTTGAAAAATGGCCGCCTTCTACCAAAAGTGTCATAGGACAGTGTGCCATACTTATAGTATTCACATACCAAATATGAACAAAATCGCTCCACTACTTTTCGAGTTATAGTAAAATATGTTAAAATGGCGGCCAAATTTTTTTTCAAAATGGCCGCCTTCTACCAAAAGTGTCATAGGACAGTGTGCCATGCTTATAGTATTCACATACCAAATATGAACAAAATCGCTCCACTACTTTTCGAGTTACAGCAAAAATCGTAAAATAACGAGTAAAGGCCGAAAAATGGCTGCCATGTGCTTTTTTTAATATCTACGTTTATATCACTTACTTCCCTCTTAATTATATGTCATTACCTTAATAAATTGACTAGTCGAAAGGTCTAACACCCCTATTGAATGAACGGATTAGTGAATGAACTCGTCCAATACACTGCCTATCCATGCTTCATGCTACGACCTACTTCATATTACCTTTCGACGACCATCTCGCTACAAGCCTTCAACAGAACTTGGAGCAACTATATTCGTCAAGATGATGAACAACGAGGACGTTTACATGAACACCTCAGAGAAATGTCCTGCTATCATTCTCCAGCAAGAAGAAGGAGAATGCACTGATAGAGACACAGAGCAAGCAGGGATTCAAGAGAGTGCAGACCAGAACTTCAACATGAGTCTGACTGACAACTTTCTCAAGGAGAAGATTTCTGTTCTGATGAACGAAATGCTTCAAAACAAGCAACAAGAAAGCCCAAGGAACAGTGTGAACACCAGGCACAGCAGTCCTCGGAGGCTTCAACAGGAGGCAAGGTCGGACAGACCAAGCTCAGCGGCAAGGAGTGAATTTGTCAGAAGTCCCCGCAAAAGTTGCAGGAGTCCCCGCAGGAGCCCTAGCCCATGGAGATTTCAGGACCCCAGAAGCCACGCAAGTCCCAGGAGACGTGCAAGTCCTTCGAGACGTGGCAGCCCCAGGAGACGTGGGAGACATTCGAGCAGTCGGGACAGAGTTTGGAGCCCTAGGAGACCAGAACCCAGACGTTATACGCCGGAGAGAAGAGGTCATCATGACCGTCATGGTGAACACAGTCCACGCAGGCGTAGTAGGTCTTACAGTCGTGAAACTAGTGTCTCTTCTAGTTACACGCCTAGACCACGTGACCCGTCACTTCGTAGCAGCAGAGACAAGCACAGAAGTCCCCATAGGAGACCAAAGTCCCGCTCTAGAAGCAGAAGTCCAGTTCGAACGAGGTCACCTAACCCGGAAGTGATTGCTCCAGTTTCACTTTCGAAAGAAAGTTCAACCAATCACAGTCTCGAACGTCACGAGGGGCCCGAGGATATGGACTCGCCCAGTGAAAATTTTCAAGATGGCGGCTCCAGGATTTCGGAAGAAGAGAAAGTTTTGGCTTCGTACAACGCGGCGGCGATATCACAAGTCAAAAACCTGTTACCAGACGCTAACCTGACGCACCAAGTTCCAGACAGAGCGGTGGTTATCAAGCCCTTGGCATCGCAGTTCTTCAAAAACGAGTCTGAAGGTAATGAAAAATCTTTCTTACCATTATCACCCACGGTGATGACTTGTTTTTCTAACAGATCCTCGATCATCGCGAACGATTTCGCCTTCAAAAAAGTAGGACAACTTTCCCGAAACGACAAGGCATCACGCTTTCCAATTCCTCCAGCCGGAGGACTTGTTGTTTCGAGTATGAGGCCAAATTCCAGCCTGTCAGCGGTGATGTCTGAAGAAAATTTCAAGAAAGCTGACAAGGATTTGACTATCAGCAAGACCCAGTATAGGCTTCTAGAGGAAGGCTTAAGATTCCAACTGAAACCTCTGGCATATGCAGAATGGCTGTTAGGTGCAGTGGCCAAAATTCTCAACGATTCTTCATCCACTGATACTAAGATGTTGTCTGATCTACTACAACCTGCAGCACAAGCCATTGGCTGTCTGACTGATCAAAATGTGAGACTGCTGTCCAACGTAGTTCTACTTAGGAGAGATGGCTTCTTGAAGAACATGACTTGCCCTTCTGCAGCAAAGGAAATGCTCAGAACTCTACCCATAAACCCTTTGGCTCAGGAATTATTCCCACAGGAGTCAGTCACTGAAATTTTGAAGTCCAACCAGTCTGATCTCACCAACCAGGCTTTAACTTCCTTGGCTAAGATGAATGCAAGAGCTGAATCAAAGAAGTCTTCTCAACCAAATAAGAAAGACAACAACAACAACAACAGAAAGTCCAGTTTCAATAACAACAATGGCCCTGGTAAAAAGAACAGCTCTAACTCTTTTCGTGGCAAGGGAAGAGGAGAGAAAAAATCACAGTGACTATCTACCTATATCATCCAGTCCTCCAAGTCTTTGTCTCCCACAGCTACCTGTAAGCCCTCAACAGCTACCAGTGGGAGGCAGACTACAGCATTTTCTTGCCAAATGGAAAGAAATCACAGATCTAGGAGGATTTCTACAGATCATAAAGGAAGGTTACCAGCCGAAACTTCACACAAAACCTACCCTTACATGCAATCCTTGGCCTTTCCAGTCATCAACAAGAGACAGAAAAGACCTTTATGCAGCTACAGTCACTCAACTTCTGGAGAAACAGGCCATAGAAGTTGTCCAGAACGTATCCAGTCCAGGCCTTTACAGTCATCTTTTCTTCGTCCCAAAAAAATCCGGCTCTCTAAGACCAGTCATCAACTTGCATCATCTGAACCTTCATCTAGAAGTTCCAAAGTTCAAGATGGAAACAGTAGCACAGATCATGGATGCAGTACAGCCTCAACAGTGGGTGACGTCCATAGACTGCGTAGATGCTTACTTTCATCTCCCAATCAAGCAGTCATTCAGGAAATACCTGCGCTTTGTTGTTCAGGACCAAGTACTTCAATTCAAAGCCCTGCCCTTTGGTCTGGCATCAGCCCCGATGATTTGGACACATCTGTTACGGCCTCTAGCAGCTCATCTTCACTCCAGAGGCATACTGTTTCATTATTACCTCGACGATTGGCTGATTCGAGGCAATTCACCTACAGTAGTTCTACAACATACTCAGATGGTGCTGGAACTGGCTCAGGCTCTGGGTTTCCTCATAAACTTCAAGAAGTCGGAACTACAACCAACTCAGAAGTTCACTTATGTGGGAGTAGAATACGATCTCAGCAAGGGAATTTGCCGTCCCCCTCACGATCGAGTAGAAAAGATATGGAAAGCTGGACAACATCTTCTAGAGAAGGGAATAGCCTCAGCAGAAACTAGGCCTGTTGTCATCTGCGGAGAAACAAGTGCCATTGGGTCGTCTTCATCTACGACCTCTACAGTGTTGTCTGTTCCAACAGTGGTCTCCTCTATCTCAGCCCCAGTCACATCTAGTTGTCCTCTCACCAGATGCTCAGGGGGCACTCCTATGGTGGCTAGACCCCAGGAATTTACAAGCTGGTCAGCCTCTCAACAGATTTCACCCAACAATGACAATCTACACAGATGCATCGTTGGAAGCATGGGGGGCCCACACACAATCGCAGGAATGCTCTGGAGTCTGGTCCCAGTTGGAATCAAGTCATCACATCAACTTTCTGGAGTTACTAACAGTCAAGAAAGCTCTGATGTTCTTCAAGGAAAAGATAACTGGACAGAATATTCTGATTTGCACAGACAGCACGACTGTAGCAGCATATATCAACAACCAGGGCGGAACACATTCCCCTCAACTACTCCAGTTAACTCAGGAGATTCTCTTATGGTGTCACAATCAGCAAATTGTACTCAGAGCGAATCATATTCCAGGATCACTGAACAGAAGGGCAGATCAGTTATCCCGGAAAAACCAGATTGTCAACACAGAGTGGTCTCTTCATGCAGACATAACCAAGAATCTATGGAAAATATGGCCAACTCCCAATCTGGACATGATGGCCACATCTCACAATCACAAACTACCAGTTTACGTGGCTCCAGTTCCAGATCTTCAGTCGTGGAAAACAGACGCCATGTCACTGAATTGGGACAACATGTACTTCTACATATTTCCCCCAACAGCAATGATAGCAGCAGTCCTGAACAAACTGCAGGCTCACCAAAACACAAAATGTGTAATGATAGTACCAAAATGGCCCAATCAACCATGGTACCCAGACCTTCTCAGTCTACTAGTAGATTTTCCTGTACTGATTCCAATATGGAAGAAACTCCTTCTTATGCCAAGGACCTCGATTTTTCATCAAGATCCAGAAAAGATGTCTCTACACGCTTGTCTGTTATCAACAATAACTTGCGAGAGGAGGGGTTTTCTGAAGAAGTGTCCAAAGCAGTACAAAAGTCTAGGAGAAAATCTACCAATGCCATCTACGATTCAAAGTGGAAATTATTCTCTGTTTGGTGTTTGGAAAGAGATACCAATCCCATCGAGGCATCTATTCCAATGATTGCAGATTTCTTCATTTATCTCAGAAACACTAAAAAGAGGTCTTTTTCTACTATCGAGGGCTACACAACAACTTTTTTCACCCCACCTATCCAATATGTTACATGCTATGACATATAATTAAGAGGGAAGTAAGTGATATAAACTGAAGATTTTTTTTATTAAATCAACCGTTTATGGAACTTACTTACCTCTTAATTACCAGAGACCCACCCACCTTCCCCGCTTGAGGGAAATTTTTTATTTTATTTTTTTGTATCTTCGAGGTCTCTCGGTAATATGAAGTAGGTCGTAGCATGAAGCATGGATAGGCAGTGTATTGGACGAGTTTATTCACTAATCCGTTCATTCAATAGGGGTGTTAGACCTTTCGACTAGTCAATTTATTAAGGTAATGGGATATAATTAAGAGGTAAGTAAGTTCCATAAACGGTTGATTTAATAAAAAAAATCTTCAATTTGTAGCTTTATTAATGTCCTTTATAATTTTTTTACACTTAAAACATATTGCTATTACAGTTTTACATATTGTACCTAAATTACTGTAAAATCGGCACTAAAATGGCCGCCATTTTGAAATGAGCGGCCATTTTGAAAATCGGCTTTCAAGCAGAACTTCTACCCCCATAGGGTATATGTGTACAAAATATGAACAAAATCGGGCCAACGGTATTTGAGTTATTGCCCGGACGGACGGACAGACGGACGGACGGATGTACGTACGGACGGACGGACGGAGGCGTTCCCTATATCCCTCCGAACTTCGTTCGATGGGATAATTAATATCAAGTCAATTACATGTGAAGTGTATAGTATTATGGGGTGTATGGAGTGAATGGAGTAATATAATCTGTAATTAATATCAAGTCAATTACATGTGAAGTGTATAGTATTCTGGGGTGTACGGAGTGAATGGAGTCCGATAATATCAAGTCAATAACATGTGAAGTGTATAGTATTCTGGGGTGTATGGAGTGAATGGAGTCATATATTCTGTGACGTCTATAGTATTCTGGGGTGTAATGGAGTCATATATTCTGTAATTAATATCAAGTCATTTACATGTGAAGTGTATAGTATTCTGGGGTGTATGGAGTGAATGGAGTCATATATTCTGTAATTAATAAAAAGTCAACTACATGTGAAGTCTATAGTATTCTGGGGTGTAATGGAGTCATATATTCTGTAATTAATATCAAGTCAATTACATGTAAAGTGTATAGTATTCTGTGGTGTATGGAATGAATGGAGTCGTATACTCTATAATTAATATCAAGTCAATTACATGTGAAGTGTTAAGTATTCTGGGGTGTATGGTGTGAATGGAGTAATATAATCTGTAATTAATATCAAGTCAATTACATGTAAAGTGTATAGTATTCTGGGGTGTATGGAGTGAATGGAGTCATATATTCTGTAATTAATATCAAGTCAATTACATGTGAAGTGTTAAGTATTCTGGGGTGTGTGGAGTGAATGGAGTCATATATTCTGTAATTAATATCAAGTCAATAACATGTGAAGTGTATAGTATTCTGGGGTGTATGGAGTGAATGGAGTCATATATTCTGTAATTAATATAAAGTCAACTACATGTGAAGTCTATAGTATTCTGGGGTGTAATGGAGTCATATACTCTGTAATTAATATCAAGTCAATTACATGTGAAGTGTATTGTATTCTGGGGTGTATGGAGTGAATGGAGTCTCTGAAATATCAAGTCAACTTCACGCATAGTTTCTCAAACATATCAAGCAATGTGACATTTTGAGTTTTTAATGGAAAGGGCAAGTAAATTAGTTCATTATTTGCACAAATCTTTATTCTCAGTAAATCCCTGGCATCTTTCTACTCTATTCAAAAGGAATATTCCAATTTTTCTTTTTTCAAAGTCAAACATGTACAAAGAACAAGAACTAAATGCATGACAAGGCCTACTTCTAATTTTCCTTTATATCTTTTGATCTTCCTCCGATTCATTTATAAGCAAAATCAGAATTCCATAGAACAAGCCCATAAACCTGATTTACTTACCATTTGTATTCCCCAAGGCAGACACTTGAAATAAACTTTCACCCGCAGTGCCATCTATGTAGCGAATAGTGCTCTCAGCTTGACTGGGGTCATATGTCATATTCTTGGGGTCAAAGGTCACATTTCTGGACTCATAGTTGGAGGCTTTAGGCTCAAAGTTTCTTCCTTCAAGGTCCCTTTCAGGAGTCATGTTAGAGTCAGGATCTAGTGCCATGGTTTGCTGGAAGAATATATAAGCATAATGCCAAAAGGGAAGGGTGACTAAAAACTTAAGGAAACCCAACAAGAAAAGCAAACTGTAAGTGTAAATCTGTCATAAGAAAAGTAGACCCTATATATCCCAAAACCATGATCTAACATGAAAGGAAACAATGTCTAACAGTAACATCCCCCTCCCCCTCCAATCGAGAACCAATATCACAATCCGGGACCAGAACACCAAGGGACATTTCATTCATACTGAAGTCATTACAATAAATGTTGAAGAAAAATTGAAAAATTGATAGCCAATACTCATAACATCAAAAATAGTTGTAGATACTAGTACTCATAAAAGATAATTCAGTCTCAAATGATGTGGGATAGATAAAAGAAAATGTTTAAACTTCTCAGGATATATTGACTTGATATACATTTTTATACTTTCAAAGTAGGAAACATCCATGAAAAATCTGATTTTATGTATTTTTATAATGAATTAATTCAAAAGCATGGGAAAGCTTTATTTTTTTGATTTCCACACAAACTTAGCTTCTTAATCAATATAATACCTGAAGTCTCATATGTCTTGCTTGTTCTGCATTAGGATTTAGCTCATCATCAAAGTAAGAGTCATCATCAACAGCATGCTTTCCATTGCCAATGTTCATTCCTGCAATCTGAAGAACACAGGGACATTTAGGACATGTATATTTACATGATTTAGGGCATGTATTAAGATGTAAAATTCATCAACATTTCTTATTTGTAAGCATAATTTTGAGCTCCACAATTTTCTACTAATATAATGTCAATGTCCTCCCTAGAATTGTTTTATGTTGAGTATTTTGTTGTTTTTTGGTGTTAAAATATGTCTCAATGTGGGACAACATACTGATTTTGAACTGATTGCATTGTACTGTATCTACTATCTATAAACTTCAGTGCATCTTTACTTGTTTATCTGCCTGACTAAGAAGTCTGTTTATCCTATCCACATTTTCCCCTGAGCTGGAGTTGTTTGAATTACTGGATTCCAGGGCTGTCCTAAACGTATCATTGTTTGATTCAAATTCTGAAACAAAATTGATTTCAAAGTCATAAATGTTAAGGGACCATTCTTTTAAAGCAACTGTCTTTGATATATCTGAAGCTGACCTTAATTCAAGTTATTTTATTAAACATTGATATACAGTATTCATATGAAAGAATATATACTCACTGTTTGGGGACTTCACCATATGGCTGTCGACATTATCAACCCCTTTTCCAAGCTCCCCTAAAGTAAATTAGGCTTATTAAATGAGTTGTATGGACATATTACGTTTCAAGTGAGATGTGTGAATACATGAAATGAAGTATGGGAACACATTGAAGATTAAAGAGAAATGTGTGATTATATTGAAGAATCAAGTGAGATGTTTGAATACCTTAAAAATCAAGAGAGATGTGTAATAACATTGAAGAATCAGTGAGATTCATGAATACATTGAAGAATCAAGTGAGATGTGTGAATACATTGATTGAAGATTCAAGTGAGATTCGTGAATACATTGAATATTCAATTGAGATGTGTGAATACATCGAATATTCAAGTGAGATTCAGGATTACATTGAATATTCAAGTGAGATGTGTGATTACATTGAATATGTATTCAATTGAGATGTGTGAATACATTGAATATTCAAGTGAGATTGGTGATTACATTAAATATTCAAGTGAGATGTGTGATGACATTGAATATTCAAGTGAGAGGTGTGAATACATTGAATATTCAAGTGAGAGGTGTGAATGCATTGAAGATTTAAGTGATATATATGAATACATTTGACAAAATATCTAAATACATTGAAAGGTTCAAGTGATATATGAAATGTTTGCTGGTCCTAACATACCCTTTGGTTTAACAGACATATTTTGTGTCACAATTTCATCCAGGGAATCCACTGGGTCTAGTTTCAGCTGCTCCATGGGGTGTTTTGTCTTGTCTAACATAGGGAGCCTTGATTGATGTTGAGGGGTGCTACTGAACTGTGCATCTTTGGCCCTAACTGATGGTTTGATGTTGTCAGGCATACTGTCTGCAGGTGATATAGAGGACTGTTGGCTCTGTATTAAAATACATGAAAAATAGAACTATAGATGTCAAATGTGGGGTGTAGGCCTTAATAGCCTTGATACAAAAATGTATAGTATAAACCTCTGAATTAGAAAGTTGACGTCAACCTGCTTTGGAATGATAGCTATTTATTCTTTCATTTAAACCTCTTTAAAACACATATTGAGGGAATGATATATCAGTCACAGCATTTCTCCTATAATGGGTCCAGTTTTGGTAAATTTTGTTCAATGTACACAAATGATGTATTCAAATGTGTGTAACAGGTCTATTCACCAATATAACACTTCGAAGGGTTAAGATTGTAAAAAATGGCAAAACAGGGAAAAACGATAAATTAGAATAAATAACCATATGCTTATCTATTGCTTGAAAATATAAATAAATATAGAATTTGAGGCAATATATGTACCTCATCATTATTGAGTTGCCGGTACTGGGGAGCATTAGGTACGACAGCGAAGGTCTTGGGAGGCAGGTTATCCGCTTCTTGTAGATGGGGCATACAACGAATACTACTCCTATTGCGTAATACTGTTTGTTGGAATGTGTGCTTCAAGAAAATAATTTAGCAGCTTCAAATTAGATCTTGAATATGATGCAGCAATCTTCTAAGGATTAAAGAAAATGGGTGCTGAATCCTTTTGCTATTCATTTACAATGTAACTCAATTGAAAATAAAAATTAGGGGATAACACCCAAACTATACATACTGTTTTTGCATGATTTTGGAAGTTAGATGCAAGGTTTCGTACACTGCCATGTCCTGCAAACCAATCTTCTTCAGGCTCTTGGGTAGGACTTCTCTTCTGCTGGTATGTAATATTAACACCAGATCTACAAGTAAAGTTAAAATCAGATTTGCAATATGGCAAATTAGCATTAGATCTATAATGTGGCAAGTTAACATTGGACTTACAATGTGGCAAGTTAACATTTCATATCTACAATATGGCAAGTAACATCAGCTTGGCAATATGGCAAGTTAACATCAGATCTACAATATGGCAAGATAGTTAACATTTTATGTTGACAACATGGCATATTTACATTTCATATCTACATGTATATGTACAATATCTCAAGTAACATTAGATCTACTACTTGTATATAATTAACATTTCAGATCTACAATATGGGAAGTTAACATCAGAATTACAATAAAGAAAAAGATAACATCTGATCGAAAATATTACAAGCTGAAACAGATCTACCATTACAATGTATTGAAATGTATACAATATAATATATACAATGTATCTAATAGCCTGCACAATACACAACCAGAACAACGGCAACGCCAAAGCGTAGCGAATCCCATCGAACAGAAATGGCTGGCATTTTTACAAACGAAGCGCAAATATCATAAAACAACACACCAGAAAGGCCACCATTTTCGAATGTTTGCTCACTAGCCAAGTTGTCATCAGAAGAAATAATATGCTTTTAAGTAGCCACCTCTTAAATTTTTGAAAAATTGCACACGTACTTGTAAAATAACACACATAAAAATGGTGGCCATTTTGAAAAATGGCCGACTACTCCCCAAAGTTTTATTAGACAATGTGCCATGCTTAAAGTATTCACATATCAAATATGAACAAAATCGCTCCACTACTTTTCGAGTTATAGTAAAATACGTTAAAATGGCGGCCATTTTTCAAAATGGCCACCTTCTACCAAAAGCGTCATTAGAAATAGACAGTGTGCCATGCTTATAGTATTCACATACCAAACATGAACAAAATCACTCCACTACTTTTCGAATTATAGTGAAATACATTTTTCAAAATTGTTTTCAAAATGGCCGCCTTCTACCAAAAGTGTCATAGGACAGTGTGCCATGCTTAAAGTATTCACATACCAAAAATGAACAAAATAGCTCCACTACTTCTCGAGTTATAGTAAAATATGTTAAAATGGAGGCCATTTTTCAAAATGGCCGCCTTCTACCAAAAGTGTCTTTAGACAGTGTGCAATGCTTATAGTATTCACATACCAAATATGAACAAAATCGCTCCACTATTTTTTGAGTTACAGCAAAAATCATAAAATGATGAGTAAAGGCCGCCATTTTTCAAGATGGCTGCCATGTGCTTCTTTAATATCTACATTTGTAGCATTATTAATGTCCTTTATAATTTTTTTACATTTAAAACATATTGCTATTGCAGTTTTACATATTGCACCTAAATTACTGTAAAATCATCACTAAAATGGCCGCCATTTTGAAATGAGTGGCCATTTTGAAAAACGGCTTTCAGGCAGAACTTCTACCCCCATAGGGTATATGTGTACAAAATATGAACAAAATCGGGCCGACGGTATTTGAGTTTTTGCCCGGACGGATGGACGGACGTACGTACGGACGGACTGACGGAGGCGTTCCCTATATCCCTCCGAACTTCGTTCGATGGGATAATAAATAATTCATACCAGAAAAACATGGAGAAACATGGGACATTTGGAATTCTACCCAGTTGGTAGGTGAATAGAATACAATGTATTGCAATTTATACAATGTATCTAATAGCCTGGATAAACACAATAAATAATTTATTCCAGAAAACATGGGACATGTGGAATTCTACCCAGGTGAATAGGTGACAGGTCAATGCACCTGTAGGGTCTTTATCAATAAATCTGATATAGAAGGTGACCCTGAAGAGAGTGATCAAGTCAATTAACCATTTGCTTTATAGTGTGTTTGGGGAATATGTAGTGATATTAGGAAGAAATGTGTTTGGGGAATATGTAGTGATATTAGAAAGAAATGTGTGTTGGGGAATATGTAGTTATATTAGAAAGAAATGTGTTTGGGGAATATACGTATAGTGATATTAGAAAGAAACTCTCAAATAATGCGATTTTCATATCCGCGAGTCTGTTTTGTCATAACAGTATTGTAGCTATATAATTGATACTGCATATCATATCAGTTCTGAAACATTCCAAGGTTCAGCCGGTTCCTTGTTGATGAATATATCAAAATATTTTTCATTGTGAAACAATGTTTGCAAATGAATAAATAAAATATAATTTAGACTATTGCAAGCAGATGAAAAACAAGTATCTATAAAAGGCTTTGTTCATTGTCAAAATGATAGTCACATTCTACTAGCATTTAATAATAAATGTCATTTTCATTCTGACACATTCCATGGTTCAGTCTGACTTGTTCAGTTGTTGATGATCATCATGAGACTAGTTTTATTGTGGAACTATATTCACAAATGAATTCATAAATATATAAAACAAAAACAAAGACAAAAACCTATCGTTTGTCTTTTATATTTATTGTTTATGCTTATTGTAGTAACGGACACAGGGGGTTGAAATGCCTGGGGTATTTCTGTTACTAATATAAACATAAACACAAAATTATGACACCAAAATGTTTTTATCTTTTCAATTTTCCCAAATAATTTTTGTTCACTGGCAAAGGAATGAATAAATAACATGCTAGTATACAGTAAATCTCTTTATGGACAGTCAACTTTCACCCAATCTTGATTGTCTAAAAAGTAGAACAGGACAACAGGACAGGACAAAAAAACACCAGTGAATCCTCCCACATGTTTATTGTACATTTGATTTGTATTTCAGGTGAATCCTCCCACATATTTATTGTACATTTGATTTGTATTTCAGGTGAATCCTCCCACATGTTTATTGTACATTTGATTTGTATTTCAGATGAATCCTCCAACATATTATTGTACATTTGATTTGTATTTCAGGTGAATCCTCCCACATATTTATTGTACATTTGATTTGTATTTCAGGTGAATCCTCCCACATGTTTATTGTACATTTGATTTGTATTTCAGGTGAATACTCCCACATATTTATTGTACATTTGATTTGTATTTCAGGTGAATCCTCCCACATGTTTATTGTACATTTGATTTGTATTTCAGATGAATCCTCCAACATATTATTGTACATTTGATTTGTATTTCAGGTGAATCCTCCCACATATTTATTGTACATTTGATTTGTATTTCAGGTGAATCCTCCCACATGTTTATTGTACATTTGATTTGTATTTCAGGTGAATCCTCCCACATATTTATTGTACATTTGATTTGTATTTCAGGTGAATCCTCCCACATGTTTATTGTACATTTGATTTGTATTTCAGGTGAATCCTCCAACATATTTATTGTACATTTGATTTGTATTTCAGGTGAATCCTCTCACATGTTAATTGTACATTTGATTTGTATTTCAGTACACGTATAACATAATACATCTGGGGGGGATTTGTCCTCCATATTTATGAATAACAAAGCCCTGAATAATAAACTGAAAATAGTATTCACCCTTAAATATATACTATCAACCTACTTGAATCTCCCTGAGTCAGGCTCATCCAATGAAGGAGCAGAGGGGACCTCATATCCTTGATCACCAAACCAGGAGTCTCTTCGTTCCAGAGAATTTGGCCCACTATTTGGGTCAACATTCTGAATGGGTGAATTCTTAGTACTGGGAACAAAATGACTAGCAGGTTTACATATTCCTGCCCCGGTATTTTGCCCTTTCAAGCTTGAATTCAAGTTCAGATAGCTGCTAGAAGTTCTGTTTAAGGTTGTCCTATAAGTAATTACAAGGATTTTACACGCAAAATGTTACCACCACCTGCTATTTGTTACAGATGCCCCATGCCAACCGCCATCCACATGGAGACTATAACAATCAGTCACCACCAGAAGTGAATGATGAAACATAGAAAGATTCATTGTTTCATCCAAGTCATTTAAGTCAAAGGTTATGAAATTATTGCAATCATGGTGATGAATATTAATGTAATAAATATTAACCAATATTTTTTTTATCTATACACTTTACAACACATTATACACAACAATAATATCAGTTTTAAATATATTTTATAGTTATTTATTGAGTAACATAAATGTTTTGGTACACATTTGTATAATAAAATTTCACCTGCTGCCATGGAAACCATTACTGGCCCCTGATGTTCTAGAAGTTATGCTTGAGTTGAGAACTTCTCCATTGCGCCCACTTCCGGCTGATCTAGTTCTACTATGCTTGTATTGGTAGCCTCTACTTGGACCATTGCTAACACAGAAATAAAGTTTAACAAAACCTCCTATTTTGCCAGGCAGAATACTTTTGATTCAAGGAAGTTTTTTTCCAAAAAGTTACAAAAAGATTCTGATGGGGAAAAAATTGTTTATGGAAACACCATGGAAAAAATGGTGTTGAAAATTGCAACACTATAATTTTAGTATACACTGCCAATCTCAAACATCTCTGTTTATGAAACACTGTGCTGGACAACGCTGTAAAAACAGTACTACTGTACATCACTGCAGTGCTCGAACTGCACCGTTCAGTACTGTTAACAGTGCTGTACAGCGCTGCAAGATGATGTTGCAGATTTGGGTTGAAATTATGGTGCAATCTTGTTGAATGTTCCTGAACATGAAAAGGTTCAATGATTGAAACATTCAATATTCAAATTTATACTTTTTGAGAAAAGTTAAAAATATAAATGAATGAAAATCATTTCAATATGGTCAATACTTTTTCGTAAAAAATAAATTATGGATGAGTACATCATAAATGACTGTCAGTAATAAAACCATAATATATTTTATCATTAAAAGTTTTCACAAAAGACAAAATAGTAAAATCAATGCCATTTTCAAGCTCCATTTTTGACTTGGAATAACTGCTGAGGTAATATTCTTTTATTAAGTTATTTCAAACATTATCAGTGTACCTTTGTATTAAAAACTTTGACAGGGGGCCTGGATTAATGTTGGAAGATTCACTGTTGTTATTGTTCACTGACCTTCTCAGTGCAGGTGGTTTACTTGATGTCACCTGGCTCAGGTACTGTTCAGTGATGTATTCTCGATTTTGTTTTGTTGGCACGACCATATCAATGTCATCATAGGCTTGGTAGGGTTTCCTATGAATGATAATCAAAATAGGTTTAGACCATATCAATTTCATCATAGGTTTGGTTAGGGGTTTCTTTGAATGAATATAAAATCATACTCCGATTACAGGGCTTCAAAATCCAGAATATATTCCTTCTTTTTACCCCATGCGATAAGCAGTTAACATTTCCCCGATTAAGAACTCGCAATCTGATTGGCTGTCGCAACACTGCGACAGAAATCATATATAAGTCATTGCGCATAATTAGATCATGTGATTTAGTTAAATCGGGAGCTTCCAAATTGGTTATAGCAGGGGGAAGGAGGTACGGATTCTGGACACCTGCTTAGGAGGATGATATAAAATAGATTTAGAGTTTAAAGAGAGTATCAGAGATAGCGAGCAGGCCAACAAAAATTGATTCAATTTTAGAATATATCTGGCTCATGTCATTCCTTGTCATATCTATTTTTTAATAATCCCCAAAGTACACAGTTTATTTCAGGAAAACGATAGATTTTTACAATAATGTATTATTTTTCTATAAAAATGATTACCATTCTTATTATTTGAGAGAATTTTAACATTTTACACTCATTTTTGCACTTTGAATCCATGATAACTTCATCAATTTATACATTATCGTGAACCTTTTGGGAAATATTGTATTTGAGATTGTAATGAATAGATTGGTAGGTCAATTGTACATGTTGTTTGTAATTTTGTCACCCCTATAGATCTGATTCTGCCTTTAATGTCATCATAGGTTTGGTAGAGTTTTCTTTGGATGAATATTAAAATAGATTTAAACAATATCAATGTCATCATAGGTTTGGTAGGGTTTCCTATGAATGAATATTAAAATAGGTTTAGACTATATCAATGTCATCATAGGTTTGGTAGGGATTCCTATGAATGAATATTAAATTATATTTAGACCATATCAATTTCATCATAGGTTTGGTAGGGTTTCCTATGAATGAATATTAAAATAGGTTAAAACTACATCTATATCAATGTCATCATAAGCTTGGGATGGATTTCTTTGAATGAATTTTAATTTAGGTTAAGACTATATCAATGTCATCATAGGTCTGGTAGAGTTTCCTTTGAATGAACATTCAAATAGGTTTAGACTATATCAATTTCATTATAGGTTTGGTAGGGTTATCTATGAATGAATCACATTTAGACCATATCAATATCATCATAGTGTTGGTAGGGTTTCCTATGAATGAATGTTAAAATAGGTTTAGACTGTATCAATGTCCTTATAGGTTTGGTAGGGTTATCTTTGAATGAATATTATAATATATTTAGACCATATCAATGTCATCATAAGTTTTGATAAATATTTTATTGCATTTCAGGCATACCAATATCAACATAGTTTTGTTCGGTTTCATATGTATGAATATAATTATATATTTAGACCATATCTATATTTTATTTTTTTTATTTATTGATTTCTCAATTCACCCCTATATAGGGTATAAGAGTACAAAAGACAAACTTAACTAATACAGTAACAAACATTAAAATAACATTTATATACATGTAAGAACATTTTTTGCCCAGAATGTCATCAAAGGTCTGTTCAGGTTTCCTGTGTATTAATTTTATGGTACAAATAGACCATATCAATGTCAGAGGTCTACTTAGGTTTCCTTATTATTAATTTTTTGATATATTTACACCATATTTATGTCATCATTCAAGTACATTGTAGGTCTGTTTAGTTCCTACTAAAAAAATTATATTACAGTTAGGGCAAGTCAATGTCAACATATGCTTGTTCCAATTTCCCAAGTAATGATTTTTGATCCCCAAAATTTTGAAATTGTGGAAATGCTGAAAAAGATTTTAGAAAACAATGCCACTTATATATACTTAAATTAAGACTTACCTTTGTTGATGCAAATTCTGAGCTGATTTATAAGGCCCTTTTGAGCGGAACACTTGACGTTTTCTCTCAGCTGTCTGGTCTTTGTAGTTGTATTCATCCAGGTCACTATCACTGTCATGATGAGATGATGTCTTTGCCTGTTGTTTGAGGCGAGTCTCTTGACTATATGTACCATCAACTTCATCATAACCTCCTCGTCTGTAAGAGAAAAAATGTACTTACAATCTACATGTCACCATGTACTTGTAAATATAATGGTTTTACAATACACAACACAAGAGTGAAATGCAGTGGAGGAATTTAAGTGAATTCAGCACTTCTAGTTCTGAGCATAATGTCAGGTAGATATTTTGGGTTCCTAGAATAAAGCATTGTCACTTTAGTAATTCAGTTTACGCCGACATTATGTGTTCCTCTCAAAGTTTCAAACCAGGCAAACCCAGGTAATAAAAATCATGTTAATGCAAGGGGATAGAGCATAAACATTGCAAATGAAACCAACAAGATAGAGAATCTGCCTAGGGGGAACACACATTGTTTTCAATTCTACTGATGAAAAACAAAAATCAATCAGTAAAATGTATATACTATACAGATTGTCCATTGTTCAGTGAATGCACATGAAGAGCTAGGATGCTATATCAAATGATCATGACTTGATGAAAAGATGCACATTATTTGTAACAATAAGGTTGAATAATCAATTCCAGGGCAAAGGGAGAAGGGAAAACCTTGCTCAATATATCACATAACATGACAAATGAAAATTACTTAATGAAAAGATAATCATAACTTGTTATGTTAATAATTAATGAATAGGAAAAGTAGTGGAGTGCAAACATAAACACTGGAAAAAATGGTGGCTGACACCCCATGCGAAAAAATATAACACAATATGAAAGCAAGTCTATACTAATAAAAATAGTATTAATTTTGAGGAATTCAATGGCAAAATGTTTTTTGGAGAAAAATGTAGGAAAATGTGTTTAATAATTAATTGATTTTACCTGTCATAAGGTCCTGCTAAAGATTGAACAGGTTGATCTCTCTGTTTATTTTGCTTCAACGAGCTTCGTGGCAATGGGTCCCTGAAGCATAAAAAAATTTAATAAATATATCTGCAAAATTGTGAGTTTGTTTTCGATTTTCAAAGATAAAATAAATAGAATATTTTAAAACATATGTTTTAATTTCAACATTTATTTAGTTGACAGCCTTTCCTGCATATAATATCAATGTTGTTTTCTTTTTTATCAAATCCTCTTTGTTCATCAACAAATAATCAAATTCTTTTGATACAGGTCTTCGTTCTGAAGTTCATGCAACCTAAGTATTAGGAAATGCTAGGAAATATGTTTGTTTGATAACCTGATCACCTACACAGCTTTTTAATCACGTTACATCAAGTCATCAGTTAAATGTGCTTTTTGCATGAAAACATATTTTCTAGTATGTTTAGAGGTTCTGGAAACAGTTGATGTGCTCCAAGTCGTCTCACAAAACAAAATACAATATCATCAAACGATAACATTTTTGCAATCTTTGTTAATAGAGCTCTGCCTCGCCAAATATTTACATATCTGATGAACATTTATGAATCTTTATAGTATCCCACAGAAACTATCTGGCTTTCATGATGCTAAAATAATTTGTATGGATAGTATACTGCATAAGTGGTAATTTTGCCTAATCATTTAATTTGCCTATTTCCTAATTTTTGCCAGGTTCGGAAAATTAAATGTCGGAAATATTGTCTTTATAATGTTATCCAATGGGAGGTTTCTTGTCATTAGGAAAATTAAAATTAGGAAAATGATGAAATTTGACCATTCGGAAAATTAACCACTCGGATTAAATACCACTTATACAGTATCTTGAACACCAGATATATAGGTTGGGCACTTCTATTTTCAAAAATGACCGTTGCATCCACAACAAAACACTCATTTCTGCCACATCAAATATTTCTCGTCAGGATCTCTCTGCATAGGGTGATTTTGGTTACCGTTACAATTCACATATTGATAAAATAAAGGATATCCTATGATTCATGAGTGATATGATATTTATCCACAAATTGACATCTGCATAGGGATCGTGTCGTGAGAGGGTACAGATATCGATATCCATTAATATCACAGTAACTATGGAACCAAAATAAAATGCCATAATGAAACACCAGTGAGTTTTGGAACAGGTCTGAGGATAAGGTTGAAACTTTTTGGTTTAATAAAACTGATTATTTTTTAAATTGGAACATCTCATATTGCTTACAAATTGTAACAGTGTGAGCAGTGAATGTTCCAAGTCCTGAAATATCCGAAAAAGATTCTTTGCATCATGGTCCATCAATAAAGTAAATAATAGAATGAGTTACATCTTAGGTTTATTTAGGAGCAAAAGTAATGAAACTGTCCATTCAATATATTTCCTTGTGATGTCAACCTGTATATTGGAAAAATAAATTTCCAATACGAGACTATTGTTATGTTACTGTTCCTTTGTTTTTCAACCAATTAGGAACGAGCTTTACCAAGCTTGTGGGACAATATATAGAGTATTTTTGTACATAAGAGTTCATGATGACTCAAGAGAATGAAAGGTGCTCACATGTTTCGCATGTCTCTCATGCTATTGTTTATGCTGACGAGGGTCTGTAGAGGAGAAATTAAAGGGGAAGTGCTTACATCAGAGATAGAAGGATGGGTGAAACGAGCTGGCTATTGCCCTGGAACAGACATTAGTAATATAATCGGTATATCAGTAGAGGAGTGTGCTGCAGAATGCAAAGCAACTCCAACCTGTGTGATATTCACGTATCACCCTGAGACAAGTCGATGTTTCAAGAAAAATTATGTTTGTCCAACGTCTCAGATGGTACCATCAGAAGGTCAATGGGCTTCAGGATTGGGTACATATCACCCTGTCCCTGATGCATGTGAAACTGCAATGACAAAAGATAATCCAACAATTGAATTCTCTCCTTCGTCCATAAAGATAAGTGACTTGTATTATGGACCACAACATGCATATATTGATGCCACCACAGTACTACACACTACCTTGGGGACAGTTGAGAAATTTGGAGGTTGGATGCCTGCAACAAATGATGCAACTGAATATTGGGAGGTCTCCTTTCGTGAACTGACAACTGTGGATAAGGTTATAACGCAGGGAGGTGAGGGTTCCACAAATTGGGTAACTCGATATAATGTAAAGCACAAACCAACCTCAAGTGATGAGTGGGTGAGTGTTGGCCCATATGATGCAAACACCAATGCAGAGGACAAAGTTACACATCTGCTTGTACCAACAGCTACCGCCAAAATCTACCGTCTTGAAATCATAGCATGGAATGGTGCGATTGCAATGAGAGTGGAGCTGATTGGGTGTCTACCATCAGGAAGCTGCTCCCAGTCATTGATCAAAGCTGACCCTGATGTCATCCTATCTGTTTCAAGTGTTGGTGATAATGATCCAGTTTTATATGATGCGGCACAGTCAAAGATTGATACATTAACAACTGATGACCAGGAAATATTTCGTTTAGGAGGATGGTCTGCTGGAATCTATAATCAGGATCAATGGCTTCAGGTTAGCTAAAATAGATAAGATTTTCAAGCCGATTCTCATGTTTCTCATTGAATATTTAAATACTAGAAAAAAACTTGCTTGAACTTGATTATCTGCAATAAATAAATTATTATTTCAAAGGGATTTTTAAGGGAATGCTTTTAGTTGATGAGGATTTTGAATGCTCGTGTATTCTTTCCATTGATTAATATAATCCCCCATTTTAGTTTGGGAGATTTTGAGCATTTCTAATTAAAATCGGAACATTGTTATTTTACAATTAAAACATTTGGGATGAGAATACTTGATTTAGCTGGAATTTAAGGTTCATCAATATCGAACATGTTTTTTCCACCATCTTGCCTGATATTTACCCATCCTGCCATGGACCATAAAAACAGATAAGTGATACCATACAGAACTGTTTTGTGCATTAAAGCAGATATGAAATGGTATTTTTTAACCTAAGGGAATCAATTTGATTTTTTGATAAATGTATTTGGACATGTTTTCTCATCAGTAGTGTGAAAATTATTTCACTCTAACGATCGTAATAGCTGCTTAATAAACAATATTCGAATTGGTTGTGACGTTATTGGCCCCCACGTGATCTCTCACTGGCCCCCACGTGGCCCGTTTTGGTCCATTAGATCATGACGTCATAATGCCAAAATGTTTTGTTATTTGTTTACACAACAATCCTATGGTTGCCGTGACGTTGTGATTACTAAGGAACCAATAAACCAAAGCTATATTTTGTATATGACGTTACTAATCACGTGGGGGCCAATTTGATTGATCAGTTTGTTTTATTTCGTTATCTATGACCGTTAGCAGTTATCTAACATTTATTTCATAATGGCTATCACAAGAACTCTACGTTGGGCTTACAATGGAGAAAACCGCATTTTTGTAGCTGCAAGTTGAGAAAAGCTATTTCAGTTGTCCTTTAATATTGATGTTTTTGGCAGTACTAAAACTCGGATAAGTCAAACTGAATGAATTTGGACATGCGAGAGCTTTGTTTGCTCAATATATTTTTACAAGTCAGTTTAACCTTCAGTATCTGTTAATTTTCTAAGGTTATTTCTTCAAATGAAATAGGAAAGGCGCCAACAAACGTATGGCTTAACTTCATCATAAACTACAAAATGATGAAGAGCTCCATGTACTATTACATTTTTTGCACATCTTTCTCCTACTTTGTTTTAGGCTGAATTTCCAAAGATCAATGTTGTCACAGAGGTCATAACACAGGGAAGCAATAGAAGAAATAAAATGATTACATCATACAAGGTTTTATCGAGCATGGATGGTGTGAACTGGATTGAAAGAGATAGATTTTCAGGTAATATATACCAAATATTCCATTCTATTGAGGTGAATGCATGTTCATCTTTCCCTCAGTGTATTTCCTGCAGCAGGAAATATATCTGAGGGAAAGATGAACATGTATAGAATGGAATATTTGATTTATCATATCATTTGAATATTCTACAAATTAGGTTTATTTCTTTAAACCATTTAATGGTAACATGGCAACGAAAACACCATTGCTATGAGTACCCATGCTCACACTACAAATATAAGCTATGACGTCATAACAATGAAGCTTTGTTGTCATGCATATCCAAGTATTTTGTACAATATTGTTGTGACATCATGACAAAAACATAACATCCAGGACTTTCTACCATGGTTATACTCCGTGGTATATACAGTTGAAAAGGAGGCTGCAGCTGAAGACGGCTGGAAACAATAAAATACACCCTAATATTTTCAATCATGTGATCAGTTCTTATCCAATAACAAAGCAAGAAACATTTCAATGATATAATAAATTGGTTTAAATTTTCCTTCATTTCAGCAAAGAAAAATACTAATCTTACTTGTGAATTACCTGTGAATTAAGATACCTGAAATATCTTAGTGATGGTCTTACTAAAGGAGAAGATGTACCATTTAACCTTCTTTGTAAAAGTCATTGGTTGGGATATGGGGTTTGTGTATTAACTGATGTAATTCACAGAAATCAAGTTCTTTCATTTTTATCCACTTTTTCCACCACAGTTGGATATACTGTAGTCGTGTTTGGTGTTATCATGATCGTTAGAAAACTGCTCATTGTTTTTTCAAATCAGTACAAATGATAAGGCATACCAACTTCTAGAGCTGATTTACTTTTGGGTAGCCATTTTGTTCTCTGGCAGCCATTCTGGAAGTTTCTGAAACCAAATAGTGATATTTGTCATGTTGACACCTTCTGCACGACCAGTGATTGGAAAAAATGGGACAGAGGGGGAGCAGGCAATTCCTGCTGGAAAATTAAAAAACCTGAATAAATAGGTGCAAGGTATGGTAAAATATGTTAGGTGTTCTACGATTTTTCTGAACCAATACATTTCAAAGATTGGAGATATATTAAGAAAGGCACAAAGCCACCAACATGCCCAAGTCAATGTTTCTGCTATAAATCAAGCAACAATGGTCTATACAACCTGTCATAAATACTTGTGACGTTATCATAACTAAATTAATGCCATTGCTGACTTTATGAATAAGTTTCCAAATGTATAAATAAAAAGTAATCAAAAATTATAAAAATGGGACCAAGGGAGGGGGAGAGAGGACGAAGGAGGAGCAATATGTTCATAAGACATGATAAGAGATGGTACTCGACTTTAAGTCCTATATAACTCTTTTCCCAATTTTTCCGTTCTTCAGAGGTGTAACATCCAGTTTCTTACTAAGTTACTGAGTTCATTTTTCAAATACAAGAATTCGTGTAAAGTTGTTTCACTTTATAGACAAATTGCTCCACCTCCATCCCATTTTTTACTATTTTTGATTCATTTTTAAATAAATAATATTTGGAAACTTATTTTATAAAGTCACAATGGCATTGATTTAGTTATGATAATGTCACTTACAAGTATTTATTACAGGTCGTGTAGACAATTGTTGCTTGAAATATAGCAAAAACATTGACTTGTGTGCACATTGGTGGCCTACTTTTTTATACATCTCATATCTAAAAGCGTATCGGTTCAGAAAAAATCTATTTGGTGGTGTGATTTCATTCGTGTCATGTGCCTTGTTTCCTATTGCCATCAGGGTTGCTTGGTAACATGGGGTTGAATTTACTTGGAGTTGAGTTTGACTGGGTTGAGATGTCATCTAAACAATGACCATGTTAATATTTCAAAAGCATGCCAAATCCTATTCGTGAATACGAATATAAAAATATTTGCCAAAAATCAATCCCTCCAATGGGTTGCTTGGAAACATATAGACAATGTAAATATTTTATAACACATGCCAAAATCCTATTCAGGAATATAAATATGAAAAGAACTAAAATAAACTGATCCAAAGAGCAGACAAAATCATCTGATTGGAGGATGCCAAACAAACAAAATCCAAATAAACTGTGGTAGAGAGATTTCATGTTTCTGAAATATTTCCAAATTCCTCATTCAAGTATTATAGTAACTATTTAAGCAAAAAGAGCTATTAGCATAAAAAACTATGGGTTTTAAATATACCTTTGAAAATTGGCTATGATATTGCAATGTACATTTATATGATGAAAATACAAATTAAATAATATCTTCATATCTAGAATTTCAAAAATTACAAAAACCATAATGCAGGATTTTTTCCATGTTTGCTAGAATAATTAAAATAAATTGATGATTATGCACTGGTTTGATTTAACAGATCAAGATCCTGAGAAGATATCTGGAGATGACAGATGCGGACCACCCTACAACAATAAGGAATGTGATGTCTTGACAGCATATTGTTGCTCCACTCTTAACTGGTGTGGTTCAGATTCCCATTGCTCTTCATCACTCATTGACTACAGACAAACAGGTAATTACAGCACTGCCATCAATCATAAAATCAAATATATGATGTTCCATTCGTAGAACTTGATAGTAGATGAGTACATAGTAAACCACACAATTTTTTGCTCATAATCTGATGTAACAGAGAAAACATTTATAATTTTCTCATATTTAAGATGTTATACATATTTGCTTATCATATAACTTTTTCATTTTAGGTGTATCAAGGAAAGGTGACGCAGACACAAAACTCTTTCACAAGTTCAGTAAAAGATTTCTTGCAAAATATGTTCGTATTGTCCCTCTAACATGGAATAATGGTATTGAACTCAGGGCTGGCTATCTTGGCTGCGACTATAGCAACCACATTAACTTGAGCGAAGGTTTTGACAACACATTTTCACCAGTGATCCTCAACCGAATCATTGATTACGATCTCAACAACAACACTTGTATGAACATTCCTAATACAGCTGAAGACCCCGGATATCTGAAATTCTCAACTGATTTGAACTTAGATTTTGGGTCTGATACAGAGTTTTATGTTGTGTTGACAGGTCGATTAGAATGTGAAAGCCCGTACCATTATGTGTACTCCGTAGATGTGGATGCCCCAGCTAGTACAAATCTTCACACAGGACGGTTTGAAAAATGCCAGCTTATTACTGCTGATGCCCTTCCTGACAACAGAAACAGCTGTACGTACATCTGTGGATGCAATCCATGTGGCTACAGTGGTCTTGCATTTTTCAATCTCCCGAAATCAAACACCTGGACATTATGTGATGTTAAAGTGGTACCATTAGACATGATCTAAAATTCCTTCCAAAGTTGTTCTCATAAACATAAGACACTTCAGCTTTGAGTATACAGTACTATTGTGAACACCTGATATGTTAATCTAAAACAATGTGATAAAATCCATTGCAGAATTCTGGAATGGATTAGACTGCTTGGTTTGAGGTCTGAGATATGTGACTTGAATGACTTTAAAAGACACATTAATGACATATAGACATTCCAATAATTATGAGAACATATATTAACTTTCCAAAATTGCTTTGATTTTTAATGTCGAAAATTAATTAAAGAGAGAAGCAGATCTAGCCAAAACAAAAAATTGTTTCAATTCTAAAATATTTTTGGATCATATCATTTCTTGTCTATTTCTAAAAATCACTACTAGTATATATATATATAGATATGCACACTTAAGCTTTTTACAATCATGTATTATTTTCCTATAATTATGGCCTCTATTTTCATTATTTTGGAGATTTTAAACATTCATCCCAATATTTGCACATAGAATCCTAAATAAATCCTAAATAACTTCATAAATTTATAACATATTATGGACTTTTTAGGAGATATTGTATTTGAGATTGTAAGGAATAGATTGATAAATCAATTGTACAATGTGGAATACCATGGCCCTCTCTTGCCATGGAATATGTGATAGGGTACTTTCGATTTAGAATTTGTGAAATTTTTAACAGTTCGTACAAATTATTAGACTCCAGATTGAAAATCTGGAGTCTATTGCTTTTGCCTGTATTCTTATTATTCTTATTATTAGACTCCAGATTGAAAATCTGGAGTCTATTACTTTTGTCATTATTCTTTATTAGACTCCAGATGTCAATCTGGAGTCTATTGTTTTTGCCAGTATTCTTCTTCTTCTTATTATTATTATTTTTCTTTAAGAGTTTTTTCAATAACTATAAGGTATCCAGTAAAGACCATTATACAGTTCATTTAGGTTCAGTATCTAGTTGGTGGGAAATTGGGTCAAATTTTTATCTAGGTCAAAGGTCAAGAACTAGGTCAAATCCAGTACTTTGTCACTTTTTTCGATTTTCTCGGTCGTCCTTCAATATTTTTGATCCGGGTTTTTTTCATTGTGTTCCTCATAAAAAAGTAGAAAATCTAAGGTCGATTTAGTTTTTTGGTATCTCAAACCAATTTCGAGATATCAGTGTCCGAAAACGAGGTCCAAAAAAAAGTTCTCCGAATCCAATGTCCAGGATATCAGTCTTATAGGAGATTTTCTCAGGATTCCGAATCTGAAAACCAAATTTCGATTTGACTTCCGGTTCAGAAGTTATGGCATTTTGAAAATTCAAAAATCGCTAAATTTGGAACCCCATGTTAATTCAATGGGAAAAAATATTTTTTTGAAGTGTAAAATACGAGATACAGACTAAGCACAGCTAAACATAATGGAAGCCCATAAAAGAAAGGGACCTCAAAACCTTCTTTTCATAAAAATTTGGACACCAAAATGCCTAGGTCAAAATCTAGGTCAAATTCAAAGTTTTTCCTTATTTTTGCGATTCTGACACTACAGATTAATTATATTCTTCAAAATTTTGTATACATGTAGCCAAGAGTGTGCTAATAGTGTTAGCCTTTTGCCGTCAGAAAGTATCTTGCCCCACTTTTGAAATATGGTGTCCGAAAAGTAGGTCAAAATAAAAAATTCTCCAAATTTAACGTTTGAGTTATGAATTAAGTATAGAATTTTCTCAGAAATCCGAATCTGCAAATCAAATTTCGATCCGACTTCCTGTTCGGAAGTTATGACATTTTGAAAGCTCAAAAATCGCTAAATTTGGTGCCCCATGTTATGTCAATGGGAAAAAAGATTTTTTTGAAGTGTAAAATTCGAGATATAGACTAAGTACAGCTTAAAATAATGAAAGCCTATGAAAGAAAGGGACCTCGAAGGCTACCTAACTTCAAAATTTGGACACCAAAATCCCCAGGTCAAAATCTAGGTCAAATTCATAGTTTTTCCTTATTTTTGCGATTCTGACACTATGTTTAAATGATTTGCTTCAAAATTGTGTATACAGGTAGGAAAAAGTGTGCTAATAGTGTTAGCCTTTTGCCGTCAGAAAGTATTTCTACCCACTTTTGAGATATGGTGTCCGAAAAGTAGGTCAAAATAAAAAATTCTCCAAATTTAGCATATGAGTTATGAATTAAGGGTAGAATTTTCTCAGGAATCCGAGTCTGCAAACCAAATTTCGATCCGACTTCCGATTCGAACGTTATGGCGTTTTGAAATTTCGAGAAAAATCGATCTGATGGTATCCTGATAGAAAGTCAAGAGTAGAGAAGAAAATATTGAAAAATGCATCCATCCTTCCTTTGTGATCCTATCGTATCCTTCTTATCTACCTTTCCTTCATATCCTCTCCTTCCTATCCTTCCTATTCTATTCCTTCTTCATATTCTATTCTATCATTCTTTCCTATTCTATCCTATCGTTCCTTCCTATTCTAGCCTATCATTCCTTCCTTTTTCATCCATCCATCCATCCATCTTTTTCTGGATGACTCAGCTTATTTTGGATGACTCGGCTTATTCTGGATGACTCGGCCAAAAAAAGTCTAGATCTGGAGTCTGAAATTGAACTTCGTTCAATTTCCAAAGTCTAGTTATTATTAGACTCCAGATGAAATCTGGAGTCTATTGTTTTCGTTAGTTTTCTTATTATTCTTTTTCTTCTTATTATTATTATTATTATTATTCAGAGCACGTTTTCTCAATAACCGTAAGGTTTTTAGTAAAGTCAGTCATTTGGTCAATTTAGGTCCAGAATCTAGTTCCTCGGAAATTGGGTCAAATTTTTATCTAGGTCAAAAGTCAAGAATTAGGTCAAATCCAGTACTTTGTCACTTTTTTCGATTTTCTCGGTCGTCCTTCAATATTTTCGATCTGAGTTTTTTTCATTGTGTTCCTTATAAAAAAGTAGGAAACCTAGGGTCGATTTAGTTTTTTGATATCTCGAATCGATTTCGAGATATCAGTGTCCGAAAACGAGGTCAAAAAAAAAGTTCTCCGAATCAAATGTCCAGGATATTGATCTTATAGGAAATTTTCTCAGGATTCCGAATCTGAAAAAGAAATTTCGATCCGACTTCCGGTTCGGAAGTTATGGCGTTTTGAAAACTCAAAAATCGCTAAATTTGGTGCCCATGTTAAGTCAATGGGAAAAAATATTTTTTTGAAGTGAAAAATACGGAATAAAGACTGAGTTCAGCTTCATATAATCAAAGCCTCTAAAAGAAGGGGACCTCAAAAGCCATCTAGCTTTAAAATTTGGACACCGAAATGCCTAGGTCAAAATCTAGGTCAAATTCATAGGTTTTCCTTATTTTTTCGATTCTGACACTACACTCTAATTATATTCTTCGAAATTGTGTATACATGTAGCCAAGAATATGCTTATAGTGTTAGCCTTTTGCCGTCAGAAAGTATTTTGACCCACTTTTGAGATATGGTGTCCGAAAAGTAGGTCAAAATAAAAAGTTCTCCAAATTTAATATATGAGTTATGAATTAAGAGTAGAATTCTGTCAGGAATCCGAATCTGCAAACTAAATTTCGATCCGACTTCCAGTTTAGAAGTTATGGCGTGTCCGAAAATTAGGTCAAAATAAAAAATCTCCAAATTTAACGTATGAGTTATGAATTAGGGGTAGAATTTTGTCAGGAATCCGAATCTTTCAATCGAATTTCGATTTGACTTCCGGTTCGGAAGTTATGGCGTTTTGAAATTTCGGAAGTTATGGCGTTTTGAAATTTCGGAAAATCGATCTGATGGTATCCTGATAGAAAGTCAAGAGTAGAGAAGAAAATGTTGAAAAATTCATCCATCCTTCCTTTCTGATCTTATCCTATCCTTCCTTTCTATCCTTTCTTCGTATCTTTTCCTTCCTATCCTATCCTTTCTTCCTATTTTATCCTATACTTCTTTCTTATTCTATCCTATCGTTCTTTCCTATCCTACCTTCCTATTTTATTTATCCATCTATTTCTAGATGACTCAGCTTATTCTGGATGACTCAGCTTATTCTGGATGACACGGCTAAAAAAAGCCTAGATCTGGAGTCTGAAATTGAACTTCGTTCAATTTCCAAAATCTAGTTATTTTTCTTAACACGTTTTCTCAATAACTAGAAGACATTGAGTCAAGACCTGTATATGGTCAATTCAGGTCCAGTATCTAGTTTCTCGGAAATTGGGTCAATTTTTTATCTAGGTCAAAGGTCAAGAACTAGGTCAAATCTTACGTTTTCAACTTTCTGTCTTTTATCTTCATCGTTATTTATCGAAACGTCTTCATCTTTTTTTCATCATGTAGCTTAGAAACAGCCCTTTCATAAGTGTGCCATCCGTTTTTTGATTACTCTTACCAATTTTGAAATATGGCGTCCAGAAAGTAGGTCAAAATGAAAGGTTCTCCAAATTTAATAAATGAGTTATGAATTAGGAGTAGAATTTTGTCGGGAATCCGAATATGCAAACCAAATTTGAATCTGACTTCCGGTTCGAAAGTTATGGCTTTTGAAATTTCGGGAAAAATCGATCTGATGATATCCTGATAGAAAGTCAAGAGTAGCGAAGAAAATATAGAAAAAATCATCCATCCTTCCTTCCTATCCTGTCTGATCATATCCATCCTATCTATCCTTCCTTCCTGTCCTTTCCTTCTTATCCTATCCTTCCTTCCTATTCTATATCCTAGCCTATCCTAGAACTGGGTCAAATCTTACATTTTCAACCTTCTGTCTATTATCTTCGTCGTTCTTTATGGAAACGTATTCATCTTTTTTTCATCATGTAGCTTAGAAACAGCCCTTTCATAAACGTGCCATCCGTTTTTTGATTACTCTTACCGATTTTGAAATATGGCGTCCAGAAAGTAGGTCAAAATAAAAAGTTCTTCAAATTTAACATATGAGTTGTGAATTAAGAGTAGAATTTTGTCAGGAATCTGAATCTGGAAACCAAAGTTCGATCCGACTTCTGGTTAAAAAGCTCAAAAATCGCTGAAGTTGGTGCCCATGTTAAGTCAATGGGAAAAATGATTTTTTTTTGAAGTGAAAAATACGAAATATAGACTGAGTTCAGCTTAATTTAATGAAAGCTTTTAAAAGAAGGGGACCTAAAAAAGCCATCTAGTTTCAAAATTTGGACACCAAAATGCCTAGGTCAAAATCTAGGTCAAATTAAAAGGTTTTTCTTATTTTTGTGATTCTGACACTACACTTTAATAATATTCTTCGAAATTGTGTATACATGTAGCCAAGAGTGTGCTTATAGCGTTAGCCTTTTGCCGTCAAAAAGTATTTTGACCCACTTTTGAGATATGGTGTCCGAAAAGTAGGTCAAAATAAAAAGTTCTCCAAATTTAACGTTTGAGTTATGAATTAAGAATAGAATTTTCTCAGAAATCCAGATCTGCAAACCAAATTTCGATCCAACTTCCGGTTCCGAAGTTATGGCGTGTCCAAAAAGTAGGTCAAAATAAAAATTCGCCAAATTTAACGTATGAGTTATGAATTAGGGGTAGAATTTTGTCAGGAATCTGAATCTTTAAATCAAATTTAAATCCGACTTCCGGTTCGGAAGTTATGGCGTTTTGAAAGTTCGGAAAATCGATCTGATGGTATCCTGATAGAAAGTCAAGAGTAGAGAAGAAGATATTGAAAAATTCATCCATCCTTCCTATCTGATCCTATCCTATCCTTCCTATCTATCCTTCCTTCATATCCTTTCCTTCCTATCCTTCCTATCCTCTCCTATCATATCCTTTCTTCCTATTCTGTTCTATCCTATCCTTCTTTCTTATTCTATCCTATCGTTCCTTCCCATTCTATCCTATCCTACCTTCCTATTTTATCCATCTATCTTATTCTGGATGACTCAGCTTATTCTGGATGACTCGGCTTATTTTAGATGACTGGGCTTATTTTAGATGACTGGGCTTAAAAAAGTCTAGATCTGGAGTCTGAAATTGAACTTCGTTCAATTTCCAAAGTCTAGTTATTCTTATTAGACTCCAGATGAAATCTGGAGTCTATTGTTTTCGTCAGTTTTCTTATTATTCTTTTTCTTCTTATTATTATTATTCTAAGCAAGTTTTCTCAATAACTGTAAAATCTTCAGTTAAGACAATCATTTGGTCAATTTAGGTTCAGAATCTAGTTCCTCGGAAATTGGGTCAAATTTTTATCTAGGTCAAAGGTCGAGAACTAGGTCAAATCCAGTACTTTGTCACTTTTTGCGATTTTCTCAGTCGTCCTTCAATATTTTCGATCTGGTTTTTTTTCATTGAGTTCCTTATAAAAAAGTAGAAAATCTAGGGTCGATTTAGTTTTTTGATATCTCAAACCGATTTCGAGATATCAGTGTCCGAAAACGAGGTCCAAAAAAAAGTTCTCCGAATTAAATGTCCAGGATATTAGTCTTATAGGAAATTTTCTCAGGATTCCGAATCTGAAAACGAAATTTGGATCAGACTTCCGGTTCTGAAGTTATGGCGTTTTGAAAGCTCAAAAATCGCTAAATTTGGAGCCCATGTTAAGTCAATGGGAAAAAAGATTTTATTGAAGTGAAAAATACGAAATATAGACTGAGTTCAGCTAAATATAATGGAAGCTTTTAAAAGAATGGGACCTCAAAAGCCATCTAGCTTTAAAATTTGGACACCAAAATGCCTAGGTCAAAATCTAGGTCAAATTCAAAGTTTTTCCTTATTTTTGCGATTCTGACACTACAGATTAATTATATTCTTCGAAATTTTGTATACATGTAGCCAAGAGTATGCTAATAGTGTGAGCCTTTTGCCGTCAGAAAGTATTCTGCCCCACTTTTGAGATATGGTGTCCGAAAAGTAGGTCAAAATAAAAAATTCTCCAAATTTAACGTGTGAGTTATGAACTAAGTATAGAATTTTCCCAGGAATCCGAATCTGCAAACCAAATTTCGATCCGACTTCCGGTTCGGAAGTAATGTCATTTTGAAAGCTCAAAAATCGCTAAATTTGGTGCCCCATGTTATGTCAATGGGAAAAAAGATTTTTTTTGAAGTGTAAAATACGAGATATAGACTAAGTACAGCTTAAAATAATGAAAGCCTATGAAAGAACGGAACCTCGAAGGCTACCTAACTTCAAAATTTGGACACCAAAATCCCTAGGTCAAAATCTAGGTCAAATTCATAGTTCATCCTTATTTTGCGATTCTGACACTACACTTTAATTATATTCCTCAAAATTGTGTATACATGTAGCCAAGAGTGTGCTAATAGCGTTAGCCTTTTGCCGTCAGAAGGTATTTTGACCCACTTTTGAGATATGGTATCCAAAAAGTAGGTCAAAATAAAAAGTTCTCCAAATTTAACGTTTGAGTTATGAATTAAGAATAAAATTTTCTCAGAAATCCGAATCTGCAAACTAAATTTCAATCCGACTTCCGGTTCCGAAGTTATGGCGTGTCCGAAAAGTGGGTCAAAATAAAAATTCGCCAAATTTAATGTTTGAGTTATGAATTAGAGGTAGAATTTTGTCAGGAATCCGAATCTGCAAATCAAATTTCGATCCGACTTCCGGTTCGGAAGTTATGGCGTTTTGAAATTTCAAGAAAAATCGATCTGATGGTATCCTGATAGAAAGTCAAGAATAGAGAAGAAAATATTGAAAATACATCCATCCTTCCTTTCTGATCCTATCCTATCCTTCCTATCTACCCTTGCTTCGTATCCTCTCCTTCCTATTCTATCCCTTCTTCCTATTCTATTCTATCCTTCTTTCCTTTTCTATCCTATCGTTCCTTCCTATTCTATCCTATCCTTCCTTTTTTATCCATCCATCCATCCTTCTTTTTCTTAATGACTTAGATTATTTTGGATGACTTGATTTATTCTGGATGACTCGGCTAAAAAAAGTCTAGATCTGGAGTCTGAAATTGAACTCGTTCAATTTCCAAAATCTAGTTATTCTTATTAGCACGTTTTCTCAGTAACTAGAAGACTTGGAGTAAATCTAATTACATGGTCAGTTAGGGTATGTGACCTAGTTTCTGGGAAATTAGGTCAAATTTTTATCTAGGTCAAAGGTCAAGAACTAGGTCAAATCCAGTACTTTGTCACTTTTTTCGATTTTCTCGGTCGTCCTTCAATATTTTCGATCCGGGTTTTTATCATTGTGTTCCTTATAAAAAAGTAGGAAAGCTAGGGTCGATTTAGTTTTTTGATATCTCAAACCGATTTCGAGATATCAGTGTCCGAAAACGAGGTCCAAAAAAAAGTTCTCCAAATCAAATGTTCAGGATATTAGTCTTATAGGAAATTTTCTCAGGATTCCGAATCTGAAAACGAAATTGTGATCCGACTTCCGGTTCAGGAGTTAACACATTTTGAAATTTCAAAAAAATGATATGATGGTACCCTGATGGCATGTCTACCTGACCGTTAATTTTCTCATTTCTCATTAATATCAAAGTTAAAATTAAGGTTTTAATAGACAATTTTCTCAGGATTCCGAATCTGAAAACAAAATTGAGATCCGACTTCCGGTTTAGAAGTTATGGGCTTCTCAAAAAAAATCCCACCGCTGCCACAAAATTGTAACAATCTCAACCCTTTCATTAATATCAGATCTCAAAATGGTTTTGAGATAAACAATCTAAATCTGGAGTCTTGAATTGAACTTGTTCAATTTCTCCAATCTAGTTTTATATTTTTTCTCATGAATGTATTCTTATAACATTACAAATAAACATCTTATAAAATATGGTAAATTTAATCGGAAGGAAACACGAATACATTTATTTTTTCAAGTGGGTGCAAATTGATTGTGTGTGCAAGCCTGTTTTTAAGATCTCAGGTGGGTGGTGCACCCACTTGTTTAATGCTTGGGAGATCACAGATTCTATTTGCAATGCCAATTTTGCCAAAGAGCTCAGTCAAATCTGTTTGAGCTCTTTTAAAAATCAGTCTGTCAAAAAAGCAGTGGTACTTATAAAACACGATATTATGAGATATTTTCATTGTGATTTTAAATTGTTATAAACTTGAAAAAATATTTCACAATCTTGTTGATTTTAAAAATATGGGTTTACCGTTTCATTCCTGTGTTTGTAAGATATGTTCCTTCATTTACATCAACTTCATCTCTGTTCCTTCCTTGACCTCTGAACTCTTGTTGTTGACTCCTGGCTCTCTGCTGACCTTTGACCTCAAATTGTTGAGTTCTGACCCCTTGTTGATATTTGAATTCTTGAGATGGTTCCATCGACTTGAAACGATCTGGAATATTTAGGGAGGAGTTCTACTCATTCATAATATACACGCATTAAGACTAACATATGACTCAGTACAATAAACAATAACAATTAACTAAATAAACACATATACATATATATAACACTCAGATTCATGGATAATATCTCTTTAAAATGCTTGAAAACTTAATTGCATAATCAAGTTATGTTTTAAGACATATTGGAACATACCTTCATAATGTGAACCATCACTGCTTTCACTTTCAAACTCTGGTTTCTTTGATTGCTGATATTTCTTTGCAGGACTACCAGTAGTCTTTATTGATGTTTCCTATAGTTTTAAATTTTGATGATCACAAATGAGTGAGTTGGGTAACATTATAAAACTTGTCTGTTTTGTTGGCTCAAATAGTGAAAAAATGCTCATCATTTTTCATCATATTTTGGAGGGCATTTCAAAACATTTTTAATTTTGATGATAAGAAATGAATATTTAAAAAACTTGCTAATCATCATATTTTGGAGGGCATTTTAAAAATAGGTCAAATGTCATATTTTGATGACAAAAGGTTCTCCAAGATGAGGTAAATGTAGGAGCCAGAACAAATATTACTTACCAGCTTGGACCACCATATGAGCACCAGTTAGCAGTTTGTAAAAAAAAGATTGACAGACAGACAGATTGATGGAGGGAAGGATAAACTAAAAGATGGACAGACAAATGAGTGAGGGGTTATATAAATTCACCATCTGAGACAAACACAATTTGAAAACACAATATTGGAAATTCTACGATAAGGGCTATTAGGCCATTCAAAGATTAATATATGTTGAACATCCCCTTCTCTGATTTGGGCAATTATTAAGAAAAATGAATTCAAACTAGACAGCAATGCCAAGGCATAGAAAATTCCATCAGCCAGCCCTGCCATTTTAGCCAAATTGTAATTTACAATATATTCTTCTTCTAAGTATTGATATATGAAATTTCAACAAAATCCCTCCAATACTTTTTCAGTTATAGCAAAAACATAAAATAACACATATAAAAATGGCCACCATTTAATATATTAATATTACAGTTTTATATGTTGTACCTAAAATACTGTAAAATTGACACTAGAATGGCAAACATTTTGAAAATTGGCTTTCCAGCAGAACTTGTACTTACATGGGGGTTGTATGTATAAAACATAAATGATATTGGCTAACAGTATATGAGTTATTGCCTGGAGAGACAGACATACAAATGGACTGAGCCGTTCTCTATATCCCTCCAAACATCATTCAATGGGATAATGACAATGGTTAAACTTTTAAAATAAGATTTTAGATCACATTAAAGTGAAAGGAGTTCTCTGATTAAAAGCTCAGTGACAGCATCATAATCATGTGGGGGCCTCACTTAAGCAATTGTTCACTTTGTATACTTTATGATATTCCAGACAAGACGATACAATTTCATGATATACAATCCAGCTGCAAATTAAAAACTGAACTGACAAAAAGGTCATAAGTCACTTACCAGTATTCAATATGCTTGTATTCTGTACTTACGTTTGAATGCAGAATTAGATCTCTCATTTCTACCAGACTCATTTTACTTCTAGAATGTATATTGTGTTGAAGTCCATACTGCAATATGGTGAGGAATGGTTGCGGAATTTTTATCTAAAAGCATGTTGACAAAATATTTGTAACATGGACACTATATGAATACATTGACTACAACCAATGCAATTTAAGAAAAAATATCACATGGCTTTTAAATAATCCGATTGGTAATGAACATGAAACTTTTTTACTACTTTTACTACTTTAAGCAGTGTAGTTTTAATTTTTATGTTAAATTTCAAAATCTCATTTGACTGGGATTTGGGATTCATCCAGCAAATATTTGTAATATTGATTCAAAAAATGAAAAGTTAACTACTATGAATCCATTATGATACAATACGGGTGGTTGTAAAAATAAATGCAGGCAAGAATGGAAAGCACAACACTAGCTGTCTCTATAAAGGCTTTAACGCAAACTGGATGTGAAAAATGAAGTATGATAATACATACCTCATCAATTGTTAGCATTGTTTCATTCTGCAGCACTCTGGTCCTGATGTCTTCCACACTGATGAGGCTGAATGGCACATCACCTGAATCAACATTCAATAATATTAGCTGATAAAAAGAGAAAAAAGAATAGTTCATACAAGGCTCTTTCAACATTCAATAAGGTGAACTGATAAAAAGAGAAAAAAGGAATTGTTCATGGAAGGGTGAGTCTTTTCCTTTTGAATAGAGTTATTATTGGATGAGTCCTATGTTTTTCTTTGTTTTTGTCGAGTTATATCTTTTAGCTTTTCATTGTATACATAGTTCAGATTGCAGCTTATGTATAAGGAAAGTATGGTCATCTTTCTGGCATCACAAAAGAATAAAAGATAGCATTGTAAAATTCTAAGTGAAAAGAAAAATATAATCTAGAAATAGCTTATAGTAATGAATATGGCAATTCAAAATTGGGGAAGGGGAAGCATTTGACATTGTTTATTGTTTAATACCTTTTTGGTTTCATTTTTCAGTCAATGGTTTTACAATTATTTACCTTCAAACATCTCCCATATTACAGCACACAGACTATAAAGATCGGACTCCACAGTTGGGAAATCGCCTCTCATGACTTCAGGAGACATCCAGTTATACACTGCATTCAAATACTTGTTGGAAGTAGCCTGGCTTACACCTTGTTCATAACATCGTGCATTTCTGTAATCATATTGAACATGGCCATAAAGATGATGAAACAGGAAAATGTACACACATCACCCAAACAGACATTGAAAATTACTTGGCTTATAACTTGTTTGTACAAGCTCATATTCAGAGAAAATGGCATTTTCAGCTAACTTTATATTGTAATGGCTCTGGAAGCTACATTTATGGGCAAGTGTTAGTGGCAGATTATATCCAAAGTGTGGGATTGTCAATATAGACGAGTGGATTTTATTACAAGTATTGACTGATCATTGAAAAACTACCACCTATGCACTGATGGAATCAAACAACATGTTATCATGCTATTTAACTCCTGCTTGATAATTGTTTGTGATAGTTATGACAATCAAGTTCTGGCATTTAAATTCATTAATTGCTAATACAATCAATGAATTCACTTGGGAGTAAAAGTATATATCAGAATGGTGAGCATTGACATAGAAAGCAGAAGAGTCCAACCATTATTGATCAACAGAGACATTTGATTCTGCACACTTGTGTTAAAAAGTTTTACTTTCATTTTGTCTCACCACCTTAAACCAACTAAAATAGAAATGCACCAGATAAACCTTATAACCTATAGTACAAGATCCTCGTCGTCCAAAAGTATCATTTTGTTCGAAACGATGAAGAAATCGTGAATCTTTGTATGGTGAAACAACTCTATATTGCAATCAATTTTATCCGCTCGAGCAAGTTGAAGGGTGGGTTTTACAAGAGAAAATTAGGGTAGACCCCCACCCCCAAATTATTTGGGGGCCCAAAATGAACTATTTTTTATGGGCACTATATATAACCTGAGTTCCTAATAACTAAACCCAAAATGGTTAGTTAATATAAGTTCACTATTTATTAGACATTTTGCAGGATAGTTTAGATTTATTTGTGATTTTAAGCATTTTACTACCCCCAATTCAATTTTGAGTATATCTATTTTCAAGAATATTCCCTCATAACTTTTGTTTTAGAAGATTAATGCCAATCAAAAAATCCACAACTTTGCTCAAGTACCATTCGATAGAGCTAGAAAGTATGACAGTGATGTGTCCATTTAATGTTGAGAGAAAAATCCCAACAAACCCACCCCTTCTTCAACAGTGGGAGGGGGTCAATATGAAAAAAAGATTGTGAGTACATTATTTGTTCAAATTCTATTTTATCCTGCCTAAGATGGTCAATTAATATTAAGTTTACCATTAATTAGGCATTTTGCTGGGTATTTTGGATTTATTTTTGATTTTAAGCATTTTACTACCCCCAATTCAATTTTGAGTATATCTGTTTTCAAGAATATTCCTCATAACTTTTGTTTTAGCACATTAATGCCTATGAAAAAAATCTACAACTTTGCCAAAGTACCATTTGATAGAGCCAGAATGGTCAATATGAAAAGAATATTTTGTTAGCATATCATTTGTTCAAATTCATTTTTATCCTGACTAGGATCGTCAATTGATATAAAGTTCAGTGTTTATTGGACATTTTGCAGGGTATTTCAAAGGAACTAAAAGCGGAAATGAAGTCTCACTTTTGTTCTTCATAGTATTCCCAATGGATTAATAAGTACCTGATATTTCATTTGACACCAAAAACAGCTCAAACAGACCACATCAGAGTTGACACTAGATCATGAACAAATATTTTCGATCTATCAATTTATATATGTCAAGTTTTTAGCAATGCCATTGAAAGATGGCATTGTTGTTTGCATAAATTATCCATTCATTTTTGATAGGATTTTCAACCATACGCAATCTTTTAATCCAAGAGTTATTTAAAAACATACACTTTGTGAAAAGTGGTAATTCACTTCTTTTGATCTCTGAACTTCAAATGCTGTTTTCTACGCGAGTAATTTTTTTTTATCACTTCAGTATTGACCCAAATTAAAGTTTTTATCATATTTGATAGAGTGTGTGAGTAACATGTCTCAAATAATATTTTGTCCTTTTTCCTTCAAAAATAGGCGCATTGCCTGTTTAAATTAATTTGTTATTTTAAGCCTTTTACTACCCCCAATTTAATTTTGAGTATACCTCATTTCAAGAGGATTCTCTCATAACTTTTACAGTAGTATATCAAAGACTATTAAACAATTCCATATCATTGTTCTAAATTCATTCCATAGATCCAGAAAGTATGACAGTCATGTGTCCTATTTATGTTGAGGAAAAAATCATAACAGCCTCACCCCTTCTTCAACAGAGGGTAGGGGTCAACATGAAAAATTATTTAGTGATTATATTATTATTTGCAAACTCTTTTTTATCATGCTTAAGGTGCTATGGAAGTTAACAGGAAATGACAAAACAGGAAGTGAATTTTTTTGTACTTTTAGACATTTTTTGAACAAAGATAACAGAGTTCTGGTTTGACCTCCAGTCAATTTAACTATTACCACATATCATTTACATGACCAGGATCACAATGTGCATGGTCAGAATGACCCTAAACATGATGAAATAACCTTTTTAGCCCTTTGAAAGTGTGACTGAAAAAAGGCTAAAAGTAGGAGCTAGGGAAGGTCACTGATCAGAATCTTTTGAATTTTTCAGAAAATGTGCCTAATATAATGCTCTAACTGATACAATCTTTGAAATTATAGAAAATTGTCTTAAACAAAAATGGCGGTCATAAAAAGGAAAATAGATCGCTTTCAAATCAGTTTTTTCATTTTTTTTCTTTTTCTATGAATGATATTAAATTTTCAAAGATTGTATCATTTAGAGCAATATATTGGGCACATTTTCTGAAAAATTTCGAAAGATTCTGTTCAGTGACCTTTCCTACCTCCTTCTTTTACCTATTTTTCAGTCACATTTTCAGAGGGCTGAAAAGGTTATTTCATCATGTTTAGGGTCATTCTGACCATGAACATTGTGATCCTGGACCTGTAAATGGTATTTGAAACTAGTTGAACTGACTGGAGGTCAAAACAGAACTCTGTTATCTTTGTTCAAAAAATGTCTAAAAATGCAATTTTTTTGTCATTTCCTGTTAACTTCCATAGCACCTTAAAATGGTCAATTAATATACAGTTTGCTATTTATTAGACATTTTGAAAGACATTTGGAATTTACTTGTGATCTTAAGCTTTTTACTAACCCCAATTCAGTGTTGAGTGTACCTATTATCAAGAATATTCACTCATATTTTTTTAATCGAATTGATACGAATGAAAATAAATCAACAACATTGCTTGAGTATCATTTGATCGATCCAGAAAGTAAGACAGTGATTTGTCTGATCAATATTGAGAAAAAAATCACAAGAACCCAACCCCTTCTTCAACAGGTGGTAAGGCTGTGGGGGGGGGGGGGGGTCATTATGAAAAAGTATTTTGTGAGTACATTATTTGTGCAAACTCTTTTTTATCATGCCTAAGATGGTTAATTGGATGAAAATTCACTTTTATTAAACATTAAATGTTTAACATTTTATCAAACAATTAATTTTTGATTTTTAGCCTTTAACTACCCCCCAATTCAATGCTGAGTACACCTTATTTCCAAAGTATTCTCTCATAACTTTTTTGCAGTCTATGGACACCTATGAAAAGATTGCACAACATTGCTCAAAAATCATTTGATGCATCCAGAAAGTATTATATTATTAGAAAGTACATTGATACAAAGAAAAAATCCTAACAGCACCATCCCTTCTTCAACAGAAGGGTGGGGAAAATATTTAGTGAGCATATTATTTGTGCGATCTTTTTAAGCAAAATTCACTTACAGATTTTTTGCATCTCATTGATGCCAATGGAAAAATCCACAACATTGCTTAAGTTCCATATGATAGATCCAGAAAGTATGACAGCGATGTGCCCAATTGATGTACAGAAAAAAATCACAAAGAACCCCACCCCTTCTTCAACAGGGTATAGGGGGTCAATATGAAAAATATACTTAGTAGGTCCATTATTTGTGCAAACTCTTTTTACCATACCCCAAGATGATCAATTAATATAAAGTTCCCTATTTTTTAGACATTTTGTCAGATATTTTGAATTGATTTTTTTATTTTCAGCCTTTTACTTCCCCCTCCCTACAATTCAATGTTAACAATTTCATGAGTTTTCTCTCATAACTTTTTAATCTATAGTGCATTGAACGCAATACAAAATTCAACAACATTGCTAGATTATCATTTGATAGATCCATAAATTATGACAGTGATATGTCTAATAGATATGGAGAGAAAATTTCATAATAATCCCATCCCTGTTTCAACAGAGAGTGGGGGTCAGTATGAAAAATAGTCAGTGAGTAGATTATTTGCGCAAACTATTTTTTTCATGCCTAAGATGATCTGTAAACTTCACCTTTTTATTAGGTATTCTGCAGGGTATTTAGAATTGATTTGTGATATTAATCCTTTTACCCCTCTCCAAATTCATTGTTGTGTACATAATGGAATCCAATGAAAAAATCTCATTACATTAGTGATATATCATTTTATAGATCCAGAAATCATGACAGTGATGTATCTCAATAATATGAACATATAAGTTCATAGTACCCCGGACAGGTTGAATGATGCAGTTGTATTTTTACTCCATATTTGCAATAGAACTATTCTTATTGAAATTTACAGGATTTATTCTATAGACAATTTCCAACAAATAAAATTAATATCTTATCAAAATTTCCAATTTTATGATTTTGACAGGCTTTTTTCAAAAACACTTCACTGTCAATAAAATACAGGTTTTGCTTGAACAATTGAACTTTTGAAACGTCATTTCAAATATTATCTGGCAATTGAATTTTCAACCGCCTAAAGTCTTTCCAGATATATTTGTTTGTTGCAAATTTAACAATCATGGCTGATTATTGTTTTTCATTTTGGTCATATTCAATATTATTTCAGTGCATTAGGCCAATAAAACTTGTTGCTCTGGGTCTCATTTAGAGAAACGTCCCCTAGATTGCCCAGATAGAGGAGGTCAATCTTCTTGTCAACAGACAAGAGTTCAACCCGATCAAACTGTTCAATGCTGTCCAAAATGAGGTAAAACATCACGAATCTCCAAGTATTCCCAGCAGAGATGTTAATATAGCTGTGTCAAATTCTATCATGAAATTGTCAGCGAAACCTGACATATTCAAAGCATTGTACAATTTACGTGCCACAGGGTTACATGCTGAGTGATAGTGGCGGAAAGGCCCAATGCATGGCGAAAGAATGCTTTATCAGAGGAAACATGACCCAGAGTGACAAGTTTTTCATCGGCCAAATGCACTGTAATAATATTATTGAATATAACAAAAATTAACAACACTTATCAGCCATAATTAATATGGCATCAAACACATCTGGACTTTAGGCGGCCAAAAATTCAAAAGCTAGACAATCTTTGGAATGACGTTAAAAGATCAATTGTTCAAACAAAAACATGTATTTTATTGACAAATCATAAAATTAGGAATTTCTTTAAAATATTTTTTTTCCATGTTGGAAATTGTCTCCAGAATAAAACATGAAAATTTCAATAAGAATGGTTGTTCTATTGCAAATATAGGGTAAAAACATGACTGCATCATACAACCTGTCCGGGGTACTATAAACATTACTCCACCCCCATCAACAAGGTGTCAATGGAGGGATTTAATAATGATTCATACATGTACATACATTACCCACTATATTGCATCAACCATGATATTTCTTTTACTATTATTAGGTATGTCTTTTAACAAATCTTTCATTTAAAAACTGATCCTTATGTGGGGGGCCCTCGAGAAATGTACAATTTAACTTGATTTTTACCATTACAGACCATTTCATGCTCATAGATAGTCTAAGATAGATCATCATACACTATGGCCAATCATGGTATTCTGTGCATCTTATGGTGGATTTAAACAATCGATTCATCCTTCTTGCAATTAAATAATATGATTACAGTATTTTTATGGTAAACTTTGACCATTAAAAAACCAATGGCCTCGAACTGCCATGCTACATTAACATAAAGCTGTTTGACTATACAAGTACTGTATAAGACTGTGAGATGAACAAAACATGTTTAATTTGAGGCACAGTTATACAGTTATGGTAAATTGCAAAATTTCAGATGAGAGATTCAGGGAGAGATTGTTAACCCCCCCCCCCACACACAAACACTGAATAGGCAAAATCCTTTTTCTGCATCATTAATATTTTTATAATATGAAATCAATTTGGACATAAAGATTCATTTTTTAGCTGAATTTTCTTGATTAAGCATCAAAAGACTTTAGAATAGTGATATAATATCCTCAAAATTAATGTTAACAAAATTTGAAAAGATGGACATCAAAGGGTTAAAATATCAATTTTGTGATAAACAACTAATTCCTATGATCATTACCTAATAGTATCAGTTATTTCATGAAAATCTGGGAGTTTGCTCTTTAACTCTCCCCTCCCCCAGAGCCTCTCCAGAGGTGGGAGTAAAACATTAATTTTCGAGGAAAAAGTGAGCGAGAAACTTGCTCTGATGGATTTTTCATCTAAAATCAAAATATTAATGAAATTAAATGGCTTAATTTCTGCAGGAATTCAAACAAAAAGGAACATGAAGATCCTGGACTACCCCCCCCTCTCCCTTGTTGCTTCTTGGCTTAGTTGGCTAAGAATTTTTTCTCTGTATTAAATGATTCCTACATTTTGAAATTCATTGAGCTTATAGAATGATATCAGAGCTCGCTTCCTGAATTTTCCATCAATATATATGAAAAGATCTTAGAATTATGACAAAATATCATCAAAATCCATGTTTCCAACAAGAATCACTTGACATTAAGGGATCAAAATATGAGTTTTGCAAGGTAAAATACATTTTAAAAATACTTGAAACTAATTTTCTTTATATCTTTTAACTGAATGAACATAGTTCATGGTTGTATTATGAACAACTGTTCACAAAATATATTTTTTGCTTTGCCCCCCTGCTACCCCTTGGGGGTGAGGTTAAAACATAATTTTATGGCACAAAAAGTGACCCACGAATTTGCTCAGGTAGATTTTTTCATTTGATACAACTAATATATTCATAAAATCACAAGATTTGAACAAAAGAAATGCTTAGACTACTTGGCAGGGACAATATACTTAACCCCCCCCCCCCACTCTTGCTTCTTAGTTTACCAGTTAAACAGGCAATGCGCCTATTTTTGAAGGAAAAAGGACAAAATATTATTTGAGACATGTCACTCACACAGTCAATCAAATATGATAAAAACTTTTATTTGGGATAATACTGATGTGAAAAAAAAATTACTTGCATAGAAAACAGCATTTGAAGTTCAGAGATTGAAAAAAGTGAATTACCACTTTTCACAAAGTGTATGTTTTAAATAACTCTTGGATTAAAAGATGGCGTATGCTTGAAAATCCTATCAAAAATGAATGGATAATTAATGCAAACAACAATGCCATCTTTCTATCGCATTGCTTAAAACTTGACATATAAAAATTGATAGATCAAAAATATTTTTTCATGATCTAGTGTCAATTCTGATGTGGTCTGTTTGAGCTGTTTTTGGTGTCAAATGAAAGATCAGGTACTTATTTATCCATTGGAAATACTATGAAGATTTAAAGTGAGACTTCATTTACGCACCTTATCCCTTTAAATAGTTTTTTTCTCCATTATTAATAATTTTGATAATTTGAAATTTTAAGGACTTGTGGAGGCATACTAGAGCTCTCTTCCTGATTTTTTCATAAATATTGAAAAATCTTTTAATTATGACAAAATATCTTCAAAATTAATGTTACCAACATTGTTAATTACTGAATATTAGATAATTTAATTATTGATTTTACAAGTTAATATGAACAAAAAACAACTTAAACTGCTTTCTAATATATTTACTTCTTGAATCAACTTTTTTTATGTTGTTATATGAAAAGTTTTTCAGGGACAAAAAGTGACCGACAAACTTGCTCGGGCGGATATTTTTATTCCAAACAATCAATATATTCATGAAATCATAATGGCTTAATTTCTTCATCGTTTCGAACAAAACAAAACGAAGAGCCTAGACTACTAGTTAATGATTAATGATTAATAAAAAAAAACAAACTGATACATGCATTTTAAAGGAAACCAAACGCTGTACTTTGTTCTTTTCAGAAAACACCTTATGCAAAGTTCAAGGTGATTTTGGTCTCAGATTAAACTGAGTAAAATATTCAAAAATAAGAATGTTTAACATATAAATGAATCCAAGAAATACAGCTGTACATTTAAGCAAGTGTTTAATTGTAAAAAGAATCTTTTTTTTATCAACTTTACATGAAACTGATCACCATATGATCAAAACAATCATGACAAAATTGGGTTGAAAGCAAGAATCTATCTAGTACATGTATATGAAGAATATTCAGACTACAGTAAAACCTGTGTAATCTGAACGCCATTTGGGACCGGCTAAAAGCGTTCAGATTAGGAGGTGTTCACATTTCAAGGTTTTTGCATTCGCAATATTCCGGATTCTGAAGAAATGTGAACACATTCTCAGTATATATTTATAGTTCTTCTGACCACATAGCTTTATGGCATTCCTGAAATTTGAAAATTCAATTCAAATGTATCTAGTCATGCTTTAAAGTCCCATTATAATTGAGACCATTCAAGATTTTTTCCCAAAGTTTTGATATCATGATAATATTTGAGCAATTCTGTATGAAAAATCAGAAATTTTATGAAAAGTGTTCAGATTAGACAAGTGAATTTTTCAAATATGACTGTTCACTGTTTAAATTGAGAGGTGTTCACATTATAAGTTTTTTTAACATGGCAGTCAATGGGAGGGAAAAATGGGACCGAAAAAAAATTTTCAGATTGGGAGGTGTTCGGATTAGCCAGGTGTTCAGATATACAGGTTCTACTGTATTCTAATTAATCAAGGATTGGATGATGTTTTACTTGAGATGATATTGATTGTTTTGACTCATATCATAAAATCAAATATTATGAAATATCTATTTCACAAGTAGCCAACCATGATCTTGACAAATGTAGCAATAAACATTAAAAGGTACTATTCATCCAAACTTTCTTAGTTCATTGAAAACATAGAAAATTACCCTAAATATGCTTTAAAGGGTAGATGAAATCTATGCCAATCGTGAAAGAATTCTTTATCTGAGCCCAAATTATAAAAGTTACACAAATAGCTCATTAATATAACAAGTAAAATGCATTCTTATGAAAGTGGAGTATATAGTGTTGTAACACAATACTGATACCATGAGAGCAGAAATTGAGAAAGAATTACTTTGTTTTTTCATCAAAATTATACATTCTGGAACAGTATGATTAATCATTAAAACATGTGAAGTGTCACATTCAAATGTTATAGTTTTAAGAATATCTTAAAAATCTTTAAGAATAAAATGTGGGCAGCAAAAATCTTCGAAGTTGAAATTGCCAATTATATATAAATGTACAGGGTGGTCAAACGGCATCCCTAGTTTTTCCTAATATCTTTGTCATTCTAAGAAATAACTCCCTGATATTTTACACAGTTGTACATCATTCAATTTCCTACCAACCTGTCATATTTCATGACCATCGGACTGATAGTCACAATATTACTGCATTTTAAGCAACATGCCCCAGATGGCCACTTTCGGGCTCTCTGAGCTGGTCTGTTATTCAAATGAACTCCATTTCCAACTTGATGCACTGGTAAACTCTAGTAATTTTTATTCTTGGGGAGCCAAGCACTTGATGAAGTAGTGGAGAGGCACCTTCACACAGACAGATGCACAGTTTAGTGTGTTCTCAGAAGATAGGGTCCTTTACCTTTGATGATACCAACGGATATGCAATAACTGTCTAGGTGAACCCAGGGGGGTTGATAGGCAGCAACAGTGGTTCCAACAAGACAGAACCATACCCCATACACCCAATGATGCACAATAATGGCTTTGGGACCACTTCAATGACCACATTATCAGCAGTACAACAGACAATGAATGGGCACCCCATATTCCAGATTTGGCCCTATTTAATCTTTACCAGTGGGGATAAGGGTTCGCGCTATCCATTTAAATTTCTGAGTCCCAGGGACACAACCCATTTGAAAAATTTGAGTCCCGTCTAATTTTTTTGGGTCGCTCATATTTCTTCACAAGGTTCAAGAAAAATATTGTGAAAGTGAAAATAAAGTGGGCGATAATAGAGTGCTTACATCAAAATGGGATAATGAAACAATTATTTCAAGCCACTTGCCACTATTTTGGACTGACTGAGAGACATATGGACAAATCGATGTTAAGTAAAATGGCTGAAAAAAACCGGATATAATTTTTTGCCAATTATTTGTAACAAAATTATTTCATACAACTACCCTTTACAGTGACATGGCTTTTTGCAATGCAAGACACCTGAAATTATTTGTAAAGCTAGGAAATGGGCCAAAATTGAATTTTGCGAGACAAAAATGGCGACCATTTTGAAATCAGGCAAGCTTTTGAACCAGGAGTCATAGTCATAGTTTTTTGTATTGATGTTGAACAAAAATATCTTGAAACTGGAATCCTATCGACAGAGGTTTTAAGCAAATGGTCCAAAAGAGGATTTCGCGAGACAGATGGACAAATCAATGTTAATTAAAATGGCTTTTAATAAAAATAAAAAAAAACGTATATGATATTTTGCCGACTTTTTGTAACAAAATTATTTCATACAACTTCCCTTTACATTGACATGGCTTTTTACAATGCAGGACAGCTGAAATTATTTGTACAGCTAGGAAATGGGCAAAAAGTGAATTTCCTGAAACAAGAATGGCGACCATTTTGAAAATAGGCGAGCTTTTGAACCAAGAGTCATAGGAGAGTTTTTTGTATTGATGTTGAACAAAATTAACTTAAAACGGGAATCCTATCGACAGAGGGTTTAAGGCAAATGGTCCAAAAGTGGATTTTGCGAGACAAATGGACAAATCAATGTTAACTAAAATGGCTGAGAATAAAAAAAATGGATATAATTTTTCGCTGATTTTTCGTAACAAAATTATTTCATACATCTACTCTTTACACTGACATGGATTTTTACAATGTAGGACACTTGAAATTATTTGTAAAGCTAGGAAATGGGCCAAAATTGGCGACCATTTTGAAAATAGGCGAGCTTTTGAACCAGGAGTCATAGGGGAGTTTTCTGTATTGATGTTGAACAGAAATAACTTAAAACAGGAATCCTATCGACAGAGGTTTTAAAACGTGCCACTATTGTTGACGGACGGACGGATGGACGGACAGACAGACGGACAAGTGAGTGATTGCAAAAGCTAAAAAATGACATATATTGTAATTCGATGCATCCTCCCGATAAATATCTATCATTGGGTCCTTTTCACACAATTCTTAAGTAATGTTATACCAAAATAGAAATGAATGAAGATAAATGCTCAAATTAAGAGTTTTGTTTTCACATTTTACCAAATCGAGATCTTCAAGGTCATGTCAAAACTTTTGCTTCTTTTTATTAACATTTCTCCTTATTCTGACAATTTTTAGATGAAAAACATTGATCTATCATTAAACAATTATCTTGATGTATAACATTAGATAGATATATAATGGTCTCTAGTGGAAATAAGAAAGATAATCGTGAAAACAAGTCTTTCAATTCGCGGGGCTCCACTGGGGATTTCTGCAATATTATGTTTTGATCTTCCATTTCTAATTTGGCATTTTCTGGAATACATCAGAACCAATCAAAATCCATGTTTCAGACTGGAAACCCTGTGAATCTTCGGTAGCCATGATAGCCAATCAGATTTGCCGATATAAATATACCTGGATCATTGCTCCTATATCAAGGTAGTGCGAGTTTGAAAATCTTGATGAAAATCATGTTTCACCACTACTTTGCTGCAGTTAAAGTTATCTTGTAGCAGTTTATAATTTTTGCGTCCTAGGGACGTAAGTTGATTTTGATTTTAACGTCCAACTTTCTGAAATTTCCGTAAAAATGGCAAAAAACGGCATCAACGCGAACACTGGGGGATACCCCAAAGAGTGTAGGGTAATAACACCAGAAAGACATTTGACCTCAAAATAAAGATCACATGTGTCATTCAGGCCATACTTGCTGAGGAATGGTTTGGAAAATGTGTGCAGGTTTGCCCACAGCACGATATTTTGAAAACTGGGGCACCTTGTTTAAAGTGCTGTAACATTGCGACTATCAGTCCAATGTTCATGAAATAACACAGTCTAGTATGAAATTGAATGATGTAAATTTGTGCCAAATATCAGGGCAAAATCTTAAAAATGACAAAGATATGAGGAAAAATTAGGATTGCCGTTTTTTTGACCACCCTGTAGACAGTATAACACTATTTATCTAGTCTCACCAAAACTAGTGTTTGTTTGCTATAGAAGCAATAGACAGTGACAATACTTAGGCATGGCTGCAATATGTGAGTATGATTATGATTCTAAAAATTCCTAAACATTTAAATTGATACACATATAAAAATAATTCTCTATTTCTGATATGTGTTAATGAATGTAGTCACATTCTTTGTTTTTCTATTGTAACTGTCTTTCTAGACACAATCAAATAATAGATATTGATTTAAGTGACAATTTCAATGAGACAATAAAAATTCAAATATCATTATAATTATTGTATATCTTTATTTCTCATAATGAAATGGGTATATATTTTAACAATGTGAAATACTAAATATTAATAGAACCTATTGATATTATACATTGTGATAGATCAATCTAACAATTTAGAATGTGTTATGTTGCCTTGTTTGAGTAAATAAATCATTTGAAAAAGTAAAATATATTTAATTAATCAGTTGCAAGTAGGTAGTTACCATTTTCCCAGCCAGGTTGTTAATTTGGGTGAAATAACATTGCAAGGTATTATCAAGTTCCATTAAACTTGAATATTCTTAATTTTTAGTGGTTCATGTTTCATATTACTCTTTTATATCTGATAGTTGTACAAATTAAAATATCTCCAGTAAAAGAAAATATTATGTGCACAACACAAGAAAAGATATTTCACTTTTTGTGTTTTACAACATGGGGACTATGGGGAATCTCCCTGACCTAAATGTCACATTTTCGAAGAAAAATCAATTTGATGTATTTTTTCATGACGATTCCAAATTAAACATCAGTTAGACTGAATTTTGAATTTCTAATGACAAAAATGAAGAGAGTTACTACTCGCATTTAGTTAATTGGATTATGGGCTTTAAACATTATAGTTTTCGCCTTTACACAGCAAATGTGTATTTATCTTACAATGTTCTTTTTACTCAAATTCAGAAAGAGTCTCTTTAATAACTTGCAATAAACATGTATCTGCAATGGTAGTGCAACTTTAGTTGTTGCAATGAATGTACATTAGAGAAATGTGATAGATAGAAACCACGCAGGAGAGACATACATATATACCTATAGTTAGAAAGGGCCAGAAACCTTCTGGTGAGAGAAAAAGACATGTATGTACATGTATGTATTACATGTCATGTATGTATACACATACAGCACTGAATATAGTCATATTGAGGAAATTATTCTTATTTTCCCCATTGACACTTAAGAGATTAAGATTTTAAGATTTTAAACGGCAATATATCTTTCACCATGAGTACTTCCTGGCCATAAATATATCTGTTTATTATTAAAACAATGTGTTTTATTTCAAGTGAAGTCCCCATGATTGTTAAATATGAATCCAGCTTTCTGGAAAATTATGAATTAGGATCCCACCTTGGCACATTTTTTAAATGTTAAGCTTGTTTTGTAAAAAGATGATCTTGTTTGATCCAAGCTTATTTTTCTTTGAGTCACTGTTCATTTCAAGGGGGCTTATGTCTTTTCTCTTAAGATGCACTTTAAGAGAGGATTTTTGCTTAGTTGTAGAGTCACAACTGGCATTATCTGAGATGTTCTTAGCGGGGGTTGAAGTATTTTGGTGGCACTCAGCCAAGAACTTATCTGCCATTTTCATGGCATCTTGTGAAGATATTGAGCTATCTTCTGGTTGAAGGGCACGTGTTATGATCTTCTCTGCTATTTTGGCACCACTCTCTGCACTCTTAGTTGTTGGTTCCTGCGGCTTTGTCTGTTCGTGGACCTTCTGACGACCTGGTGTTTCCATCGGGCATGCCGATTTCCGGTGTCCATCAATACCACATTTCCAGCAAGTGATTTTTGGCTTCATTGCTTCATCGGATGTTCTCAGAAGACATTCTGACTTGCGATGGCCTTCCAAACCACATTGGAAGCACTTTGGTTTTGATCTTTTTGGGCAGTCATTGATATTATGATCGCCTCTGCAATGTGGACAGTTAATTTCTTGTCCATCTTGATATATTACTATGTCTATTTCGATTAGCTCTAGAGGATTGAAGGGGTTGGGTATTGTGTAGCCTAAATATCTAGGTTGCGATTTGACTATTTTTCTCACATAACAAAACCTATGCCCTGTGAGTACACTGTGTCGTGTTCCATAAGTTGCTCTTCTGCTGTGGAATTTCACGTCTGAGGTACGATCTGCAAATGAGTCCACCCACTGCTCAATTTCCGAGTTGGAAACATGAAGTGGTATACCATGTATCGATACTCGTCGGGAGTTTCGTCCTGCTCCAAACGATGCGCTGGGTGTTGCGAAGTAGTCACTTATTTTGAACTGCTTTCCATTGACGCACAAAGAGCCAAGAGATAATAAGTTGGTTTTTGTTCCAAGACTGTCAGTATAAATTATGTAGGAGCCACTGAATAGTTGCACACCAATTATATTGTCTCCTTTTATTACATCCGGTCGAATTCTATCATCAGCCTGTGATATAAGTTTATCAAGTAGTTCATATTCATTCATTCTGCCCATTCCTCTGGCTTCTAGCTTAAGGTCAGGGTGCATGATGGGAAATTCTCTGCATTCCTCAATTGAGTCACATGTTATTTTTCAAACAAGAATCACTCCTTCCCCACATTGTCTATATCTTCCAGTTTTGCACAAAGAGTGCACTTATGTGCCTAGAAAAGACTTGTGAGAAGAATGTTTTGATAAAGTGTATAGAAAACAAGAAAATTCAGTGAAAAAAATCAGAAAAATTTCAGAAATTTTTTTCACTGAATTTTCTCATTTTTTATACATTTTACAAAACAAACCTTCTCACAAGGCAAATGAGCAAATAAGAAACTTTTCCAGGAGCTCCAAAATAAGTATGGCTACTCCATTTCAGGGGTCGTCTCAATCGTTGCAGTTATTGCAGTTATACAATGCTTTTATACAATCATATAAAGCACTTAGGGTGGGATAATATCCTTTATCATGTGTGCAAAGAACGAGGGAAAGTATCGCAACAGATTTTTGACAGTAAATAATTTTTTTCTAGTAGTTTCTGGCTGTATAAAAATGAATGCATATGAAAGGCCAATGTAAAATCTTTAAGAAAAATTCAAAGAATGGTTTCAAGATCAATTGGATAATCTCAAAAGCCATGTTTAATCCACCCACCAACTAGCTTTTTTTCAAAATACAATCGTCATTTTCACCATCGTCCCTCATTTTTTTTACAATTTTCATGCAAAGTTACATTGTACTTGAACACATGTTTCATCACTTAAAATGTATAAGGAACTCCTTCTGGATTAGGATTATGATAATCCAATATAAGGGGATCCAATTGGGCTATGCTTTTAGTACAGCACACTCATATAAGATGTCATTAGTGTGCCATAAAGTTAGTTCAAAATGTTTTCAAAAATGAATGGTTGGACTTGTTTGACCCCCTGCTGTTTGATCCCCTGTTTGATCAATGGAGCATAACCTCAGCATTTCCCAAACAATTCTGAATACCTGTCAAGTTGACAGTTTAATGTTTGAGTGCAGTTAAACCTGTGTGTGTGTGTGTGTGTGTGTGTGTGTGTGTGTGTGTGTGTGAGTTGTTAAGAAATTCTAAATACCTCTCTTTATGATAATTTCTATGATGTCCTTATTATAGCATTTACTTTGAACAGGTTTTCTGTATCTTGTTTATCAGTAATGATTCACGAGGTATACAGTGCTATTAAAATCATAAATACAGTACAAGTATTTAGTACATCATACCTTTGCCAATAATTTTAGTAAGACGAATATTTTGATCCAGCTTCTGAAAAAACATTGGACATGTTTCTATATGATGATGTGTTTTAACACACTTCCTTATTTGTGTATATCTCCAGATTGATTATTCAAATAATGAAATGAAGGATGATATGCTAAGAATAATTTTTGCATATTCATCAATTCAAGAAATGTTATCCTAACATACACTCTTACCTTAATGTTAACATTAGGGAGATTAAGCTTGCATATAAAATCGAAACGCCAACCTATGACCAATCGCCCACACAAATGCATCGCTAAATTTTTTCTATTCACATTTAGGTTGTGAACATTGCAAGCTTAAAGTCCCTATTGAGAGTCTCTGAAAACCACAATCGATACCATTGAGTGTGTGGTGTATACTTCCTTTATCATTATTTCTAAGATTTACAACCAGAACAACGGCAACGCCAAAGCGTAGCGAATCCCATCGAACAGAAATGGCTGGCATTTTTACAAACGAAATATATAGCAAACATCATAAAAAACACACCAGAAAGGCCACCATTTTCAAAATGGTTGCTCACTAGCCAAGTTGTCATCAGAAGAAATAATATGCTTTTAAGTAGCCACCTATAAAATCTTTGAAAAATCGCATACATGTACTTGTAAAAAAATAACACACATAAAAATGGTGGCCATTTTTCAAAATGGCTGACTACTCCCTAAAGTTTTATAAGACAATGTGCCATGCTTAAAGTATTCACATATCAAATATGAACAAAATCGCTCCACTACTTTTGGAGTTATAGTAAAAAATGTAAAAATGACAGCCATTTTTATAAAATGGCCACCTACTACCCAAAGTGTCATTAGACAGTGTGCCATGTTTATAGTATTCACATATGAAATATGAAACATACCAAATATGGACAAAATCGCTTCACTACTTTTCGATTTATAGTAAAATACGTTAAAATGGCCGCATTCTACCAAAAGTGTCATAGGATGGTGTGCCATGCTTATAGTATTCACATACTAAATATGAACAAAATCGCTCCACTACTTTTCGAGTTATAGTAAAATACGTTAAAATGGCGGCCATTTTTCAACCGCCTTCAACCAAAAGTGTCTTTAGACAGTGTGCAATGCTTATAGTATTCACATACCAAATATGAACAAAATCGCTCCACTACTTTTCGAGTTATAGCAAAAATCGTAAAATAACGAGTAAAGGCCGCCATTTTTCAAGATGGCTGCCATGTGCTTCTTTAATGTCTACATTTTTAGTTTTATTAGCCCTTCATAATTTTTTTACATTTAAAACATATTGCTATTACAGTTTTACATATTGCACCTAAATTACTGTAAAATCGGCACTAAAATGGCCACCATTTTGAATTGAGCGGCCATTTTGAAAATCAGCTTTCGAGCAGAACTTCTACCCCCATAGGGTATATGTGTACAAAATATGAACAAAATCGGGCCAACGGTATTTGAGTTATTGCCCGGACGGACGGACTGACGGACAGACGGACGGACAGACGGACGAACGTACGGACGGACGGACGGACGGAGGCGTTCCCTATATCCCTTCGAACTTCGTTCGATGGGATTATAACATCTTTTTAGCAAAATGTCCAGTTATTAGGGAGGTTAAGATCGCACTATTTTGATGAACGTACACATGGAATGTGTAAACTTATGGTCCCCTATTCACGGTGTTATAGCATGACGGTTACGTCAAGGCAATTTGCAAAATTTTGCAGTAACGATAACAAAAAATGGCGGATGGGAAAGGCAGCATGTCCTCTTTCTCGCCTGTAGGCAATATTCACAGATAAGATCTCCTTTTAAACTACTTCCATTCGGTGACGTATATATGGATGGTTATAAAGACTGGGTCAAATCTGCCATGTGGTCTACAAGAAACAGAATATAAGCTGTAAACCTACCGACTGAGTTTTTTTTGGTCCATTCTCGTGTTTTCTCAGTACATGAGCCACTCAAAATATTAAGTGTAAGTAAACTGTGTATAAACAAGGCATAAAATGAAAAATTCAGAACAGGAATGTGGTGTATATCGTAAATAATAAGGTTTAAAACGCAATGTCGTTAGACGACTACGTATGACCGGAATTCTATGGACGGTAACCACAGTGTTATAGCATGATGGATACGCCACCTCCCTTCTGCACGGCTACGTTCACTGATTTATCCAATAAAATGGCCACGATGGAAGAGAAAACTAAGGTTGGTGCATTATTTTCTACTACTGTGTATCAATGAAAGGATGAACGATTTATGTAAGCATGGCATTCGGTGATACATTCAGTAATGTATATTTTGAAAGTAGTCTTTGCCCGGGGATAACATGAAATAAGAGAAAAACTGTAGAGTTTGAAATTCAAAACTGCACAAAATTTAGTAATTTGTTTATTTTTGTTGTTAGGGCATGGTCTACATTGCCTAAAAACCTTGGGGTATATAGATGTTACCTACATACGATCATACAAAGCCACCCGTGTAGCTCAGCGGAAGCGCAGGTACCTCTTACGCAATAAGTCCCGGATTCGATCCCTGGTTCAGGCAAGACTAAATTTGCTTGTTTGCGTGAAGTACTTCAGGGTGTTTGACTGAGTGGTCTGCAACTCGTACAAAAGGCTGTGGTGTGTACTAGTATGTCTATGTATGGGTGCACATAAAAGAACACAGAGTTCCTTCAAGGAGGGGTTCCTGGGTCTATCTTCCATGTTAATTACGTAAATTAGGGAGGAACTTTTTGACAGTTTTGGCTAAAAAATCATGCGAAAAGTGCTCAGATTGGTGAGAAACTGCATCATTTTGAAAGAATCTCTGGGGGAGCAGCAGCTCCCTTTATCTCTCCCATTCTACCTGGCTACGAGCCTGTGTACTTAACCTCTCTAATGTTCATGATCAATACTAAATGTAAAATTTTCACATTTTTTATATTTCTACTATTCATATTGACCAATCCCCATTCATGTCATTTTAACAGGTCCCTTCATTACTTTACACCAGTGTTTATTAATCCCTTGTTTTCTAGTCGTATGTGCTTTTATTATTCAGTTTCACAATCTATTGTTTAGCCATGCGTTTAACATGTTTGCATGCTGAGTTTGTTTTATGTAATGTTTTTTGTTCGAAATATGGTTTACACATTCACTCAATTGAGTTGGGGTGTTGCCCCATTACTAGTTAAAGTTGCCTAGAGTTTGTGACTGTACATACACAAAGTATTTCAAATATATATTTTAGAAAACATTTTATATTTGATTGCCACCCAAGGGTCTTCCACTCACCCATTACATAAACAAAACATGAACTCTAATAAAAATGCCAACAAGACTGCAAGGGAAACTTAATCTATGAATTGGACTTTGCCATATCACATGTATTAGTCCCGTGACCAGGGAGGGGGAGGAGGGGGGTTGAGAGACGACCCTCTCCCCTAGCCACATTTAATGGAGTTCCTTATATATTTTGCGTGATGAAACATGTGTTCAAGAACAATGTAACTTTGCATGAAAAATTGTAAATAAAAAAATGAGGGACGATGGTGAAAATGACGAATGCATTTTGAAAAAGCTTGTTGATGGGTGGATTAAACATGGATTATAAGATAATCCAATTGATCTGGAAACTATTCTTTGAACTTTTCTTGAAGATTATAGATTCGCCTTTCAAAAGCATTTACTTTTTACAGCCAGAAACTACTCACAAAAAATTATCAACTGTCAAAAGTCTGTTGCGATACTTTCCCTGCTCCTTTGAAGAAAATCAGACAAGCGGTTTTCCAGAAATGACGATGACAAGATTTATTGAAAAACCTTCTAGATGGCCGCCCAAAAGTTGGAACTTTTTGAGGTGGTGCTATGGCATTAATGTCGAAACAGCCATAGTTTTTTCCTTTCCTGATGACAATTGTGAATTATTGTGTTTTATGGATTTTGGCGAAGGCTTTGCAAATTGATGTTGACCCTTTGAAATGCCTATGGACTTTTGCGATTGGATTTTGTCTTTCCCACATCATTTGAGACTAAATGCTACAACTTTTTTTTGATGTTATGAGTATGGGCTTTCAATTTCCAATTTTTTCTTCAACATGTATTGTAATGACTTCAGTATGAATGGAATGTCTGTTGGTATTCTGGTCTGTTCTGGATTGTGATGTTGGACCTTTAATGATGGCGGATATGGAGTAATAGACATTGTTTCTTTTCAGGTAAGATCATGGTTTTTGGGGTATATGGCTCTTATTCTTATGAATGACTCCGTTACTACATGTACTTTTGGTCCTTTCCCTTTGACACATGTGCTTAGATATTTGGTTTCTTCCCATTGGGATTTGTGCTTACATATTTCCATGGAAGTCTAAAATTGTTCCCTTCTTTAGATAAGACAATTAGAAATTTGTCAAACCTTGGCAGGTCAGAAATTCCAGAGTGATCCAAACAATGTTTGGTAATAATCGGTAGACAAAATCTTAAAATAATTGATATATGATATATGATTTAAAACTGAAGGGTATATAGTATATTTTCAATTCAAAATCAGATGATATGTTTCAATAAAACCCCAAAACATCTCTTTGGATTTCATTTCAGTTTGAAGAGATGAAGCCTAAGAAATTGCAAGCAGATATGGCAAGCAGACAGAGCAAAGTAAAGAGTTCTGGGAAGAAAAAGATTGGTATGCAATTTTATTGTTATGCAATTTTATTATTTATTTCAAGAACTCGAGCTTTTTATTGAACTTGGGACTCATTAAAAAATCTTGACAAAATTATGGATGCCAAAATTGAAAAATGTAAAACAATAATAAAAAAAAAATTCAATATCAATTTCTTAAAACTACTGTTAACTGTAGTGACATTTGTTTATACAATGCAACATACCTGTAATTGCTTATAAAGTTACTAAATAGTAAAAAATTCTACATCTATTACATCTATATTTACACCACAGTTACACCTGAAATTTTAAGCACTTTCGGGATGGAAAATTCAAAATGGCCACCTTAACATTTACCCAGACTGCCTAAAAACTAATCAGTTCTTAACTTTCGATAGAAACATCTCTAAAATTTTAGGATGAATCCATGAAACCTGTAAACAACCCTCAAGAGACACATTTTAAGGTATTAATTCATAGTGTATCAGCTTTTTTTCTACAATTCAGATTTTCCTGAAAAAAATCCTGGTAAAAGATATACTGATGTATTACAAAATATGTGAAAATTGGAAACATTGACCGTTTAGTCATTTCTAAACAAGCCTCGACAGACAAGATTTTAGGATGGAAAAATCCAAAATAGCCACCTTAACATTTATCAGACAAGATTTTAGGATGGAAAATCCAAAATGGCCACCTTAACATTTACCCAGAATGCCGAAAAACTAATGAGTTATAAACTTTCATAGGTAGAAACATCCCTGAAAATTTCAAATGAATCCTTCAAACGGTTTGGCTGGAAACCTGTAGACAAGCCTTCAAAGACAAGATTTTAGGACGGAAAATCCAAAATGACCGCCTTAACATTTACCCAGAATGCCGAAAAACTAATCAGCTCTAAACTTTCATAGGTAGAAACATCCCTGAGAATTTCAAATGAATCCCTCAAACAGTTTGGCTGGAAACCTGTAGACAAGCCTTGACAGACAAGATTTTAGGACGGAAAATTCAAAATGGCCACCTTAACATTTACCCAGAATGCCGAAAAACTTATCAGTTCTAAGCTTTCATAGGTAGAAACATCCCTGAGAATTTCAAATGAATCCCTCAAACGGTTTGGCTGGAAACCTGTAGACAAGCCTTGACAGACAAGATTTTAGGACCGAAAATCCAAAATGGCCACCTTAACATTTACCCAGAATGCTGAAAAACTAATCAGTTCTAAACTTTCATAGGTAGAAACATCCCTGAGAATTTCAAATGAATTCCTCAAATGGTTTGGCTGGAAACCTGTAGACAAGATTATTCGGGACGCCCGCCCACCCGGCAAACTGATTACAATATAGCACCTTAGGGTGCGATAATAACTAGAAAACAGCAAGTCCAAGTATAACAATTCCAACAGAACAAAACATATTTTATCAAATACATGGTGTTAAAAAAACGCAACCTAAAGAAATCGCTATATCTTGAAAAATACTGGTTCAATTATGTTCATATTTTCAAGAAATAAAGAAGAGACTGTGCATATATAGCTCCTGTAAATGGTTAATTGTAAAACATGATGCCTTGGACACCTGCTCAAAATAGACAGTTGTACTAAGAAAATACGAAAAACCCAGTCAGGGGTGACTGCAACCGCAAACAACTAAATAACTTCCTAACCATAGTGTTTTGGGTCTTCAAATTTGGCACAAATCATCTTCATTCACTGTATGGTAAATCTGTAGAGTGAAATCAAAATCACTTCAGGAACTTTACAGTCATGGTCGAAATGCTTTCAAATCACATTCTAATGCCCTGGTTCAGGCAGACTTAAGAAGGCATTTTGACCATCTGACTGTAAAGTCCCTGGAGTGATTTTGATGAAACTCCACAAATTCACCACACATTGAATGAGGATAATTTTTGCCAAATCTGAAGTGCCAAAACTGCATCTGTGGTTTTAAACAACAAACTACAAAGCATCTAATCTTCAAATGCCCTCTGTTGAATGTTATAAGAGAGAAACTTTGGGGGGAACTCAGGAACATGCCAGAAATGAACTTTTTCTTTACAGGATGCTCTATAGAGCAAAAGCTGAATATCTTAATGTATGGCAGAGATGGAGTTAGCATAACATGCAATTCTTCAATATTGAAGCATTTTACATCCTTTTTGTGTGGATGCATTGATATAATTATATAGTTTTTAACACATTCCTGCCATGCATACATACATGTTGGTAGTCATTTTGTTGCTATTTTGTAAATTTGAATAAACTTTGTATTAACAGGGCCAATAATGCTGATTTCAGCCTCGGCCCTGTCATTTGTAGATAATTTTGTAAAGTAAAATAAAGAAACCATAAAAACTAAAGTGCCAAAACACTATGGTTAGAAAGTCATGTGATTTTATTGCTGTGGCAGTCACCTCTGAGTGGGTTTTCATATTTTCCTAGTACAACTTTCATTTGAGCAGGTGTCCAAGGCATCATGTTTTACAACTTACTGACAACAGGAGCTATACATACACAGTCTCTTCTTTCTTTTCCTGAAAAAAATGAACATAATTGGATTAGTATTTTTCAAGCTATAGTGATTTTTCATTCGTGTTTTCGTATTTTGCTAGTACAACTGTCTTTTGACCAAGTGTCCAAGACATCATGTTTTACAACTAACTAAAAACAGGGGCTATACATACACAGTCTCTTCTATCTCTCCTGAAAACATGAACATAATTGGATTAGTATTTTCCAAGATATAGCGATTTCTTTGGGTTGCGTTTTTTTAAACACCCTGTACCCCGCTACAAGAGTATTGTCTCCCTTTGGCAAATTCTTCATCCATGAAATGCTTAGCAGAGGTCATACAAAGCTGGTAACTGGTTATCATAATTTTCTTTAGAAATGGCGGCTATTTTGATTTCAGCATTTCTTTTGACCAGAGTTCTTTGCCAACTAATAATGGGCCCTTGGGCTTTGGCTTAAATACATGAAATATATGTTAAATAGCCATTGTTGTGAATACACTACCTTTCAAACTGTAGTACTTATTACTTTGGTTGGAAATGAAAAATTTAGATTTTCACAAAACATCAAAGCATTTTTAAAGTGGCAGGCTTCTTATTTTGTATTTGAGTAACCAAAAATAATATTTACATGAAATAAGGTGGCCTTTTGAATGATCCAGAAGCTAGTAGGTATAGTCACCAGTTTCACCACCTGGTGGCTAATTCGGGGCAAATAACATGGCATGATATTAGGAAGTTCTTGAATATTCATCAGCTTTAGTGGTTCAATTTTTATATTACCCTGATGTATCTGATTGTTATACAAATTAAAATATGTAAGAAAAGATATTTCACTTTTTTATGATTTTATAACATAGGGTCTATAGGGAATCTCCTCGACCTAGAAGTCTCATTTTCAATGAAATTTAAATTTTTAAGTTGATAAACACTTTTTAAAACCACATTTCTAGATGTAATTTTCGTGTAGATTTCAAATATGATATCACTTTGAATTTTTAATGACTGAAATCAAGATTATTTCTGCTTGCATCTAGTCTTCCTTCTTGAGAAGATTTCTACCTCCATATGGCATCAGCAAATTAAATTGATAAAATGGTATTTGAATCGTGACTATTGTTTTAACATTGAAGTCTATGACAGTCTGGCCTGCCCAAACAAATAAAAACATAGGGCTGACATCTATTCATTCAGTTTTATTCAGCTACAACTCCCTTATTTATCAATAATTTGAAAATCATGATTCCTAAAGGTCTCCCTTGACAAAGTTTTCTGCTAGAATCCTATCCGAGGCAATACTGCATATTAAATTCCTTACTCTCCAACATGGGGGCTCTAACGCTAATCTGTGAATGGTGCGTAACTATCTTGAATAACTAACACAAAAATATTCTTATTAGGGAAACATCCAGGAGTTCAGAGAAAGAAAGCGAAATCAAAATGTGATGAAAAGTTTATATCTACAAAAGTGGCAAGGAGACCGGAGACGTATAGCTCAGCTTATGATCAACCATGTGACAAAGAAGGTAGTGTATAATATAATATACAGTTAAAATAACAATTGAAAACAAGCATATAAATATTTGAATAATTTAAAACTGGATTAAGAACTCACTTTGAATCATAAGAGACTGACATTGTAGTAAAATAATTGGGAGTTTTATTCTGAACATTCACTTCCACTAACCATATTAACTGCCCAGATAAGAGGAACACATTGAAACATATTAAGTAACACAGATCTGAAAGGAGGGGAGTTGTTTGCATTTCACTTATGTTTTTCATCCAAAAAACATATAGGATGTGTCCCAGTCTTTTTGCTGACACTCCTACTAGTTATTAACAAAACATTAATTTTCAATACATGAATCTACTTCACCAAACAACAACGTCTTGTAATCACAGTCTAGCTACAGGTGCTGCCCTCTAGATCAGCGGAAGCACAAATAGTTTGACCCATTTGAAAAGATTCATTGTTGTTTTAAGAGTCAGTCAGTGCATTCTCCAAGTAAATCAGTGCATATGGAGGAACAAATTATTGTCTAAGAATGCACCTTCTTATTCTCCTCTTTGTAGGCTTTATTTCATAAATACTTATTGAACGTTGTTGATAATCATAGATTTAATAATGATATTTGGCATGAAATCATATTACTATCTAATCCAATTCATCAACAAAGAATTTTGAGGAGAAGAGGATTTATTCTTTGTGAAAAGAAAATTAGAATTGATTGAGGAATGTATAAGTACACATACATTTCTGAATGCATAAGTACACATTTTTGCGAAACAAAAAAATTCATACCAATGTGACACTTGTGAGGGAAAATTCTGTCTGGCCGTGGTCCCACTCAAGGTTTTGTCTACTTATATAGTAATGCCACTGAACTGTAAGTATTGGCTTTGAGTAGATATGCATCTCTCATGAATAATTAATATCAGTATGAATGGTCTGATTACAAGACCTTGTAGTTTGGGAAGGCAGGCTTACAAGGGCTTAGAGCTGGGCCAATGATGGCCAAAACAAGAGTGAAGTGGCTTGTGTTGTGCTGATATTTGGCAACTGTACTGGCTAACTTGTTAGCCTGTAAATAAAAATGTTAACACAAACATCAAACAGGAAACAGTGCATAACTTAATGAATCGCTATTTCAGATGAAACTGAGAAGACAAATCCTCAAGACACTACCACTGAAGTATTTCGTTTTAGCAAAGAAGATAAACAAGAAATACTGGGGTAAACAACAATATTTAAAACTCTAAACACCATTCCTTATACATCTGTATTGCAAATACTTTCAATGAGTCAGAAAATGGAGAATTTTGGAAGAACTATTAACAAGGAATAAACATGACAAAAAGTCTCCACTGCACCTAGTTGCTAACAATATTATTGGTCAAACCTAAAGCCAATTTTGAATTTCTGAGAAGCTGTAGATGATTTTGAATAAATAGTACCGTGGGTACTGGGCTCACATGGGGTTGCTCAAAAGTTAATAATGGCTAAAATGGCAGAAAAAGCAGATATATTTTTTTGCTGATTTTTTGTAACAAAATTATTTCATACAACTACCCTTTACAGTGACATGGCTTTTTAAAATGCAGGACACCTGAAATTATTTGTAAAGCTAGGAAATGGGCCAAAAGAGAATTTCGCGAGACAAAAATGGCGACCATTTTGAAAATAGGCGAGCTTTTCATAGGAGTCATAGGGGAGTTTTCTGTATTGATGTTGAACTAAAATAATCCTATCAACAGACGTTTTAAAGTTGTACTAAAACTAATTTCAGAATCTCTTATTATCTTGTTTTTAGCACAAATCACATCCCTTTTGTTATTTTGACTACAAAGCTTTTGATATTTCCCCACACAACACGATTTATTAAGATAAGACTGTCAACCTCTAAAATGTATTTATTTTTGCGCACTTTTTTAGGTCACCTGACCATGACAGTTTTGACGTACCGTGTGCCAAGTTATTCTGGTGCTAAACCAAAAAGTTGTTGTTGCAAACTACTACGAAGGCTGAACCAAAGTAGAAATATATATTAGTTTCACATTCGCACCCTTTCCAATAGCCATAAATATTTCTAATTGATTGAACTCCACAAAAAAAGTACTTGTGGAAAAAGCGCTGCAATATTATTCATTACACATACAAGGAATTGATCGAAATGCATTTGTTAAACCGTATATCAATAACTGAAAATGTTAACCCAATAATTATATTTAGGCCTTACAGCATTACATGCGGGTTAAAAAGTTTTAATCCCCAAACACGGGCAATGATTGCTGTTATATAACTTACATGCTTTCAATAGCGTTTCAGCTTGATTGATTCCGCACTCTTTTGCAAGTGATATTATACCCTTCACATAATTGATGAAAATAGCCTAAATCATGCAATACTTGGCTCAACATAAGAGCGAATAACTTGCTTTTGGAAGCCAGGGTTTCATTTTAATTTACGAAATCCTATTTCGCGTGCGGCAAATTGTCTCAACCACACACGTCATGTCATGTGACATAAAATTTCTGCTCTGGAAATGAAATCAGTTTTGCCGCAAAAACAGACACGTGCTGACTTTATATCCCCGATATCATGATAAAAAGAACTTTTGGAATTGTTAATGGTTAACCATCGTAAAGTGTGGCCTTCATACAGTAAGATAGAATAAATATATCTAAATCAAGTAAAATGGTTTGAGTACAACTTTAAGGCAAATGGTCCAAAGGTGGATTTCCCGAGACAGATGGACAAATCAACTAAAATGGCTAAACATAAAAAACGGATGTAATTTTTTGCCCAATTTTTGTATCAAAATTATTTCATTCAACTACTCTTTACAGTGACATGGCTTTTTACAATGCAGGACACCTGAAATTATTTGTAATGCTAGGAAATGGGCCAAAGGTGAATTTTGCGTGACAAAAATGACTGCCAATATATAATACGCTCACTTGTGAATATATTATATACTCACTCGAGTATAAACACGATATACAGAATGAACCATTATATAACCTTATATTATCTTGGGAATACTATAGCCAAAAATGAAAATTATCGGTTGACTATTTTTAAAGATAGTTCTCTAGGAGTAGCTTTCCTTGTCTTCATTTGTTACGCATAACGCCTTAATTATGAGGTCTTACCCAGACTTCAACATGGCAAATACTCTTTGATATTTTAAGAAACAAAAAAATAATTAGCTTCTAAAAGACAATTCAAAGACAAATTTATAAGTCATATACATTTAGAATATACAGTACAAGGGAATTTCATAGGATGAAATAAGCGGAAATCATGTAATTATCACATCAAACTAAATATGGTTCAGTAATTGAATATTTAAGAGGCAAAAATGTCCAAATGCATGTATTCACATGAATTATTTTCTTTTTTAGGATGAAAGATCATGTGCAGTCTATTGCATGGAGTTTGAAACACCAAAAACCCATAATCACACTCTATGAAAAAGATTACAAAGAAACCAAACGAAAAATTATTGACAAATATGCAAATAAACTTGGTGGAAACCATAAATTTGTTTTTGAAAGAGTTCATCAAAATCCAAGAATGATTTCCACCTATCACGATGCCATGTTACGATGGGCTGTTTTCTCTGATGTATCTTCCTCTGGAACAGTGGGAGGGTATGTGTCAAAAGGTGAAAATGTTTGGTATGCTGCAACATGTAGGCATATTTTTGCCCCTCATAAAAGGGGTGATAGAGCATGTCAATTTTTAGATGAGAACAAGGTTGAGCACATAGGTACAATAGATTACCATATTGATATGACTGATGAGGTGTGCACTGGGAATGATAATATTCCATTCACTTTCGATATTGCCCTGGTAAAATTGAGTTCAAATCTAAATTCTATGAATAACAGAAGCATTTGCAATTGTAAACTGTTTGAATTTGAAAGCTTGGAAGATCTTGAGAGAAATCTTGGTGGCAAAGTGGTGCAAAAAATCGGTAATGCAAGTAAGTTGACCAAGGGGTTAGTAGACAAGGTATATTGGGGAGCCTTAAATGTAGATGGTAAAGATACCAAAGTGAATAATTCTCTGTTCATTGAAAATGAAGAGAAAGGTGCACCCTTCTCCATACCAGGTGACAGTGGTGCATTTCTCTATATGAAAGAAAAAAATGTCAATTGGATAATAGGTATGTGCTACTTGGTTGGAAAATCACCAGATAGTAAGAAAACTAGTGTAGTTTTTCCTCTGGCCAATGCTCTGAATGAGGCAATTCTTAAAAAATATCCCAATGACTTCAGACCTGGCCAGAAGTTCAATGTAAATTGTGGGGGGCAGATTTGTGATACAGAAAAAAACCTTTTATCTGTACCAAAGAAAAAAAGAAATAGAATCCATAGAATGAAACCCTACCCTACACCTAGAAAGAGGAATTATAAATAAAAGGTGCATTAATACCTACTAATATATGCCCAAGGGACAATGCTTCAATCAGTAATAACACTTACTGTATATGCATTTAACCACACAATAGAATGAACTGTATTTCACATGTAATAATGATCAGGAGGTGATAAATCTAGATATACCTTGATCTAAATTGTAATTATTTCATAGTTCTATGTAAGTTCATCTCTCTGGTTAATATATCAGAAACAAGTCAAATTCTTTACTTCAGAGAATATTTTTAATTTATTGAGACTTTCGACTAATATCCCTTAGTCTTTTTCAAAATATAACAGCATGTATACATTTATGTGACATCATAAACAGACAATGGAAAATTTAATTATGTAACAAATGACCTAGTAACCTAAAAAATAACAACAACAAAAAACATAGATACGAAAAAACGAATGACCTAATAATAACCTTAAGATAAATATATCATCGTTATGGTTACAATTAAAGTTTATAAGTTTATAAGTTAAGTACGGTAAGTAGGCATAAATTGCCTGTTTAACCGATCAATACTTTTGAATTTGTTCATATTTAGTTAGTAACGGTGTATAAAGTGGTAGTCCACTGTATGGTCATACTTCATTGGGTGATTGTACCAGTGAGAGTCTAATCTGTTTTTGAACTGATTCACACTTGGTGCATTTACTTCCCATTCTGGTATACAGTTCCACTGTTTTATAACTCTCTGACTAAATGTTTGCTGTCTTAGGGTTGTACTGCAATGTGACTTTCGAAGATATTGTGTATTGCACCTTCTTGTATGGTGTTTGTCCTGTGGTTGTAAGCCAGGGAAAAGTGAATTGGAGTCTACATCATAAAGGTTGTTTATGTATTTGTAAGTCTCTATCATGTCACCTCTGAGTCTTCTGAAGGCCAGTGTTGTCATGTCTAGGACTTTGAGACGGTCGGAGTAAGAGAGTTCTCTGAGTGATGGGAGTATTCTCGTTGCTCTTCTTTGAACATTTTCAATTAATTCAATATCTTTCTTTAGATATGGGTTCCATACTGCATTTGAGTACTCCAATTTTGGTCTAACCAGTCCATTAAATAATAGTTTAAAGGTATCAAAGTCCCAATATTTGAAAGATATTTTGATCATCCCGAGCGTCTGGTTTGCTTTGTTTGTCACTATTTTAATGTGTTCACTAAATTTTAGATTTTGGTCCATATGAATTCCCAGATCTCTTTCACATTTTGACTTATTGACTGATATTTTGTCATTTGTACTTCTGCTCTTCATGGTATAATCACATTCTGTGTTTTTCCTTCCTAAATGCAACACTGAACATTTATTGGTGTTAAATTTTAACTGCCATTTATCAGTCCAGGTTTGAATGGCATCAAGGTCATTCTGGAGAAGTTGACTATCTATTGGGTTTGTCACATTTCTGTATAGTTTTGTGTCGTCTGCAAAAAGACTGATTTTACTGTGTTTTACCACATCGGGCATGTCGTTGATGTATATTAGGAACAAAATCGGCCCGAGCACGCTTCCTTGAGCTATACCGGACGTTACAGGCATCCATTCGGCTGATGTTCCATTCACCACAACTCTCTGTTGTCTTTGAGTTACAAAATGTGCAATCCATCTGTGTGCAATGCCCCGAACTCCCATGTGATTCAGTTTTAGAAGCAGTCTTTGATGGGGTACGGAATCAAACGCTTTCGCCCAATCTAAATAAATTGTGTCTACAGCGCCCCCTGCATCTATTAGTTTCGTCCATGCTTCAATAATTTCAAGTAGATTTGTTGTACATGACCTGTTTGGTAAAAATCCATGTTGGACTGTCGATAGTAGTTTGTTCTTCTTTACGTGGTTCAAGAGTTGGTATCTTATTGTGTTTTCTAGCAGCTTACATATGATACTAGTCAGGCTCACTGGTCTATAGTTGGAGGGGTTTGACTTGGAACCTTTTTTGAAGATGGGGGTGACATTTGCTCGCCTCCAATCCTTTGGTAGATATCCATCCTTCAGTGATCTTGTAAAAATGATGTATATTGGGTGGGCAATTATATCTGCCAGTTCTTTTAGAATTTTTCCTTTCATGTTGTCGGGGCCAGGGGACTTGTTTATTTTTATTGTCTCCAGGGCTATCTTTACCTCTGGTTTAGAAAGTGTCCATTCTTCAATGTATGAACCTATATATATATAATCAAGTGTAGGCATGTTAACTATATCTTCTTTTGTGAACACATTAGCAAAAAAGCTGTTCAGTAGATCTGCCTTTTCTTGTTCTGTTTCTGTCTTTGTGTCCTCATCTTTGTCTAAATCTGGTATTCCTACTCTGGTCTTTGTTTTAGAGCCAGTATATTTCCAAAACATTTTAGGGTTTGACTTTGCTGATTTGGCTATATTCTTTTCATATCGTCTTATGGCTCTCCTAACCTCAGCCTTTGCTTCTTTGCAAATCCTCTTATAGGCCTTTTCATCCTCGTCAGTACAAGATTTGGTCTTTCTTCTTTTAGACATCTTGTTGTAGGCTCGTCGTTTTGTCCTTATCTTCTTCATACACTCATTGTCTATCCACGGTTCTTTCTTTTTTCGAGGTTTTGTGGTTGGGATGTGTTTTTTTGTGGTTTTATCCAGCTTGTCTTTGAAGAAAATCCAGCATTCCTCGGTAGATTTTCCTTGGAATGCTATTTCCCAGTCGATGTCCAAATCCGCTTTCATGGCTTCAAAATCTCCTCTGTCAATAACTTGTATCTCTTTGGGGGGTGGTTCAAACTTAGTTCCACAGCTCATTTCCATAGATAACATACAATGGTCACTTTTTCCAAGTGGCGAGATAGTTTTATTGTTTGTGATTGTATCTGGTTCATTTGTGATAATTAGATCTAGTATATTGGGTTGCTGGTCAGGTCTAATACGAGTTGGCTCTTCTTGGTGCTGTGTCATAAAATTATCATCAATTATCTCTAAAAGTTTTTCAGCTATTTCTCTATTCTGTCCCCCCTTTACTGTTTTCAGGTTCCAGTTCACAGATTGTTTGTATTTGTAACATGAGACTTAGCGAATTAGCTTGGGAGCTGTTAGGACTTCTATACAAGCATCCAATTGTGGCTTTATTTACTCCTGTACCTACGTTTAGCCATATTGATTCGTTACTGTCATCAATAAGTTCTATTTGGGAGCATTGTAGTCCTGATTTTACATATACAGCTAATCCCCTGGTATTTTCTACTTCTACATTATTAAAACATTCATATCTATCTATGTTTAATTCAGTACTCATTATGGGATCTCTGGTGTTTTTAGGTTTCACTTCTGTTAAAGCTATGACATCTGGGTTTTCTATCTCTATTATTACATTCAGCTCATCTTTTTTATTTATCAACGAGTCACAATTGGTATAAATCAGTTTAAGAGAGTCGTTATGTACACTATTTACACTATTTACAGCACTAGTAGCTTGTCATTTTTTCCTGGAGATTGGAGTCTTACTTTTGTGTCCCCGGTTTTTCTTTGGTTGGTAAGAACCTGAGGACTGATACATTTTATATTGTTGTTGTTGTTGTTCGTCTGGCGCATGATAGCTAGAGGCTTCCAGTATCTCAGCTCGTCTCTCTAGAGTTCTGACTTGTGGTCTAGGTAAGGGAGGAGTATCGTTTCTGTAAGATCTCTCCTGATGGTGACTTGCTGATATTGCCTCTTCCAGTATCTCAGTTCGTCTCTGTGGAGTTCTGACTTGTAATCTAGGTGTGGGAGGAGTATCGTTTTTATAAGATCTCTTCTGGTGGTAACTTGCTGATAATGCCTCTTCAGCTCGTCTCTGTGGATTGTGGTACTTCTTAGGTGGTTGCCATGGTGAGACTGGAGGGTGATATGTTTGGCTTTCCATATCGGATTCTATTGTTTCTATTGTGATATCAGGGATTTCTTCTTCATCTGAACTAGAAATTTGACGCCTATTTCTATTTCTCTGAGGTTGATCATAGTGTCTACTTGGTCGAGGAGGGTCAATTCTAATCTGACGTTTCCTGACTATTTTCCCATTTCTTATTATAAGGTCAGTTTCACCATTCTCTAGACGTCTGTTCCTTTCCTGACGTAATTCAAAAGCTAATTTTCTTTCATGAGGGGTCAGGTCTGCTTGAATGTATGTGGTCTTCCATGACATACTTTTTCTGAGTTCTGGGGCTGCTTTCAATACATTGTCACGATCTTCAGTCTTGTCGAAGATGACCAACAATGGTCTTGTAGAGTCGCCATCAGGGGTCCCCAACCTTGTTGTACGGGAGACTCTTACACTATCTAGTCTTAGCTGGAATTGAATTAAATCACAGACTACACTAGTGTCTTCCATCTGACGCCGCCTTGCAGTATCTTGCCTACTTTCCGGTACATTAGAGAAGACCAGGTTATTTTTCCTTTTATCTCTTTCTTCAAGTTCAGATATTATGTCTGGCTTTTGTTGAACTATTTTCTTCATTTCCGATACGTTTGTTTGTATTTCACATATTTGTGTGGTGGTTCCATTGTTTTGTCTATCCTCATTCACGGTCTGGTCAACCTGTTTGATTTCCTTCTCCAAGTTTTCCAGCTTATCGATAAGGATGTTATTACTTGTCTTAAGTGTCTCTGTCACTATTGCAAAATCGTTGTACATTTTTCGCTCTAATTCCAAGATGTGTTGGGTTATCTTACTATCAGCTGTTTTTGCAATAATTTCACTCTGCATCTTTAGGAACTTTTGCGATATTGTGTTGGTTAGTCTCTTGTTGGACGCAGAAATGACTTCATTAATTTTCGTATTTGAGATGGTATTAGATTCCAATAGGTCTTTGACATTGTCTTCACATGATACACATTACCAATGAAGATTTTTATGAGTATCAATTGCCTTCAGTGCTGGTTTAGTCAAGTTTTGGCATTTATTACAGGACCACTTCCTACATAGTTCACATTCTACTACACTCACATTTTTCTTACAGCACTCGCATAAGTGATTAGCTATCTCTTTAGGTTTGGTTGAATCCTGTGATGGTAATTCTGGATCGTTATTTTGCTCTATGAATGTAGTATTCATGTCACTTTCATCCGAGTTCTCGGATTGATTTGAACTTGATGGACTTCTGTCTCTTTCCCTATTGATTTGTGACTTCCTAACTTCAATTTTACTTGTATCTTGCATCTTTGGGTAGCTATTTACAGGGGATATTCTCCTCAAAAATTCCATGTCTTTAGTCAAACATCATTGTTCAAGTTTAGGTAATGCTTTGGCTCATAGGTAGCTGGTTAGAAAAAATCAAGTATATATATACCTCAATAGAGGACAGGGTTTTCTTTAATAGTCAATATCAACTTAACATGGTTGTGGAGGGAAGTAATATAGCATGATGTTGGTTCGTGCAAAAGAAATTATACAGCAGTAAGACCTTGTTAAAATATGTGCCTGTGCTGTTTCTCCCTCCGCCCCAGGGATATGAATTCACAAGTCACCTAGGCAGAAAGTTATATATCGAGAAACCCTGAACTATAGATATATCCAACTAACTAACAAGATGTAAGAAGCTGCTACCTGTTCAGGGGTGAATTAACAGTTAAAGATGTGATGTTGAAATTGAAAAATTGAAAGGGTGAATATTACTAGGACAGGATGAACCTCTATCAATATTACTTCTAAACTATGTGATAAAGTGGTACATGTACCACAAAACGAGAGTCGATTAGTTGTATATGGTGGTAGTCTACCATCAGTTTGTTTTTCCCCTTCACTTCAAAGCACTATATTTGTCTAATAAAAGATGAAACTATCTTGCTAGCTAATATACTATCAATTTAGATATAAAATCTATCTGGACTTTAGTTCCTAAAAGATCTCTATAAATATAAACTATTTTTTCAGTTTAGTTGAGGTAGAAATGAACCTCCACCAAGATTACAAACTTCTAATGACAATATAATACAGTAGGCCTAACTAACTAATCACTAATATATTGTAGACTATAACATCTATCTAATATAAAACCATCTATTCAGAAGGATCACCTAAATTTATAAACCTAAATCTATCTACATGTAGGCTACATTATCCATATAGGACTATCTAATCTAGTATAATATCTATCTATCCAGTATATCAAAAAATAAATAAAATACCGATCTTATTTGAAAGATCAATCAATTGAAATTTAAATTTTGAAACCTATTAGTGAGAATAAACTAGAACATCGAGAAAAAACAATTTTCCAACTATCGTTTCAACTTTTTTCAAAAATAAAATTTTCAAAATTTCACCAGAAGTACCGGTATAATCGTATTTGACCTCAATATAGGGCTAGAATGTACTATATTTTCAAATTTGTAGATAAAGTATATACTTATCCACCTCTGTGCAGTGTTGTTTTGTGATGGTATGGTGACTGGACGGTAATCTTGCGATATATCTTGCTACCGAAAAAAATTCAGATGCGCCATTTTGAAGACCCCTTCACCTCAAATATTACTATTGCATACTTTGCTATACCATTCTTAATTTACAATATTTTATGATACAAATTGTCCAACTGATACCCATTATCTCTGTTCATTTTAGGTTGCATTGTTTTAATATGAATTGCTTCCTTAACCCTACGTTTAAGATCATGACTCTCATTATCAATGATTTTTACATTGTTCCAGTTTATATTATGATCATATTCCATGGAATGTTCAATAACCGCAGAAGCAAGACCTCCAGTCGACAGTAATGTGGGTCTACGATGTTCTCTGATTCTAGTAACTAGTTCCCGCTTTGTTTCACCTACATAAGTGGCAATACAGTCTTTACAATCAATTTTGTAAATTACACCGGACTTCTTTTGATCATTAGTTTTGTCCTTTAAATGCACCAACTGTTTCTTAATAGTATTCTGCGATGAGAAACATACTCGGACACGATGCCTTTTAAAAATACGCCGTAACTGGTTGGAAATACTAGGGATATACGGAAGAACTGCAGTACACCTTATATCGTCATCATTTCTTGTTCTGTTTACATTATTTGTCGCATGTCTTTCACCTTCTTTAATCAGCCATTCCAGGTACCCACATTCCTTTAATGATCGGCAAACCAGTTCCTTTTCTTTCTTTAGATCTTCCTCTTTAGTTACCAATGTTTCTGCCCTCCTAAAGAGGGATTTTACAACTCCTCTTTTAGTATCAAGAGAATGATTTGATTGGAAATGCAAATACTGCGACAAATAATGTAAACAGAACAAGAAATGATGACGATATAAGGTGTACTGCAGTTCTTCCGTATATCCCTAGTATTTCCAACCAGTTACGGCGTATTTTTAAAAGGCATCGTGTCCGAGTATGTTTCTCATCGTAGAATACTATTAAGAAACAGTTGGTGCATTTAAAGGACAAAACTAATGATCAAAAGAAGTCCGGTGTAATTTACAAAATTGATTGTAAAGACTGTATTGCCACTTATGTAGGTGAAACAAAGCGGGAACTAGTTACTAGAATCAGAGAACATCGTAGACCCACATTACTGTCGACTGGAGGTCTTGCTTCTGCGGTTATTGAACATTCCATGGAATATGATCATAATATAAACTGGAACAATGTAAAAATCATTGATAATAAGAGTCATGATCTTAAACGTAGTGTTAAGGAAGCAATTCATATTAAAACAATGCAACCTAAAATGAACAGAGATAATGGGTATCAGTTGGACAATTTGTATCATAAAATAACGATGACGATAACGATGATATATTTATCTTAAGGTTATTATTAGGTCATTCGTTTTTTCGTATCTATGTTTTTTGTTGTTGTTATTTTTTAGGTTCCTAGGTCATTTGTTACATAATTAAATTTTCCATTGTCTGTTTATGACGTCACATAAATGTATACATGCTGTTATATTTTGAAAAAGACTAAGGGATATTAGTCGAAAGTCTCAATAAATTAAAAATATTCTCTGAAGTAAAGAATTTGACTTGTTTCTGATATTTCATAGTTAATTAACATGGATATCGAGGTTCAACATGAACAATACAAAACCTATATAAAAATATTCAAAAAATATTAGGAGCTCATAGATCCAAGGCCAAGATGTTGGATGTTAGGTTTTTACATTATATTTTAATTGTAACATTCCATTGATATTCGAGGGTTGTCCCAGAAGTAATGCACTATACGTTCTAACTTTATCAATAATTGATATTTTTCCATGAAAATTTCAGTAAATGTTCCTTAGAGACATTTTGATTATTCTACAAATTTTCATGTTGACTGATAAAACTATATTGATGTTATAATAAAATCAAGTGGGTGAGTTTGGGTAGGGTGGGGCAGGTTATACAGCCACGTCCAAATGAATAAACAATTGAAAATATTAAATAATTAATCAACAAATACCATTTTGTGTAGCTATAAGAAGTATGCTCAAAAATACATTTTAAGATACTAAATTAATATGAGCACATCCCAGATTTAATGGATGCATATTGCACAGTGTCCCATTTCACATTTTCTCAAAATATTGCCCTTTGATGCCTGTCAGGAAAAACACTCTTGACAATTTCTTCCACTGTGACTTGTGGAGTTTTTACCTCCCATGTTTGGATTGTCATCCAGGGTCCAGTCATCTCTTTTAAATCTCTTCTGCCACCTCAGAAGTGTAGTTCTTTCTGGTTTATACTCCTTTTATACTTTCTTCATGGTAGCATCAGTTTTGCGTGGCTGTGAGTCCAAGTGAAGTTTGAAATTAGGCTTACAAACGCAAGGCCTTCTGTTATCAGGCGAGAATTGCAGCCATTTTTGCAATTTCTTGACTGCGACTGTATTTGAATTTGTGACTATTGAACTGTGGTATCGGACATGACAGTGCTGAATGTCATTACTTGTACTTGGTTAACATCATGCTGAATAAATTTAACAATTTCCGAAACATTTTGATCATTTAAAAGAAAGAAATATTAATAAAATAACACTTTGGATCTTTTCATAATAATAAAAATTGGTACCTGCCCCGCCCACCCCTACCCCCATGTTGCTATAGCAACCTTATTAAGACTTAATATTAATATTTAATGCTGAATAATGGTGAAATGCTTCAGGATATAATAGATAAAACATTAATTGTTACACAAAATTTCAGCTGAATTGAAGAATATTAAAGAAAGTTAGAGCATATAGTGCATTACTTCTGGGACAACCCTCGTATTTTGGTATGATCAATAAATGCACTTTGTGTGTGGAATTCAAAGATGCAAACCATGTAAGGAATGAATAGTAAGTGCCTGAACATGTGACTCTAGTCAGGGAGGCATTTCAACCTTTCGAAAATTAGACTGAGAAAAAGTGAATGTACAAAAGAATGTTGATCATAGTGCAAATACATATTATATTATTTTATCCTATAACAAGCGAGGTTTCAGGTACATAACAGCTGGATATAGAAATGATGTCATGGGGAAGCAGGACATATACGAGATATAAAAGGTTATCCTACATGAGGTTCAGGATATTGGGATTATCCCGAGGCCAATATAATGTATCTGCCCGAGGGCCATAGGTCCCGATGGTTGATATATTATATTGGCAAAGGGATTATGACGTAGCAAGCATCTGCCAGCTCAGAAGGGGACGTCAAGCTATGCGAACGGATGTTGACCCTTTGATTTGCCTATGGACTTCGAGACTGGATTTTATCTATCCCACATCATTTTATGAGTACTAGTATCTACAACTATTTTTGATGTTATGAGTATTGGCTATCAAGTTTTTAAATTTTTCTTCAACATGTATTGTAATGACTTCAGTATGAATGAAATGTCCCTTGGTGTTCTGGTCCTGGATTGTGATATTGTTTCTCTTGGGTTAAATATCACCCGAGAATATATATTATATCTGAGGAGCGGGCAGGACATATTGTATATGTCCCGCTCAAAACTTTCAAAAGTTTTTAAAAATTTAGTAAATTTTATAATTTTTAAAAAGTTTAAATCTTACAATTTTATTGTATTGCACTAACTATAAAGGAATATTATGAAAATGTTAAACGCAATTGTACTTTTACAGTATCCATACCTGCCAACCTACAGTATTTACCGTAAAAAATGACAAACTACTGTAAAAATTACCATTTTTTCCCATAAAACAACCGTAAAAAATCTACCGTAATTTTACCAAAATCTTCAGTAAAACATTCTATTACAATTCATTTTTTTCTATAAAAACGGCCTTAAATTGACCATAAATATTTGGAAATCTACCGTATTTCTGCTGAAATCTTCAGTATTCTTGTTCAAACTACCATAAAATTTACCGTTATAATTTGGAAAATCTGAAAAATTGAAGTCTTCCTGTATTGCCCCTGTAATATTCCATTACCAACCCGAAAATAAATAGGTGTCAGCAGGTCTGTGACAGTGGTTATAATTTATTGCGTACTTATATCAGTAAGCTGGCTTGTAATCAGTCAACTACCACAGGTTCTACTGTAGTTATAAAACAATGAAGTGTTCAAATTGTTAGTCTGTTAATGAAAGAGGTCCATGAATGCTGTGTTAGAAAAACATACTTTATTATTTATTCATTGAAGTGTGTCAATCTACGCAAAATATTTTTTTCAATCTACTGCAAAAACTACCGCATTTTTTCAAAATCTTCCGCAAAAACTACCGCATTTTTATAAATTTACTGTAAAACTACCACATTTTTCTAAATCCTCTGCAAAACTAGTTTTTTTTACTGCAATAACTACCACATTTTTTCAAAAATAGACCACAAGAACTACCATATTTTTTCGAAATCTACTGGAAAACTACCGCATTTTAAAAAATCTACCGCAAAACTTTTTTCAAAATCTACTGTGAAACTACCATATTTTTTGTCGAAAACTACTGCAAAAACGACCACATTTTGAAAAAATCTACCGCAAAAATACCGCAATTCAAAAACAAAATACCGCAAATTTTTGGTCTTAGGTTGGCAGGTATGGTATCAGCCTATCTTTTCATTTGAAAAAGGTGGAAATGTTATATCTACCCCAAACCCACTCAAATATGAGATGCACCACTTATGTACGATTGGTTTTGGTTATGGGGTATATCCCTCAAGAAATATCTATATATTCCTCAGGGTATACCCTATATCCAAAACCTCCCAGTACATAACCTTTATGTCTGCCTGCTGATGAAAACATAAGTTTTTACAAACCTGCTTTCCGGGCCTGCTTTAAAGTTTATGTACCTGAAATATGTCCAAGTATGGGATAAATAAATCTCCTGTTCCAATATTCCATTGAAATCATTTTTGTTAAGAGTAAAAACAGTCAATTCGTGGGAATATCTTGCTAAATATGTTGACCCTTTGAAAGCCTATGGACTATTTTTGATATAATGAGTATTGGCAATAGTTTTTTGATTTTTCCTTCAACATGTATTGTAATTACATCAGTATGAATGAAATGTTACTTGGTGTTCTGGTCCTGGATTGTGATATTGGATCTCGATAGGAGGTCGGAAGAGGGGTGTTATACATTATTTCTTTTCACGTTAGATCATGGTTTTGGGATATATTGGGTCTATCTTTCATGACAGGTTTACACTTATAGTTTGCTTTACGTGTTTGAGTTTCTTTACAGTTTTTGGTACTTTCCCTTTGGCACTTGTGCTTAGATTTTGCCAAGCGAAGCTTCAAAATGGATGCAGCACACTGAAGAATTTTTCTCGACCAAGATGTTGATGAATTTCTTGAAAATAATGAGAATGAGAACACTTTAAAGAAAACAAACTTGGATATGGGTGCCAAGAAAACTTCACTTGTGAAACCTCACTTGTCATTGGATAAATTAGTTATGTGATGCTTGGTTATATATACTAGTATATCTCTTAAGAAATATGATATTTTACCTCGGACACCCAGTAAGACATCTACAGGGTGTTCCATATGTATCTACCCCCCATAAACGCATAATGTAGCATTGCTACCCTATCATGTTACATATCATTTTGTTCCTTATGGAAAGTTACATTAGATTTCAAAGTTTCAGAATCCAGTGGTGCCCCTAAAAAAGATACCATGTATCAAAGTATGTGGATACTGGTCATTTCGAGGGGAATTTCTGATCATATCAAGGACAATTTAAAGGAAAAATTTTAAAAAAATTCTGTATTGCACATTTCTAGCAAGTGTCATCATGGCAGAGTTCAGTGCACACGAGTGTGATAGTAATGCACAATGATATATAGATAGGATTTATGCAGTACCTTATAGGGAGGTTTAGATACCCTGGTGCAACCTCTATCACTAAAAATGGGTATGAGATAAAGTGAACAGATCACTGGACTGAGTCCAAAAATGACCAGAAGTAATCTTCTAAATGACCCAGTACTCGCAAACTTTGATAAATTGTATCTTTTTTTAGGGACATCCCTGGATTCTGAATCTTTCCATGAAGAACAAAATGATATATAACATGATAGGAAAGCGGTGCTACATGTATGACTTTATGGGGATGGTGCATACATATGAAACACCCTGTATATTTCCCCTAGAAACCTCACATAACATAACCCTCATATATACTTGCACGAGGACTAAACAAAATACCCTCTGTAAAGAAAAAAGGTGCATTGTCCTTAACCAATCATATCTTTTTATTTTTCGTTATTATCATACCAAACATTCAGAAGTATAATGTATGTATACCTTGACCACATGGAAAAAATTTCAAAGAATTCTGTCAATATGGTAAAAAGTGAGAAAGGATTGAACAGAACAACTCCCAAAATCGTGAGTGTGACTTTGAACCATAAATTGACGTCATAAATTTGACAAATCCTACACCCAGCAATGTGCTCAAGAAGGGGATATTCTGAGACATGAAGTTAAATTGTTTTTTACGTTTAGAGGAATACATTATTTTAAAATGTTTTCAATCCAATAAAATTTGTGAAAAATATCAGTTATAGAATGAAAGTCCGAATAATTACAACCATTTTGTGGTAACATTTGAGGTAATATCCTTCAGATTCAGAGGTCTCTTATCAGTTCAAAATGAGGGGTAACATATATTACAATACTTGTAAACTTGAAATTGTAAGATAATTATAACCCTTAATCTTTCTCAATGACCAATAAATATGTTATACATCCTATACTTACCTTATGCATACCAAAATTTATGTCAGACGTATAGTGTTTATTGAGCAAAATGGTTATATCCTATCACTAATTACAGTCCTATTTAAGACGTAAAACTGTCTAAAAATCATGTTTTAGAAGGGTTTGGGCACTTCCATAATTTTCTGTCAGTGTAACAATGTTTATTTTAAACCTGTCAGTTGTAACCAGTCTGGAACAGGCTTTACAATGGTATGAAGAATATAACATATAGAAAATAGAAAATGATGTATGACAGTCTGTATAATAGCAAATTGCAATTAATAACGCAATAGAAAAAAGTCACATCAGTGAGTTTTTGACTCACAATATTTGCGCCAAGTACTTCCAAGAGTTTAGTAATATTATACAAACTTTTGAAAATGTTATGACTGATAAAGTGCCATGCACCTTTTTTTCTTTACAGAGGGTAGTCAATTTCAAAGGATGAAGTTGATGGGGATAATTCACTGAATCTTAGTCAAGGCCGAAATAAACATTGTAAAATATAGAATGTCTATACGGCACTATGTTTTGGTTGCTGGAATATGATATATATCTAGTTACCATGTATATATGTGTGAATATTAAACTAAACCAAACTTTAATTGTAAAATTGAAACTGAAATAAAAGTATGTATGAAAAGAACAATTATGTTGTGAATGTCCACCTATTGAATATTATATCGGGTCATCAATAGAATTCTAAAGCTGATGATACTTCATGCAGATATCAGAAATATGTAAGCGAAAGTGTATAAACGAAGGGACCTGCTGCATAATACCCACGAATTGTACAATTTTGAAAAAGTTTTAAAGCCAAAATCATTTGATAACTTACTCCTACCTAGCTGTTTTGGCAAAATCTCCAAATTCTGAAAATAACACACCTAAATATTTATAATTATCTACTTTTTCGAGGCTTTGTTTCCCAAAAGTAAAAACAAAAATTGTTCTTATAACATTTTTTGGTCTAAAATGAACAATATTAGATTTTTCTACATTGATAAGTAGCCTCCATTTTTTACACCAATCATTTATAATATTCAAAATCTGCTGCAGATTCTTCTCAGATCTGGATAAAATAACTATATCATCTGCGTAAGCTAATGCAGAGATATTTACACCATCTTCAAGCTCAATCCCAAGTTTAGACTCTTTAATCTCTTTTAATAAACCATTTAGATACATCGAAAAGAGATTTGGAGATAAGGTATCTCCCTGAAGAACACCAGAGGATGTACAGAACCAATCAGTCAAAATATCATTAACCTTAACAGCAGATGAAGTGGCCGTGTACATACTTTTAATTGCTTCATATATTTTTCCATTTACTCCATTTTCCCCAAGTACATAAAATAATGAGTTTCTGTTCACATGATCGAAAGCCTTTTGCATATCAATAAATCCTGCAAATACATTTTTCTAATTTTAATAGAGTGCTGTACAATAGAATTTAGCGTAAAAATATGATCAGTACAAGAAAATCCTTCCCTAAAACCATTTTGCTCATCTACCAACATATTTTCTTTACCATAAAATGTTACAAGTCTATTGTTAATCACACTACTGTAAAGCTTATAAACACATGACAAGATGCTTATTCCACGGTAACTGAGTGGTATACGGTTACAGTATCTTTATTTCCACCTTTAGGTATCGGAAAAATTACGGCCCTCAACAAAACACTTGGGATTTTATTATTTTCAAAGCATAAATTAAATAAAAAGCTGTGTAACATAGATTTTGCATTCTTGTTTTTTAATACTTCATTTGGGAGGTTATCATATCCCTTAGTTTTAAAATTTTTGGCCTTTGAGATTACCTTTTCAATTCCAATATAAGTCATCGGTCTATCCAGCTCTTCATTAGATACATTTACTTTTTCCATAGCTCCTAGTTCAGACAGAGTATTTAAATAAAATGCTTCATCAAACCCTTCATGTTTTGGATTATACAAGTTTTATATTCTTGTTCCCAGTGTGAAACAACACTCCAAAAATGGAGTCACCATTCTGGTGAAGTATTTCAAATGGCATATCATTTTTCCTTTTTGGGCCAGCTGATTTAATAAATTCCCAAAATTTCTTAGCATCATCTACACATGCCTTTTCAACCTCATTAAAAACATGTTGATCAAAATTACCCTTTGCAACTTTGTAATGCTTATCATATATCTTAGCTGCACTTTTAAACTCATTTCTAAGTCTACGATTTAAATGTTTACTACCTTTACATTTTAGAAATACAGATTCTTTTGCTTGCATAGTTTTCCAAATTTCATTCAACTCATCAGATCAATAAGGCTTACACCTACACAGCTGTTTTCTCACTTTCTTACTAGAGTTATCTATTACATGTCATTCTTTCTTCATTTCATTCAGTATAATGCCACTTAAGTCTTCATATTTTCTATCAATATATTCCTGGTTTTGTCTGTTCAATTCTATATTATTTATAAAGTTTAGTACAGACAATTGAGGTGAAGACATAAAATTGTTTGGCATACATCTAGTGTTGTATTTTGTTGGTTTAAATACATTAAACATATCATTATCATCTATATTTACATTACCTTCACAATATGAATCATTAATGTATACAATTATAGTACAAAACCTTATTGTTAGTACCTCAGTGTAAATCTGATTGGTCACTTAGCGGTCAACAATTTTGCATGTACTCCACCAGTGTATCATGGGATATGCTATTATTGAAGCCTCTTTGCTTTACCTGTATGCAGTGCGTGACTATACTACACTTGTGAATTATGGGATGTATGACGTCATCGTGTTTACAAAATAAATATAGAAGACGGATGTATTGCCAATGGTGATGAATATGATGTTTTGACTTTACTAGACACTCAACAAGGATAGCAAAATACTTAAGTACAAGGAGAGATTTAAAATAAACATTAACCATACTTGATGTGTTAAGTGATATTATTGTAGAATTGCATCGACATGTAACTATCTTTCCTCATGGGGTAATCATATCTATGATTAGTTTCTACTGACTAACAAAACAATTGTAGACCTCTCCATTTATATAATCATATACCTCAACAGTAAACTTTGAAAATACTGTTGACAGAGACTGAATGTCAAGATCAGTCTCTGTCAACAATAGTTTCTTGGTTTACAGTCTCGGTATACAATTTTGCCAGTTGACCTTCGAAAAGCTCAACAATTGTATATTATACACTACTTGTTGTAAGACCATCAATATTTTAAAATGTGCAATCAAAAAAGTACCACATCTTACTAAATATATACTAGATCATTATAATTCTTTAGTTCTTTATTCGGTGTTAATCATAAAGCTATAAAATCCTAGAGATTTCCAGAATAAGAAAGGATAGATATCGATATGGTGAACTGAATTCAACAAATTTGTTTTTAGTACAATTGTTTTTTGTTCCTTTCTACCAATTCTTGAGAATGAAATAAAATGTCTTTCCGAACCTTGTTGGAACAAAATAGCATATACAACATTTTCTTAGACCTCTCAATATTATAGTTATACAAAGGAAATTTTGGTTGATTTTACAAAAAGTATGCAAAATCTCTGACTGATGTTTCATTTCATTCCGAACATATGATACCAAGAACGAAAGAAGTGTCTGATGTGTTTTCTAAAACAATATAGAGAAAAGTATATATATATATTTCAAATTATAATGTTACCATCCAAAAGATGACCATTAAATTGATGATGTGTAAAATTTTCAGAATGTTTTGATGACTGGTTTAAGAGAAACAAGTGTTCAAAATGTTCACCATATCGATACCACTCCTTTGACTTTGATTCTTTTTTTGATAAGCCATATCCAAATACTTCCTCAATAATTGTAAACAGGGCATATATAATTATGTAATGACTACTGATTAATTGTCATACATACTTTTAGTTTTAAAAGTTTTAAAAATGAAACCTACTGGGATTGCCATTTTAAGCGTGTGATACAAAATGGCTGTTCCAACAACCCTATAAATAATGCCAGTACAAGAGAAAGGAAATAAAATCTGCCATAATATCAGAATAATATACCTTTCCAATTAACACTGCCACTTTTTAATAAAAGGAAAAAGATATGATAATTGGCTAGAGTGATGATGTCATTGGTTGCGATGGCAGGATTTATTAGAAACTCAGGTCTATTGATTCAATTCTTACACATTCTTATAGGATAAATACTGTTTCTTATTTTCCAACTAGAAAATGGCAACTCCACAGAGTAGCAAATCCCAACGAACACTATATAAATCATCAATCTGTAGTCACAATGTAATATTGACCATCTACTCTTACCTTCAATAAATATTTCAAATCATTGTAGTATCATGTAGACATACTTTAAAGATAACTCTAAGTAATGGCGAATTTCTGCTCTAGTCAGCCATTTTGGATTTTCAGAGGCGCAAATCAGAAAAACAATGCCATAATTGTGATCTACTCTACTCTACTCTACATCCCGCATTAGGTGGCCATTTTGAATTTTTTGAGGCCAAAATCAGAAAAATGCTACAATATTTGCAATCTTAAATGCTACAATATTTGCAATCTTCTCTAAATTGCCTTTCATTTGAGTATAATAAAGCTTTACTTCAAAAAACATCTCAAAATTAACGCAAATTCCTGTTTTCCCAACCCCCCGTTTACGGCCCCTGGGGTTCAGGGTGAAAAACCCGGGATATATGTGAAATAAATAGATGTTGTTAACATACTACCAAAATTTCAAATAATAATATTTATTATTTTGATTTAAAATGAAAAACATAAGATTTTTGCGAAAAATTCCCGCCATTTTTAAACTGGCGGCCATCTTGAAATTTTTTTTTGGCATAAAACCATTAACCAATATACATCTTTCCACCAAATATGAAGAAAATCTGTCGACTAGTATTCAAGTTATCTTCCGGACAGACGGACTGACTGACTGACTGACGACTGACAGACGGACAGACGGATGGAGGGCTTCACTATATCCCTACAGAACTTCTTTCGTTGGGATAAATACAAGTTCTCATACAAAATGATGTGGGATGGGATGACCTTTTTTCAAAATTTTATTAAACCCTTATCTTGACTTTAATATAGAATAAGTTAAAGCAATATAAGAGGACCTTAAAAATTCAGTACACTCAAAATTGAGTGTCAAATGTCACAATCTAGGTCATTTTTCTTAATTATCAAAATTACCACACTACTGTTCAATGTTTTTCCTTTAAACTTGGTAGAGTGATGGACAAGCATATGATAATAACGTTACTTTTCCCCATTATATGGTATCTTCACTCAATTTTGAAAGTAGGTCAAAATAAAAATTTTGAAATGTCAATTTTATATGAATTGATAGAACATATGGTAATATATATTTTCTTTCTAATTTTCCCATAAAGATCAAATGTCAAAATTATTTCTAGTCTGGAATGTGGAGTCTTGAGTTGTTCAATTTCACCTATTAGTTTATCATTGAAATTGGTGTTTGAGAACCTAACCAGACAGAATAAAGTTTTCAGATTTCTCACAAAGCAGTCCTATACATATACTCGTACAGTAAAATATTTTTGGTGCAAAAACTTCATTATTTGAACAAGGGGCATGGTTAATTGAACAAGGGCATGGCTAACAATATAGTAGGGAAAATAAAAAAAACACTTAAAATTTACTATTTTATACCAAGAAACTTCAAAATTACACACCAATATATTTTTTTATTTTTTATTTTTTTATTTATATTTGTTTATTAAAGTCTCACATGTCTCCTGGACATCAAGCCGTTGCCGGCTTAGGAGAGACTATAAAATGTAGTACATTAAAATTCAATTTTTAAAATGGTGTTTAAAATATAATCAGTTTAGCCATATTAAAATATTAATGTTCTTCTGTGTTTCATTATATTAATCAATGTATTGGCTAAAGTCCTATGTAGGTTGGAGTTCATAATGAGAGCATATTGAACTAGATTATTGCACTGATTAAAGTCACTATATAAAAAATTCATTTTGTTTATAAGTTCTTGCCTTTGTTGTTCATACATATTGCAAGATAAAAGAATGTGTCTTTCATCTTCAATTGAGCCTGTCCCACATGTACAAAGTCTGTTATCAATGGGAGTTGGTGGTCTACAGTATCTGCCAGTCTCTATATGGATTTTCAGTGTCCCTGATCTAAGCTGAGCTATGTGCCTCCTCTGGTTCCTATTGAGCTGGTTTACAACATAACCCTCAGGTTCAACTGCATGTGTTTTGTGTAGCCTGTAGGTACGTAACTTGTTACCATTCATTGGAGCTTTGCTGTCATCCCAGAGATTATGCATCCATGTGGTGTGATCCGCCGAAATAAGCAGTTGCTTGAAGGCTTGAAGTTTTGTCTTTACATTAGATATATATGGTTCATTGAAGTATTCTGTTCCAGACGATTCAAATAACAAGGTAGTCTGCATTTCCCATGACTTTGATCGTCCTGGAAAAGTACATGATGATGACCATATAAAGACTTTCCTATTGAGACGATCATGGTCCATGTTAGTTAGCCTACAGAACAGACGTGCAATTTCCACACGCTGTTTAGTGTAAATTGATGGCCATGCCATGTCTCCGGTGGTGGCTATGTTTGGTGCACATTTCCCAAGGCATAGAAAATAACGACATGCTCTGTTCTGTATGGCATTTATGCATGAATACTGTCTTGTACCCCATATTCCAGCTCCATATAGGAGAATTGGCTGGACCATAGTTTCAAAAAGTCTTGTGTATACTTTATATGGGAATCCTCCAAAGGATTTAAATTTGGCAATCACCTCTCCAAGAGCTCGGTTGGCAGATTTTGCGAGTATTTTTACTGATTCATTATAGTCCAGATGTTCATTAAAATACAGTCCAAGATATTTATAATCATGTGTGTAATCAAGTGTAATTTCACCACATATAAATTGTTTCTGGCATCGATTTACATTTTTGGGGCGGAAATGCATTATTTTGGTTTTGTCTTTATTAATCTGTACTCTCCACTTTTTGCACCATTCATTTAATATATTAAGTAGTTGTTGTAGATTATCTGGGCTTGGGGCGATCAAAATAATATCATCTGCATATGCTAGAATACCTATGTTAGTCCCTCCAATGTCAATGCCATATCCAGTGGTATTGATTTCTGATATAAGGTCATTGAGATATATCGAAAAAAGCGTGGGCGATAATTTGCACCCCTGTTTCAGACCACAGGTCACGTCAAACCATTCTGTAGTGCTGCCGTCACTCATCCTTACTGCACACTGAACATCCTTGTACATTGATGTAATTGCAGCATACATACGTCCTTTAACACCCATGTTTGCAAGTTTGAGCCACATGCAGTCTCTATTGATATTGTCAAACGCACGGCGGGCGTCCACTAGAGAAACGAAGGTAGATTGCTTCCGCAGTTTGCGATTGTTAACTATATCATGTAATGTGTGGATATGATCGATGCAGCTTCTCTTTTGACGAAACCCATTTTGACTATCACATAGTTTTTTGTTAAGTTCTAGCCATTTAGTGAGTCTACAGTTTAAAATGTCACAATATACTTTAGCTGGGACAGATATAAGTGATATTCCTCGATTGTTCATCGGTACTCTGCTATCTCCAGCTTTAGGTATTGGCTTAATTACTCCATGGTTCCAAATTGATGGCACACATCCATTTTTAAAACATAGGGAAATTATTGTAAATAGAATTTCAATACATGTAGGGTTTTTTAATACCTCCGCTGGGATATTATCTATTCCAGTTGCTTTACGAATTTTAGCTCTTGTAATGCTGTCTATAACTTCCTGTTTTGTAATATCTGAGTTTAAAATTGGTGTAGTAGTTGAATTCTCATCGATGTTCATATTGCTCAATTCTGTTTTCACATTAGTCAAGTGAGTTTCATCAAATGTTTGGTTATTAGCATCATTATACATATCGCTGAAGTCAGTTCGCCATTGATGACGCACAGCCTCTGGGTCTGAACTTGTTACATCTCCATTTTCATTGACTAATTCCATTGGTGTAAAATTAGGCCTATCGTCAGCAATTCCTGTATTTTTATATAATTTCCAGAAAGATGTCTGTTCAGTTGAGTTACACATTTCCAAGAGGTGGGCCTGTTCATTTACTTGATGTTGACGTTTCGCTTTTCTAAGGGACTTGTCGAACCTACGCCTTGCTGCACAGAAATCTTGACGTAATGTTTTCTTTTGTCGAGATTTGTCACTTAGCCAGATCCTCTCCCTTTCTTTAGCATAATCCCATTTTTGTTGTAATTCATCTGACCAATATGGTTTGGCACGCTTTTTATGTTTAAATTTGGCATTATTATAATTACGTTTGTGGGGCAGTTTTAAGTCCATTTCAGAATGTACAAAGTTCATAAAATTGGAGTAAGCATCATCGATGCCTGAAATATCTTCATCTAGTGACTGTATTCTATCTAAAGTTGCATGTAGCTGACGCTGTACATCGTCACCCATCATCAAATTGTCTGGTATCACATTAAGCTTAAATTGCATATTTTTGTTTATTGCACTGTTTACAGCATATGGTGCAGAATTAATTGGTGGCAGGTTTATAGTACTATATATTAATGAGTGGTCAGGAACCTTCACTGGAACGGGTATATCATATTTTGAGATTGCGTCTGTCATTGTTAATACACCGAAATCTGCCCAGCTATTTAGTTGCTCATGGGGAACCACGATATAGTCCACAACTGATTTCCCTCTTGGTGCTATGAAGGTGAAATCACTTGGACCAACACGTCCATTTAGCATGCAGGTGCTGGTGCTAGTTAGAAAATCGATCAGAGTGTCTCCATACGCATTAGTTGTAAAATCAGAAATATGAGTACGTGGTTGTATATGGTCCACCCCCTCAATGAAATCATTTGATTCCCCACATCTGGAATTGAGGTCACCACATATGGCAAAGTGTCCCAAGTTCTGATAGGCATATATTTGGTCTTGAAGACGTTGGTAAAATAATTCTGCATCACTCTGCCTCGAGGAATCCTTTGGTGGAAGGTAGCAGCTGCATATACATATGGATAGATTTTGATTAGATTTGCATGTGAGTTTAATCCACATTATGTCCTCCACACTTTTATCTAAAATTGCACAATCAAAGGTTTCCAACAATTGACGTTTTATTAGCACACCCACACCTCCAGATCCTCTATGCGCATTTTTATTAATATCTTTACGATTATGTCCATACCATTTATAAACTCGGCTTATTGGTTCAATATTTAATGTTTCATTTCCTTTCAGCCAAGTTTCACTAATACATATCACATCTAAGCCTGTAGCAGATAAAATATCATTTCTAAAACCTGAATTATCATTCACATCCCTGGACCATCCATTAACATTGAATGACCCCACTGTGAACTGCCGGCAACGGCTATTGTCCTAATGTTGGGAATTATGACGCCTACCCCCGGCACGTTGGGGCAGATTTACCTGCTGGATTGGTTGGGCTACGCCACGTTGGTTTCTAACAAGTGGAATGTTCACATTTCTATCAGCCGACATATTCAAACGCTGGGGAGAATTTTGCCTTTGACGAACTTGTCGGACTGCTGATGATACGGAACTAGAACGTCTGCGCCTACGGTTCCCTGGGGATGTAACCCTGTTGTTTATATTGGTATGCTGCATTTGCATGGGGTTTTGACGGTCAAGGACTCGACCATTTATAACTGTCAGTTTGTCGTTGGCACACATATTTACGATTTTACGGAGATTCGCTTCTGCAGTAAGTGTCTCACGGGATTTCACTTCATTTATATATATTTTACGGGTGTTGGCACATTTAGATAGGGCTGCTTTATTTTTCAGTACCAATTCTCGTTCCTCGGTTGAGTGAAATGTCGCTTGTACAACCTTTGAATTAGGGAATCTTCCAACCCTTTTGGCTTGAAGAGCATATATGTCCAGTAGTTTCATATCATCCTTCAGGATTTTATTAACTTTTGCTAACACATCTTCATTTTGCTCATAGGCAATATTTCGAAATATGAGATCCAGGCTAATATTATGCTGAATGTTTTCAGTCAGCATTTTTACACTTGATTTTACTGCATTTAGATCATCCTGCACCTGATCAATGTTTTTCTGACATACCTCTTCAGCGATATTACGCATACGCTTTTCTTGGTTGTCCAGCCGTGTTACAATGTCGATTTGAGATTTCTGGATGGTCTCGAACATTTCAATTATGCGGTCGAAGTTCGGTAATGTAGCGATAGAGGGTTGTTGGATATCTATGCTGTGCTTCAACGTATCCTTGTGTGCCATAACAATGACATCATCTGTATTCTGTGCCCTGAAAGGTACCCTACCACCCTCGGCTTCCGGGGTAGGTGACTCTCAGGGGACTCCATGCCGAGGGTGTGACCCAGGGCAAGGACTCTCCCGGGAGGCAGCTTCTACACCGACTACCGGGGCACTAGTTGCTGGAACTGTCTTTCTTGTAGCTTTTTTTGTTATATTTTTTGAAATTGGAGGCGCCATTTTGGACCGGAAGTCAGGATTTTTCTCCTTCAAACGCCTATATATCCTCTGATATCGGGTCAAATTCCCAAATATTTCACTCTATGCAGACTTTGTGTGTTACTTCTTAATAGTATTACAGTATCTTGACTAAAATATTCACTAAAACACTGATATTTCATAGATATGTCGAAATTTTTTGACAATTTATAAAAAGAAGTAGTGCAGGTATTACAGCTATGATTGGTATTTAAATGCAATGCCCAGTATACCAGCGTCTCATATACCTTTATGTTTTTCTAGAATTCCATGGATAATGAATGTGAGACGTTGCACCCTTTTATAGATGTGTGGGTATAATTATTACAATGAATACAGAGGCTTAGAGTTACAAATGAAGGTCTCATTAAGGAGGAAAGTCTCTCTGAAGGCCTTATTAAGAAGAATGCAATGGATAGGAAATGTTTTTAGCATTCTGTTGTATGTGAGAGAGATAATGCAGATCACCTGTAAAGTATTTCAATAAAATACAAATTCATCCAAAAAGTTGAAACCCAAGACAGCCAGCTTAACCAGAAAAATACATAGTGTAGTGATGTGCAGATTCAGGTCAGCATTTAGAGAAGTAATCAGGCTTTAAATGCAGACTCTATTGATCAGAATGATAAATGAGTTAACCTTTTAAAGCAATAGTTTAGAAAAAACATTTGGCTCAGTATAATGCTCAATGTTTAATTGAAATGCCATTAGGATAGGACCATTATGATTTACTTTTGTGCATACAAAAATGACAAATCTATACTGGTTATGATGTACATGTATATTAAAACCTTCTAAAGGTTACAGTTACATCAATGTTGGGATTATCCAACACAAGTTGTAGAGGTCATGAATTAATACAACTCTAGAATGATTTGTAATCTTACAACTTTTCGAATAGTCATACTCATATTGCTTCCATGCATTTACTTGATTGTATTCCAAGTTATTCTAGATGGGAAAGAACATACAGAAATCACAAAGGATACAGAAATATATAATGAACATGATAATGACACTAAACCACATCCATACAAGAAGTGGAAATACTATAAGGCAAAAGATGCTCAGGATGGAATAAAGAGGAGATTCCCAGCATTCATAATAATAGGAGCACAGAAATGTGGGACACAGGCCTTAGCAACATTTTTGGATTTGCACTCTCACCTACATCGATCACGACAATTTGAAGTGCACTTTTTTGACAAACGATTACCAAAAAATTACAGCTATGATTGGTATCTTGATGCAATGCCAAGTGTACCAGCGTCTCATATGGGCTTTGAGAAAACCCCTGCTTACTTGGATATGGCAAATCCAAAGGATATATACAACATGAATAAGGATGTTAAGTTAATTGTGATAATATGTGACCCTGTAGATAGAGCAATGTCTGCATATTTGCATCGTAGGGAGCATGGAATATTTCCAAATAATAGTGAATTTGGTGATGTTGCCATAAATAAATGGGGGCAGGTCAATAAAACCTGCGATGTCATTGAACGAGGATTATATGTGAATTACATCAAAAAATACCTTAAGTATTTCCCTCTCGATCAGATGCTCTTCTTGGACAAAGCAAACTACAAACAAGACCCATTTGCTGCTTTACGTACAGTAGAAAGCTTTTTGAATGTTCCCCATTTTGATTTCACAAAAGTACTCTATTTTAATTCTATCCAAGGTGTTAACTGTGTTGTACCAACCCCTAAAAACCTTGAAAAAATCAACAAAGGCAAAAATAGAGAGACTATAGATTCAAAAGGATGTTTTGATGAAACAAAACACAGACAGCATCCGCCAATGTCATTGATCAATCGAAATAAACTACAGCAATTTTTTAAATTTTATAATACAGAACTCTCAAAACTTACAGGTGTTAATTTTACATGGATTTCATATGATTCTGAATAAAAATTAGTGAACTGTTTTATTTCATTCATTACTACATGCATTGTAAAGGTCAATATTAAACTCAGACTGTCATTATCATTAACATTCCTCATTGCAGAATTATGGATTATGGTTTAAAATATCCATAGTAGAAACACTAATATTATGAGATGGAAATATAAAACAATTTGCCAGTCTGACAATACAACCTTCAGTTATACCTTCTCAGTGATGTAACAGCAAAAATTAACTGACAAAAGGCCAAGATCTGAACAAATATTTCCTACTACTGACAAAACAACCTTTTTTGGGGTTGTCGAGTTGCCGGAGAGGGCTTGAGTGCCGGCACGTTCGAGCTAGGCGATTGGGCACCGTAACCATGAGGTTGCGAGTTCGAGATGCATGTGCTCCTTGTGTTTATTCATTCCTAACCTTTGTGCTACGTAAGTTGTTTCCATAGCAATTGAATAAATGAAAGCTTGTAAAATGTTAATTTTAAATTCCTATTTGACGTTGTCAAAGAAATAAGTTTTTTGAGAACATTCAAGACACAAAGTTCAAACAACCATGAAATAAAATGAATAAATGAGTAAAGTTTAAAATCTTCATTAAGTTATTTTGGTTGGAAATATTGCCAATAACGGACACTATATATATTCAATATACGAAATTATCATACATTTTCATTATGAACAGATCTAATTACCAGAAGTTGAAAGAGGTACAAATCAAATGAGCAACCCAGTCTCCAGATACATAATGATGTAAAACTAATAGTTTCATGTGTAAAAAATAAATTTCAAAATCAATGGAATAATGTCATATAGTTAACAGTTTAAGTTTAAGTTTATTGTTCCATTCAGTTTATATACATTACATATTATAACAATGTGACGCGGAGCGTATATTGCGTTTTGTATAAAAGATAAAGGTCATATAAGAGTATAATAATTTATTGTTGAAGTGTTGGAACATAAGAAGTAAAGGTGAAAGGACTGCAGAGTAATCATAGAAAATAACTAACCATATCTAATAATTTGAAATGATGTGTTTTTTGAGAGCTGCCTTAAATGAATTAATATTGACACATTCCTTAATTTTATTTGGTAATTTGTTGTAGTATGATGGACCAACAACCTTAACACGGTTGAACTTTAATTAGAGAGGAACTCAATAAACGAATTTGCAAAGAACAATTTTCAATAGTAATGTAATAAAATGGTGATTGATGATCTAATTGTTACATGTGAATTTTAATTTGAACTTTTGATCTTTAAACAGAGTGATATGGTGAGAATCCACTAATATTAATTCATAAACTGAGCTGAAATATCACTAAAAACATGAAGTAAAAAGATTTAAAGATTACTCATGGAAGGTCTTAGATAAACATTTCTTCTCAAAAATACAATATGCAAAACTAGTAAGACATTGCGGTTTGAAATGACAAAATTGCTGATAATGTTGATATTGATGCAATCCTAAATGGCCAAGGAACATTCAGTATTGGCACCAGTATCATATCAGAATGATCAAAATAAAAATATCTGTATTAAAAATGCACATGCGTTTGCGCAGACCCAGCTTCTGTACTCATTTTTGATCTGATTCTGTGCTCTTGTATTAGTTTTGGCAGTTATCATAGAAACAACTCTTGTGCAAATATTGCAAACTGCTTCTGCTTCTATGTTTATATTTCTTATGTATGTACTGATCTTCTGTACTGCTTCAGCGTTCATCATGTTACTTTCCCTTTGTACCATTCTTGCCAACATCTATAGCTTCTGTGCTTATTTTGTAAGCAATATTTTTCATTATAAGAGCGCAAGATCAAACTCCTTGAAACTATATGGCATCTCTCAAATGATATACCACACTATCATACATATGTGTGAAAACTTAAACTTTATTGCAACGCATTTAAAAATGTAACAATTTGTAACATTTGCGAAACTTAAAATTCCCTTGTGCTCACACTCTATTTTTACAACATATTGTTGATGTACTCATCGGCCAGAAACAGTGCCTATAATAATATCGACTTTTATGGGTGGGGGCATAAAAACCTTACCAAAACATTTAATGTCGTAAACATTACGTCTACTACAAAACTATTGCTTGGATTATTATCATATGTTGTTTTCTACATGTTTGACAGTGCTTTACTTTTGAACTATAGAATAAGAGGTTTAACATATATGACTCAACTGACATGATACTAGTATCTAGGGGTGTCACGGGTTGTATATCTTTCAGGTCGGGCCAGAAAAAAAGTGTGCGGGTTGGGTAATTTTGGGTCGGGTCAGAAAAAAAATGAATTTGACTTGCTGTTTAAGCCTGCATTATTGCATATCATAGCCTACCTTAATAAAGGGAAATGATAGAAACTTAGCATTAAATCATTCGGAAGAACCGTAAACTATTCCCCATTCGTAAGTTATACGTATTCAAGAAATAGGCCAAAAGTTTGAAATTTTGCGGGAAATATAAGGAATTTTACGGTAACTTATGATATTCCCAAGTGTTCTGACCTGACCCAAAATTGGTAAGTAGTTGTTCATGACCTGAGCCTTCCGACCCGAGATTCGGGTCGACTTCGGGTCGGTGTGACACCCCTACTAGTATCCCATATAGTATAAGTAAAAGTATAAAGTAACTTACTTTTCTACCATGTAGTCAAAGTTTCCAAGTTTGGCCTGGTAGCCATTGATAAGCTGTATAGCATGGGAGGTCACGCTACAATGTAGTAGATTCTGCTCATGGATGTACACCAATGCGTCACAGATTTGAGACGAAATAGACGTCACCAATCCAAGAGGCATATCTTCCATCTGAAAATCAAAAGAACAGTGATTAATTGAAAATCTCAAATTATTTCAGTAAAAAATTTGGGAGCAAAGCACCCAACCTCATGTACCATCCTCATGTTGTTTTATTCCAATTTCACGGATTCACATATAAAGTAATACCATTCATAGTGTTTAAAGGAATTTTTGTTTTAATTACTGTACTCTCATTAGTCAAAATGAAATGAATACTTGCTTTAAAGGTAACACAGGTAAAAGAGGATGCATTTTGATTTAAAGAACGCTATTGACATCTTTGTTTCAATCTTTTTTAGCAAATAACTGTCATCATATACTCACAACATTTTCTCATTCATGAAAAAATGTATACCTATTTATTTCATAACATTTTCAATTGAATTCAACCCAAAGGACATCTATTTAATTTGAAAAAACATTTATTGTAAAAAATGGCTAGATGGGTGGGTGTTACTATATGTAACAAAATTTCTGCTGAATAAAATTCCTTTCAATATTTTACTTCACCAATGCCATCCAACTTGTTACAGTATATGTTACTGCTATATGTGTATACCAATCAGAAATTGACAGAGTATTATTACTTTATATAGTAAGGGTTAATTGGGTCTATGAGTTGAGTTGTCTGGGCAATTACTGCCCCAAGGGTGTGGCATTCTATGAACTGGGAAATTCTCTTTTGCCTTTTGAGTTTAGGATTGCACCCAAGTGGAAATGAAGATTTCATTCTCATACTCATGCTTCCCAAAATATACAAGATTCTTATATACAAGCTTCAAAATCATCATAAGACTGAATCAAGGGAATATACTATATCTAGTATTTGTGTTACTTCGCTATACCTGCTAGTTGCATAAATAAGTTACAAAAGATAATAGGTTTATGTTGGCAAGAGTAATATAATATGGCCATTTATTAACGTATACATAAAAATATTGGGTGAGACTTGAGATAATGTATGCGGCGCCAGTCAAAATTGAAACTTCTGATTGGGTTCGAAGCCGAGATGCCCGGATATGTCCCAGCAAAAGCCGGAATTCACGTGATTTTTCACGAAGAAGGGGCGGAGTTTAAGCGAGATTCATCGAGACTTCTTCGTGTCAATCGTGTCAATCCCTGCATTGCTTATTGTTAACTCCACCTTTTTGCCCATATATGGAGATGGAGATGCCACTTGCGAGCGTGAACAGTTCAGTCTAGAAATTTCTTAAGCGATGTCTTTCTTCGATTTTTCTACACGATATCTCGATAAATAGTGGACATATTTGTACCATTCTTTCGTCAAAATGAGGGTATCGCTGGAATACATATTTCCAATCTGTTGGTCAATAGATTTATTCATTGATACTGGCAGGAATTAGATCGTAATAAACATGCTAAAATTGTAAAACTTGGAACGTTTGACAGTAATCTCCGAGTAATGTATGAATTGCATCAGGAGAAAGCAGGAGAAAAGCTGGGACAGTCTGTTGTGTGGAGTTTGCAAAGCAATCCCGGATATAAATGACGTCATCTTAGCAGTTTACATGGTTTCGAAAGTAATATATTTTAGCTAGGCTGCCTGGGTGTCGTAGTGATGAGTTTGAATTATGTCGATTATTCGATTGTTATATATAAATAAACATCGATCTTCGGCGAAGATAAAGTAAGAACAACATATATATCCGAGAAACATGTTGGTAAGTACAGTATTTCATTTATAATGGCAGAAAATCAAATTGAATCGAAATCGAATTTTCAACTTTTTCAATTTTTTTTCGTTCGATTATTTTGATTTTCAATTTGATTTTTACATTCTATCTTCTTCGTCCTGCGGGACTATACTAAGCATAGGTCCGGAACATGTATAACATTAACGAGTCAAATTCACTTATAGAACATGCTGTAAGCTTTATTTCTTTACATTTTTACGGGCCTATGCCTGGGCTATGACTCTAGGCCTAGACTACTAGATCTATAGGACTTAGACTAGCCTAAAGCTAGAGCCTTAGATCTAGCTCTTTCAGAAGCTGTGACTGATATGTTAGAACAGCCTTTAGAGCCCCCTATCAACCGCTTCAAAATTGTGTTAGTGTCCTCCTTGCGAAAATCGAAAAAAATTAAAAGGTGCTTCTGTGCCGAACAGCAAATTCTCATTATATATTGAGAAGCTACTCTTTACCAAAAAACCAAAAATGGAAGTTTTGACGGAAAGACATGACGTACAAGTCAAAATCTCTGAATCTTGCTAGGTACATGACAGATAAAGAGAATTTAAATCCTGATCAGCAAAGAAGCGGCTAATAACTTACATATTTTCTCAACAAAAAGCACTGATGTAGCTCACATTGGGAGATAGTAGTAAGCACTTGAAGTTGATTTCAATAGATCAGTTACACCTGTCATGATTTCAAGGAAAGACACAAAGTATCCGTCAAAAGAGAAAAGCTTACATAAATGCGAGCAAAATCTGCAGATTTATTATAGCTATTGACTTCTCGAATATATTGAACGCACAACTCTAAACAATACTTGAAATTGAATAAAATTGACAAAATATGAGAAGACAGTCTAAAACCTAACTGGGAGAGCTGCCATTGTTTGCCCGGAAATCTTCAGAGATTTTGACTGGTACTTTGTGTCTTTCCATCAAAATTGCCATTTTGGTTTCTCGCTGGGTAATTCACAGATGAAGAGAAATCTTGATTGACAAAAATACAGCTGATAGCTAACAGCTTTTCTTAAACAGAACATAAAGGAAGATATAAAGGAACCTGTTATGATTTTGAAGCGGGTGATTGCCGATAGGGGGCAAATTAAGGCTGTAAGTAGAGGGTGTAGCCAAATAAATCTAACCCAAATAGAGTTTAACACATCTCAGTATAGGCAAAATTAAAATTCATTAAAGTTTCATCACTTTAGCATGTGTACATTTGCTGGCCTTCTAATATTTTGCCAATAGATTTGTTAGGCTTGATTTCTTATGAAATATAAGAGTGTATGGTTTCAATGTACTGTACTCCCAATATTTTTCGCGTGCGATTTAGTTTCGTGCTTTTCGCGATTGTGTAAAAATCACGAAAATTAATAGTCGCGAATATCGCCAATTAAAGGCTGAGGTGCAACATGCCATTGACTAAGATCTAGAGATTGTAAATCTTATCCAAAGTATATGATATTGGGTAGGTGTAATTACTGTAGATAAGATAAATTAATTTTGAGGATTCAGAGAATAATGGAAGTTAAACCTTTGATATCCGCAAAATTTAATGGCCGCAAAATTGGTATTTCTCAAAATTCATGAAATTTAAACTCGCAAATTAACCGGTAGTACAGTATTTGCATGTGGAATAATTATGATATTGAGAGCATTGATGAAACAAATGCAATGAACTGATTTGATTGGCCAAGGGAGCATTGGAATTTTGACCTGAAGTTCACATGATTGTTGCTATAGGCCTTATGATTTTTGGGAATTCCAGTAATACTATTAATGTCTATTATACTTATACAGTAAAACCTGTCTTATCCAAATGCCACCGCTACAAATTAAAAACATTCAGATTTAAACGTCTGATTTCGAGGTTTTTGCATCCGAAAGATTCTTGATTTTGAAAAGATATTAATGCATTTTCACTTAATATTACTAGCATTGTAGGCGTTATGATTTTTTGGAATTCCAGTAATACTATTATACTTATACAGTTATACAGTAATATCTGTCTAATACTTATACAGTAATATCTGTCTTATCCAAATGTCACCATGACCAGTTAAAACACCATGACCAGTTAAAAAAAACATTCAGGTGTGGAGGTGATCGTATTTCGAGGTTTTTGCATTCGCAAGATTCTGCATTTTAAAAATATAAATGCATTTTCACTAAAAAGTATTAAGATTACTTTTGACCGCATAGCTTTATGACATTCCAAAATCCAAATCAAATGCTTGAAAGGTAAAACAGAAGTGTGCAATCAGAGATGATAGATACTATTGCATGAGTATATGAAGGCCATGTGTCAACTCTTCGATTGATAATACGCCTCGAAGTAAACACCCACTGGCTTGGGAAAGCTATTTTCCCTCTTAATAAATGCCTGTCCCCTTGGAAAAATGTTTTCAATTTCCCTCTTAGTCTTAATAAAAGCCAATGGCATTTATTTTGAGTTCTTTCTAATAAAGGCCCTGTGCAAAATAAATGCTCAGTGGGCCTATATGTTCGTTGAATTTAAAATTTCCCCTTCTACTCAATTTTTATAAATGTTTTATGCATCAGTATGTTGCATTTGGAGACACAAATAAACTCTTAAAAGGAAAATATTTTCTCTTTAGTATGTTAACTTTGTCTACAAATGCAACATATTAATGTGAAAACATTATAAAAAAATGGAAGGAACTGAAAATCAGGAAAACATTTTTGAAAAAAATGTTGATGGGGTCTTTGCACCTTCCCTGTCTCAATCTCCAATTTTTTTTATCATCTGTATGAGTACTTTTCCTTTAGATAATGCATTGGCCTAACATACACACCTTACATTTTCAGAAAATTTCTGCAATTCAACATATGACCGTCTAAATTCTGTTGCGAAACCTTTAGTATTCTTTCAAGAAATTTCCTGCTTACATGAAAGTCTTTTACATTCTGTTTTTTTTTTAATGTAACATAATGGCTGATACCAATATTGTTCAAAGTTGTATATGTTTACACTATGGAACTAATCATTCTTTGAATTGAGTTCGATTCCTGAACAACTGGATATTTGACTAAACATTCCTTGGATTTGATTCGGCTTGATGAAGAGAAATCTTGACTGACAAAAATGCAGCTGATAACTAACAGATTTTCCCAAACAGAAAATATAAAAAAAATTTAAAGTGAGCACTTGATTTCAATAGTTTAGTTTCACCTATGCTTTTGAAGAAGGTGATAGCTGATAGGTGTCATGTAAAGGCTTTAAGTACATTACAAGGTAAGAAGGTACTGTTTCATTCATATTTCTTGGTTTTAAAAACATTTAATCAAATAAGCTGGAAATATTTTTGAGAAATGATATGATGGTGAAAGAAATAGATACAAAATTATAAAAAATTTATAATTAGCGAAAATTGATATCCGCAAAATTTCAAAATTGCAAAATTGTGAAAGATAACAGCATCAAATATTAGTGGCAGTACAGTATTTGCATGTGAAATAATTATGATATATTAATATAATAATATAATAATTGATGAAACAATTGCAATGAACTGTTTTGATTAGCCAAGGCCAGAGCATTGGAATTTGAACTAAAGTTGAGTATAATGTTATTGTATAAATTAAAAAAATAATTATAGAGACTTCCTACAAAGTTGATCTTCATTTCAAATAGCTGAGAATATTTCCCAAAATAGATTGACTAGGCCTTCAGATTTTTTTGAATTTCAGTATTACTATTACTCATACAGTAAAACCTGTCTAATCCAAATGCCACCGTGCAGTTAAAAACATTCAGATTGGGAGGTGTTCGTTATCACAATAGATTATAATTATATCATTGATAATTTAGAGTTTATTCAAAGATGGCAGCAGCATTCTCAGAACCTAACAATCAGAATCTCATTAATCTTTTGTTCACGTTAGTTATTTAAACTTTATATTCATATATAGATGGCAGTTCTTAAATATATGATAGACACCAATAATTCAACATCATAATTTAACCTTTTCCATTAAATATACCCTGTATCAAGCACAGAAACGTATTTACACCCTTTACTAAAATGGCAACCCCTGTATCACGCACTTGTTTCATTATAAAATATTACATAGCAACTGGTATATATCTTGAAATAAAGGGTATGAAGAACACAGTGCTACATAAGTACTGGTCCAGAGACCAAGAAGACATAAACTAGTTTATTTTGATCAGGGTCAACTGAATTTTTCAGCATGTACAGGTAAATAACATAGCAACTTCATACTTGTAGTAAATCAACTTTGACCAGATCCTTGAAACCTTATGATGCACCCAGATGGGAAGCAACTTACTTTTTCATGCATGACTTGGTAAAGGGACCCAAGTGAGATCCTCTCATACAATAGCACCAAACTCTCCAGGTTGTTAGTCTGGCATATCCCCATTAGAAGTAGGATATTTGGATGGCGTAGTTGACTGAAAAAAGATTAAGAGTACAACAACTATTTTTGTACATAACAACAGCCACCTTTATAACCTAGAAAAATTTCTGAATCCAAATTCTATGAAAATGAAGATATTGTTGTAAAAGAACAATTAAATAGACTAGGAATTTCTCAATCTTGTGATAATTTGCAACAAAAGTCACCATGTGTGTACTGTGTTCTTCATGTAAGTAGTCAGTGCAATAGCCAGAGGGAGTTTTCACTTTTTCCCCTGGAATTCTTTAAAAACTGAAACCCCCTTGGCAAAAGCTGGCAAAGGGCCTGCCAAAATAATTTCATTATTTCTAATTCAAAATATATCATTGGATAGTTTTCAGGCAGGTTTCAGGGGACAAACAGACAATCAAATTGTATATTTAAAGAATTACCATGCATAATCTTTAAAACTTACGCCATAAATTCATTCTCCCGGATGAGTAGATCTACCACACCGCCTTCTACAGGGTTCTGGTGTAAACGTTTCACTGTCACAAATGTTTTCTGCCATAACATACTGCAACAAAAAAGAGCAAACATATAATGGACCTGATAGCTTTTCATTTTGCTGGATCAAAAATTCAAGACACTTGTTCAGATTAAGGTATGTTATAATTGTCACCCTCTAGTATGTCATCCTATTTACAACAAAATGATATGCTTCTTTTGATACCTGTAAATTGTTTAATCATAGGTTATAAAGGTGCTGGTTGATTAGTATTTTTCTAATGTTGTTCTTTGTTCTATTGTTAAAAAACTAAGATTAACATACTAGCACAAATACTTAATATGTTCTTTGGTAATATGGAGAATGGGGTTAGTTGACTTAAATTAAGAATTTCAAAGTCTTATTTGACATTTAAGTGGCTTGCATTTACTGACAGAAATTGAAATTAAATTAAAATCAAAAATCAAAATAAAATGCTTAATCATCTAATCATCTTCGACCTTTTATATGAAGGCTAATCCACCTTCTGCCATCACAAACCCAACACATGTACACATATGCAGTAATTATTAAATATAAGGAATAAATAATAAATATGATCAACAATAAACAAAAGTAATGAAACTTCAAAATAAAACCTAAATACAGGATTTGGGAAAACATGAACAAAATAACTCTTAAATATCTTCTATTATCTGGACTACCTCTCCATTACAAAAAATGGTCCATTATTATAGGTGATTCCGAATTCATCGTGACGTAGCATACTTTCACCCACTAAAGGTACTGATGCAACAGTTCCTGAGTATTCACCACTCCCGAAATATATCTGGGGTTAAATAACATGTGAAAAAAATGTAACAAAGATATGAATTTTAATATTGATCTCTCAAAGCATGCTTATTTAAGAAGTTGCAACATTGTTTAGGTGAGAGTCCAAAGTTTTTTTGCTTGTGTTGAATGCTTCAAAAACAATCACTTGAAAAAAGTCCATCCTCAGAATAATTGTCTGAATTTAAGAATTTCAATTTAATTTCAAATTATCTACCACAAGGTGAATATAACATCAGAATTTTGTTAAAAGGTCTCAAATAACAGGTGGTAATGGCAATAACAACATGTCATAATTTCTTGGTGGTACTTATAGAGTAAAAATTCAAATATGTTAGCCCTTTGTTGTATGTTGAATAACTTTCAAGATAAACTTTTATACAAAATTGAATATCAATCTCCAAAATATCTATGGGAACAAAATCAGATACAGCATTCCAAAACCTCAACACTTGAACACATCATAGATATACTAAAGAATGGACACACATTTTCATTAACATTTTTCACGTATATAATGGTTACCTTTCCGAAGCCGCTGCTGTGAACACTTTTTACACCCTCAACGGGACGTTCTGGACGAAACCTGTCAATGATCTTACTCACAGAGTCCTTTAGAAATGATGCTTCACTATCAGGTCTGGAAGGAAAGATATGTTGAATCAGAGATTAGGCAAGCTTGCTCATAGAGCTCACTTATAACTCAGTCTTACTTAAAAAGTTACTTTTAAACAACTTAGAAATATAATTCATGTACTTATATTTCTTATTGTATCAGTATCATAAATTAATGTAGCTTTCAGAAAAAAACTTTTCGAAATATAACAAAATCTCAATACTGTTTCACTGACACCCTACGTATATGGGTGCATAATCAAGTATATCATCACCAGTTCATTTCTCTTTCAATATTGCAGCATGTTGCCCTTTGTGCTTTTTCCATAAACATCTTAAATTTGCTAAATGTGGTCACTGGTCAGGGAGGATAAAAATATTATGATTAAAATTAGAAGAAAATCAACCTGTTTAACTGATGACTAGACTGTCTGTGAAGCATTGAATCACGGCCTGATGACGTCATAGCATTCATTCGCGCTTTTTCGAGATACTCCATCATTTTCTGACGCCTCCGAGGGTCTGATTGTGATCTTGCCCAATCAACAGGCTTCCGTTTGTTTGAGTCATGCAGGCGCAGATCACCACCAGCTTCAATAAGCTTACTTAAGATGCGCCAATTACAGCTGTAGCATGCAGCATGCATTGGTGTAGAACCATTGAAGCTCCGTCTATTAAAAAAGAAATTAATGTCTTAAAACATAAAATACACTCGTTAGAACTAAATTTTTAGATTTTTTATGACTGGTTTAAGAGAAACGTGCGTTCAAAAAGTTCTCTATATCGATACCACACCTTTCCTGATTTTCCAAGTCTCAAAAGAAAGAATACTGTATATATGAAACAGGGGAGGGACAACACAGCTTTGATACTTAAGATCTGATAAATACAAATATTTCTATATGCTCTGAGAGGTGGAATAATAGAACAATAAGATGTTGGTTATTCCATGATCAAAAATATCAATTTATTGAGTTATTGGGTTTATGGAAATATCCTTTATGTAAATATGAAAATTCAAAACTCATATTTCTAATCAATTTTTGAAATAATTCTGAGATAAATCAAGATTCCACATATTATCGATATCACATTGATGAACTTGTCAGGCCTGTAGCCAGGATTTGCCAAGGGAGGGGGGGTCAGTTTTCAAAAATTTCCAGGGTGGTTCACATTTGACAATTTTGGCCCAAATATGGCTAAAATCACTTGAGAAGTGCTCAAAATGGTGAAAAACTGCAAGATTTAAAGGCCCCATGTAAAGTTTAAACCACTTTGGCTTATATTGTAGTCTTACCCAATGTTATCAAAGTGTGATATGTGAAACTTTTTTTTTTAATTTCAAAAAGTGGTTTTTGATAGACTTTTTGTTCCAACATTTGTGCATTTATTTAAAACCAACTTTTAGAGGTCACTCATATCTTCTAATTAGCCACAATTCATACCAATGCATAGCATACATCCTCCCATGTTTTTTGCCGAAAAAATTAAGAAAATCAGTTGATAAACAAGCGAGAAATGAAGTTATCAGTGCATGAAAATGGTTCTGAGAAAAATGCATTTCAAAATTTTAGTTCTCATAGAAACCAATGGTACAATGATATCCAAAACATAATTTATTCTTCCTTTTAACCTGGTTAGACAATCAACATTGGTTTTTTATGAAAGTCTAGCATATTTAGAAAAGATTGACATCGAAAAAAAAAATTCAATTTTTTCAAAAAGTTTTTGTTACCTTAGTGACATCACTAATGTTTCAAAATATTTTTGATAAGCTAAAACATTGAAGTGGCCCATTAAATATGACATTTTGTTATTGAAATAGTGTGTCTTTTGTTCAATCTTTGCATTGGTGTTAAAAATATAATCTTTTTTGAAATGCATTAAGAAATATTTGATGATTAAGAAATTTCAACTTTTTTTGAAAAATGGCGGGAAATTTGAATATTTGAGAAATGAAATGCTCACAACTTTTTTTTCAAAAAAAATTTTTTGTTCAAAAATCTCTAAAATCACTTTTTAAGTCCTGACAAATAGTAAATGAATGATAAAAAAATATTTTCAAACTTTAGACGGGGACTTTAAGAATTTTAGGCCAGGGGGATCACCTGAACCCTGCAAACCCCCCTCCCCCCCTGTCTACGGGCCTGCTAGTAAATAGTTGTAATCATTATGAACAATTGTTTCCTATCCCTTACTCATTTGGGTTAGCTCCAGCACGTAATAGTGTATCAATCATGCCCTCTTGATCCTCGTAGCATGCCACATACAATGGGGTCTGCCCTTCATTGTTCTGGTAATCAACCTTCAAACCTACAAAATTTACAGTATACATTATGTGTGTTATTTTTCATTTTGGGCCTAGTTCTGAAGACAGTAGCTAGTGGGCCCAAAATTTCAAAATTAGAGCACATCTTTTTGAAATAGGTCCAATATTTGTCAAATTATTTGTTGTCCAATAAGCTCATTCTTAAAAGTAGAGGTAAGATCTTGCAGAAATGATTCAAGACAACCTTAAAATCAAGACATATTTAACCACTGGACCAATGCCACAAATGAAGTAGTGTCATACCAGGCGTTCTCAAACCAGAAAGAGGGAAAATCGGACCAATAATTGCCCTACTCACGGGTTGTCTTGAAAGCCCATGCCCTACATAAAAGTTAAATATTTCGGGGCACTCTCATTGTCATACCAGAACCTAAAATTTAGGTCCATTGCCATAACAAATACTCCATGTGCATTGACCATCCTCGTCAAGGTTTATGTACAGCATACATTCAACTCCCAGAGCTCATTTGATCTAATTCTGCATTTGAGTTAATTACCTCTTTCAATGAGCTTTCTTAATTGTCTTTTGTGTCCTGTGATGACAGCCTTGTGCAGGTCATTTCCCGACATATCACCATGTTGTCTGTAAGATGATGGCATTTCAAACTGGAAAAACAATATTTTAATCAAAAGATGGCGTACACATATCATATATAAGTGAGAGAAGGGGACCTGTCATTCTTTTCTCTCACAACACAGTAATTTGGAATATGGCGCTTTATTGTATGATGTAAGTCTCAGACCCAAAGCCATGAACAGTCCTTGAACACTAATAAACTGGAAGAGATCACATTATAAGTAGAACCAGCTAAACCCAGTTGCAAATCACTAAGTAAAGTTCTTCATCAGGTGTTATATCATAATTTAGCTTCCCAGAAATTTTGGTAACTAATGTTGCAGAGTCAGATTCATTTTTAAGTGATAACCTAATTTGAACTATAACGCAGAACAACTCCTTGAGGTCCATGATACAGCAGGTAATCTGGGGGGCATGAGGTAACCATGTCAGAGGGGGATGTTTTGTCAAACTTAAGAAGATGTAAGCAAAGGAAACTACTAATACAGATTGAATTTTCATCTTAAATTCATTCAGTTATCCAACTTCATGATTTTGATTGCTCAGTTCTGTACACAAAATTCTCTATGGGTCCTAGGCTGAACACTCAGATGAATATGTTCCCATATCAATCTGTCAAATTTCAATGTGTTGGCCCTTACCAACCAAAATAATGCCCGAGAGCCATACCAAATGTCCAAATATAAGACCAATGCCATACCAAAGGGTAATAATAAGACCAAGGGCATTCACTGTCTAAAACCCCAGGAAGAAGGCAAATCTTTGAGGAAAATGATCCAAAACAACCTTAAATTAAGTATATGTGTAACAACTCAGTGGCGTAACCATGGTAGCCAGGATTTGACAGGAGGGGGTTCGAATATTTTCGGTAACATTTTTGTGAAGCCACCTAACGCTGAATTTGGTGAAAACTTTCAAAGGATTGGTATCGATATGGAGAACTGAATTCAACAATGTTTCTCTCTTAAACCAATTATTGAAAACATTCTGTGAAAAACACGGTCTTTTATGTAATGTTGACTGATTGACAACAATTTAATGCGAACATAATTTATATATATATAACTGTTTTTGTTAACATTTTTTGTTTTTTAGTGCAATACTCCTATTCGCGATAAGAGTTTGGGTGGTAATTTACATAAATATCTCCCATGATGCATCGCTTTGGAAGGGACAATTTTCATCAGCCTGCCGAACGAGTCGATTGCTCTGAACGTTTCTCAGCTTCTGTTGACGGAGCAACGGACAGATGGACGGACGCCTGGTCGATCCCATAAGCCAACTGTGTGAGCCAAAAACTAAGATAAACCTTTAATTTCATTAACAAGATACTTTTTTAAATCAACCAAACTTTACTTTGTATAATTACAATATCGAGAAACATAAACATGTTGTGTTTGTCATTTTGTTCTAATGAGGTTCGGATAGATGTTTCATTTCATTCCGAACATATGATACCAAGAACAAAAAAAGAAGTGTCCGATGTGTTTTCTAAAACAATATAGAGAAAAGTATATAATATATTTATTTCAAATTATATTGTTACCATTAAATTGACAATGTGTAAAATTTTTCAGAATTTTTTGATGACTGGTTTAAGAGAAACCAGAGACATATAAAACATATATGTCTCTAGAGAAACGTGTGTTCAAAAAGTTTGCCATATCGATACCCATCCTCATACCCAAAGTTATCTTGTTCCAACACCGTCCTCTTCCTTTCTGGTTAGAACGTAGAGATAGTCTTGGAACGAGATAAACCCAAAGTGGAAAAATCAGACCATTGCCATACCTCAAGTCATAATTTAGGGGGGGGGGAGCATTCTCATACCAGATCCTAAAAATAAAAATTTGGGTCCATTGCCATTCCAAATGTAAAAAAAATGGTACACATGTGCGCCGAGGATACCAATCAAGGTTTATATATAGCGAAACTCCCGGATGTGTTAATAAAAATGCTATTCAATTCCACATATGGGGGTCAGGACTCAGGACAACCCCCCCCCCCCCCTTGGCAATAGTGGGCTACAGAGTCTACTCTACAGGCTGCCAGGTACATACCACACAAATTTCATGACGCTTTACTCTCCTCACACTTCTCAAGCAAGTGAAGTTGGAACTCAACTGAACCTGAGAAACTCGATTTGAACCAGGGATTGGATTTCCGAACTCAACTGGAAAGGAGATTTAGATCTTATTCTAATCGTAAATGAAGTAAAATAATGAAAGGAAAAATTGGTCAAAGAAGAACAACGACTACCTGTGTCACTTGCAGTTTAATGAAGTGTATTATATTGTCGCAAGGTTACAAAATTGCACATAAATTCGCCAAAATATTCCTAAAAATGTTTTCTCACAATTTTCAAAATGGCGCTTTTTCTACATCATGACAAGAATGTGGCATTTAATTTTGGATTTTCAAATACAGCGGTGTTATCGGGCATAACTTAGTCTTAGCTTAGGCATTGATAAAATAAATATTTGGAAATGATTTGTTTAATTTTGCATACATTCTACTGATAATTATAATGAATTATATAGAGGTGCGTTAAATTTTCCAAACAATTCCCGTTCGGTGATTCAGTGCAAATATAATCAAGTATGGCTGTTGATTGAAAGAAGAATTCGTCCACTTATTTTATAAAAATACTCAGTAGTTTTAGTTTGGATTAAGTTTGAATATACATCAGTCTGTGTATGAGTATATAAGGAACACTTAGGAACAATGGGGATATTGAAAATCTTAGTTTTATTCAACTTACTGGCCTGTTTAGTTGGCCTTATTTTTGCTCAATCTGTTGAAAACACTGAAACGGTCCAGGATGATACAAGTACAACTCAAGTTAGACCGGTGGATCAGGGAATGCAAGTTATATACCTAATGCAGAACTTTTTCTTGGGGATTGTACAGCCAAAGACATTGGATGACATTACAACACTTATAGATTTAAATTCCATACTTAGTAAGTATTCATCCTGGTATTCATCATGAATTATTTTGGAGGGGTCAATTGTTAGCCTATATTCAATGATTCAAAACAAGGAAGTTATAAACCCCACCCTGTTATTACCTGGATCAGGTCTTTTTCTAAGAGATCAAAATAATTTAATATCGTAAGAATGCCTTACATTGTAACATCAGGAGAATTTATTGTCGGATAAAGATATACACGTTACAACTTTAGGCTGAGAACTGTCACGCTAATACATTTAAATTATGCGTATCAATAAGTACACATGTACTAAGCTGTATAACTAAGCGACATGTATAAAACCTACTGTTTAAATACCCTTTTGTGTCTAATGTATACATGTGAAATGGCAATATTAGGACTACGCCTGCATGAATTACAAACTGTATGATTGATTTTCATAATACAAGAACTCAAGAGTACTAGGAAATCAACTATAGATATATTATGAAAATAATATTAGCACATACTGAATATTACAGTTGTCTATTGAGTAAGCTTATTAGTACCCCGAGCATAGAGTTTAAGTTCTAGGGTCAACACTTTTATTTACAGTTTGGCAGCCCCACCCTCACTACCTGTTATTAATTAATTTAAACCTTTCACATGAACATCTTTCACCCAAACAGCAAGCAGAAATAAACTTTTTTCAACAAAGTTCATTTTAAGAAAATCCTCATTGCGATGACAAGCTCTGGTTGGCTTGGTGAGTTCTGAGGTTCTTTAAACTTAATAGTGAAGATAAAGCTATCTTTTAAGAAGCTTTAAGTCAAAATGAATGCAAATGGAACTGATTTGACTCATTGGAAATCAACAAGCCATAAAGGCAATCAATGTTTCCTTTTGGATACTAAATCCATTTTTCTATATTTGCACCACTGGTAATTATAGGTAATCTGGTAATGTGCTATGGTTGTTGCATTCATCTCATCCAATTTGTATAAAAGATTGGTAACTAGGCCTACCACATCTTGGGGAGCAGCATCTCATCGTTATATGTTTTATATTCCATATTTTACATTCAAAGACAGAGCTAAAACCCCTCCTTGGAGGAGTCCTGTGTTTTTTATGTGTACCTGTACGCAGACATACATGTTACAAGTACACACCAAAGCCTTTTGTTTGAATTGTAGACCAAACAGTCAAACGCCCAGAATTATATAAAAATGCATATACAAAGTTGTCTGAACCAGGAATCAAACCGACTAAGCGTTAATTGTAACGTTGGCTCTGACAATGAGCCCTAAACTAGGATTAATGATTGAATCATACATGATAGCTTAGTATACAAGATTTCATTCCCTATATGGAACTTAGAAGTATAATCATTGAGGCTCGCTATGTATTTCCTTTTCTTCATTAAATAGTGCTAAGAGTTAAGTATAAAGCATTAATTTTTTGTCCTTTAATACCCACTAATTGGAATACATGAGTAATGTTGATTCATTTCTCTATTTGTAAATATGCTTAGAAACTTCTAATTATTTAAAGTATTTGGTATTAAAGAACTTTGAATAGTTTGCTTTTAACATGGGCCCAGTGCTATACAGATTTGTATTAGTTCACTTGTAGAAATAAAAAAATGTGCAAGTAAATTATATACATGTGTACATGTATCATAAATGCCTTGATACAATGAAATTAACTTGTCTTGAATTATGTGAGGGACACAAAAATCCTTACATGAAAAATAGTACTAAAGATAGCGATGATTAAATTTACTTATTTTATTGATTTTCAATAAAAAAAGTGAAATTTTATTTTAAAAAAGTTGTTTTTTATTGCCAATTTAAGGTCATGTTAACATTTAGCCACAATCCGATAACTCTTCATGATCATTGCTATTATCTTAATTTCATTACTTAAAATATACAAAACAAAAATTGATATAATTTACTGTTCCTGATACTTTTCCACCTAACATACTTCCTAGTAAGACCCCTGTCATATTTCATTAAATAATCTATAAATACTTTACAAGCAATCTATACTTAGCAAGAGGAGCAAATTCCAGACAAGTTCAGAAATAAACAGACAAATAAACAAGAGAATTTCATTAAAATACATGATAACAGGCAAAACATATGAAAATCCAGGCAGAATTATGGAAATTGTATAATGTTAACATTGATAACAAATACAATCCGATCTAAACAAAATAAAAATTGATAAACTGGAGAAAATTTCATCTTGCTCATTAAACCCCCAGAATAAAAATAACTGACTCATCTGACCCTCTCGATACTTCCAGACTACAAATTGTATTAAGGATAACTGGTGCCAAATATTTTCGTATTTTTGGAAACCTAGGAAGTGACAGAAAAGTCATCATAACCTAAACAGATATTTTCATTTCATCCAAGGAGGATTAAAAACCATCCTAAGTCTGGGACTGTTTTGTGGTTCTGTATATTGCTGTAACAATGAAAAGACGGGAACAGTGGTTTATCCTACTTATTCAACCATTGCAAAACATTTTTGCTACTATTGAAACTCTAAAGGATGTCACCCTTGGTTTCTTCTCAATAGGGTTCGTTAAAAATATTAAGCAGACTTTTCACATGGTGCAATCAAGACTTGATTGTGAAAGAGAATTTTATACATCTTATTCTTGTGAAAAATCACTTATCCTTATAGATATAAACAAGTAAGGGGAGACATCAAAAGTTCGATGTCGGATCGGAAACTAAATAAATCTAGTTTTGACTCAGACCCCCCCCCCCCCCCTCCCCCAAAAACTAAACAACGTGAAAGTTGATCGCTTACTTCCGGTTTGAGAATTTGAAAAATAATTGCTAAACACGATCTAGTTTTTGTTAATTCCTATCGTAATTTGCGGCTTTTAACAACTATTGATAGAATAGAATCCATTGGAATGATCTTGACGAAGAAAGCATCAGGTAAAATCTTTATTTTTAAACCATTCCAAGGCATTCTGAGTTGAAATTGCCCAAAATTTGAAATGTTGAAATTTGTCGGATAGCAAACTGAAATGGGTTTGAACCCCCTCCCCCCTAACTAGATTTATTTAGTTTTCTATCCGACATCGAACTTTTGATGCCTCCCCTAAAGTTCAATAGGAATCACATAGTGAAACCTTCCATCAATCATTCAGTTTAAATAATAACTCATTTATGAGAAATTGTTTTTGTTGAACGCATGTATTTTGGAAAAATACTCCTTGTGTGGGGCTTGCATGGAGCAGAATTATTGTCCGAACCATCCGATTTTACCTGCGGTAACAGACTTTGGGAACTGGCTTTTCATGATCCGATATTTTTGGAATATATTGTTTTCTGTAAAGAACACGCGCCAACTTGTTAGGAGTGGGGTAAGACGGAACAATGGCTTTTTATTTAAGTATTAGTTGCTGCCGACAAGAAAATGGTTGTTGAGCAGAAAGATCACTTGATATATTTTCAAAAAAAGTTTATTCCAGTAACATCTTTTAAATAATTATTCAATAAAAAGCCATCATTCTGTCTCACCCCATGTTCCAACTTACCCCTCTCTCCCCTACAGCAAATGAAATAAAAAGAAATAGCTAATATAAATAAATAATTCATAAATTTTATATATTCCATACCTTTTTTAAAATAACTTATGAATATGAGACCAATATACCCAGTTAGTTGCTTTATAAGTTATACATGTAATAACATTAAGAACATTATGCCAACTGTTTCTGGCAGTTGAACAGTTTTATGAAAAATAAACATGATCTGTGTTAAGTTATTACTCTGTGTCATACCCTAGTTGCAGTTATTCTAACATTTATAACATTAATAATAAACCATGCAAACAGGTTGCAGTGCTCTCCCTCGTATTTTTTTGTTTTGAGGATTTATTACTTATTAGTGCAACATTTCAGTTTTTTGTAATTTTTTATGCAGCATTTTCGAATTTCCTTATTTTTATTGTAACATTTTAGGAGGCACACCTAATTGCATTGAGGGGCATTTTGATTTTATAAAATACATGGAGGTGCTGTGCCTCAGAGGTTCCAATGTGGGGAGAGCACTGAAATGGTTATCGTTGTTATATCTTAGTAAGCCAATTAGGCCTGAAATTCTGAAAGTTTGTTCTGAATTCTGAAGGCAAGTTCCGAAATCCTTTCCATTCTTGCCCGTCCTAGTTAGTAAGCTTTGCTATCATTCATTAGAGGGCGGCAATTCTCACAAAAAAGGTTCTCAGTTTGAACTGAAACATATTTCTCCTTGTGAATTTTGAGTTTGAACATACAATACCTCTTAGTCCTTATACAACTTGAGGTCTGATGAGTTTTACTTTGTTTAAAAACTAATCAATTTCTCTTTTTCATTGTTTCAGAGAGAAATTCAACATTTGGCACAGCAAATATACAACCGGTAAGTGAATCTTTAATTAATGCAAGTGAACTTACCAGCAACAATGCAACATCAATTATACAGGGGCATTGTGTCCCCTATGTGACTAACAATGTAATTTAGATAACAAATGGGAGATCTTCCACAAACTCTCAAAATGAAAGTCTGGATATTTTTTAAAACACATATTAAAATTCTCACATTGTACACTCCTGTATTCATGTATTTGTATATCAATACTTTAGGACTTCCAATTTCTCCCTAAAGTGTTTTTCACACATTAGTTTGCATGTTCATAAGACGAGAAATGCTCCCTTATGTAAGGGAAATTACCTGCTAGCTCCTATTACATTTAAAACAGAGGTAGTAATGATCACTGTATAATAGTCATGATGAGGTTACAATTGCCTGAAAGAAAACAACTAAGGCAAATGTTAAGTTGTAAATATCTTTCATTGTTAGTAACCTTTTTTCACTCAATTTCCATTCTGATACAGTATTTATCCCATCTTTTTATTTTGAAACTTTTCTAGAAATGAACTGTTTTAAGGCTGTGATCTCTTATATAAAACTCATGTTCTAATCAGAAACTCATGTTCTAATCAGAACATAGTCATATATTGAGAGTCCCAATACTGCCCCCTCTCCTGCTCCTCCATTCTCTGACTGTTAAGAGAGAGTGCAGGAGTACACGGGGCTTGTTGCAAGACTAGTGTAACCATCGGAGCGTTGGCATTATCTATACTTTTGATATCAGAAAGAACTTTTCAAGTAAATTGTTTGAAAAAATCACACCTGTGTACAGAGTCTAGTTAAAAACTACCCTGTGCCTTGTATATAGTCTATAGACTATATAACAGTTAGTAGCTCTGCCCCTACGACCTATACATGTCACAGCCCGGGTCATAATTCATTTAAACCTACGATGCTGACCTTTTCTCAACCAACCAGCGAGCTGGAATGAACTTGACCTAAGTTCATGCTCATTAACTATGCGATGATGTCAGAAGAAATGACCATAATATAGAAAGTTGTCCGTATTTTGATGACGAATTCTGATTTGTAAATGGAACGAGTGAAGACAAAGCTTTCTTTTAACAAGTGAAGCTAAACGTCAAACGAATGCAAATTTGCATATGTTTCGACTTTACTTCTAAGAAGGGTTATGGAAATCACTGCATGAGGTACTGTAGTACAAAAACAACAACCCAGTGATCTCCCCATGTCACTTTTACTGGGGGCTCCCCCTACTTGAAACCAAAGGCCCCCCAGTTGGCACCCAGTTTGAATCTGCACTTTAACTTCTGATTTGAAAAATGAGTGAAGTAAGCACCTACACTTAGATATTGTGAGCGTAGCGAGTGCTGATTTTTTCAGACTTGAAATTTTGCACCCAGTTGAAATTTATTTTTGGGGAGAACACTGCAACCTATATTGTGAATCCTAAGATGAAGCCCTGACACTCATGATTCATGTCATTTGGAAAGTGGAAGTTCATGCAAAGTGTAGCTCTGAATATGATGATATGTATCCTTGCGATCAAATTTCAAATTATGAAATTGGGAGAGATAGATAGTAGGAGGGGGGGGGGAGGATTCATGCAAGACTAAAGAAATAATGGCAGTACTTGAATAACATAACCCAGTCTGGAGTATCAGTTTTAAGTGCGCTTGAACATTGATCTAGTGTTCCAGGAAAAATATTTTTGAGGTTTCTGAGAAAGAAATTCATAAACATTTCTTAACTAGAAAATCCTCATCTTAGATCTTTAACAAAATTAGCTGGTTCAGTATGACCTTAACATGACCAAGTCTGATGAGAATCAATATCATTAGTTTGGTTAATAGCATTTTAATACAACATAAATACTCTGTAAAAATAACATGCAATATTGAATTAGTCACTCTTCAGCGGAATCTGAATTAGTGTCCTTCCTTGTTTCATTGATCGGTGTATGGTTTCACATTAGCCATGAAACATTACGAGAAAGTAATAATGATGATACGGCATCAGACAGGGATAAAAATGAAATGATGGAATTGTGCACCTGTCCAAACTTTAATCATACATATCAGGGCCTAGGGTCATACCCAGCAAATATCAAGGGGGGTGCAAATTTTGGGTTTGGGTATGGGGATCAACCCCAGAAGTCTTTTAAGATTTACATTATTATATTGTGCATTCTAAGCATTTCAGACTATAATTTGTAAATGTTTTTTTAAAAAATTTACAAAAGTGCTTTTTTGGTGGGGTGTGGGGGTGCACCCCCCCCCCCCCTGGCTACACCCATGGATTTGTCTAATTGTATATATTCCAGTTCAAATAACCAAAATGCTAAATTACATGCAAGAGTAATTGTAGACCCTGAGAGTAATTAGTAGCTGATTTAGTTGTAATTTGCACATTCTCTAATATCCATCCATCTTATGTTGTTATGTCACAAATAAATTCTACCTAGCAACGTATCAAATCCTATTACCCCTATGATGGTAATGATATTAAGCAATTCTTCTGCGTCAGAAATTTATTCTTCAGTTCAGAGAGTTTTTACAGCCCCAAGAAAATGCTAAATTGAAGTCACTGGTCTATTAATGATTATTGAATAAATCTAATTTGAGTCATGTTTTGTCAATGTATTTGAGACTGTATAGAATTCTTAAAACATTGTTTATGATAATTGAATCAAAGAAATTCTACCTCAGGGAGATACTTAGTTAATAGATACAGTAACTCAATACTAAGAGGAGTTAGAGATAAATGAAACCTACTGTGTTAAAAGAGCCTCAGTTGAACTCTATGAGGAAAGCTACCCTGAGCACATTAGCTAGTGTCCCATCCTCTGACTAAGACTGGTAATTTTAGTTTGATGTTTAAACCCTAGTCACATTTTCTCTACTGCAGCCATATGACAGCTAAAACCTGTTACAAATTGATATAGAAAACCCACATGATACTGCTCATCATTCTATTTTATGCTGCATATTTATCTTGATTTTGTGAAACTATGGCAACTGTACGGTGTGGTACGGTACGGTACAGCTCAAATCTGACTGAGGCATTAGCTAGTTAGAACTCTACACAGTCAAACTAATGTCATGCTGAGCAAGAACCAGCTCTGATTGGCTAAATCAAGTTTACCAGTAATTGGGAGAGTGAGAAAAAACGATTTTTTGTAAAGGGTATCAGAAAGTTACCTCATAGTCATATTCTTAAATCAACATTTATTTGAGGAGTTCAATAATTCTTCAGGCAAATCCCCATAGGCATTTCAGTTCATGATTTATTTTATTCCCCTTACCATAGATGTTTATGAATAACAGATGGTGCAACTATTTCCATATGAACATGTACAATGTAGCTCTTCCTCTCATATCATCTCTCTCACTCTGATATCCTTCAGGAAATATACCATATCTTTCCCTTGGTCCCTATGGCCACTCATGTAAATATGATATATTTCCTTTTAGGTATTTCCTTGGAATATGTCTATGAGATAACTTTCTGTCATGGGATTCAAAACATCCCATGACATTGACACTCTTCATACATATCTTTTTCTTCTTAGCATCACATCCCCCCCACATTCCCTTTCTATTTTTTGCTCTATGTTTGAAGCAGGTAACTTTAAATTTAGCAGATTATCAGATATTCTTTAAGGGCAATTTATCTGTTTTCCAGGTTGTACTACACTATATAGGCTATACAATATGTGCAGCAGTAGGGGTGCTATTCATTATCGTGATGCCGCTGGTTGGGATGATCATGTGTTGTTGTCGCTGCTGCTGCAGGCGATGTGGTGGCGACCCCAACCCCATGGAGTCCAAGCAGGCCATGTGTACCCGCGTTGTATGTGGGGTCCTTCTGTTTATATTCAACACCTTGCTGCTGTAAGTTTTACATATTTTATAAATGTTTAAGTATCACTGTTACCTTCAAGTCCTTGAGACTTCCCCCCCCCCCTTACGCATATTCCAAAAGACATGACGAAGCTCTCTTTTAAAAAATTAAAGAGTACATTCAAGGGTACATAATTCAATATCATACACTTTATTTTCATTTATTACTGAATCCTGAACTTCAATTCTTTATTTTGATTGTACATGTACATGTTTTTACATTTTGAGATATGGCATGTCTTGATGATATTCATGGCAGTAAGTTTTGCAAAAAACTTTGCTGTAGTTCAACATTGGCATAGTGGTCTTTGTATACATTTAAATTCATGAATTCAAAAAAACCATATAATAATTCTTTTCATTCACTCGATCAAAATATACCTTTATTGGTCATGTATTGTTAATAAAACTGTATTAAAACACATTTTTGGGATTAAGGCCAGACTCGTCATTTGGCATGCATAGAAATAACTAGGGATTATTTTATTGACTTTGTTAGTTGTACTGTAGTGTTGTTTAAATAGACTTACTTCTCTGAATATTTGTTTGATTTCTGTTTGTATAATTTATCATACAGTACACATAGCTAAAAGTCTTTCCCTGCTCTTTCCATGCTTTGGAAAGTTCTAATCCGTTTATGTATGAATAACTAGTTTTCCATGCCTTACCTTGAATCAGTGAATTAGAGCATATAAAGAACACAGTACTCCTTCAGGGAGAGGTTCCTGGATTTGCCTTTTTTGATGACATGCATTGAAGTATGGCCATAGGTATAAGAAATAGCCAAACAAAATACTGAATAGTCAAATACTAGTCTCTCATCAAGTATGTCCCCCCCCCCATCTTCCCAGATACTCATCTTTTCTTCACCTGTAGGGATAAAGGTAGGGGCAAGGAATTGCACATACAATACTTTTTATTGCAAAAATTGTGCTTCAATGTCAGCTCTCAATCTGTGCCATTTTATGAGTAAGTCCTTGAATTCCTAAGCATCTGTAACAAATGGCAAGTGGAGACATTCTGCGTGTTAATGCCGAACGTCTCTGCCTGTTATTTCTTACTTCAATTGAAGGCCACAAATTCTACATTTGACATTGTGTTGGAATCAAAAATCATTTGTTAAAGACAGAGGGTTAGTATGTTGAGCTATTTGCCTCAGGGTATCAGCCTATCAGGGTATAATTATACCTTATTTAACATTTCAATCTCTACCCTCATGACATTGCACATATTTATCAAACAGTTAAACATGAAAGTCTATACTTGATAAAAATACATGTACATTGTACAATGTAGTAATATAGTATTCACACATTCATATACTTGGTAATTACATACCATGCTACATCAGGCAGAACTTACATGAATATGCTATATCATGATTGTAGGGAAATCTTGCATCAACAAAGCTACAGTGTAACAAAGCTATCGTGTTAGTACCCCCCCCCCCATCTTACTCTCAATCAAACAGGTGAAGGAAATATGAACATAATTTGGGGGGGGGGGGGCAGAGAACAGAACAAGGTTATAAGTCACACATGTCTCGAATAAGAGTTTCAGTTCATTCTGTAAAGGTTCATGTATATTCCTATTTTTCTTGATCGGACATTTTATATTTGGGATGGTGTTATTGACTGTGAATTGAAAGGAAACCTCTATTTTATTTTCACTCATTGGTTATTGCTTCCTATACCCTGCGTGCAGAGTCTAGTTAAACTACACTCTGCCTAGTAGAGACTATATTACAGTTTAGTAGCCCCACCCCCACGACGGGTACCGGTGACAGTTTGGGTAATAAATCACTTTTGACCTACGCGCTGACCTTTCTTCCACCAATCAGCGAGCTTGAAGAAACATACGCCAAATGCGTTCTAATTAAATATGCGCGTGTCATTGGTCAATTCCGGGCTCAACGACGACGTCAGAAGGACTGACCATATATAGAACGTTGGTCAAATTTGGCCGACGAACACTGATTTGTGCGGTGAGTTCACTGGTTTATTTTAGTTTGAAAGAGTGAAGACGAAGCTCTCTTTTAAGAAGTGAAGTCAAACGAATGCAAAGGGTATGCTTCCTACCAAAACATGATGCAGTTTATCAAAATAACCAATGCATGGAAACTTTTAACGTCACATGCAGTTAGAGTCAACAAAAATTAGGAGATGTGTCAGTATCACTGCTTTTTATGACATGTGTTTTTTTTAAGTTCAGTCCAATAACATCCTAAAATGTTTTAAGCCATCTTGACATAACTATTTACTAGGCCTACCTATATATTTTTATAGTTACATTGGAAGTCTTACTATGTGGCTTTGACTTCTTTAGTATCATCTGCCATGTAAAGTAGCTATTCGTAACATATTTATGGCTTGTTAAAGATTCATAAAACTGTATATTGTTTTTATTAAAAGAATTGCACTACTATATTTTTGAGTTGATTGGATTCAATATTTTCATCATGCGAATGATAATGAAAATCAAAATTTCTCAACAAAATATTTGTTTCTACAGGTCATCAGATACAGCCTTTAAGTGCCTCTAAGTCTCAAAAATGCCTAAAATGTGACTTTTGGACAATTATACTATTAAACTTATCCTGCGTGAGTCTAGAGAGAAACTACAAAAGACGAAGCTCTCTTTTAAGAAACAAAGTCAAACAAATGCAAAGGATACAATAAACCGTACCTTCACGTTAGAAAATGGGAGTTTAGGTGATTTTTTGTCACCACCAAAAAGTGACATATTGTTATGGTCTCCGTTTTTTTTGTGATGGCAATTGGCGATCGGCGGTTGGAATCTGTAACAAATGGCGGTGACATTTTGCCTGATAATACCTTGTTAGATATTACAGAGTTAACTTTTAATTTGAATACAAACTGAATATTTGCAATAGTTATTTACCATACCCTGTGATCCCCCCTACACACCTCCCTACAATGTAGAGAAGGAGACTATTTTTGTCAAAAGCTGTATTTCTTTGCTGGTAGCGAACTGATTACTTTACACATGTATCAATATTGGCCTATTGAGTATTGCTATTATGGCCTGTTGAGTACTGCTATTACGGCCTGTTGAGTATTGCTATTATGGCCTATTGAGTACTGCTATTATGGCCTGTTGAATACTGCTATTATGGCCTGTTGAGTACTGCTATTATGGCCTGTTGAGTACTGCTATTATGGCCTATTGAGTACTGCTATTATGGCCTGTTGAATACTGCTATTATGGCCTGTTGAGTACTGCTATTATGGCCTGTTGAGTACTGCTATTATGGCCTGTTGAGTACTGCTATTATGGCCTGTTGAGTACTGCTATTACGGCCTGTTGAGTATTGCTATTATGGCCTATTGAGTACTGCTATTATGGCCTGTTGAATACTGCTATTATGGCCTGTTGAGTACTGCTATTATGGCCTGTTGAGTACTGCTATTATGGCCTGTTGAGTACTGCTATTATGTCCTGTTGAGTACTGCTATTATGTCCTGTTGAGTACTGCTATTATGCCCTGTTAAGTACTGCTATTTTGGCTTGTTGAGTAGTGCTATTATGGCCTGTTGAGTACTGCTATTATGCCCTCTTGAATACTGCTATTATGCCCTCTTGAGTACTGCTATTATGGCCTATTGAGTACTGCTATTATGCCCTCTTGAGTACTGCTATTACAACCTGTTGAGTAAATGACATCATTCACAATTGACATCAATTTATTTGTCCTTACAATATTGTAATAATGACTCATCATGATAATGGCAGATTGTTGTTATTTGTCATGTGTTTTATGGTAATTTAATTTGCTAAAATGTGAGTCAGTCGTGAGAAGGGCCCACATGCCCAAGTCAATGGTGCTTATGTAAGACTATGTATTATAACAAACAAATGAGTACAATGTAACCTGTAAAGTGGAACACCTCTGTAAGTGGAACACCTCTGTTAGTGGAACACTTTTCAGAGTCCCAAGGCTAAGTGACTTAATGTTAAATGAACCCCTATAAGAAGAATACCTCCCAAGTGGAACACTATTTTAAGTTACCAAAGGTGTTCCACTTGGACAGATTTCACTGTTTTTAGGATTTATTTAGTTGTGACTTACTAGATGAATACCTTTGTAGTTTATTGTGTCTGTGCTGTCTATATTGACCCATTTATGTTGACTGAAGGAATATACATTGAGTAAAACTGTTGATTCCAAACGCTACTCGGAAAAGCCATTAGTGGTGAAAATAGCAGGTGTTCACATTTCAAGGTTACTTTATAGGTCAAGGGGAGATTGAAAATTGGGACTAGGAGAAAGTGTTCATATGAAGCAGTGTTCGGATCTATATATTTTTTGATGTATGATTAACAGCATGGTTTCTTTCTAATCTTTGTTTTCTTTTTCGAAGAATTGCATTGAAAGCTCTCTATGAGCAAATGATTATTTCCTTGTTATCTTCAACAGACTGGAATCATAACATATCAGTTTACGAAAATATTTTTATTGATCTAACATTTAGCGATAATGTCAAAATATCATTATTCACTGACGTAAAAGGTTAATTTTGTTTTGGCAATGGATAAAGATGCTTACCTTGATCCTAGTTTCAACTAACAAACAGGTTAGTTAAAACAGGGAAGTAGTGAATACCGCTGTTTATCAGTCAGTTCTTATGCACAATTATTGCAACTTAAAAATTTCATTTTAATGTTTTTCATTTAAAAAAGAGATTAATAAAGGATAGAACTGTTTGAAATTTTGGTAGTATATGAACATTATAGTTTTTTGCCCCAACCTCCATGGCCCTGAGAGGATGAGGGGAGAATCCGAAATATGGCTTCGTTGTATTTTTGAGTAAATTGTAAGAATTGTACTATATCATATATTATATGATAATTCAAAATGGTCACCTTGATGTCGGAAATTAACACTTCAACATAGATGCGAGTGAATCCCTCTTAAAAGATATATGTGGCAAATTCTTGTTAGGAGCAGTACTATGTAATTATAATACCATACTCATTACTATGTAATTTGAGGAGATGGTTAATCCAAACTTAATCTATCAGAGCTAACATTGATATCCATTACCATATTAATCAAATATAGCATCCTAATTGATATTGTGATATCTAGAAAAAACACTGCATGAACATTTTTATCATTATTACACCATCCACCAATGGCGAGGACTGATTAGACTAAATACATTCATTATAGATGAAGTCACTACAATGTCAGTGTAGTAATATGCTATAGCATCAACCTCTATGTTAATATACACTGATGCATCACAATAGTGTTGAATACACAATGCATCTAACAGTCAGTATAAATCAATTAAGGCATGCATAGGTTGAGCTCTACTAAGCCCTGGATGTTGGCTGTCGGAGGCAAAATAAGATTTGTAAGGCATGTGAGTTAAAATGCTATCAAAGGATTTCATTTCTCAATTTGAATTAATATTTTTTTGTTAAACTTTTGTGAGGAAGTTTCCTTTTCTGCCTCATGCCTGACTTGCATCGATGCCTGACACCCATGCCTGACTATACTTGTGCCTGACTTTACCCATACTTGACAACACCCATGCCTGGCTATACCAATACCTATACTACACCCATGCTTGGTGACTAATGCTGGGGGGGTACTCCTTCATTCTACTTCTCATGTACTCTTTCATCCCTCCATTCCTACAAATACGTAGTGCCAGCCACAAGGGTGATAAGTTATTATTTAAGAGAAGATTTGTAGAGAAATATTCACTACTTTTTGCAGTCAAATTTATTTTTGCAATAACCTTTTGCAGGGGAGTAATTTGTTTCTTATTGCTTTCCAATTTATTTGCAGGGCCGGCATGGTATGTTGTTTTATGACAAATGAGTTAATTTACGAACAGTTAGGAAAATCTACTTCATCAGGATATCTCAGCGATGTGGATAGTTCACTTGGCTCTGTAAAAAGCTATATGACAGCATACGTAGATGTAAGTACGCATGCACTTAAGCATGCGCCAAGCCCTTGTGTAATAACCTTTGTGTAAGCGCATGTGCACTTCAGGTTGAGTCGAGCCTTTATGTTCTTTTGCCACCTCTTACAAACATTATTGCTTGATGCAATACTATCGTGCACCTAACAGAACCATAAAACCTTATTTTAACCATATGTTTGGACTTTTTAACCACTCCTATTATAAGAATGCTCTGTTAACCATCTTGATTCGGGAAGGTATTTAAATGGAATATCAAATCTAGCTTGCAGTTTTGGACCCCCTTATAGATCTGATTCTGATTGTGAAAATGTAATGTAATATAAAGGTTCTGGTTTACTGAATTTTGTGCCATTGGTTTGTAAATCATGTCATCCTTGTTTCATAACATAACTTACAACAATACAACTTTAACTTTTAACAAAAAGTTAACATCACTGCTACTCCAGCACATCTAAATCGCAACAGAAAAAATATGAGATGCCAGATTAGTAAAAATCTTGAACGTTTATTTCATTGAGCTCTCCATAAAAACCATCTTGAAGTTAGACATAGTATGGCATTTATATCTTTATTTGTCAGAAACAATTCACCAATAACTTTTTCATTTTATTCATTTTGAATGACATGAAGTTTTACACATACTGTACTTTTGAATGGTTTTCTTTGAGTACTAAAACTTGAAAGTGAAAAGAGTTCTACTAGACCTTTTGTATATTGGTATATGAAAAAAGTTAGTTTGAAATCTTTAGTTTGTAATGACCTGAACTCTTTAATAATATCATATATTTCAATAATGGGTGTGATATATTTATTATAAGTGAAAATATTATTTACATATCTTTCACAAAGCTATAAAATATGTATCCCCCTGGCTGAAAATTCTTTCAAAATTATGCAGTTTTTCACCTAACCTTTAAGCCCCATCATGATAAACCATGACATCCCAAATATTCTCAGCCCTGAGATGTTTCAGGTGAAACAGAAAGATCCTATGAGTATCAGAATGTTTAAGCCCTTTAATTTAAAAAAACTGACCTTCTTGGTAAAAGCTGACAATGGACCTGTGTAGATTAGCTAAACTTGATTTGATTAATTTAATTTCTCCTAATGTTATACATTCATATATTTTTCAGGAATTAGACTCAACTATACTGGGAGGGTACGACACTACTAGGAATACAATCTTTGCAAGACTTGACAGTAAGTTCAAATAGCCTTTACAATTCTAACATCTGATTTTGAGGCTTTAATATTGGCTTGGAAAGTAGTCATGATTTTTTGTAAAGGCACTTTTAGTGCCATAATAGACTAGATGCGAGTAGAAATAACCTTGATTTACGTTATTAAACATTCAAAATTCACACAAAGTGATGTCATATTTGAAATCTACATGTATAAGTACATCTAGAAATATGGGTTCGAAAATTGTTTATTAACTTTGAAAATTTTTTTTTTTTTGAAAATGTGACTTCTAGTTCGGGTTGATTCCCCATAGGCATGTTACAAAATCACAAAAAGTGAAATATCTTTTCTTGTATTGGACAGATAACATTTTCTTTACTGGAGATATTTTAATTTGCATGACTATTAGATACATACGGGTTATATGAAAATTGAACCACTAAAACAGAACTCCTGGTGGTTAAACTGGTAACTACCTACTCGCATCTGTGTTATTTGTGCCAGATTATCTAGTCTCTATAGGTAATGAGAAATCTTGTCACTCTAGGTAGTGAAGATGTTATGTATGGGTAAAGTGATGTCTGCAATTTTTTTACTTTGACCTCTTTTGGAAAATACTAAAACCAATGACCCTATGATAGAAATGTCACTTTTTGGGCCCTGGGTTTGAACCCAAGATTTAGTTCTTAATTCTGACAGGAATTTTGGGCTCACTTGAGGATAAATCTGGGGGGGCACTGATGATTAGTTGTCATGATATTTCATAGTCAGTACTATTACCATGTTAATGTGATGTATATGTGTATTCAGGACTCCCAGCAGAGGCTAAGGATGACCTAGGAGGGATTACAAATGCTACAGAATTACTACAATCTGCGACTGCCCTCTCTGAGAGTAAGTAATCTTAATAAAATTTCTAAAGGCAGGGTCAAAATTCTCATTTCTTTTTAATGAAAGATATTTCCAATTTTTAATTTGAAAGCTCTCATTTAGGACTTTGAAAAGGTTGAAAGGTGTGCTTTTCAAATTCCCGACGATGGATATATCAATGAATGGTGTGGGATATGAACAATAAATAAAAGTAGTTTTAGAACTAAGTTCAAAACCATAAAATGTATGTTATGAAAAAATTATCCGTTCTCAGCTCTTGAAAATATGAACAATAAAATAAAAGTAAATTCAACACCATTAAATGTATGTTATACAAGAATTATCTCTTCTTTAGAAATGTACTGTAAAATAAAAGTAAATTCAAACATAAGTTCAAAACCATTGAATGTACATATGTTATACATACATTTCATCACTTCTGTAGGAACATCACTTATCATAGAAGACCTTGACACCGTAAATACTACAACAAAGGCCTTAGTAACCACAACAAACCGGTTGTCCAGTGAGTTGACATCAGTGAAGACAGATACGACAAGTAGTATTAGTGGATGTAGCACACAATCCTGTAATGATATAAGAACCAAACTGAGCAATCTTGATGTTCAAGTTGACTACTCTACAGTAAGCATTTCAAATTGATCGTTGAAAATGAGGGTGATCAGAGAAAGAATTAAAGAAATTTATGAGCACTTTATGATCACCCCTTGTATTTAGTGCAGTGTTTATTTCTTTGTGATGTAAATCTCCAATGGAATCTAGTATATGATAATCACAAATTGCTGAAACATTGAAACAGTTGCAAAAGATGAGGAACTTACATTTTGCCTGAAGTTTATGAAATCCCTGTTAAATGTTTCCTAAAGTTTTTTAACATTGACACTTTTTATCTTAAAGGTTGACAGTGTGGAGTCTGTTATTGGAGCTATTAGGGGTGTTCTTCAACAAAACTTCACATCATTGATCAAACAGGTATGCAAATATTATATTCTCTTGAATACATTTAGTCACATTGTATTTACATGGGATCCCAGAAACTCTCAAATCTATGTGCTATCAACCCGATTTTGTGAGTGTTTTATACCATATTACTGATCATCAAATATTGAGTATTATTCCATAGTTAGCATGATATTCATAGGATAACATATGGAAATAAAAACGGTATTTTTGTAATCAGTGGTAAAATATGATATTTTTGACAAATTTTCACTTAACCATAGCATATGGTTTTTTAGCCATGACATACGACGTCGTATGCTATGGTTTATGGATTTTTGCTACTTCAGACTCAAAACGAGGCTTAGTGTAAACATCGCTGGATCGTTTGGAAAATTCGAAATAAATCACTTAATTTCCGACGATTCTGATGATGACTTTAACTATGGAATAAAAAGAACATCCTATGATTTACTCGTGATGTGATTTTAATCCACTCATGGATATTGATATCTGCACTCTCTCGCTACGCTCGCTCGTGCAGATATCATATCCATTCGTGGATAAAAATCATATCACTCATAAATCATAGGATATCCTCTATTTATTCCATAATACTACTGTTTTCCCAGGGAAATATGAAGGAATAAAAATCGTATTGAATCGTATTACATGAAAAAATCGTATTGTCCCCGGGAAGAAAATCGTATTGGAGCGTATTACATGAAAAAATCGTATTGTCCCCGGGAAAAAAATCGTATTGGAAAATATTAACCTATTTTTGGTTTTCCTGTTATTTTTAACCTTAGCTAATTGATAAAAGCATTTTCAAAATGTGACATTTTAGAGGAATGTATTATGGAATAAATAGGTTATTTCTGGTCGGGATTGAATATGGGTTTCATTCCTCGGAAAATATGATATTGACCTTGGGAAATATGATATTGACACTCGGTCGCTGCGCTCCCTCGGTCAATATCATATCACCCTTCGGTCAATATCATATTGTCCCTCGGAATAAAACCCATATTCAATCCCTCCCAGTAAATAACCTATATATGTTTTCAATTAGACATAGGTATATGATGTTCAGTCCTGGAAACTGAAGTTCAATATGGTCTGACCCCTCCCCCCTCCCTCATACAACAAAATTAAAATTGTTGATTTTTCTTTCATTTGAATATTAAAAAATCATCACTCTTCGCTAACGAAACCATTATCCCCCCAAGGAAACTATCTTTGTTATTCCAAAACTGTTGATAATTGAGCATCCATTACATTATTTGCATTTAAATATCCTAAAACCCTATATTAAATTGATTCGCAAATGAGAATTATAAAAATATGATATTTACACAGCAAGTTCATTTACCCCTCTGTAAAATATCCTAACATCTTGTAAAGTCTTGTGGACCAATACATTTCTTCAGAATATAGCTCATTTATTTGAAACTTTTTAATTATTTATTCAAGGGACAAGACAGCTTTGATTCAATTGTAGCAGAAGTAGAGACAAAGGCAAATACAGCCATAAATGGTGAGTCATATGTAAAACAAAGGGCAGGATTTAAGAATACACTTAAATATAGAAAGAAATATATTTTAAATTTTACAGAATACTTTAAAAGGCTAAGACTTGAACTGTGAACTGTGACACCCTTCAAGCATATTCTGCAAAATCTTTTCACAACACAAATTTTTCTTCACATTAAAACTTCACATTAAAAATTGCTTCCCTAATCTGTAGCCTTGTACTTATATACAGAGAGTTTGTTTAATCTGTCCGAGAGTCTGTTAATGGAGCAATTATAGGAGTTTGGCACCAAGGCTCTTTAATCAGGGTTTCTATGCTTTAATGAATGTTTTTATAATCAAGATACCACAAACATATATTAATGTATTTTTTGTTACAGAAAGTAAAGTGCAGGCAAATGATATAAGAGTTGAGGTTGTAAATGCGTTAGACACCGTGCGATCTTTTATTACACCAGCTGATGGGCAGGTAACTGTATATTTTATTTATATAGATGCATATTTACTACTCCAGTACAGAAAATAAATTTTATAATCGACACTTTTCTCACTGTTACTATAAACTTCCTGAACAATGGATGTTTTTTTCATACAAGAAATTAGAATTTTAAATACGAATAATACGCTTAAAAATGCTGAAAACCAATTAATTTGTGTTCATTGTTATTTATTTTTAGCCTGCCTTGATAGATATCGATGCTTATAGAGCAAATATCAGCGCTATAAATGCAGATGTTACCCAATATGGTCAATACAGGTGGTACGCGGGGTTAGGACTCGGGGCTATTGTAGCTCTCATCATCCTATTTTACTATCTCGGCCTTGCAGTTGGATTTTGTGGGGACGCTAAGTACCAGGACTCCAAAACCTGCGATCGTAATATTGGTGGTAATTTGATGATTGCGTAAGTAGTTTACATTTTTCTCTTGTTTTTTATTTTTCTGTATTTTATTTTTGTGTTGTTCTCTTTTATTTTTATCTTCCTTCCATTATCTTCTTTCTGATATGCCTCCACCACAAGTTTTTTTGTGGATGGTGTTCGTTGGTTGGTGTCTGTAACAAATGGCAGGTGATGACATTTTGCATGTTAAGGAATTGTTTTATTTTTTTATCATCCTTTTGTTATCTTCCCTCTGTTATATTTCATTATCATCCTTTTGTCATCTTCCCTCTGTTATCTTTCATTATCATCATTTTGTCATCTTCCCTCTGTTATATTTCATTATCATCCTTTTGTTATCTTCCTTCTGTTATATTTCATTATCATCCTTTTTATCTTTTATTATCATGCTTTTGTTATCTTCCTATTGTTATCCTTTATCGTTCATCAATATTATCTTTTGTTATCAAATTCTTGTCTTTTTTTTATTATCTGGTAATACTATATGTAATGTGAAATATACTGTAATTAGCAATAATATATCAAATTGATTAATGAGTAGTATACATATAAATCCCTTAAATATACATTAATTGATTTAACTTTCAGGGGAGTTGCCTTTACATTCCTATTCAGTTGGCTTCTCATGCTTGTCACAATGCTTCTCTTCCTACCAGGCGGCATTCTGAAAACAGAAGTATGTAGAAACATCTACCCCATCGAGAATGAAGCAGGAATGAAGGTGAGTGACATCTATTAATGAAATGATATACCCAAACATTGAGTCAAATCAACCCACAGCCAGGATAAACAATAGTTAACTCTGCTCATAGCCAACTTATTCAGTATTAAACTTTTCCAATATTCAACTTGACCAATAGTCAACTCAACTTCATAGTAAAATCAACCAATAGCCTATTCAATCCATAGTCAACTTAACCAATAGTCTACTTAACTCAACTTCTGGTCAACTCAATCCACAGTCAACTTAACCAAGAGTCTACTTAAATCGACTTATGGTCAACTCAATTCATAGTCAACTTGACCCATAGTCAACTCAATCCATAGTCAATTTAATCCACAAATGACTCATAGTCAAGTTAATCAATAGTCACTCAACACAGTCAGCTCAGCCAAGATGACCTGTTAGAGTGTACTTTACATTGAAGACCATAGTGAAATATTTTAAATCACATAATGTTTTACATTGCAGCTGCTTACAGATATTATCAAAACCCAAGTGAATACAACCGTGAACATATCTGGAATCATGTGAGTATCATGTTCATGTATATGTAGTATTATGTAGGATGATTTTTTACTGAAATGATGAATTCTGCATGATAGATAACTCATATATTGACAAGTAAATGACAAAATGTCACATTGACCTCAAATTCATTTTTTGGGTAGTTGGACTAAAATTCAGGATATGGCAACTTACTTTTACAGAAATATGAACTATATTATTGTTTATAATTTCAAAAAGCTCAATATCAATAGTAATAGCTACAAACCTAGTACATATATCGTTTGATTATATCATATTGGATTATTGCATTTCATGCATCATTTATTTATTATATATAATGTTTTTTTTGTAGATCTAATTGTAAGGATAATATGGCCATATATAAAGCTGCAGATTTGGAGAGTCAGGTTGACATTGCGCCATATCTTGATATAAATGTAAGTGAAGAACATTGTGTTAACATTCTGTGCTATATGTACAGGGTGGTTCAAAAAAGTTGAATGCATGCACCATATCTTGATATAAATGTAAGTAAAGACAATTGTGTTAACATACTGTGCTATATGTACAGGGTGGTTCAAAAAAGTTGAATACATGCACCATATCTTGATATAAATGTAAGTGAAGAACATTGTGTTAACATTCTGTGCTATATGTACAGGGTGGTTCAAAAAAGTTGAATGCATGCACCATATCTTGATATAAATGTAAGTAAAGACAATTGTGTTAACATACTGTGCTATATGTACAGGGTGGTTCAAAAAAGTTGAATACATGCACCATATCTTGATATAAATGTAAGTGAAGAACATTGTGTTAACATTCTGTGCTATATGTACAGGGTGGTTCAAAAAAGTTGAATGCATGCTCCATATCTTGATATAAATGTAAGTAAAGACAATTGTGTTAACATACTGTGCTATATGTACAGGGTGGTTCAAAAAAGTTGAATACATGCACCATATCTTGATATAAATGTAAGTAAAGAACATTGTGTTAACATACTGTGCTATATGTACAGGGTGGTTCAAAAAAGTTGAATACATGCACCATATCTTGATATAAATGTAAGTAAAGAACATTGTGTTAACATACTGTGCTATATGTACAGGGTGGTTCAAAAAAGTTGAATACATGCACCATATCTTGATATAAATGTAAGTAAAGAACATTGTGTTAACATACTGTGCTATATGTACAGGGTGGTTCAAAAAAGTTGAATACATGCACCATATCTTGATATAAATGTAAGTAAAGAACATTGTGTTAACATACTGTGCTATATGTACAGGGTGGTTCAAAAAAGTTGAATACATGTACCATATCTTGATATAAATGTAAGTGAAGAACATTGTGTTAACATACTGTGCTATATGTACAGGGTGGTTCAAAAAAGTTGAATACATGTACCATATCTTGATATAAATGTAAGTAAAGAACATTGTGTTAACATACTGTGCTATATGTACAGGGTGGTTCAAAAAAGTTGAATACATGCACCATATCTTGATATAAATGTAAGTGAAGAACATTGTGTTAACATACTGTGCTATATGTACAGGGTGGTTCAAAAAAGTTGAATACATGCACCATATCTTGATATAAATGTAAGTAAAGAACATTGTGTTAACATACTGTGCTGCTGTATCTACTGGGTGGTCCAAAAAATTAAATACATGTTCATACAGAAAATATTTCAGTTTGGTGAATTGTGTACATTAAAACCTGTCTATGTGGAACACTTTTGGTTCTTTGAGTTGGTCTTGGGACTCTGAAATATTTTCCACTTACAGAGATGTTTTCACTTCTAGAGGTGTTCCACTTTTCTGGTTTCATTGTTTCTACTCTTACATTTAAAGGTGCAGTCCACCATATTAATGCACTAAATGGTTTATGATAGGACACTATTCTTGTGAATATTTGGTTATTTAAATAAATCATAAGAATAATAACCATTTTATTTGTAGCAGTTTTAAAATGACCTAAAAACTCCCATGTTGATAAATTTAACGATTATATTTTATTATTTTGGAAATTGAAATTAACTTTTTTGCATCCCAAAACTCTAATTATGAAATATAGAGATATTTTCAATTCAATAATTAAAAACGTACATTTTATTTTCCAGTCGCAAATCTACCAAGATATGCTTAGCCAGATAGATAAGATCCATGATGTATCCATCGACCTATCTAACGTTAATATCATCAGCAATGATGCAAGAACTGAACTCCAGAATCTAGGAAATTCCGGTGTTGGCAATATTGATTTTGATGACTTTAGAGCGGAGGTAAGATGAATTTCAAATTTAATTTATTATTCCAAGAAATATATAGTTTTGAAAATTTTATTTGAAAGAAACATTACCTGTACTTAATAAGTATTATATCTTATGGAGCTTTGGAATCCTAAGTTGACCATATTTTGTTATATCATTTAAATGCCATTCTATGAAAGTAGGAAAAATTGGGATGTTCAATATAATAGGCTGGGCATGACATTTTTAAAGCATGTTGCTATAGTCTCCAACTTTTTGTGGAAGGTGTTTGGCCTTTGGCCGTTGGTACTCAGCGGTTGGCGTAAGCATTGGCGTAAGCATTGGCGTAGACTTATGTTTCTTCCATGTCAACATTGTGTGTACATTGACATATGAAGGTTAACTCAATTTGTTAAATAATTTTTATCCCATCGAACGAAGTTCGGAGGGATATAGGGAACGCCTCCGTCCGTCTGTCCGTACGTACGTCCGTCCGTACGTACGTCCGTCCGTCCGTCCGGGCAATAACTCAAATACCGTAGGCCTGATTTTGTTCATATTTTGTACACATATACCCTATGGGGGTAGGAGTTCTGCTCGAAAGCCGATTTTCAAAATGGCCGCTCATTTCAAAATGGCGGCCATTTTAGTGCCGATTTTACAGTAATTTAGGTGCAATATGTAAAACTGTAATAGCAATATGTTTTTAGTGTAAAAAAATTATAAAGGACATTAACAAAGCTACAAATGTAGATATTGAAAAACCACATGGCAGCCATCTTGAAAAATGGCGGCCTTTACTCGTTATTTTACGATTTTTGCTGTAACTCGAAAAGTAGTGGAGCGATTTTGTTCATATTTGGTATGTGAATACTATGAACATTGCACATTGTCTAAAGACACTTTTGGTAGAAGGCGGCCATTTTGAAAAATGGCCGCCATTTTAACGTATTTTACTATAACTCGAAAAGTAGTGGAGCGATTTTTTCATATTTGGTATGTGAATACTATAAGCATGGCACACGGTCCTATGACACTTTTGGTACAAGGTGGCCATTTTGAAAAAAAATTTTGAAAAATGGCCGCCATTTTAACGTATTTTACTATAACTCGAAAAGTAGTGGAGCGATTTTGTTCATATTTGATATGTGAATACTATAAGCATGGCACACTGTCCTATGACACTTTTGGTAGAAGGTGTCCATTTTGAAAAATGGCCGCCTTTTTAACGTATTTTACTATAACTCGAAAAGTAGTGGAGCGATTTTGTTTATATTTGGTATGTGAATACTAAAAGCATGGCACACTGTCTAATGACACTTTAGGTAGTAGGCGGCCATTTTGAAAAATGGCCACCATTTTTACGTTTTTTACTATAACTTGAAAAGTAGTGAAGCGATTTTGCTCATATTTGATATGTGAATACTCTAAGCATGGCACATTGTCTAATAAAACTTTGGGGTGTAGTCGTCCATTTTGAAAAATGGCCACCATTTTTATGTGTGTTATTTTACAAGTACATGTGTGCGATTTTTCAAAAATTTTATAGGTGGCTACTTAAAAGCATATTATTTCTTCTGATGACAACTTGGCTAGTGAGCAACCATTTTGAAAATGGTGGCCTTTCTGGTGTGTCTTTATGATATTTGCTGTATATTTCGTTTGTAAAAATGCCAGCCATTTCTGTTCGATGGGATTCGCTACGCTTTGGCGTTGCCGTTGTTCTGGTTTATTATGTATATAATATTTGTTTTTTTGCAGTTGAATAAGTCATTCACAAGTGTTGACCTTGGAGTTCTTATAAATGACCTTGAAAGCCTCGCTACAGCTATAGAGGGGGTAAGCAATATGTTTAAAGCTACATATTAAATCTTTCACTAAGCATCCTGAGGATATGTCATGGAAGAATATTGGAAGATGTTATATTATTATGTGATATACTACTTATAAGGAATCTGTTGCGTGTAGTGAAGATGGATACAGTAGTCAGATGAAATTAAAAGATAAATCAAAATGCTTTTGGTTGTGTTAAAATGAGATCTAGATTCCTTACGTGTATTCACTGCCATTGAGAAAATTGAGTTATGAACTTCAATTGAATTTAATTGTATTTTATTGTAGAGTGATCCAGCTACAGCAAGTGCATTGAGAACACAGGCTGGTAGACTGCGAGACATCAATGCAACCACTGTGGCAGAAATGAACACATTAACGGTACAGCACAGTTCAATAAACATGTTTTATGAGTAGGGATATCTTAAAAGTTGCACACTAAATTCTAAAGATTCACTCACGCTAGAGCTGCTATATCACCAAAACACTCATTTCTAAATGAAAAAAATGGTATTATCTCATGCTATTTACCAAAATATTTAGATATATCTCAAACCAACATTTTATAGAGAGTCAAGGTTACCAATATCGCTTGGCCCCGGGTTCGATTCCCGGTTCAGACAAGTTTGTTTGTGCGTTATGTAATTCTGGGTGTTTGACTGAGTGGTTCACGACTCATATAAAAGGCTGTGGTGTGTACCTGTATGTCTGTGTACCTGTGCACATAAAAAAACACAGGGCTCCTCCAAGGAGGGGTTTCTGGCTCTATCTTCAAGTGTAAAATACGTAAATACGGAATATACCAATGAGGTATTGCTCGCCAAATATGGCGGTAACCAAGATATAATAATAGTTAGGCTATTAATATACAATGATGAAATATATGTAACTTACTTTTACAGGTTGATTTACAAAAAGCGATTGATGATTTGGAGAAAGATGTTGACCTCCAGGTTAGTAAAATAATATTTTGTTATTCTTTAAAAAACAGAATTATTTTAATTTACCTTATAGTATGGTGGACAACTGTAGATAGGCAAAAATGTATAAATTTTCTTTTAATTAAATAGATGAGAAAATGCGACATCTGTAGCTTACATCATTGATTCTTTCTTTGCTTAATTTCATATTTTGTCAGATCTTTATGGTTTTAAAAGCTGCTGCACCATTTAAAGGTTTGTTTGAGATCTACTCCTTTCCGCTAGGGATGAAATAAAATTGGTCTGTCAAATTCCCTAGCCTAGGAGCAACCTAGTGAGTCACTTTTCCCACCCTGGGAGCAGTGATAGCTGGTCAAATATAGTCAAAATTCAAATTACCTGGGATATGCATTTCAAAGTCCCTGTCTCGAGGTGAAGAACTTTGTTAAAATCTCACCCCTAGGACAATTCCTTGTGTAATATTCTCAATCCCCCCATGTAGGTAGGTCTCATACAAACCTTTGATAGTGCATTAATGTCGTGAATTTGAATATAGACTTGAATAGATTTACATGTATATCTAGGGTAACCATTTCTAGAATTTAAATAATATATATTTCTTTCTGTATATTCTTTTCATATTCAGTTAGAAGTAAGTTTTCACCTGCGCTTAATCTGTAAATGTTGTGCTGAGCATTTAAAGGTAGAATCAGATTACAATTAATGATAAATTGTGTTATTTTTCTGTAACATATCAAAAAATGTGGTTATTGCCATTAAAAGCAAATATTAAAATCAGTAAAAAGGGTATGAACTTTTGAAATTTTAAGAAGAAAAGAAATAACAATAACCATGACAACAATTTCTGGAATTGAGATGCATTTTGAAAAAAAAAGTAAAAAAAAAACATCTTTGATTCTACCTTTAATACAGTGGCAATATTTTTACTTATTTCTCTGCAAAGAGACCTTTAAGGATAAAATGGTTCACTTTCTAAGCATTTTTTTAGAACACCATTTAGTCTTTAACCAGTCCTTAACCCATTCAGATATCACCATTTCAAATACCTAAAGTGGCCCTACCACTAACTAGATTTAAAAAGTATTATAGCTTTTATATCTGTGTTAGAGGTTTTGTCACCTTAATTATTTTGGAAATTTTGGTTGCACCTCTAAAAATAGGAAACTCAAAATATGCTTGGAAAACACTTAACTCAATTTAGGAAACACTTATAAACAGTGAACACCAAAACTCTACTTTTTTTTAGTTTTGTATTATTTTCCTGAAATCACCCAAAATTAGCCTCATGGTAACCAATCAACAGAGAGAAAAATGGAAAATACCAAACAACACAATCTAACTAACCCGTATCTATGTCTCTCATTTGCTTTGTCAATTTTAAAGCAAATTAGATTTCTCAACCTTCATTGGTCTGTCTTATATTTCATATCTCTTCATTTGCATGTTTAATTCCAGAACGGTGTTTCTATTGCTATTCAGGTATATTGTAATGTAGTGTATCAAAGCATGGTCAAAACATATAAATGTACTGCTACCTTTTAGAACCCCGTCATTTCAACCATAATTACATAAAGGTTCAGACCCATCGTGAGATATCACAGCCTTCTCTCAGTTTCCTTCTAGAAAATTCTAGAACATTGTGCATAGCAGAGATGGTCTGAGTATCAGAATGGGTCAGACCTATTCAAATGCTAGGAGAACCGGTCAGTAAGCTATGTGAATTGACGTATGTTTAGAGGGTGGAGGACTACTGGAGGTATTCTCACGGGGCTTCATTAGAATTGTTAACAACAGGCAGGCTTGACTTTAACATGGAAACAATTACAGATTTCTCAAATTCTCAGATTTGGTCAAAATACTGGAGAAAGTTTGCCTGTTGCTAAGGAAACCTCCACATCTGCATGTAGCATTTGTATCCATCTGAACCTTAATTCCTAACACCCAGAAATCACTAAAATATTAAGAATGCAAAAGGTTGGTGTTAATTTCGTTTTAGTCATGCGTCTTAGGTTGAATATTTATTTGACCCTCAATCAGCTTGTTAAGCCTTGAATGTCTGATTGGAGGTAAATTAGGATATTTATAACATGCATGAATTGTAATTGTAGTCATTATTTTACATAGGACTATTCATAATAGAATACTAGGTGCATGTATGTAGTGTGTATTTACTCAGTTTTGCAACAGGACGTGATGGAACTATGACCAAGTTGAATCCTATAAATCCGCTTTCAAGTACTGAATTATAGCGTGTTAATAGACCAAATCTAGGTGCCAGGTCAACATTTTACTGTATGGGAATTGAAAGGCTGGGGAGATTTTGAAAAAATTGGGAGTTCTATTTTTTTATGTCACCACTAGAAGTGATGATCTCTTAGTCTCCAACTTTTTGTGGATGGTGGTTGGTGTTTGGCAGTCAGTGTCTGTAACAAATGACAGGTGGTGACATTTTGCATGTTAATGCCTTTTCAGTTATGTCAAGGTTAAATGTACAGTCCTTGCAAACCCTCTGTTCATAATATTGCTTATTCATACCTCTATTCCAAGTTAAGTACAGTAGTATGTACGTTAACATCATATACTTGCTTGCCAATTAGGAAATCCAGAATGTGTTATTAGTCATTGTATCGCATCCCTCTGAGATTTCAATTAATGCGTTAAATACCATGTCTGTACAAAGCTTTTTGTCAAAATGTTTTGTAATGAAGCAATTTAACGATGCTGTGTAACAAATACCCCTTTCGATGAAATAAGATGTCAGTATGGGTCAATGAATTGTTTCATGTTAGAGTGAAACATAGATGGAGTTGCAAAAATTGATGTTTAATCGAAATATTTTATCTACATATATGTACTTTGAGTTAAAGCCATATAATGTCTAATATTATGTAGTTCAATCTTGAAATCCTGTAGTTTATTGTGAGGAAAAGTATCAACTGTTGGAAGGTCTTCACAATTTTAAGTAATTATTTCAATGGGAAAGTAAAATTTGCTTTTTGAGTGGGGGTTTGAATAATTTCTTAATTTTGTTAATGTTCTGTACCTTATATCCTAAGTTAGGTGAAGTTTATAAATTTAAGAATAAAGATAAAATATGTTGGACTCTACTGTATTATCATAACTTTTAATTGTTGGATCTAAATTTCTTTTTAATAGGGACCGGCATGAGAATTGATAACCACACTTATTTTTGTCGTATGTCTTATTTTTATGTAGTTATTAAGGAGTTGAATTTTAAATGTTTTATAGTCTAGAGTGAATAACCTGTTGAGCCATCTAGACACCGCGCAGAACAAGATTACAACAACTGGCAGCACTACCATCGTGAATGTAAGTACCTCCCAATATCTCCTTCCTGTCTGCCATTTGTTATAACGTAAACTGCTGTTATCATGATCTTGATTATGCCAAATGCAGTTTTCATGATATTTTACTCTTGAGTGTTCAAATTAATTTCAGGAAAAAATAAGAGTATAGAACAGGAATATTATAACAGTAAAAATGGTTGATGAATCCAATACACCCTTCAATGTCATAATTCCTAAAGCAATCAATTGGGAAATGAAAGATACATACATAATAATTATCGCCCAATGTTATGGAGCAATGTTGTGGTCAAGTGTTTTCCATGAATACAGAATACAATAGAACATTTTATGCTAAATAGGACTTTTCCAAACAGTATGAACACTAAAAACATTTTGATGAAATAATGTTTTATTTTTGTTTTGCAGAAATTGACTGAAACTTCTAACTTTGTGAAACAAGAGATCACTGATTATGTAACTAGTTTGAGTCCTAAGGTATGTGTTTAAAAGTTGTATTTAATGTAACAGAATCCTTAATTTCTAATTGTTAACCATAAATGAATAGCATTATACTGAAGTGAATGGATCATAACTTTACGAGTGTAATTTAACTGTTGCCATGATAACCTGTAGAATGGCTGGTAGGGATGAGATTCTTATTCTGTGCATGGGAAGTATTCAGTTGAAACCATGGTTCATAGTTTTCTTCCATTTCTTTACTATTACTGTAAATGTATGCAAGTTTACTTTTATTAGATGTACATTTAGCCAAAACGTATATGTACATTTCAATCGTAGTATTACTAAAGTATGTATTTTAGTATTCTCTTGAATTAATTGTATTTATTTTTCATAGCTCCAGAATGAGTTGGGAAAGTGCTACACATTATACAGTAATCTCAACTCTGTAGCAGAGGGAGCTTGTGAGAATGTCTTAAACCCATTTGTGAGTATTTCTTTTATTTTCATAATAGGTTTTACATACTGTTGCACCCATGTTGATAACCCAAAAGTTTTCTGTTGGCATCGGTGTTCATTTTCTGTAACAATTGTTACACTTTTGTACTTGCAACCAGGTGGTTACATTTTTTCGTTTGATACCTTGTCTCAATTATATCACAAGATTAGAAATAAAGGGTATCCACTAGTACCATAAATCTCCTTTATATATTTAGTAAGGGATAAATAATGATAGTTCATTCATGGTGAAATTTAGCACTCATTGGGAAATGAGTCGTACTAATGAACTGAAGGTGAGTGAAACTGTACTGACACTTGTATTGTACGCTGACATAATGCAGTTACCCCAATGCAGATTGCATGATGCCATGAACGATCATCTATTGCTATTTTGAAATCTGATTGGATGAGAGGCTCTAATATACCCATGTATATATTGTACTTAAACATTGTTTGTTTATTGTAGAATGGCTTCTGGTTTGCTCTTGGTTGGTGCCTTTTCTTCATGCTGCCTTGCCTCATCATAGCATTAGTTCTTGTAACAGAATACAGAAGAACAGAACAATTTGACAAATACAAGTCATTTGAAGATCCGTAAGTACAGCTCTAAATGAGTGTTGAATCTTACTATTAATCCAAGGGTCATGAATTTGGCAATGATCTTTATGCAGTTTAACCCTTATCCTCCTGGATTAAAGTGATTAAAGCACAGTTTTGTTCCTTTCTGAGTGGTTAAAATCAATTTGAAATAATTAATAGTATTATCTTGGAATTTCTGAATTTTTTTCATAGAGATGCCCAATTTATTTGATATCTATCAAGAACTAAATCTGCTAGAGATAAATAAAATGAGTTTCTCCTAATTCAACATTCCTTGAGAAAAAGTTTATGATCATAAACATCTCAACTGTTGAGCTTGTGCCGAATTCATGGTCCACGCGTGCAGCATTTCAGGGTATATATAATATATACAGGGTGCTTCAGAAGTACAGCTGTTACTTAAATGTACTCTGAGGACACCCTGTATAGATACAAATTGATGCGAAAATGAATATGGAGTGTATACTAATATCAGCAAAAAATGATGACCTTTACTAAACAACTAAAGCATGTACATTGTATTTGAAATGTGCAAATACTTCATATTGAACCATATTGGTCATTCCATGGTAATGCAATAAAATTGGCTGATAATCATTGATCAATAGTCATGTTGCCTATTCCTCATAAATAATAATGTTGCCTATTCCTCATAAATAATAATGTTGCCTATTCTTCACAAATAATCACATTGCCTATTCCTCATAAACAGCAGCCTCATATTAAGATTCAATTAAAATAACAAATAAATATACTAATGCAATGACTGCATGTCTGGCAGAATTTGGAGCCTGTAAGTCAATTATATAACATACCAGACAGAACTAGCAATGTTGTGTGTTTCTGTTGATTTATGTACAGGGTGACCCAGATATTTATCTTAAAGGCCCCGTGTAAAGTTTAAACCACTTTGGCTTATATTGTAGTCTTACCCAATGTTATCAAAGTGTGATATGTGAAACTTTTTTTTAAATTTCAAAAAGTGGTTTTTGATAGATTTTTTGTTCCAAAATTTGTGAATTTATTTAAAACCAACTTTTAGAGGTCACTCATATCTTCTAATTAGCCACAATTCATACCAATGCATAGCATTCATCCTCCCATGTTTTTTGCCGAAAAAATAAGAAAATCGGTTGATAAACAAGCGAGAAATGAACTTATCAGTGCATGAAAATGGTTCTGAGAAAAATGCATTTCAAAAGTTTAGTTCTCATAGAAACCAATGGTACAATGATATCTAAAACATAATTTATTCTTCCTTTTAACCTGGCTAGACAATCAACATTGTTTTTTATGAAAGTCTAGCATATTTAGGAAAGATTGACATCGAAAAAAAAAATTCAATTTTTTTCAAAAAGTTTTTGGTACCTTAGTGACATCACTAATGTTTCAAAATATTTTTGATAAGCTAAAACATTGAAGTGCCCCATTAAATATGACATTTTATTATTGAAATAGTGTGTCTTTTGTTCAATCTTTGCATTGGTGTTAAAAAGATAATCTTTTTTTGAAATGCATTAAGAAATATTTAATGATTAAGAAATTTCAACTTTTTTTGAAAAATGGCGGGAAATTTGAATATTTGAGAAATGAAATGCTCACAACTTTTTTTTCAAAATTTTTTTTTTGTTCAAAAATCTCTAAAATCACTTTTTAAGTCCTGACAAATAGTAAATGAATGATAAAAAAATATTTTCAAACTTTAGACGGGGACTTTAAACAGTTGATAAGATCTGATGCATGTTTTAAGATGCTACATTTACTTTCTAGATTTGTGTAGAGTGAAATCTGTGTAAGTGGAACACCTTTTGCACCTCATTTTAGCAAGAGAAAGGTCAACTTACAGAGGTTCATTTTATTTAACCTCATTATATTGGGTGAATGTTCAACTTTACATTTTATATTAAGTCAATGGAGGTGTTCCACTTCATTTTTTTTACTGTAGTTCCCACAATGAAAATCAAAATTATGTATGTTTTTTATTTATGAATTGCATTTTTGGGTCACTCTGTATAATGTTCATTATGTAAATGCTGCATGTATTTTTCAGCTGAATATTCAGTGTTTGACATGTATTCATGCTCTTATGTGTAAACTCTTATTCTACTGGCTGATGTGTACTTTTTACATGCATTTTTTAGGCAGATATGCTGTAAATATACTTAAGTTTCAATGAATTTCAATTACTTGATGTGAAAAATACTCATATTTAGAGAAATATTATAACATTATTTATAATTTGTAACCATTTTTGTCAAAAACACCATATTTTTCAGCTTACGGTTTGTCAACCAATTATGAGATTGTGCCAGTTCAAAACCATATATTACCATTTCATTATTTTAGCACAATTTTCATATTCATACCATATGCATGAATTTTATATGCATGTTTATTGCAATTTGCCTACACATACCACTAGCATAAGCTGGCTAAGTGTGTTACTTAGTATTAAGTATTGTTCGTGTATGGGTGTTATATATATCTATATATTAATGTTATTTTTATTACTAAATGGGATTGCATACTATACAGTACATGTTAAAGTTAAACTTAGATGAAGTTTCACAAAATAGTGTATGTTGACTTGAGTTATCTTTTGTGTATTTCTTTTTCCATTTGAATAATGATTCAAAATTTCCATTTTTAGTTTGCACACAGTGCCCAATTTAATGTCAATTAAAGCAGTCCAGGAAGATGTGAAACATATTCAGTAGAACTTTGACACGTACTGTAAACATCGTTGTTGTATTGCAGAAATTATGATGCTTATAATTCTGGACCCGCAAATGGGCAAATGGGCGATAATATACCCTTGACTGAGTAAGTGGTGTGCTTCTGCTTTACCTCTCTGCTCCCTTTAGCACCCTTTGACTCACATAGTGACTCCTTGAGCACACAGTGTTGGAATTTAGCACATCAGTAGCACCATGTGTGTCAATCTAGCGCCTAAGTAGCACCATGTGGGTTTTTATAGAACACATGGTGGTTAATCTAGCACACAACTGTTCTATATGATAGTACCATGTGGCCTTTGTCTGTTGAACACTTGTTGATAATGCCTTCCTATATAGCTTCCTATTATAGCTCTTTTTCTTAGCTTGGTGCTTTTTACCAATTGGTGTTGAATGTGTATTGTGATGTGAGTGGACACCCCACCTATATTGCTTTAGTTTAAGTATTAATACATTATAATAGTGGTGAATACACATATGACATGCAATCTAAGTGGTGTTTGTGTAATAAATATGTACTACGAGTCTATTAACAAGAGAACATGACCAACTTAGAAATGGCTGTTTGTGCATAATGACACAAAAATGTGCATTGGAAAAATATTGCACACATGGCTGCATTTTTGTATCACCCTGTAAATACATGAAGACAATTTTTGGCATTTTTTGCTTAAGTTTGGTTGTGTTCTCTAGTTGTGAGATACTAAGGTCTAAAGGGGTGTATTAATATCTGAAAAATAACACACATGCACAATAAGTCTGTTTTCTACGTACCTTCTAGTTGAGGTTGATTGGAATTGAATACACGATCCTTATCAAATAAATCTTAATTATTCCTTAATTCATGCTATTATCTTGTGTAACATTTTCATGTGTTATAATGGTAATTCTCACTTCTGGGGAATTTTACTGTTTAGATTATAACATTTCATTGTTTGTGTCTAACAGAACCAAATAACTGGCATGGAAGGTTGGATTGAATGCCAAAATATCATAATTGTTTACTAAATCCACATATTTATTTCATTTATATGTAGTGCAATACAAAAATGTGTATTTGAGATATTTGTATCTACAACTTATACTTCAAATTCAAGATTGAAAGAAAAGAACCTTATTTAATATGTGTGATTAGCTAAGTAAAACTGAACAGTTTTTTATTGACATTTATGCATGAAGTAGTATAAAGATAATGAATACATTGATTATATAATGGTTTGATTGTATTTTATGAATTAATGCATATTTTTATGTACTTTACCCCTTTTCTACTCGTATCAACCTTCTTAAACCTAAACTTTTGACCTTACTGAATCTAACCTTGAAGTGGTGTTTTTGCAACATCTTAAGCAGATAAATGGTCTAGATATGGTCACATGACATTATCTTGCTGATTTGATTGGCTAGAAATGGTCACATGACATCATCTGACTGATATTATTGGCTGGGTATGTCACATGACCGTTCATTTGCATTCAGGAATCATGATTGTATAATAAAATAAATATAAGTGTGTTTTAACCCACTTTACCTCTTTAGCTTCTCATGCAGTTATAAAATTGTTTAACATAGAAACATTGTGTTTAACATAGAACCTGGGTAGAAAATATATTTGGTGCAAAATCTAATATCACATTTCGTCAACTAACATCCTTAGCCTATATTGGGGTCATTTTGCAGTGCCATTAGGTTTACATGAAGCTTTCTAAAATCTTTAATCATTAATATCATAACTTAAAGATTATTTGTAAAGTATCAAGTATATTTTAATGCATAAATCAATTTTTATATTTATCTATACATAATTTTTTTATCTGTATTTAAAGTGTGTTTATTTATTTTTTATTATTAATATCATAATAGCATGATTTATTTATTTATTTCTTGTCATGACTTAATATGTGACTGGTCAACCTTGTCATGACATCCTGTTATCATGTCCATTTTTATCTAATGAGGTTTACCAGCCATCAACATTTCCCAATATTATCATGAATATTCTATGTGGCTTATTTATCTATCTTTGAGTTTAGCTGATGCGAATTTGATGTCCATGTGGATGCATCATCAAACTATTTGTCTGTTTTTATAGCACCCTTTGGGGGCTGCATTGTGATCAGTTTATTTATGTTCATGTGGCTATATAAACCCATGTGGCTCAACATGTGGCTAAATTAAACCATGCAGCTAAATTATCTCATTGTGTGGCTAAATTGTGTCACCTAAGTAAAGCCAAGCAGCTGAATTAAACCATGTGGCTAAATTATCACACTGTGAGGCTGAATTATCTCACCATGTGGATAAATTGTCTCACCCTGTAGTTATATCTGCCATGCAGCTGAATTAACATGTGGCTAAATAATCTCATTGTGTGGCTAAAGTATCTCATTGTGTGGCATAATTGTCTCACCCTGTGGTTATATCTGTTGCTACTACTGTACTAGGAGTGAAGGAGCTGCCTACCCCTGTGGCTATGACAGTATTCTGTTCAACTTACATACAATGTCTCAAAGTCAGTCAGGATCACAGCAGCCATTGACCTTAACAAATGAGGAGCCAGGGTCCCAGAATATATAGCCCCAGGCAAAATAGTCCTTCATTGGTTACATCAGTAAGATTTCATTGTTAGAATGGGGGAATGCTATATGGTTATCAGCTGAATATTGAGATGAATGGTTTATGATGTGGGAAACTAGGAGTTGAATATGAAGTGGGATTAAGATTTGAATATTGGAATGGAGGGGGAAATGACAATTCAACATTGCAAGAGAATGAGAAAATTGATTGTAAAAAATTTAGACTAGATTGAATGCTACAATTGATTTGTATGGTGTAGGGGGCAATGTTTAAAGTTTGAAATTCAGAGATAAATATTTTATTAATTGCATATTTGAATGATGTGAAGACAAATGACATATTTGAATGTAAGAAAATACCAAATGCATATTTGAATTTATAGAGATATATACAGTGATGTAATATTTGCTTGTCAAAATTATGTTCAGTTGCTGAGAAATATGACTTATTATGAAGAAATTTACAGATGAGGGTTGAATGTTTTGTGGAGGAGAACCATGGAACTGGGAAAGGGCACAGTGTATGTGTATGACAAAAATCATGATGATAAAAAGTATGAGCATGAATTGAGGAATATGGTTTGGAAAAGTATTGGGTGGTGTTACATAAATTTATAGCTTTAAATTACATCATGTATATACTAAAACATGTTTAGAACCTGCTGTATACAGACCGAGAATAGATAAGAAACCACATTGGATATAATAAACCCCCCCCCTCACATTCACATGTTAAAGGCTGCACAGTCTAAGTAACTATTAACCAGCAGATGATATGTTATGTACCAACATTACAAATACACACAGAAATTCTGGTCCAAAGCAATTTTATTGTCAACATTTTGATTTGATTTTTTGCTTAAAACTGAAAATTGTGTCAAATTTTGCTAAAGGTTTGAATTCCCTTATATTCTTGGCTTAACCCCTCCTCTTAGACTTGAACCAATATCCAAAGAATTTGGCATAAACAAGGTGGAAAACATATTGAAGATTTTGGGTTCATAATTCCACTTTTAAAAGCACATTTTCTTCCATTTCTGTCTCAGTGCTGATATACCGTACATAGAGATATTGGTACAAAACATAAGCATTTGAATTGACCCCTTGTTAGTTGTTTTTGTTGTTTGTTGGTGAAGGTCCATTAGATAATTAACCTATTTTTCAATCATATTCTTATTGATGCCTTTTTCCCGCATGCACAGTATGGAGGGAAGTAAGAACTATCGGGATGGTCGTGGCTTACATAATAGTGCTTATCAGACTGACGATTCCCCACCACGCAGGAAGTCAAAGAATCGTTCTGGCCAAAGGGCTTCTAATACACCTGCAGCAGAGTACCCGGGGCCTGAGACTCGGGGTGGGTATGGGAGACCGTCCCGTGATAATCGAGACATGGTAGACTACAACTCACCCGCTACTGCGAATGGCTATGGTGGTTACCATGACAATGGTTATGTTCAACCACAGCAACGAACTAGCCAGGCTGTTATGAGTCGCTATGACTACCAGAATGAAGTTGATAATTACTACCCCCCTCCACCCGCCTCGCGTGCACCCAATCCCCCGTACCACTATAACTATAGATAAGTGTCATCTACAATGGACGGTAAGTAAAGCATGTGTCCATTGTGACTTCACACTGTGAGTCATCATACAATGTTTATGACATCACATTGTATTGTATTGTGACATAACACTACATTGTGATATCATTTTTTATTGTGACATCACAATATACTTTACTCACAATGCATGCTGTCCTGCATCTACCACTGGGCTTCATCATGGCTTGGCTTGCTTGCTACTCGCGTGATACTAATATGTCTTAAATCATCGTCTCACACCACAGTATCATGAATAACCTACACAATTAGCTCATTATCATAATACATTATACGTATGTATTAGTAATACATTTGCGTTTGAATATAGCATGGTTAATCAATGGAGTGTAACTGTAAAACGTAAAGATGTCTGTGAACTTTGACCCGGCAGTTGTGGGTCTTTTTGAATAATTGGGCAGGGTATCTTATGATTACCAATGGTGTGAGTTGGTGGATTGACATCTAAAGTCTGATCCAGTTTCATTGTAAGTCCTATCTACAGCATAGATTCTTCCCTCATTCCAGGAAGGGATATATGCCACTTGAGCGTAGATGATCTTGACTTCACAAACAAGGTAACATTACATAACTGTGTACCAACATCCTTGACCTTTGTCCTTGACCTTTCACTTTTGACCTTTAAGGTGTTTAATTTGTGTGATGATGTTACGACTGGAGTCGCAGGATGGGGAAAATTGTATCCATTTTCAGTTTTGACAGGGATATGAAATTTCTTTACATTAAACAATATATATTTGCTACTCAGTTTCTAATGAAAGTATGCTCCCAGCATTCATTGGGCAAAGAAGACTGTCTGTTTGTTTAAGTTAGTGTGCAATAAGCCAATAATGGTTGATCCTATTATGAACATTTCATCTGGAAAACACCCAGTGATCATTTTGTAGGTAAAAGTAAGCTTGTTTACAAATTGGATTGATTCTAAATATCATATCTGAATATGCTCATCACACAAATTAAATGTTACCTCTGTTAAACTATTCCCTTTAAATAAAGCACTTTACAGACCTGCCAGCCAATCTTATATTAAAGTATGTTCCAAAAGGACTGTAAAATGAAACAATTTTCTGTTTTCAATTGTAAGAAATACACATGTACCATCCAGCTGAACCCTATCATATGCTTGAGATATCTTCAGCTCGATTAGAGGCCTAGTGTTTTAATATCTTGAATGTACCATTGAAATATATATTTGAATTGTTGAAATCCAAAAACTTAGAACAAAGGATGGATGTTATAAGTAAACGTGGCAATGAACTTATTTTAATGAAAGTACAGTATACCATATTTTTGGAAGAAGACATTCTTGGTCAAGACTCTTTACTAATACGAATAAAAAAAGCTTTGCTCAAATGTAAGTAACATACCTATTAGGTTGGCAGGTTTGTTCACCAGTGAAAAGGTGGTCTCTAGTTTGATAGAACTTACAATTTGATACAACCTTCACCCACACTTGTTATAGGTTTTCCTGGTTTTCTCTCTGTAATGTTTCATGATGAATATGTTGATGATTTTCAAAATCATGAAATGTCATGGTTGTTCATCAGGAAACGTGAGTTCAATATTTTTTTGAAAAAAATAGATATATAATTTGGTCTTTTAGAACTGGTTTGAATACAGTTGTATGTATTTTTACTCATGTATGTATTAAATGGTCACACTTGTATTTTGATATATTTAGAGCACAAAAATGCACATTGTACCATCTGAAATTTTGAATTACAACTGTATCCCTGCTGTACTTAATGGAACCACCACATCAGAACAATATATCTATATACTGGTAACCAAATAGAACTGCATTCTAAATGCCGGCCCCAAGGAAACATGAGCTACTATAGGCTATTGGCTGATTTAACTGAATATAAGGGTCTCCCATCTTAACCTGCTTGGTGTTGAGTATGTATAACCACGGGGAGCCAAATACTCATTGAAGATCAGGGTCAGCCTTAAGTTGAAATTTATCTTGGGGCAAGGTAGAATGTGCTGATTGATGTGATGGTTCCTGGTGTTGGAGACATATCTATATATTACCTTGTCATCTATATTTTATACCTCCAAGATATATTGTAACTATGTGTATTTGGTTTTTGTTGGTTAATTAAAATTATGGGGTGGCAAGGCTATAATATAAAATTGTTTACTCGTCCAGAGGTCAACAATGCAAATTGTGTACCTACTCTATGAAACAGAATTCAAATGTTTACTGAAATCATGGATATTATTAGCTGAAATTGAAGTTAACAGTGGAGGTTTAATGCTATCCACCTAGATCACCAAATGTTATCTTACACTTTAAGTTTGTATAAATCAACATTTGTTGAACTTGGTAATGCAATGGAAAACCTTGGGAAGAGTTGTGAAGCAAGACAAAACTTGAACTTGTTGTTGGTTGTATATTGCCAAAGGATAGTAAGGCAACAAAGAGAAGTTTCATTTTTGCTCGATGGAGGTGTTCTATAGTCCAACAAGTAATATTTTGCACCCCTTGCAATATTTTGCACCCTGATGCAATATGCTGCATGTTACTTTTGCAAGCATTTTTGATTTGGTTGATTTCAATGCGCCAACACCTCACAATTTTATACCTAGTTCTTTTATTACCTATTTGTATTTTGTATTATTCTAATGAAAATACTTTTAAGGATTTATAATGAATACTATGCAGTATAGTTATTTGTTCCTCTTTGTAAAAATAAAGATGCATGATTTAGAAACCTTTAAAACATAAAATAAATACTAAATGTATATTCTAGCCTAAATACCATTATAATCTGTATTTTTGTTTGACTTATGTAGTATAATTAAAATATAAATTTAACAATAAATATGCTTTATTAATATAGTTACTATTAACATTTATTATATAAAATACAGTTTGAGTATTCCTATGTTTTCAGATGTTTTAGGATTTTTTGAGTTTTTCAGGTTTTATTTTTATTTTCAGTAAGGTGAATCAGCCATACTTCATGTGACAAGATTCGGATGATGACAGCTGGGAGGAAAAAGATCACAAAAATAAACTCAAAATCTCAACTTAAAACTCAGTATTGCACCCACCAATGGAACAGGGGTGTCTGGATTATTGCATCACAAGCATTGAAGGAATGCTTGAAATTAAAATCGCACCTTAAGAATTTGGGAGTGATTGACTTAATATTGTTACACTTATAAGAGGGGTGCTTAAATTATATCACATCCCTATACATTGGAAGAATGCTTGAAATTGTAATCGCACTTACAAGCAATTGGGGTGTGATTGACTTATAATTACACCCACAAGAGAGGTGCTTGATGTACTTTAAGAGAGGACAGTGAATTACAAATGTACATTGGAGGCCCAAATTAGGGAGTGATGCCCAAATTAGGGAGTGTTGCCCAAATTTGGGAGCGATGTCCAAATTAGGGAGCGATGCCCAAATTAGGGAGTGATGCCTAAATTTGGGAGTGATGTCCAAAATTGGGAGCGATGCCCAAATTAGGGAATGATGCCTAAATTTGGGAGTGATGTCCAAATTTGGGAGCGATGCCCAAATTAGGAAGTGATGCCCAAGTTTGGGAGTGGATAACAATTGCAGTATGGTATCAACTAGGACATAAAGTACACATCATAAAGTTAATGAATGAAATTGTTACGATCTACTAATATTTATGGATGTAACATTACAATGTACTTTTCTACCAACAGATATTCAGTTCTCATCATCTAGAATTGAATATTGAATCATAAAAATTGAATCATGTATTTTAGTATAATTTACACAATAAAGAAACTCAGACATTGTATGGAAATTGTGCATAAAATAATGATTTTAGTAAATTCAAAGAAGTAATGTATATTTTTGTACAAGTATCCTAGATTTTATAGGACTATAATGGATTGATTGAATCGTAAGATTGCACCAACACTTAATATTTCTTGCTTGCTAAAATTAACCTTAGTATAAGTTAGATAGAAGCACAGTGTATTGTAGGACAGATGAATGTAACGGCATAGGAAACGCCATTAAATGTCTCATATTTAGCACAATCAGATAATAAATTAAGTAAGTACACTCTCTTGAATACATGTCCCAGATTTCTTTGAATGAATTTTCTGGCTATCTGATTGGTCAGTGTGACGTAAATCCTGTATTTTCAGACGGTGGAGATAAGATTCTGTTTTGCACTCATTTTCTGTTGAAAAATCATAAGAAACAACAATTATCACAAATATTGTGATTTCGTATTTATATCACAAATATAGCATTGAATAAAATATCAGTTTTGTGTGTCTGGTGTCTGGGGAGATACACAACTCATAGACTTTACAACATTTAAAACAAAATATATCTTACAATTTCCAAGTGATTTGCTATTGACAATTGTGAAATAGTGAAATTAGCATTTTATGTATTGCACTGCCTGGTTGAAAAAATATACTTTAATCTCTTTTCTTTTTGCATCCAGGAAGAGACTAGTACTTAACTATCTGAGATATTATGGCTTGTCACTGTCAGTATGAAAGACATCATACCATTACTTTTTATTACTTATAGGCTTGTTTTAGTTTTATTTTATATTTAGTTATTTTATTTTTGATCATGTATACAGGTCTTCATTTCATTAGAGCTAGCTTATACTGGGAATAGGGGGAAACATGTCTCCAAAATTTTTTAGGTATATTTAAACAAGAAAGTCACTAGAGTAGTAACATAATAACTTTTATACATACTGGGAATATGTACAGCAAAGTGTATGATATCATATAGTTTAACCAAGAATTTGTACAAAGCTAGTTAATGGTTAATTTGCTTTCACCAGTGTCCATAGGATTAACTAATATTAACAACCGGAAATGAATATTTTCAAAATAATGTTTTAGTATGTGTTTGTGAAAAAACTAACTTGTTTCACAATCTCTCATATGATTTATATACATATACAATGAGGTTACAATATTTGTTAAAACATACGATATAATAAATCATTCTATAATGTTTTTATCATGTGATCCTTTGAATTGCAACTGAGATTGTCACTTCCGTTCCAATATTTTCTGTGTTGCGACCGAGATGATCAACGGGACAATCTCAGTTGCAATACAGATTGGTACAGCACAAGAACTGACCAATCAGAGGGCTTCATTTTACAGATCATACGATAAATTATTATATCATTACTAGAATTTTGAATGCTTATTGCCCAGCATATTACAGTCTTGTATATTCTTAACCGAGAGAATATCTAGTATTGATATGTTAAAACAAATAGTTCATTCTTTGTGCAGTATATTCAATTTCACTTTCAATACAGTCTTTGATTAAGCCATGCAAAATTATTGAAAGTTAAGCATTCATTGCCCTTCATAAAATGAAATATTTGCTTATATTTTGATGTATATTTGTAAATGTATGTGAAAGTCTTGTTAACCGTGTACAGTGGTTAAATTTCACTCATTGATTCAAGTACTTGATATCTCACTAAAAAGAAGTTAAATGCGTAATTGTCTCAAATTTTTGTATAATGTAGAGTATGAACTACATGCCAGTTTACTTTATTCCTTACTTTTTCCATGCTTCTGTACTTCATTTTTCATTTCAAAACATGACACATATGTCATCTGAAAGTATTCCCTGCTCCTTTGGACAATATAAAATTGAAAAAGCCAAAAGGAAACACTGAAAAATATAAGTAACATACTTTTTAATTGAACCAAAGAAAGTCCACATTCCTGTCTCTAAAAAAGGAAAATATCACTATATTTGAAAATATCAATAAAAATTAAATATCAAAAGTGCATGGGCAGGGTAGGGGGTTAATATTTTTCTGGAAGATGGAAATAAATATTGGAGAAATAGTTTGTTTTGGAGCTGCCATTTTACAAAAAGTTATGTCTAGTAGATCTTGTTGCCTGAAACATGGTTTATTAGTCATTTTGAGAATACAAAAAATCATATTGCTTTTTAAAAAACTGATTATGGTCAAAATGGGGAAATAAAACTAGTACACCTTATTACAGTAAGCTTTATCCTGCTATTTAAAAAAAATGCATTTACTTGTCGCCTTGTTTGCTTCTAATGAGATTGATTACAAAAATAACACAGTCCAAGTTATTCTATTAGGAATTTATAAATATAAAAATGTGTTTCACACTTAAATTTAAAAAAAACTTAAATATGTAAATAAAAACAATGTATTCAACTTTTGTCAGTTTACACCTAATATTTTTCTGTACATTTTGCAGGTATCTTGTATATTTTGATATGTACAAGGTTTATACTATTATGCTATACAGTAATGTAAATAAACTATAAATTCTGTATACAATATTCTGTTAATTTTTTACTACATATATACTCCAGTGGACCAGTGGTTTTCCTCATAGGTTTACATGTAAACTCCCATATTTGTTTGAACGACTATTTTCTAAGCGGGGAACAAAAGAAATCCCAATAAAGTAAATAAATCTGTATCTTGATTCTATTCCCTTTAAAGTCCGCAACGTTTCAATGTTATATCTCCATTACATTGGGTCAAAATTTAATGTCAAAATTGATGAATTTCATGAAATTTAACAAAAATGGCAGATCCCATGTTAAACTTGGTCCTTCACTTTTTTCGAGGAGTATATTCTAATTATATTTAGATGAGGAAATGATTAATTTTGAATTTCGGAATGTATTTGGGCATTGATTTGGAAGATGAGTCCATATGGGTCTCATATACATCTTCACCTTGCTTCATTCAGTCAGGTTGTAATTTAGAGAAATAGAACATAAAGTGACAGCACAGAAGGATACTAATATTTTACCTCATATGTATTCTATAAAATAAAAGAAATTGAGTGCACATTTAACGTTCAAAATGTACTTGAATAACTCCTCATTTCATGTGAGTGTACTTAGGTTTACATGAAGAACAAACAAAATTGTTTGACTTACGTCGTTACCTGACGTAAAAAGTGTGAATAACAAATTAATTTTAAACCTCTGTCTCTTCATTTCCAAATACAGTTTTGGGAAATATTGTCCTGCCTATCCAAAACACGAATTACCATAGAACCCAAACATAAAATTTCAAAAATCACAAAATTCTAGATTTAAGAGCTTTTCTCAGAACTTATTGATTGACCTGGTACATTCATTTTGGTGACTGATTTTTTCATTTAACATGGTTACTGCAAAGTACAATGCAAATATTAAAAAATTAATACTGATTAACCCAAATTAATATATATGACTCTGAAAGTTACAAAAAACTAAAACATGCCAATCTCTACATGGGCTCCACAAGCCATGTCTAATATGAAGGGAATGTGATCAGAATATCTTAATGTAATAGTGGTAACCAAAATATGTTTACCATTGTCAGGTTTGAAGCATTGTACCCTGTTTAACTTTGGCATACTGTATACCCTCTGATTATCACAGATGGTTTTACAGTTATGCTGCTGTGAAGGTCTTTAAGATCTGATTTACTAGTTTAAAGGGGTTTAAAGGTAAAATACTTCATTGAAGGTAAAAAAAGTAGACGCAGCATCCACCTGAGATTTTAAAACAGGCTTCCAACCAGCTGATAATCCAAATGCACCACCAATTTTCTGTGGAGAACACTGAAGAGTATATGTTAACTCTGGTAAAGGGTTGACAGGTTGTTATTTATTAACAAAACATGTGATAAGGTATGATTCAGATACAACACATTATAGACAACCCCCTGATATCACTTGAAATAAACAAACAAACACTCCTTATCTGTGATGTTCAATCGTGGCGGTTGCTATTGAAAAGTTCAAAATTCATCTTCATTGAGTAGTTTAGGTTAAAGGGACTTCCTGAATAACGTGAATAGATAATAAATATTGTTAAATATATCAAGGTTGGCCTCTACATGGCAGTAACATAGCATTAAAAGTTCCATTGTTTTTGAAAATTTCCTGGTTTGTCTCCAGCATGTGGATATGTTTTTTCTCTATCACAATATTTAGCTGCTATTACACCCCCTCGATAAGGTATAGCAACAGAAAGTCCCCATTGGATAGGGTGTTAAAGTCTGGTTATGTTTGAATCTATGTCAGTTTTCTTCATCAGTAATAATAGCTTGGAAAATTACATTTGACAGATTTATTAAAGTTGCAACACTTAAACGCCACATGGCCCAAAATGGGAGTTTTGTTTCCCGAACATTTCGATGTAAGTGTAATTGTATCACCTGGGTATAAATCAAGAATTCAAATTTCGTTGTATCTGTTGAATATTTATGAAAATTACAATTTGCTAGCCTATTTGAAATAGTGTATATGACAATTTATTCTTGCAATACTACTACAGGTTACAGTGATTTACTGCATGCCTGTTATCAGCGAGGTGAAGGTCCACAATGTTGTGAACACCCAGCCAAATATTCTACCTATGTCACATTTTTGTGAGCTTTTCTATAAAGGATGCCTCATTAGAGATAACTATCTTGCTCCTGTCTTTAATTTTGGGACTAATTCTTGCATTATTTCTTTTGCCTTCTCTAATTTTTCTCCATTCAAGAGGAAACGCAAGGGATTTATATGACTTATTAACATATGACATTTTGTCTTATCAGTATTACATGCAGTTATTACTTTGGTTCAATGGCAAAGAGGGCTGAAGCAGATAGCTTATTGAGTCACATAAGGCTAGATATACGTATAAATATATACAAGCACAAGGGATAGCATTTCTGGGACCAAATTAGAACCTCTATTATTAACATACGCTGAACTTAAATATTAATTATGGGAATCAATTACTGATATATATATACTATTATCATCTCCCCCACCCACATTACTAGTAAGTTGATTCGTCTACCAGACAGTTATATACAGTATTGGATCAGATATCCCAGTATTGGAACGTAAAATAGGACTGTTTAAGACAATAGATTACACAGGAAAAAGGACTACACACAACAAAGGACAACACAAGATAAAGGACTACACAATACGGAGGACCACACAAGGTAAAGGATACAACACTTTGTTAACAGGAAGAGAAGAATCACCAGTTTGATCAAATATTTAAATAAAGTAAGTTTTTATGATATGTCAACAAGTGTGAACAATGTTAATGTTATACCATTGCGTGAATGTTAATTGGTTAACACATGAGTCCAAAGATCAGTTTAGATATTCTCAGAAAAACACACCTTATACAGGTACTACTTCATGATTTACTCGATGATTCACTCTGTCTCGTGTTGTGTTTATTCATATTTCTCAATGCACGTAAGATTATCAGATAACAACATTTTGACAAATAAAGACAATAGCTATAGATATATGTAGTGTTATTTCAATTTTAGTGCTGGATTTGTGAGGACAAGAAATGTTATCTTAACAAGAAATAAACACTCATATGATGAAAAACAATTACAATACAAAGATGGAGTTATTAAATCTCAACAGGAGTCAAATACGGATGTTAACAATTTGGATATGCTTCATGGTGTGTATTTCACCAACAAGTGGCCAAACCAATGGCACTGATACAGACACTAGGGATGTAACATCAATAAATAAGGGTCTTTCCCCATTCTATACAATGACAAATGGATTCCTCAGTACCATACAAAGAAATACCTTGACATCAATGATAGGTGGATTGGGTAAGTCAGTAAATCTTTTGAAAGGCCTGTAGCTAGTTATGAAGCAGGGAAGACAACGTTCTAGGCAAAACATTAGTCTTCTGTTTTTCCATGAAAAAAATGTGAATGTTATGTCTTCAAGAAGTAATACTAATCTTCTTTCCCTCACCTTTTTATTTAAATTTGTCTCGCCTAGTTTTGATTGTAGCAATCCACAAGGTACAAACTTGGCTCGTGGCTTACTTGTTTGTTTGAAAAAATAAAAATAAAAATTCAATCATACAGTGTTCCAGGGTTAAGTCAGTCTCACATCAATAGATATAATGGAAGTCATTTAAATCAATTAAGGATTAAAAATGAAAATTGTAATCTTTAGGTAGATATTGCACTCTCCATTTCCTAAAATGTTTTGAAATATGTAAATTTTATATTTACTCGTTACTACATATATTAATGGTAAACAAACTCAAATATTACGCCTAAGATATTTTTTTTTATTTATTCTTGCGTCATGATTAAATCTCAAGTGACCTCTTTTGATCTTTAGAATATTTCAGTATTTCAAGTGTAATCAAACAAACACGGAGTTCCACAATATTTCTCACAAAAAGAAAATGTCTTATGCTAAGTGTAATTGTTCCTCTTTTATTTCAGATCTGTCCAAGGGACCCCAGGTTATCTTAGATGACATAGCAGGGAATTTTAACAGAGTAAGTAGAATAATCTAACTTGTTCTCACGGTAGTTGAAGGGAATGGTAGCAAGGGTGTATGCTTGTACAATGTTCTCTATTCTGTAGAATTCAGATGTAACATGGTTGTTAATTCACTAGCTGTTTAGGATTTATGTTACTTGGGATTCTGCAGAATCTAAAACAATGAGTTAATCTACTAATATAATCAAGTATATAGCACATTATTCCTCATTTTGTTAAGAGTGTTTTCATTTGTGTATATTATATTTTCTGACAACCTTTTTCTTATTTCAGTGGCTGAACTATTTTGGTGCTTATATAGCATGTGCAGTAGTTGGTCTTTTGTTTGCTCTAATATTCCCCCTGGCTGGTTGCATTACCTGCTGCTGCAGATCTTGTGGCAAATGTGGGGGTAAGGGAGACCCTCAAGAAGGGAAATATGCTAAAGTTGGAAGGATTCTGATGTTGAGCTTCCTTGCCGCATTTTGTATACTCATTCTGTAAGTACAAGCATGTATGCTAAGAAAAGACCAGTTATAAAATAACAAGCCATGAATATCTAACACCCCCACCCCCACCAGGAATCATTCATTGTTAAAACTGCAAAACTATGAGACAATTTCATAGGGAAATCATTACATTAGTTATTGGTGCTATGAAGGTCTTACATGTATATTCTTTTGTAAGATTTAAGTTTTTTACATACACGTAGGTGAACTTTGGAGTCAAACTTGGGATTTCCCAGTCTTGATTTCTACCTGTTGTTTTAACTCATAACATTGCTGGTTTGTAGGTTTGGAGTTGTTGGTGGATTCTTGTCCAATAGAGCACTTAGAGATCAGACAGATAATGTTAATAACAGAGGTGTGTTCTCTACACTCGCTGAAAGTATGGACAGCATACAGACATACAAGGATACTGCCATTCAAGTGAGTGGTTGCGACAATTTAATTTATTTATATTAACTGTACCCTCAGTGACTAGTTATTAGACACAACTTACAACAAAGTGTTAATAACACAATGAAAATAAAACAATGAAACATTTACAAAGGACATCTGATCCAATGAACATTAATTTTTTAAATGAATATTCTCCATGCATGATTTAAACTATGTCTATGTCAATAATCCGCAAAAGGCTAATAAGCCCATATAAAGCAGATATATAATTTAACAGTGATAGAATTTGAATAGAATATAATTTAAAACCTTAACATTTAAAAATAGATCTATGGTTTACAACTCATTTTACCTGGGGAGACTGTCAGGCTAACCGCGTTGACATCACCCCTCTTTACCAGTAGTGCAGGCTTGTTGCTGTGCACTGGGGACCCTTTACATTAAAACATAGATCTATATTAAAAACACACCTATTTAATTGCAGTTATTGACATAGGCATAGTATGATGATTTAAAACTACTTAGACTGTCACAGTCTAAGATGTCACCAGGTAGAGTGTTCCATTTAGCTATTGTCCTAGGGAAATAGCTAAATTTGTATGCATCCGTTCTAGTTGATGGTTGTATGAACTTAGAAGGATGATACAACCTAGTGTTGGTATTGATCTGTTGGCGGAAGTATGGAGGCACGTCGATGGCTGCTAGGTTCTGCTTTCCTTTGTAGAAAAGGAAAACTCTAGCAGCCTCTCGACGCTCCTTCAGTGGCTCCCACTGTAGGTCTTGAAGAGCTTTGGTGACGCAGCCTGGTTCCCTTGAGTGACATTTGGTTACAAACCTGGCTGCTCTTCTCTGTACCTGTTCCAACATATCAATATCTTTTTGTCGGTACGGATCCCATGCCGAGCTGGCATACTCTAAATTAGGCCGGACTAGTGACTTATACGCCTGAGCCTTCACTTTTTCAGGGCATTGATGGAGGTTGCGCCTGAGAAATCCAAGCACCTTATTGGCTTTGGATACAATAGTTTGAATATGTGTAGTCCAGCGTAAGTTATTTGTGATGTCAATTCCTAGGTATGGGATGTGTGTTACCGACTTAAGGTTTTCCCCTAGCATGGTGTAATTGTGCATGATAGGGGATTTACCTTTGTGAATATTTAGCACATAGCATTTTGATGGATGGAATTTCATTTGCCATGTTGATGCCCAGGAGACCAGTTTATCAAGATTCTCCTGTAGTGTTAATGCATCTTGCTTGCTTTCGACTGTCATGAATAAAAGGCTGTCGTCGGCAAAAAGCTTAAGACTGGCTGAGGATGATAGGTTATTGCCCATATCATTGATATAAACAAGGAAACAGAGTGGTCCAAGAACTGTTCCTTGAGGAACTCCTGATTTTACTGGAGTTTTTGAACTTGATTCACCATCGAGCACTACCTGTTGTGATCTTCCCACAAGCCAGGATCTGAACCAGTTCAAGTTATTATTGCGAATTCCATAATAGTCGAGTTTGAGCAAGAGGCGTTCGTGAGCCACCGTGTCAAACGCTTTGGAAAAGTCTAATACCAACATGTCTGTTTGTTTATTGTTGTCGAGGGCCCGAGCTATATTCTCTATTGTATTGACAAGTTGTGTTTCACATGAGTGCTTTGACCTGAATCCATGTTGGAATTTTACTAGAATTTCATAGAGGTCAAAGTGGGCCATAACATGATGGAATATAATATGTTCCATTATTTTACATGGAACTGACGTCAGAGATACAGGCCTGTAATTCACAGCCTCATCTCTTCGTCCCTTTTTGTAGATAGCAGTAACATTGGCATGTTTCCAGTCCATAGGCACTAAGCCTTCATCGATAGACTGTTGAAAAATTATTTGAAGGATTGGTGATATGCTGTCACTGCATTCCTTCAGGACCCTAGTCGGAATAAGATCGGGTCCAGTGGCTTTTGATGGATTTAGGCCAGTTAGCAATTAAACCCAATTAAACCTAGCAAGTTTAAGATTCACATTATTCGATATATTTGATTTGATTAATAGGATATGGATACAGAGGTGATGACAGGGTTCAGTAGAACAAGGAATGTTGTATTTGATGCTCTTGATGGTAGGTATAGAGGTCATAATGTATTGCTTCCGAAAATTTGTCACTAGGCGTTATAAAGTATGGAGATTTATATATATTTGGTAAAAGTGAAACCTACAAATGTAGTTTATGTAATGAATTATGTACCTTGAAACATTTGTTATTTTCATGCTCATATTCTCAAAACATTTGGAAACATATTTATAATATCTCGGGGTTAAGAGTAACTTACAGAAAATTGATAATTGGTTACGATGGAAATGACAATCATACTGAATTTTTAAACTATTTTATAAGTATTGTGTCATTTGTTATATATAAAACATATATTCAAGAACTGAATAATGGTATTAAGCGTAATTTTGAAGGCACTATTAAAACTTTAAATTTTGAAATCTGTACTCATAAAAATGTATTTTTTAAAAACAAATGGAAAATGATTAAAACATAACTCATTATACATTATTGTAATTAATTGTATCATTGTATTTCTGTATCGTAAAAACCTAAATTGGAATAAACTATATTTGAAGAAAAAAAGAAAGTATGGAGCGCTAAATCTTATCAAATCCATACATTTTTTCAAATAAATCTTCTTTCAGTTAGAAGATGAAAACATTTTGTCTTATTTTTGTAATTTCATCTTCAGTAAATAGGACCATGGTTTTGTTGTTTGGGAATCTAATAATGTTATTTGACTGGGTGAAGTGTGCCATTTGGCCCTGTTTCTTTGTGTGTACGATCATTGGTTAGAAAGTTTGAGTTTGTAACTGTTTGAACTTTTTTGTGATTTCATCAAAGCTTTCTTGTAAGTATTATTGATCTGTTTCTGATCATATGTATATCTTGGTATGTTCTTATCATTTTTCAAAATTTTAATATAAATTTTTATTTCTAGGCATTGGGGTAACATCAGTTACTATTCTCAAGGAGATATCTAATGCTGGGCCACTGTTTGATGATACCACTAAATTAGCTACACGTAAGTAGTAGTAACAACAATTTACATTTCTTTCAGGTATTTCCAATTCAGTGAATCCCTTGTTATTTGCATCCCTTTTCCAAAGTTATTTATGATTTTACCTGCTTATGTGTTTGACAATATACATTTGCAACATGTTAATTTACATTCAGTGATTTCAGTTGTCAGCATTATGATGCTCTTTTCAGAACTTGAAACAGTTCAAGGGTCATTGATTGGTATAAGGGATGGAGTTCAAACACTAGGGGCAAATATCACAACTCTAACATCTCAGCTGAATGATGTAAAGACGGATGTTACAAATAAATTGAACTCGTGTAATGATCCCAGATGTGCAGATGCATTAGCAGAAGCCGAAAAACTCACAGTCAATATAAATGTAGCAAATGTAAGTAATACAGTTTCTATTATAATTTAGTTTACATTTAATCACTTTAGTGCTGTTGAACATGCACATCAACAACATTGTTTGCCACTTTTTGTGCTGGATAAGATGTAAAATTGCTCTGTTTAAAACATTGCAATCAAAAATTTAGATTCAATATCAAAGTGTTATTGTTGCAAAGAAACAATGTTTAATATTAATCGTAATATAACATTCTTATAGATTCCAGTTGCTGAACTCACACTTGCCATTGAGGCCCTGAATGAGGTTATAGGACAAGACATTACTGGTAAAGTAGAACAGGTATGGTAAAATATACCTTTTTAAAGGATCAAATGCACACCATACACTAGTAACATCTTTTTATAGACTTAAAGTCACCTGCTAGCCTATATATTTATTACAAATTGCTGTGTCCTATTATAATTCCAGGATTTGACAATAGAGAAAATGTGTTCCAAACAATAAATCTCTTGGCCCTAAATATGATACCCAATGCTCTTAAAGGGACTCCATAAAATTAGCTACATTGACCAAAGTGTTTACATTTTCGGATTAGAAGGGTTTATTCATTCTGAAGGTGTGTATACATTGAACATTTCGTGCAATACAAAATAATTCTCAGTTTTCCTAAATACTTGCAACTTGACTGTCTCGTTGCTTAAGTAATCTTAATTGACTAGGTGGTCTTTTGGCAGGATAGTTGCCTCAGGTGCGGCAGGTCGCGGGTTCGATTCCAGAAGGAAGCTAGTAAAGGAAGGAAGCTAGTAAAATTCGAAATGGCCGTCTAATGTACGATTTCGCAAAAAAATTTCTATCCCTTCAAAGTATGGCTATATTATACTCAAATTGAAGGAATTTTGGAGTAGATCACAATTATGGTATTAGTCTTCAGATTTGTACCTCAGAAAATTCAAAATGGCTGCTTTGCAGGAATTCGCAATTCTAAAATCTAAATTTTTCAATTTTAACCAAAGTAATGAGTATAATTGATTGGAATTTGGTAATTGATATTTTGTTCGTTGGGATTTGCTACTTCGGGGAGTTGCCATTGTCTAGTTACTTTTTTGGTTGTAGGCTCACTTGTTATTATGCAGAAATAAACAAGTATTGCAGTACTATAGCCACATGATGTCAGTTTTATAAAAAATGTAAAATTAATGTGTATCTACACATTCCATTATTTTCGATACATGTGTGTCACATTTTGGTTATCTTTAGATGTAGCATTTCACTGTCCACAGCCAATATACAGTACATACAATGTAGTGTACATATACATGTACCCAGTAAGTTGTGCATGTAATCATGTATGTATCTTGGTGTACAAGTACAATCATTCACGACATGTTGATATTTTATATGTATTGGTCTGATAAAAATGCAGTATACGTTTTCAATATTTATCCAAAATATATACTCAAAACTATATCAATACATGAACCTATACCTAACGAGTATCATCATGAATACGTATTTGCAATATAGAATATGTTACATAGCTAGAGTTGCAAACATATGGATTATAGTTTAGCATGTGTTTCGACCGTCCTCTCACACCTATCTGAGCCATCTTTGGTTGAGCCTATTTATAGTCCCCGAGTATGGACACCTGGCATGCAATATAGTTTTGCACACACTTTAAGGAGATGTTACCCATTAAAGCCTACATATAAATATCAGTCTTCTTATATGTTGTGGTACATATTTTCCCATTTCTGTTGACTTTATTACTGAACGCTTGACATCAAGAACACACTGCCTCGAGCTCCCACCTATGATTCATCTATTTTCATGGAGCACATCTGTTCTTAGCGTATTTGTATTTAGATTTGACAAGTGACAACTTATATAATTATTTTCTAAAACGTTTCCTGTGTAAAGACATTTGTGAATATCTTCATATTTTTACTTTCAGATAAGACAGGGTTTTGACCAGCTTACAGATGTCATTAATAACAACACAGCCCCAATTATATCAGGTAAGACTTGCTAAATTGATTATTTGTACATTTAGGTATGGCTTTAGACTCAGCATCTGTATTTTTATCGTACAAATGGCATCATTGTGATTGATTGGTTCAGTTTTTTTAAACTACCAATATTTTGAACTTTGAATGAAAACATGTGTGAACCAATTTCAATCTATTTTTGTCTTTTCAGAGGCAAAGTTAAGAACCGATGAAATCCAAGATCAACTTTCATCATTTATCAACCAGACAAGGAATGCACTTGATACACAGGTGTGGTATGGTTGCTACCATTATGCTCTACAAGATGATAATATATGTATAGGATATTCTATGATTTTAGAGATATCATTTTTATCCACAAGTTGATATCAATGTCTGGAAGAGTGAGTGTAGTGATTGAGTGCAGATATTGTTATCAACTAGTGGATTAAAATGATTTCACGAAAAAAATCATAGGATGTTCTATTTATCCCATAGTTCACCTGACAAAGCATTCCAAAACATTCCAAAACATTCAGTTTTGTTTTGTCTTTTCTGAACTATAGCCAAAACATTATTCATTTCCATATTTGTGACATCATGAAATTACCATGTAAGCTCATGTAACAATGCACGTTACATTGGTGGGAGTTTCCAAATCCATGGAAAAAAGTGGTCTCTGTGGAATATTCTCCGTATTCCACAGATATCGCTTTTTTCCACGCATTTGCAAAATATCATAAATATACATATACATGTACAGGGTGTCCCGAAAGTATAGGGCCCCCCCCCCTAGGCAGACATATACCAGTGTCGTCATAGTAAGTGTCATATATCATTTTAAAGCTTATCCAAAGTTACATTGATTCACCAAGTATTATGGTTCAACTCTCAAATGTGAAAAAATTACAGGCATTTCGAAATTTAGTGTTTGGTCACAATTTAGTTCAATTTTACGCCAAATCACTAGTCAATGTGTCCTCCTGGGCCATCTTAACAGCAGCAATTCTTTTCGGGTCGGATGGATATTGATTTGGAAAAAGAGAATGGTGAGGGTAGAAACTCTAAGGAAACTCTTCTAAAGTCCCTTAACAGGTTTTAAGAGGGTTATAAAATTCCAGACTCCTATTCGAAGGGCTTTTAAGGTCATATCTGAAAATAATTGCCGCTGTTAACATGGCCAAGGGGGAACACATTGACTAGTAATGTGGTGTAAAATTGAACTTTATTTTGACAAAACACAAACTTTTAAAATGACTGTAACTTTTTCCTATTTGGGAGTTAAACCATAATACTTGGCAAATCAATGTAACTTTGGACAAGCTTTAAAGTGATATATGACACATACTATGAGGACACTGGAATATGTCTGCCTAGGGGGGGCCCCATACTTTCGGGACACCCTGTATATGTGTTATTCTATAGATTTGACCTCAACTATGGGATAAGAAAATATATAAGCCCAAGTGCATGAAATGGAACAATGTTATACTTTCCCTTTTGGCTCTTTGCTTTCATTTTTATTACAAACCAAGCAAGAAAAAGAATAATTCTAAATCCAGATTATATCCCAAACTGTGATCAAAACAAAAGCATAAAAACAAATCTAACACCTCCGCCCCTCACCACTCGGGAATCATTATAGTTTGACAGGCTTAGTTGCTTAGTTTTTACTCAATTGGCTCATTTTTTCATTGTGTATTTTTAACTTTCAGGCATTCTTTCAAGATGCAACAAAATACATAAATGGCACACTAATACCTCCTGTGAGGGAGTATGGTAACTATTGGTAAGTTATCCAAACTTTAAGCAAAATTGTCGTTATGCACGCTAAATACAGTTTTTTTTTGAATTTAAGCTGTTCACTTTCATCAATCTGTATTAACTGTTTTATCTTTAAAGGTCAAGTATGCCAATATCTTTTTATCATTTTTTATGCTAATGTACATTACATATGTTAAGGAATTTGTACTTACATCAAAAAAACAAAGTAGAAGTTAAAATTTGGTCTTGAAATTTCAATTCCATATTGTTTCAAATTTATGAAAATGTTTTATGATATCTGGCATCTAGCCACCTCTTTCCAAGTATCATCCAAAAATAATATAATATAATGTATCATTGTTACAGGTATATTGGTTGCATTGTGGTGTGCTCTATCATAGTGCTGATAATCACATGCTACCTTTTGGCTGTTTTGATTGGCTTCTGTGGCCAAGCCCCCTATGAAGACCTTACTGACTGCAATAGAAATAATGGATCTTGTCTTTTCAAATCGTAAGTTATCATTTGATTTGCATGATATATTGTATTGTTAAAAAGTAAATATGCTAGCAGAAAATGAAGCATTTAACAGAGGAGTTTCTACAGGGTGTCCCTAAAGTATGCCCCCCCCCCTAGGCAGACATATACCAATGTCTCCATAGTTTGTGTCATATATCATAAAGCTTATCCAAAGTTACGTTGATTTGCCTCACATCATGACTGAACTCTAAAGTGGGAAAAGTTACAGGCATCTCAAGATTTAGTGTTTGGGCAAAATTTATGTTCAGTTTTACACAAAATTAAAAGTCCATGTGTCTCCCTAGGCTTTGTTAATAGCAGCCATTCTTCTCATGAGATTTTAAGAGATTTGCCTAATAAACCTCGAATGACGTACCTTTCTTTCTTTTTAATAACAGATTTAAATTCAGTGAAAAGTTTTCTACAATGATGACTTTGATTTATACTGTTACGTTATTGAAGTTATTTTTTAACTTTTTCAACTTTTCTAAAGAAGCTTGGACCAAATCTCAATTGATGCAATGTTACATGTTAAAATTCTTTAAAACCTTGGTTTATTCATTAAACAACTAACATGTCCATGATTAATGACAATATGCTCATTATGGTCATCCCATACACAGCCAATATAATTCGGCACCGTTTCGGCATCGAAAAAATTCGGCGCTGTTCCGGCACCGTTTCGGTCCCGAAACCTTTCGACACCAAAATTTGCTACCGGACTAGTCAGTCCATTTGGTGCCGTTTCGGCACCGAAATTTGGTACCGAAATGGTGTCGAAAATCAGATTGCATTTTGGGGGTGTAGTATGCCATTCGAACACAAACAGTTACATTTATTAGAAAAAACTTCTTATAATGCTAAACACCCTCTTTGCTCTCTCATTCAGGCATTGTTTTATTGTTTCAGAGGTATAGTCTTCACTTTCCTTTTTGGCTGGCTCTTCATGCTGATAACCATGGCTCTGTTCCTTGGTGGAGGTCTGGCACATAATGAGGTCTGCAACCGAGTGGTAGATCTAAAAAACTCTGAAATCATACAGGTAACCTTATGAAGTGGCCTGCACAAGGCAACTTTTATTAGAAATGTGGCAAAACGTCTGTGCTATTTTATTTATGTAGTTAGTGTCATATCCTTACTTATGCTTATTTAATAATGTCATAAAATTATGTATGAAATCTAAGATAACAATTGAAACATATTTTGGTGTATAAAGATTAAGTTGAATAGATTCTTGAATAGAAAATTCAAGAAAACTGATCTCAAGGTGTGATTTTATATTACTTTGTAGATAACTGATCCATTTGTTATGAGGGAACTGCAGAAAGCAATAAACATCAATACAACAATTACAAATATCATCAGGTACATAAATATTTTGATATGTTAATGAAATAAGAAATCTACATGTATACTAGAATTATATAAACCAGGTACAAAGTTTGGAAGCAAGTTTATAATTATGACCATCATTCACTGACTTTTGGAACATCACTTGAATACTCCTAAAATATATTGTATATTCTTTGCAGACAATGTTCCAACAATATGGCCTTGTACACTGCAATAAACTTTGACAGTTATGCTAATATCACAGAATACTTGGATATAGATGTGAGTATTCATGAAATAATAATGATCAGGAATATGATTTTAAAATGTCACTAATGCCATTAATTGCCAATATCAATTAAAGATTTTTATTTACAGAGGTACAACATCACTGAGAACTTTTTATTTACTCAGGTACAATATCAAAAAGAAATTCTTATATACAGAGGTACAATATCACTGAGAGCTTTTGATTTACAGAGGCACAATATCACTGAGAATTTTTATTATTTACAGTGGTACAATATCACTGAGAACCTTTTATTTACAGAGGCACAATATCACAGAGAATTTTTATTATTTACAGAGGTATAATATCACAGAGAATTTCGCTGCTTTGACCAATATAACCGTTGACTTGAGTGGAGTCCAAGTCATAACTCCAGAGTTGAGGAACATTTTATCAAATGTTTCACAAATTGATCTTATGTTGATCAATACAACAATCATCAAAAATGAGGTAATTAGTTTAATTTATTTGGATAAGTTTTCTTTATTTATACATCATTCTTAGTTGGTCAATTGTTTGCTTGTTTCTGATATTTTAACTAGCACGCTATAACTACAAAGTCATTTAGTAATCAATTAATAAGGTAATCATGTGACAAAATACTACTATAGTGCCAACAAATGGTTGCAAAAGTATAACAATTGTTAAAGACATAAACCATCTGACCACTGATGCTGAATGCCAGTCCCAAAAATATGGTCCACTTCTTGGTCATGTAAGGATTGTTTCAAAGGTGACGATGGATATAAAATTGAATACCCTGTTTTACAGTTGAACCAGGATGTCACAGCAATAAACCTGAATACCTATGCTGCCACCCTTAGGACCTTATCAAGCTCAGGTGTAAGGAAACAATAAAATGATAATAAAATTTTATGATATCTATACATTATTAAATAAATTATAATGTGAGAGAAATAATCTAGTTAAAAATGACAGTGTTAACAATTGTACAATCAGTCAATCAATTTAAGTTCATAAATGTTCATATATCATATTCATAATTTAAAAGAACCAACACTGCTCCCATCTTTGTATCAGCTAAAAACCTGTGATTCCAAATAAAATGAAATATGTGTAGTGTAACTAATTATAATATTCTATAATTTAATTCTATCTGTATTAAGGAATAGCATTGAGTGCCAAATGCCAGACAAATGCCAGTCTGAGAAGACAACATTACATTTCAGAATGCTATTAATACTTCTCAGTGAAGAATTAGAAATATATATTGAATATATTAAATATCTTTGCAGCTTCCAGGTGTTGATTTGAATTCTACAGCAGATGAATTGACAAATCTAGCAGCTACTTTTATTCCATCAATGACCACCTTGAAAGTAAGTCTACACACAGTAAAATGTTGACTTGATTTACATTTATAGCTCTTAACCACTGTGCTCTTCAATTTTGCAGCTTGTTATGATTTCTTTAACATTTATTGTAATTTAGGATCAGAAATAAGCATTATGTTGCTTATAAAATTTGATATTTATTAGGCACCAATCTTTGGGACAGGCCTGCTAATGTAATACTGTACTGTAATATAATCTATATACAGCAGAGGGTAGTTTATGACTACAGAGTCTATGACTCTGCGCTCAAGGTAACATATAACATGTATGAAATATTGATTATTACTTTTTCAGAACAACATATTGAGTCATGTCAAGGTCCTTGAAGACAATAGAGATCTTTCAGTAAGTATATATGAGTTATGTTATATCAAATTATTTTCAATATTCTTTTTTAATATTCAAAGAAAAATTGTAAGTTATACACTATTATCTCTTTAATGAGTGCACAGGCATATAGTTCCAATGAGTATACATGCAACTTTTATGATGAATATGGTCTCAAGAAAATGCAAAGTGTAATGCATTAGTTTCGATTATTAACACATGGCTTCGATTGCTGATTATATCTAATGCAGAGAAAGAAATACAGGAGCTGGAGAGTATGTAAGCCTTGATGATAACAACTAAAAACATTATCAGGGATATTTTTTCTAAATATTTTGCATGTGTGCTAATTGAAATCCATTATTTTTCAATTTCAATTTGGGAAGTGCACTATGCTTTCATGAAAGAGGATACGGTAGTATCAACTATTAGTAGATCAACTATTGCCAAATACCAAATGTGTGATCCTTCAGAATTCTTATAAATTCAGTCTAAACTTTGTTCAGAAGCATTGATGGATCTCACATATTCATTATTAAACGACAACCTTAATTTTAGATTCAATATTTTTCAACTATAGGCCGCATCCAACAGTCTTGTAGCTGAGATGGAGAAAAGTCAGGAATCGATCCAGACAAATGGAACTGCTGCAATACGTAGTATAGGTGCCAACCTCACCTTAACAATACGTGACAATTTACAGAGTTTTATGACCAATCTTGATTATGTTGTAAGTATTTAAATTATCTAAACACCTTCTGATGATTTTATGAAGATATATAAAAGTGAACAGTTAAACCTGTGTAATAATAGTACCATACTGCCTTTAATCCAAATTTGCCTCACTTTTACAATAATAGTACTGCCTTTAATCCAAATTTGCCTCAATTTTACAATTTGCCCCACCATATCTTGGGTTAGTCATGTATGCATTGCACACATTTTATTGTAGGTCAGGAATAACATAGGTAGATGTGGTGTGGTATATTCTGCCCTAGACAACAGTGTTATAGCTGCTTGCAAGAATGTACTCTACCCATTTGTAAGTTCAGATGGAATATACTAATTACCTCAAAATCAGAACTAAACAACAATAGTACTATCTAACAATATCCACCAGATCACAAATCATACTATCCTTTTATTTTTGAGATATTGTATTCAGAGGTGAATATTTGAATTGCCAAACGGTGGCCAATTTCAGGCCTTGATTTTTTAATAATATTTAGCCCTTTGTAAAAATTATTGACCTCATTTTTAACAATTTGGACTCATTTGTATAAAATAATTTTGAATATTGTTTGCAATGCCTGATTCTGCTTGTAACATATTCATATTCTTCTGTTACAGAACAGTTTCTGGTTTGCCATGGGTTGGTGTATATTCTTCATGATGCCCGCAATGGTGTTAGCCTGGATGTTGGTGGACCAGTTCAAGAAGACTCAACCCTACAGTGAAGTTACTCCATTTGAAGGGGAGGGCAGACCACTGAACTCTCAGGGGGGCATGCAAAAGTAAATATTTTTGGGGAATTTATACATGAATGATTTAAAAGTTTAATGGCTTAGCTATCCAAATGTTCAAAAATAATTGACACAAAATTTTTTGATGAACACTAATGATAAAAAGTACAGGATATATGAAAGAGAGATATGTATGAAGGAGATATATGTATTTGTACTTTAGTTTTAAATCATTGTCCATAAATCCATTGACAATTAGTTTGTGTGTATGCCATGCAAATCATATTTTAGATTTAAAGATAAATTCAAAAAGAAGGGAAAACAGCCCGAATCTAATGGTGCTGCTGCTGCTGCAACTATGGCATATGATGAAAGCCAAGCTCAACCTATGCAAGAGTGGTCCCCCAAGTACAACCAAGGCCGTCCATCTGTAGATCTCCCCAGGGCAAGAGTTGGTGGAGCCCCTGGAATGCAACAGGACAACCCACGGTGGGCAGAGAGTAGAGATCAAGAGGCTGGATTTAATCAGCATAGAGATCAACCTTATCATAATGGAAGGCAGAATGGATATCAGAACCAAGCCTATAGGTTAGACAGTGGTCAAGGAGTCCACTAGTATCAGTGAATGTGCTACGTGAATTCAAATGGGATTTAATGGTGAACCACCAATACATGTCAATATGAAGATTGTTATATCATTGATACATATAAGAAAATAGTGTATTTAGGAGGCCATTTGAAATCATTTAGCACAAAAATAGATTGATACAGTTGACCAACTTTCACTATACATCTTCCTGTATATGATATGAAGGTTGGAACTGTTATCATTTTACAGTATATGGCTTACTAACTCCTTGGTGCCAGGGCTGGGTCTAGCTTGGGATGGAGACTGCTATGGTACACTCCCCTCCAAATGTTTGGCAATTTTATTTCCCCATTGTGAAGTGCTTGAAACCATGGCATTGAAATTTGAGAAAAGAGTTGAATATTTTGGCAAGGGTCTGAATGGCAGTATGTTAAATTTGGAAATTATGATTCCAACCTTTCCCTTTTTCAACCTTTCAGTCGTTAACCCTGCTCAATTACAACAGGTAGTCTTTATTATCCCACCGAACGAAGTTCCAGGGGGATATAGAGAAGCCGTTCCTCCGTTCGTTCGTCCATCTGTTCGATCGTCCGTGTGTCCGGGCGATAACTCCAATACCCGTTGACGGATTTGATTCAAATTTTATAGGCTTATGCCTTATGAGTGTAGGACCTCTGCTCGAGAAGGAATTTTCAATATGGCCGCTCAATTCAAAATGGCCGCCATTTTATGGCCGCCATTTTTCGTAAAAAATGTAATCGTTGATAACTCAAATACAAGTTGATGGATTTGGTTCAAATTTTATATGCTGTTGCCTAGGGACAAAGGTTTCAAAAAGAGATTTTCAAGATGGCCGCTTAATTTCAAAATGGCGGCCATTTTTCGTAAAAATATGTAATCTTTGATAACTCAAATACCAGTGAACGGATTTGGTTCAAATTTTATATGATGATGCTTAGGGACACAGTAGCTATGTTCGACAAAATTTTTTCAAGATGGCCGCTTAATTTCAAAATGGTGGCAGTTTTTCGTAAAAAACGTAATCTTTGATAACTCAAATACCAGTGAACAGATTTTGTTGAAATTTTATATGATTATGCCTCGGGACACAGTTGCTCTGTTCAAGAAATAATTTTCAAGATGGCGGCTGAATTTCAAGATGGCGGCCAATTTTCGGAAAAAACATAATCTTTGATAACTCATATACCAGTGAACGGATTTGGTTCAAATTTTATATGACGATGCCTAGTTCACAATGGTATAAACTAACTTTGTGCCAAATTTCATGCTTCTATCACAAAGTGCACAAACATTTCAATATTTACACTAGCCTAGCTATAATAAGCATAATATGTTTTGTTTGGTGGGATTTGCTACTCCGTGGAGTTGCTGTTTTTCTAGTTGACTCTATGGCCAAACTTAAACACTTGATGCAGTAAATGGCGGTGTTGTGGTTACCAAACATTATTAGGGGGGTGTACTATCATTATGGTACTTTATATACAACTTACAGTATATTTCATTTCCTATGATTACAGAGATTACGGGTCTGTGCCTTACGAGGAGATACAATTATAAACATAATGGTAACTGAATATATAAAACATCAAAATGGTCATACTCGTTTTGTGAATTTGAACAAAAGGCAAAAATTAACAAGGAATATAGATAGGGTTATAACCTGATATCTAGTATGATATGTGCTTCACAATATCTACGCAATTTCTGGCTTTTAACAACAAACAGAATAAAATTGTTGTGTTATAAATCCTAGAATCTCATTCTCTATTCTTTAAATCTAAACTCTGGGTAATCAGACTCATTGTTTTTGTCAGTGACTGGAGCTCTAACATTTATATAGAATAGTTAATTTCTTAAGCATTGCTTGAGCATTGTCTGATCTCTGGTCAGTTCATTTTTCTTTAAACAAGTATGACTTTGATGATATTTTATATTGCCTGGTATATTGCATGGTAGGGAAGAGTGGAGTAGAAAGCATAGTATAAATAGCACATTCAATGGCAAGCTTATGTTATACACTTTTATATATGAATTCATTCAAGTAGGGATATTCAATGGAAATAACTTTGAAATGAGATGAAAAATCATGAATTTCTTTAAGTGATTCTGTTAACAATTTTTGGTAATACAGGTAATGTACACCATTGGCCCTGGTTTCTACTTTTGCCTTGTTTTGGATAATTTTGACATCAAAATATCACATTTTCAAAGTAGGCAGACTCACCTTGTAAGCACATGTAATGGTGGCAGTTTTCAACATTACACACACTTAAATTTTCAAATTCATTTTGCTTAGGATTCAGGTCCAATGAACCACTCCACTTTGTACAATGAACCACTCCATATGTACACAAAATGGACTCCTAATATAAAATCCATAAAAGCTTTCACTTCACTCACTCTTACACCATGCAGTTACCCTAGGAACAGGGGATCTCAAATTTGGCAAGGGGGGATATCTTTGAAATCTGGGTGCACACAAAAGATGTGTGTGTTTTGAGAAACGAAATTATGACTAGTTTTAAACATAACGGCCAAAAAAGATCCATTGACCCAAAATGAAAAAACAATTGCACAGGGAATATAGGTAGAGGAGGGGGGTTCAGTGAATGCGTAACATTACGTTGCATTTATTGCATTATAAAACTTGTGGAACGAGCACAAAATATTATCAGAACCATTTTACTATTCCATGAGGCTTATTTTGTTGCTAATTTAGTTTAAGATTGGAAACCATTGCTTTTTAGCTGACTGGGCAATCTTATTGTAAATCATCATCAAAATGGACTCCTGGTGCATTATCGAATATTAATTAATTGGCTTTTCAAAATGTATATAATTTGCTTTCCATTTCTTAGAAATAACAATATTTACGATTCATAAAATATGATTATCTTTCCTTGGTACAATGTCATTTAATTTTGGGAAAAGAACTGAATTTTAAGAATCGTAATTCGCCATATATTCCTTGGAAACTGGCCACTGACTCACCATGCTTTCACACCTTGGTTTATAGGGACTATTACTGAGATGCAGAACATACTGAAACAACAGCTAAAACCAACCAATTGTAAGTTGCTTTGGGGGCTGGATGAATAATAATCACCTTATATGCCTTTTTCATTCAATGATTTTTAAATTTGTATTACCTGAATAACAGAAGTTGTGCTGTAAATTAATTGAAAAATAAGAGTGCTATATAATATATGACCATAGTAGCCCATTACCTATAATACCAATTTTAAAGTTTAAACACTGTTTACATACTGGGTACTGTACATTATAGTCATTGGAAATTTCATTAAGGATATATTATTGGAGGAATGCATTCAAATAAAAGGTCACTAAGATAATATTTCCTTTTTCAGTTCTCCAGAAGACACAATAGATACACCATCATCCCCAGGAAAGGGCTACCCAAATGACATCCCTGAGGGTATGGTGTCCCGTATTGGAAACCAGCCTCGGAATAGGCGACCAATTAGTGGCACAGACTTGGATGAAAGACCCCGAAATATCCCAAGACCCAAAATTGGTCCTGCTTCCCCTAGGGATGATATTGGTGATCCCCATAGGCCTGACATGAAACCCTCTTCTCCAAATTATTTTGACCGCCCTAGAGATATTCCACCCCAATCAGGTCAACAAAAAAATCCTGCCATTTACAAGGACATGTATCCCAATGTTAATCCCTATGATAATATGAAGGTCAACCCATTGTTCAATGGGCGTCATTATTAGGGTTCCATATCCATTATCAGTAATTTTCAAGGGCATATCCAAATTCTAAAAACTGCAGGGGTGAATTTAAATAGACAAGGCAAGCCTAAATGATTTACAATGGATTTCATTTCTGCAGTATAAAAAACATCTAAATAATAAATCTTTGAATCGTATCTGCTGTGTATGCCCATGATCATCAATCAATACACTTTTCCTTCAAAAAGCTATTTATCGCAATTTCCAAGACACCTGTCTTTTAAGCCTAACAATATTATATTTATATCACTATGACAAAATCATGAATTTTAAAAGTCTTAATTCTGATATACATGAATTAGGTTATAGGTAATGGGACATATACTAGACTGAAAGTAACTAAAAAAGGAAAAAACTGTGCAGAAAATAGTTCCTAATCCTAGTTTTTTTAATATACAGGGTGCTCCAAAAGTAGGTTACATTTATTCACCAATCGGTAAACTGTAACTGTAAACCTACTTTTGTGCCACCCAGTATTATTGTATTATAGTATATGTTCATGATGGAGAATTATCATTGTGCTGGTCACATGACAGAGATCATTGTTGATACCATCAATGAATGATTTAGGAACTATAATGTATATAAAACAGATCAGGGTTATAGCCAGGATTTAAAATGAGGTGAGACAAATTTAAACAGGTGAGACAAATTTAAACAGGTGAGGCAAATTTAGGCAAGTGAGGCAAAAATGAGAATATTGAACTTTGTAATTTACCTAGTTTTACAAATGCTCATACATAGGAAAGACTGAAAACAATTAAGTACATTAAAACCTGTCTAATCTGATCTCCAATGGAACTTACCATGTATTCACATTTCAAGTTTTTTAAATATGTGTGTAAATGGGAGATAAAATATTTGGAACCAAGAAAAAGTGTTCACATTGAGAGGTGTTCGGATTAGAGAGGTGTTTGGATATACAAGTTTTACTGCACATTGTACAAAAATTGCCTTTTTATATTTGTAAATATGATATATTCAAGATTTTATATTCACTTAGTACATAGTGGAGCTTGTAAATAAGAAGATATAATATTTTTAAATGAAGTTTTATTTATGGACGGCATCTTATGAAAAATGAAGTACAGGGTGGTCCAAAAAAGTGAACTGTTGCAGCAGGCTATATTTCCCTTATTACCTGCAGGAATACTTTCATATTTTGACATATTGTAGAGGAAGAATCCCGCACATTATGGCGTAAAAATTAGCATCCTGCCTTCATTACTTGCAAAGTTATTGTGATCAAAAGAAATGGCTGAGTTTCCAAAGACGAAAACATCTTCCAGTGAAATCGCAACATATTCCTGTATGGTCTTAAAATGTCAATATCTTCATAATCATGGACCAATTTAATGAAATATGGCTCAAAACACTAAATATTAGATGTCCTTTTGATTTTGTAAGATATTTATATGAAGGTCTTCTCAGATTTTGGGTCACAGGGGGTAACTTTGCCCCACTCTAACCATTTGTGGAGGTAACATGCCCCTTAACTGTTGAATGGTTAAAACTGCTTCAAAATGGTCAATGAGGGTGTAAAATGTGTTTTCTGCCCAAATAGTATCCCATTTGTCATATGGTATGGCTTAAAATTATATCTCTCACTGTAAGCTTTTTTAAGATCATCCATTGTGTTTCAACAATTTCCATGAATCACATTGGTAAAATTTTGCACAATATCTAATTTCAGGCATGTTTGTTTAAGTCTTGTAATTTCTTCAAAATTCAAGACTGAGAATACATTATGGCATCAACAAAATTTTAGACCTTTCTCTTCAAGATGTGATGATATGAGCCAATTCATGCATGTATTAAGGAGAATATAGCCTCAGTTGCAGGGGTTCACGTTTTTTGGACCACCCTGTATAAATATTCTTGATATTCTCGATGGATGAAATGTATGAATACAGTTGAATTGGGACCTAATTGTCTGAAATTTGTGATCAAATTACGATTGAAGATAGTACTAACGTATTTTTATGCAACAAAGGATGAGTTGGTCCAGTAGACTGGATTACCTAAAATACAACCAAGAGGCCATGGGCCATTTTGATTTGATCCACGTAAGGTTATTTTTCAGCATGTATAAGTAAAAGCTGAGATATCTGGTTTGTATAAGAAGTATGTAAGCAATATAAGCAGTATGTCTAAATATGTTATAAGATGCCGAGATTATGTGTGCTTTAGTCAAAATGAGAATACCATGTTGTGCCAAAATCTGTATATGATGTAAGTCGGTGCAATTATAATGTAATCATGCCATTGTACAGGGTGATCCGAAACATGCTCTGTTTTATTTTTGAGACACCCTGTATCTAGAAAACTGGTTATTAATATAATGTTATTATTTCTCATTCAGATATGTAATATCCAAGGATCTAACAACACTCCGGTAAAGATTCAATACAATTACAATACATTTTGAAAACCTACTCTATTTTTCAATAATTCGGATACCTTCACCGCCCGATGTAAAAATAATTTATTGAAGTTGTACCAAACGTTGTAATATTTCACATATCATGTTGAACAAAATAAAAAACAAAATGTACATCTACACCCTATGCTTAGTGAGCGGAGCTAATTTCAAGGGTGATGGTAAAGACGAGGCAGGGCGCCCAAAAACCAAAAAATATTAGTACCATAATCTTTGAAGTCGTATTATTGCAGCATAAGGTGATGATATTGTGATATTTTATGCTGTTTTAGAAGTGAAAGATGTTAAACTATGCATACCGTTTGTTTTACATCCAATAAAACGAATAGTTAAGATGAAACGGTCGTTTAAAGATACAATTTGAATTTACCGCAAGAAATTACAACCTAATATTGTCAATATGTCAATAATTCCTGATCGATGTCACATATAAAGATATATGTACCTAGATATGTTTTATTTTTTCATATATGCGAAATAAGGCGGTCTCTAGTTATGTACATCCAATGCAAAATGAATGTTTACTAGAGTGTCTATTCGGCGATCAGAATTTCGATGACGAGCAATGGCGATGTAATTTGCGAAGAAAGCATCAGTGCACCTAGTTACAGGCCAGGTTTGGGCGCCATGCCTCGTCTTTACCATCACCCTTGAAATTAGGTCCGCTCACTAAGCATAGGGTGATCTACCTTCTGTTATTTTTCTTTCATATTATGTTGGCTTTGGCTTAACAGTTGAGTAGATATATTATATTGACCTCGATATAATCCCAATATCCTGAACCTCATATAAGCAATCTTTGCGTACGCAAATTACGCACATGCGTACATTGCATGTACACTCGGTATTTTATGGATTAATAAATAAAAAAAGAAATAGACCTTTAATGAATTAACGTCTTACCTTTTCCAGGTTTGTACATTTGATTTCGTTTTGGATACGTAGATTAAAGATTACTGAGATGTACATAGTTTCTCAGTATGTTTTACCGTCGTTCAAAAGACTAGTCTATAATGAGGTGACAATAAAATAGTACTGGGAGTGGGATTTTGAATACGTTTCATTATTTTTCAATAAGATCTGTCTGACTCCCCAGGTCGAAGTTTTGGTTCATCTGCGAAAATCGTTTCAGGACGCACGTAACACATTTACTGTACAATGAAGCTAATTGTTCATGATATGTTTTGGTATCAAGTACAATTAGCTTCATTGTACAGTAAATATGTTACGTGCGTCCTGAAGATTTTCGCACGTGGAACCAAAACTATAGGGAAAGCAGGGCGTTTTACAACCAATAAATATTAAAACTTTGAACATTGATACTTTTAAACACGTTTTTCGTTATAATTAATAAATGCCTAAGAAGACATCCGGGGGGTTCACTCTAAATAATTTGGGTAGGTATGTGCAGTACGACCAATTTTGGCTTTGGGCATAAACCATGGAAACTGGCAAATCCGAGACGAAAAAACATGGAAATTGTTTAAGAAAGTACCGTTTTGGGGTCAAAATTAAATTTTTCTTCAAAAATGGCATTGAACTGGTTATATCAGTTGCCAAGGTCAGGGACAAATAATTCAAAAAGTGAATTTTTAGTCAATTCAACAATATTTCGGGAACGAACTTTAGTCCCAGCAAACTCCAGAGGAATTCAACATGGACATAATACAATTGACTTTTATAAGTCTGAGAGGAATTAAAACATGAAAAGCTTCAATCTTGAGAGGAAATTGACATGGAAAAAATGCTCAAAAAGAGTCACATTGAGTATTAAGAGGTATATTGGAGTGAAACTTGTGAGTGGACAATGGAGTCCTCAATCTATTTCACGAACTCCTAACTTCTAGGGGAGATATGCAGGGTGGGGGGGGGGGGGGCACTCACGAGGGTTTGTAGGTATACTAATTTATACTATTACATTTAAAATTGAAGTATATGGAAATCTTCTACTAGTTTTGCAATTTTTTGAATTATCTTTTATCAGTATGGAAATTTAGTTTTGTATACGACACATTTACATGAAGAGCCAATTAAACATTTGCAAGCATGCGGTGTTTGTCGTTGTTTATAATTAGTTTTTCGAATACAAAATACAAGTAGCCTAATTGAGAAAATAGGATTACTTATAGCCACGTTCATGTTCATTCAAGCAAAATATTAGAACAAATATTACATTTTTGAGCAGTATTGACACCTGAGCAGTGTAGCCTAGGTGGTTAGAGACTGTGGTCGTGCGTACCGAGGGATACAAGGTCCCGCGTTCGAGCCTCGGGTACGGCGTTCTTGATAATAGTTCTACAGGGCACTCGGCCCGAAGGTCCAACCTCCGGCCCTTGGCATGGGTCGGTTCTCTGACTGCTCTTGTCGGAGACAGATTGTGAGACTGTGGTTGGTTCCTCCACTGACGGGCTATAGTAGACGGCGGGAGTCATACAGTATGGTAGCGAGTCCCCACCAAGGGCAGCAGTGGAACGACACGAATCGGTCCCAGTATGGTTGCCTTGCAACTGAAGAGACTCGAGGAAATCATGCCATTCGCGGTGACCCAGAAAAGACTTTTGCTCATTGATACAACCATCAGTTTTTTATATATTTATTAATTTGATATTAACATATAAACGTTTTATATTAATCCTGGATACATGAAAGTCTTGAAAATGGGTAAACATGAACGTGAAACTATTCTACTACAGTATATCTAGTAAAATATTATTCATATTTTATCAACACAGGCCGCCATTACTTAAGTGGATTCGATTTTTTAATACCTTGAAAAACTACAATAGTATACCATTAGGTGAGAAAACTGCAAAACAAGGGGACATGTTTACTTTTATTATTGGAGCTATATAAAAAGACCATGTATCATCTAATCTATATTCGAGAATGGAGACCAACGTTTTGCTTATGTACCTCAAACAGACAAAGGGCACATTAAAGGGTGTTCAGAATACCCTAGGTATAATACTAGTTCTGCAGGCATTGGAATTCAGTTTTAAGACAACATCCTCCTTCCAATTTTCAATCAATTTCAAATCTACAATACCGGCCTAGCGCAAAACGGTCTAGCTACATATCTACAAATGTCGAACTTTTGGCTGCCATCTGTATGAATCGTAAACATATTTACAGAGTACCAATTATAACCCTTTATTCCTTTGTCAGATACTTCATGAATTGTGATACATATAATAACAAGACAACACAAAATGTATTTCTTATTAATAATTGCATTTATTTCAAGGAAACCACTTTGTCAGGTGGCGTTTGAATGTTCTTATGTTCTATTTTGGCATTTAGTATTTCAATGACATGTCATGTTTCTTTCGTAAGCCACACTGACAAATATGAGAAAAGCTTAAAATAATGTAATGATGTATATTCTCCAACCAGAATTCATAATTTTGCATCAAATATCTTCATTACAATCTGTCAATGTCACATATGGTTCTATAAATCTGTACATTTAGCCTATCTTTGACAATTAAATCACAATTCTGCAACTTCCCCAGCAATTTCTAGAAATTATCATTACGGAAAACTGCAGGCTTCAGTACTGTAGTCCATCTTTACCTGTCAATTTCACCTCGGGAACCCAAAGTGTTCGCATAACATCAATGTAATTTATGAAGCAATGAGATGGGTCTTGGAACCCCCTTGGACTTAATGGATGTAGCAAAGAGACCAATAATATAAGTTATTGAATGATTTGAAGTGCAATACAGGATATATTCTGCTCGAGGAATTCCGTATTGGAACGAGACGAAGTTGAGTGCCAATACAGAATATCGAGACGTTTTTATCGTGTGATCATCTGTTTTGCTACTGAGAATGTCTCCTCCGTACCAATATTTTCTGTATTGTGACGGAGATGATCAATGCGGACAATCTCAGTAGCAATACAGATTGGTACAGCACAAGAACTGACCAATCAGAAGGCTTCATTTTACAGATCATACGATAATCTGCAGTACATTGTACTTTATGCAACACTGATACAATTTAAAGACAAATGAGGAACAGTTTACAGATATTTGATGTTGTAATGAAATATAAACACATGAATCTTGGTCACTGGCCACTCAATCTTGATTCGATATGAGGACTGGTGTATTCATGGAACATACTGTCGTTCATTGGCTTCTAATGATGATGCTGTTGTTGATGTACTTATGCAAGATTAACACATTTCTCTCTCTGGCCACTCTCCGAAATATCTATGTGTATTACATACCTAGCGAAGCATTTGTATGGAAGTCAATGGGAAAGTTAGCGAGCTATATCCACCGATATTGCCCGATTACCCCGATATAGCCCGCTTACCTCGTTTTGATATTAGATTTCTTTAATAACCATGATAATATCATGACGTCACGTCATTGATACAAAGTAACCATGGGAACAAAGGCATGTAATACATCAGTTATGTCACTATGACGTGAAATATGCCTTCGTTCTTGCCCAAATATAGAGCCTCCCAAGGTCGGCCTATATTGGGAGAACTCAGGCATATTTCACGTCATAGTGACATAACCTCTAAATACGTAACATCTTTGTAGTTTATGAAATATCTTTGTAGTTTATGAAACATCTTTGTAGTTTATGAAACCCTTTTGTAGTTCATGAAACCTCTTTGTACTTTATGAGACATCTTAGTTTACAAAACACTGATGAAGTTATATAGAGCAATTTTATAATTTATGAAACATCTTTGTAGTTATGAAATATCTTTGTAGTTTATGAAACATCTTTGTAGTTTATGAAACATCTTTGTAGTTTATGAAGCATCTTTGTAGTTATGAAATATCTTTGTAATTTATGAAACCCTTTTGTAGTTTATGAAACCTCTTTATACTTTATGAAACATCTTAGTTCACGAAACACTGATGAAGTTATATAGAGCAATTTTATAATTTCCAAAACATCAATGCAGTTTGTGGATCATTTCCTCCTTAGTGATGAGATGTGTTGTTTTATTAACAAGGTTCATAAGAGCATTAGTGTTGTATGACCATTCATTCAGGTGCTCATTGGGGTCCTTAGACTGTGCAAAGTTCACTATTCCAGACAGACGGTCTATCTTGGCTACTACTGTTTTGTTCACTACCAATGTAGACAGGAATTCCTCAGTCTCCTGGAATGGTAAATATATAGAAGGTTGGATTACAACCAAGAAGTATAAAAATTATGTACAGGGGAGCTACAATATTTTGAAATCAGAATTTTCTGTCTTTTCCAGACTCCATATTAAAAATAAAGGAGACAAGTTCATTTAAATGACCACAAGACTTAAAAACGTTGTATTTTGATCAAATTGGTTCACACATTGAATTAGAAATATAATCTAGCAGAGTGTGACCAAATGGTTATTCAAAATATTGCCATGGTAAGGCAATATTTCATTGACTTTCAGAGGGTATGTTCTTCAAAAACAATTCTGGAACTTAATATTTTCACATTGTCTTTTTCTGGACACATTCCCCTTACTTCTACCAATAAGGATGGTTGGTAGAAGTAAGGATACTTACAGCTTCAGACAGATCTAGCAGCTCAGACATTCGTTTAGTAGTCACTCTGGTGTAGTACTTGGCCATTACACGAATGTTCTATAACACAAAATAAAATTGTAAAGAACACTATATGGAGGCTCTCTATTGGCTTAAGATGATCCATTTTTAAAATCACCATACTAAAATGGTGAGTGAATATTTAGATTTTGAAAACTCATACAGTTTGGTACCATTTTGTAATGGACCTCTATTGTGATTACTTGGCATCATCCACACATCACACAACCTTTTGGTTAATCTTTAGGAATGATATCTTATACCATAATTTAATGGGATCGAAATTAAGCATTTTAGGGTCCAAATCTAGGTTGTCTTAGTTCTTAACGAACATAATGACAAAGGATACAGGTACTTCTCGATATGGGAAATTTATCGAATTGATGCAGTTAACGAATTAATTCAAGCCTCAGAATTGATAAGTTGATAAACTTGTTTTACATCAAATAACACGAAAAAATCAGGGGGTTACTCTAATTGTGTTTTTAGGAGACCCGATCTCTTTAAAGTGAGGGTAATTGGATTTTCAGGTGGATGCAAGCCCTATTTGTTCAAAGCCTCAATTGAATGTCAGTGCCCACTTGCTTTAAAACCTGGGAAAAATCACTGAAATACTTACATGTTCTACTACACGGATTTTCAAATCTTTCCAGCGCTTATTACCCTCTTCAGTATTGGCAAAAACATCAGTGGCGGTGTTTTGTGGGGACCCTTGTCTGAGTTCTGATTCATAAAGCCGACTTAGTTCTCCCCATTGCATTATCTCTTGTGTGATGAACTGCTTCAACAGTTGTCTGGAATATACATGTACAAATCATGATATTTTGCATTTAGTTAATATAACTGTAGAAAGATGATTAAGATTTAAACTAAGAGAGGTGTGGGGACGAAACCCCCAAAATTACAGTAATAACAATTTACAGTCAATTGGTCTGTTTAAAATATGTATTTCAGTTAATTCACACTGGGTCACCTTCTCAATTAGTCTTTTTTCTAATTTGTTCTTAAGGTAACCAATGTAAACATAAACCTTTTATTAAACTGCTGTTCACTTACTTATATAGTGGAAGATCTTCTAGTAATTTATCTTCCTTGGTTCTGTGTATGAGATCATTCTGCTCATTGTCATAAGGTGATAGACACAGGTATAAGACCATACACTTCAAAGCCTACAAGCAAATTATAAACACACTGTACCCTTTATCCACAGAGTCAAGCCACACAATCCTCTTACTTAAACAAATGATTGCATAAGGGAGAGGCCAATATCTTAAAAATAGCCCAATATTCAGGGTTTCCCCTGATTTTTTCTCAAGTGGGTGCAAACTTCTTATTTTCAAAATTGTGACCAAATTTTAATGATTTTTCACTAAAATCACTCTAAATATACTATTGAAAAAAAAACTTGATGAATCTAGTGAGATTCTTAAGAAATTTAGAACTTCAACAGTCAATGTGTTTGTTGAGTTATCAAGAGGAGATAATCCATAGCTGATTGGATTTCATGTACTTTACCTCATTTCGTAGATGGCTGTCCCCTTTGATGGTTGGTGTGTCTACCACAGCTCTATAATGTTTACATATGGACAGATACGATCCTTCATGTTGGTCCAGCTCTATCATCAACTTGTAGAATTTCAGCTTCAAATCCTGCAATTGTCATAATTAAATTTCATGTCTGGTTTTTTGTATAAACTGTAGAAAACCAGCTTCAGATCCCATATCTGACACCAATTTGAATTTGTTTATGTTTCCATTTTTATTCATTTATTGTTACCATAGTAAGATTTGCATGCAATTATTTTTCAGGTACATAGGTTCATAGATATTTGAGTCGGGCAAACTGCATAACAAAAATAACTTTCTCAAAAATAAGTAAAGGATAGGTATCAATATGGTGAACTGAATTCAACAATGTTTTTCCTTTATGTAATGTTGACCGACTGGCAACAATTTAATGCAATAATTATTTATATATATTTATATAGCTGTTTTTGTTAACATTTTTTGTTTTTTAGTGCAATTGTTTTTTGTTCCTTTCTACCAATTCTTGAGAATGAAATAAAATGTCTTTCCGAACCTTGTTGGAACAAAATAGCATATACAACATTTTCTTAGACCTCTCAATATTATAGTTATACAAAGGAAATTTTGGTTGATTTTACAATTAGTATGCAAAAACTTATGTATATACAGGGTGGGCCAAAAAACGCCACTTTTTTTTCAAAATGCTATAACTTTTTGAAATTTTGATATTTAATCATAAGTTGCATACCAAATGAAACTTGAGGTTGTTATCTAGTCATGGATCATAAATTATATACTTTTACTTGAATAAAATATGTCACCAGCGTCTCACTTAAACATGTGGTATGCCATGAGAAATAAGCATAATTTGCAAAATGTTCCTGAACTGATACGGCCTGATGATCGCCAAGCTAATAGCCCTGATGCAAACCCCAGTGAGTATAGGGTATTGGAAGGTCTCCAGGAGATTGTATGAAGGCACCCCATCTAGAAAATTGCTCAACTAAAGCTGGCAATTTAGACAGGTTGAAAAAAACTTAGCTAACATTTCATTGATACTGCAATATCAGTAAGGCGACTAAAACTAAAATATATCATTAATTAGGGTGGCGGACCAATTTAACTCCCCCTTTAGATCAAATATAATCCAAGTTGAAGGACTTGTTACATTATATTATTACTAGGAACCCTTGGCACTATATAACTGCAAAACTTGGGGTATGTAGGTTGGAAAATAAAGTTGTAGTGTCTTGAAAAAAAGTGGCGTTTTTTTTGGCCCACCCTGTATAATGTTAGCATCTAAAAGATGACCATTAAATTGACATTGTGTAAAATTTTCAGAATTTTTTGATGACTGGTTTAAGAGAAACGCGTGTTCAAAAAGTTCACCATATCAATACCACTCCTTTACAGGTATGTCTGTCATTACATGGTTACAATATTTGTTTTCACGACCAGGATGAAGTTTTCATTTATTCCCACAATTCAAAATAATTGTATATGACATTAGTGACTTGGTACCTGAGTGACCATGAATTGGTGTTTGTTGATTCAGCGATTTATGACAAATCAAGCTACTGGCAATGTTTTAAGAAACATAAGAACAAAGCTTGCTTTCTCAAGTAGATACATTCAGTTTCTATGTTCTTTTTAAAGCCAATGTATAAATTAACTTGAATCTATTGTCTTATTTCAACACATTTGAAACAATTCCATAGAAACTATCTTATTAACTTTAACATGGCATTGTATTTTACTTTAATGTAAACCATATGTGCAAAACCCCAGTTTGTAATAAAATATTCCTTAAATATATTCTTAATATGAATTTCAGAACGGAAGTATATTTCTCTCTCAATATTGTTCAATGGTAAAATAAATCTCACTCTTGTTGATCATTTTGATTTAAGGATGCAGTACCAGGTCAGTGTAGAAAAAGTTCCAGACATTAGATTTTGCTCATATTTTGTACAATGTATCACTATGATGTTATCATCATTCAAGTGCAATATGAAGAGGATTGACCGTCTGGTAATTACAAAATAAAAAAATTATTTTACCCACCCAAAATGAATCTTTTTACGTTTTTGAGTTTTCAATAGAGCTGGCACCTTTCGAACCCTGGTTTTCGTATCCACTAATTGCGACTCAAGAATAAGTTTTCCCATAAAAGTGAAAGGGATAAAATATGCTTGATAAAATGTTTGCAATTTAATTATTTTCTGGAAACACCATTATCGAAATAAACTATAATTTTTGAATAAGACTAAATGCGAAAATGACGTTCTTGGGAGCTAGTTTTCTCAAACCGGAAGTCAAACCTGCGCAAACAGATGTGAAAACCGACCCGGTACTGCATCCTTAATAATCTGAATTTATAAATACATATATCTATTTCCTGAAAAGGAATACCTACTTAAAAAAAACTACTTAGCAGTTGACTAGAGCTAAATTCTGAGTAACCGTACATAATACCCCCTATAAAGACATTCTCAGGCATCACTATGTCCTTAGTACTATAAATGACAGGTGACAGCGCAGGATTACACATTCATTAGTAGTATAACAGAATAGGAAAACTCAATATAGAGAGAATTTATTATAAACCAAACAGAAACAAAAATAAATTCTTCCATTAAAAGCTGTATATTTGTATATATAATTGCATAATGGAAGTCAAAATGGCAAATCCGGCAAGAGCTCTTCTGAAAAACATGACTGATGCTGTTAAAAGCAACAGGGGGCATATCAAAAAGCTGGTGGCACGTGTGAATGGACTAGAAGATGGGAAAACTGCTCTCATGTTTGCTGTAGAGGATTGTAATATAGACTGTACACGTGTGTTGATAGATCATGGTGCAAATGTTAATGAGAGAGATAACTATGGGAAGACGGCGCTCATGTATGCAGTGGTACATGCTGAAAAATGTGCTAAGACTTTAATAATACATGGAGCTGATGTACATGCTAAGGATAAGGATGGAGGTACCGCACTTATGTATGCAGCTAGAGATGACAATGTGGACTCAATACGTCTGTTAATTCATTACGATGCTAATGTTGATGCGAATGAAACTAATGGTAAAACTGCACTGATGTATGCAGTTGAGAGTGATCACATTAAATGTGCTGAAGAACTAATTAAACATGATGCAGATACGAATGCATTTGATGATCAAGAAATGACTGTACTTATGCATGCTGCAAATCATGTTAGAAGCACTCGTCTTCTGATCGACAATGGTGCGAATGTAAATGCCACTGACCAACATGGGATGACTGCATTAATGCAATCAGCAAAGGTAAATAATGCAAGATGTGCTGGAGTGTTGATTGACCATGGGGCAACAGTTAATGCTACAGATGACAATGAAAAGACGGCTCTTATACATGCTGCTATAGATGATAACATAGAGTGTGTTCGTATTTTGGTAAACAATCGTGCAGATATCGAAGCAACAGACATTAACAGCAAAAATCCCCTCATGCATGCTGCAACAAATGACAACGTAGAGACAGCTCGTATTCTTATTGACCATGGTGTTGATGTGAATGTTCCACACAATTTCTATGGAACTGATCCTAATGTTCCACACAATTTCTATGGAACTGATCCTAAATTCCCAAGTATGAACAACACTGAAGTTGAAGTCATCAGTGTTCTTAGTGATGATGAAGATACTGACAAAACGCACCAAGAAGGGACTACAGCACTTATGTATGCAGCCATATATAATAGTGTTAGATGCGCCAAAGTATTACTCAAGCATGGTGCCAACATTCACGCTCGTGATAACAATGGACTGACAGCATATGAACATGCCATGAAAAACAAAAGTGTTGATGTTGCGCGCATTTTATTGAACTATAGAGCAAGGAAAAAATCTGAGAAACCCATTGAAAGACTCGGTCCAGTTGTCCCTGTAGTAGAATCATCTTGCTGTATCATTCAATAAACAATATGGCAAAACTATAGAATTCACCAGAGATGAAGAGCCAAAACAATTAACCTCAATAAATGATATGATGCAAAAACCAGAACAATAATATCACACCGGAATAGCCAGACAACGGTTAAGTCAGATACCGTTGTCACAAATGGCGGACATAACCGTCGCTTCAATTAGATTTTCATGAACTGTATGTTTAATAGAGCACCTAGACTAAATTCCTTGGGATCAACAATCAATCAAAATGTCTTTATACTCATTGTACAGTTAATTATGTTCTACCATCGAAATGAATTTTGATTTAACCGATCAAAATGAGATATGGGACAATGGACACTGTTTTACCATATGCAGTTGTCTTTGTAAATTATTTCAAATTAAGATTCCGTTGTCATTGACGATATCGAAGACGCTATATTATGATCAAAATTGGGATTACATATGATACATCATCACAAGAGTTTAATAATACATGCACAGAATTAGCAACGATAAAATCCCATGAAATGAGGACCAAGTGATTAAAGAGTTGAAAAGACGGTTGTGTCCGCCATTTGTGACAACGGTAACAGACTTTACCATTGTCAGGTTATTCCGGTGTGAATATATGGTATGAAAAAATATTATAAAATATGCAGTTCTACTTGAAACCAGTGTAAATATAAGTTCCTTTGATGTGAAAGTTTTGCACATAAAATAAAGAACAGAAACATTCAATGCGTTATTAATAAATAAATTAGAACTCACCTCAGAGTCTTTCTCATCAAAGAACTTCAGGTTGATTTTCTTGCTGATGATCTGTGTTCTGATGTAGTCTTTCTTGGCTATACAGAGTCTCATCTGCTCAAGGATGAACTCAACTTTCTCTTTCTTTTCCATAGAACCATAAGTCTCAACCTACAATGTAAATCAAGTAAAATTAAAAATCAAAATAAGTCGTGCATCAACCCCCTGAACATCCATCCCCATCAGTGCTTGAGCTAAGCTCCATTTTTCTGCTGGTCATACGGACTGCCACTTTTAATGTATCAGGTGGTCCGTAAAAAAACTTGCTGGTCAAATGACCAGCACTTTTCAAAAAGTTACTGGTCCGTATAAAATTGAACTGGTCATACATATATTTTACTGTTAATCAAAATAAAAGAATAAAAACATGAATTTTAATCTACTCTTATATTATAGCACCTTTCTACATCATATATTCATATTGACTAAAGATCTGCTGTGACTTTCATTAGATCCATTTCATCTTCTGAGTATGAATCACTGTCCCTGAAAGAAATATCTGAGTCTGACTCATAATCGGAATGATCAGAGTTACATGTATTATTGTTTTTATCAAGTATAGGCAAAGTTCCTATTTAAAAAAATTTTGGGCATTTTGGTGTCACTCCGGTAAATAGCACTTCCTGGTAGGACAGTGTTTTTAATACTTTAAAAACGAAGCCATGCCAACTTCAATGGTGTGTAAAGTAAGTTTAAGTGTATGCAATGTGGCCATTTGAGGTATGTATGTAAAGCTGAGGCCAAGTATTTTCTAAATGTGCCATTTTAAGAAAAAAATCGCAAGAATATAGTCCCGTAAACTGGAACTACTTTATTCGTTAATTTTCATCGGTGAAGCAGGGATTTTACCTGAAAATGAGTCCCTATGTTGGCGTAGTGATATATAAAAATCGAGACGCAAACCCTATGTTAAATATAGTGTCAAGATGAAGGTTATGTATAGGGGAACGCAGAAATATAGTCGTTGTATGGGCTAGTTCGTTCTAAAATGGCGATATGTACCCCAGAACTTGAATTTTGTGATTTTTTTCAATATTTTTCAATGATTTACAGGAGTGACACCTTTTTGATACTTCCGGTATTTCGGCCAATCAAATTCCTGGAGACATATACCCTAGCTGTTTCCTCGAGAAACTAATTTTAGACCAATCAAAATCTTCGAATTATATCATGTTAAATTACTTGCTTTAGCGAAAACGGAGAGGAAACTAAAAATGAAATTTCGTAAACTTTTTCATCAAATTGATGATTCAGAATCATTGTATTCAAGGTAAGCAAATTGTACTTAAAGAAGCTACTTCGTTTTTGTGCCGGACATTCATAAGTTGGGGTAATCTGAGATATGGTGTCCATGCCGGTCAAATTGACCATCAGTTTTTAAACTCAGCTGGTCCGTTCTATGAATCTGTCAGTCATGACCGACGGACCGACGCTTAGTTCAAGCACTGATCCCCATTCTCTTTTATCCAGCAGAATGGGGCGAAATTAAATCCCAGTCAAATATTGGAAATCGCATTTAGTGAAATTCAGCACCTCTGAAGTAAAAGATTAGGTTTCATCCTGCTAAGAGTGTGATATTTGAGAACTGTAAATTGCTTTAATTTGGTGGACTGGGCGAATTTTGAAATTTTGGCTGCTATTTATTTAGTTGAAAAAGTTACTTCTTATTTAAAGGTCTCATTACCTGAAGTTCCTGGAGAACATTGGCAGCTTCTTCGATCTCCCCAGCATCTTCTTTGATCTTTGCTAGGATCCTTGTCAATCTTGCTCTCTCGATCTCAACATAGATCTTCAATATTGGAATAATAAAAAATATTTCGAGTCAATTTCCTTTTTCAAAAACATGAGTATTGTAGTATAGGGAGGAGACCAGCCATGAATTGTGATTTGCACAAAAGTTTCTGTCAAAGACCGAATTCAATATCTATACAATTGACATTATCAATTAACTGTGCCATCTTTTGATCTATCAGAGAAACTATAATATATTGGCCAGATTGATGATTTCATTGATTGTAGGTAGCAATCTGTCCATGCAAAAATAGTATTAATTTCTTGCTAATTTAAAAAAATTAAAACCTATGAGATCATACATCTAGCCAATATATTCTAGTTTCTCGAACAGATAAAAAGATGGCACTTTTTCTCTGAAGCATATATTTGAGTAATACTGATCTGCAAAATAAGGGTCAATATCTTCATAAAAGTACGGAAAAAGTTTATTTTGTCACAGAAATGTAAAAAATGCAAGTCAATAATTTTTCTCCAATTTTGACAGTACATTCTTTTCAAAATAGACAACTGACCCATAGATCAGCAACTTTACAATTTTGAAAATATAAACATTAGGATGACTACAGATAAGATATAGGCCATCACTTTCAAAAACTATTTGAAGGGCTCAATCCTGTTTTGAATAATATTGTAGCAGCTAGTTCAATCAAATTCAGAGAGATTATATTCACAGCAAAAATGGGTACAAATACTTCTCAGAAGACTATTTTTAAAAATGATCATTACTATAATCAAACATTCTAAAATTAATTCTAATATGATATGTGACGTCACAATAGCTAGAACAATTGATTTTCTGGTCTATATTGGAGTATGTATGACCACTAAAATTCATAAATGCAAATAGTTGTGTTGCTTGTCTGTTTATCATATTAGAATCATAACAAAGACCACGATTTTATGACTTATGTCATATATAACCTCAAATTTTATTCTGGCCATTACCAAATACCTCAATCGCTACTTGATTTGGGTCTTTTAACAATGAACAGAATAAATTTTTTGGTCATATATTACGCCATAAATCATAAAATCTTGGTGTTTATTCCTTAATTAATAATTAATGACACAAGTAAAATCCTACCTTCCCTGCAGTGACTGTTCTCAATGTGTCTATAAGCTTCAGTTTTGTTTCCATGTCAGGTGTTTTGTCAATGTATGTATAAGCCTCTTGTACCATCTTGGTAACAGCCTGTAATTTATAATGATAAATAAGACATGTAAGAACACATTAAGTAAACATCTCCAATTATCATGGGATCTAGAGACTTTGTTTTCTTAATATTCAGTCTAAAAAGCTTGTATTTCACATTTCATTATCTTTACTGATTGAAGTGTATCTTTGTTCTTGAAAAATTATGTAAGCATGGATTAGAAAGAATTTTATTTTTATGTTTTTTATATTTTGTTTGTTTGAGAATTTCAAATGAGATTTTTTTCATCTCGAATTTTCCACACAACACCTTCAAACAAAAAATCGCATTTTATCCAAATTCTGCAGTCATTTTAGCACTCACTTAGCATTGATTTTGTACTAATAAATGTACCTGTTTGAGTTGTCCTCTCCTTTTAGTAAGCAGAATGATATTCTCATTGAGAGCATTCCATTCATTACATTGGAAACAAAACTTCACCACGGCAACCAAAATCCTGGATGTGGAATGCATGTCAGCAGCCTGAAGTACAAGATTTTCATGTTATATGACTTATTTATTAGACTTGATTTTATCATAATTGTAAAACGTTGTATTTAAAATGAAGTATGATTCAATCATTGTTGATATAATCTAATATAACAAGACATTTCTGAGAATTTATCATTATTTTAAAGTCATCTCCTGGCAATTTTTAGTGAAACATTTTAGAATTTTTGTTCTTTGAGGATGTATTACTTTTTAGTTAAAGCATATTACACATGCAATGACCTCTTTACAGATAAAGGTAAAATGTAGAGATTAAGCTGATTACATAAATTAATGTCAGATATAATTATACTTACAGTTCTGGTCTGTTTTTCAAGGGCTAGAAGGGTATCAATAGCTTCACTAAGCTTACCATCCTAGAAAATAAATTACATGTCATGAGGATGATTATATGGAAGATACGGGCAAATTCGTTCTTTCTAGAAAGCCAATCGGATCCCATATACTTTTTACAGACCAAAATTCATTCAATGCACAGTATACCTGCATTACTACTTTTTTCAAGGCCTGACTGCGTCGCTAACATGCTAAATATAAGAGTTAGCTGACGTTTGGGAGTCTGACTTACCTTCTAAAGGTTAGAACCCGAATCTTAATGAAACCATATCACCTTTGTTCCGTCAACCATGGAGCATTTGCCACAACATCCAAGAGGTAAATCATGGATCGAGAAAATGAATGATTTCCTTGTAAGTTCCAGAAGTTTCAATAAGAAAAATTACCGAACATATGTGAAAACCGAATATTTGTTCGTTGTTTTCACGATTTACAGGTTCGTTTGTTCTTCAATGTTTTGGTCTAAATTATAAAGCATCACCAACAGGTCTTACTCTATTAATCGACTAATACAGCAGACGGCTCATATTTCTATGTAGCATTTCATTCAGACCAATAGTGGGAGTGTAGATCACGCAGTTTCGTTCGTTGCGTACTTCACTTGAAATTGGTAATTTTAAATATTGACTACTTCACTTAGCTTGGCGGATGTAGAACATTGCTTAATATTCTTTTAATTTTCACACCAGACATGCTTGGTTGACACGTCAACAAAGTAAAGTTCAAGGGTCAATGCGTTATTTCGTGATAACTACAACGCCTTCCCGGAAGTCAACATTGATGAAAAATGAAAAAGTCGGAAAAGCATTTACGCTAATTTCTATCAAATGCTATGTTTATGCATCATCATCGACGCAACAAAGGTGATATGGTTTCATTAAGACTCCCAAACGTCAGCTAACTCTTATATTTAGCATATTAGCGACGCAGTCAGGCCTTGAAAAAAGTAGTAAGAACATCCAACTTTACTCAATGAAGGTACAGTGTATGTGGATTATATTTCAGTTGAAGAATAGCAATCGTCCATTAGAGGCAGCGTAAAGATAGAAAGCAAATAGGGTTTCATGATCAGCGTACCATGTTTACATGGACTTAGAATAAGATAAACCGAACTGAGGACTTACACATCTGGTTACTAGAGTCCATTTCACTGCTTCATTTCGTCAGTAGAACGGCAAATATAAGAAATTGGGAGACCATTGTGCAATAATATATGGAAAAGTATATTCATAATGTACATGAATGACATTTGTATATCTTGGATTGCTTCTAGTTTGGCTTATAAAGTGTGTGGCCTCTTATATTTGGATGTTTCTCTGCCATGTTATTTTCAATAAGATTAACATGGCTGAAATTCTTCAAATTACAAGACGGCACAGGCTTATTGCACAAAAAACTAAAAAATCTGAAATATACAAATGTCATTCATGTACATTATGAACATACTTTTCCATATATTATTGCACAATGGTCTCCCAATTTCTTATTTTTGCCGTTCTACTGACGAAATGAAGCAGTGAAATGGACTCTAATACTGGATATGTAAGGCCTCGATTCGGTGATTCGGTAATTCGCAATGCACTCAGAAATAATTTCCAAAGTTTCAATGATGCCGGACATTTTGAAATACTGGCACAGTTTCTTTAGACTTTTGAAATCTAACCTGAATTTCTATTGAACCCTCCCAAGACCAGAATGGAATTGGAACTAGATAAACTAAACAAGAATGAATTTCAATGCACAAACAGTTGTGGAGGTGAAAAATCAAACCCACATTTATCTGGGTAATTACTAATAGGCCTCGGCTAATGATCAGTGGCTTGGTTGATGTGGGCGATAGAGCTCTAATAGAGGATCTTTTTTCTTAAAATTTCCGAATAAATTCCTTCAAAAATGGTAAATTACTTTCAACTCAATATAACAAGTTATCCAAAGTTCATATGTACTTATGAAATAAACGCCTTTCTGATAAAATAGGTGACTTGTTCACAATTTTTATTTTTTCAATTTTGATGCCGGTGACTTGCAAAAACACATCGGAGTCAATGATTATTTTCCTCGAAACTAGAAGTATTTGAAGTACAAATGTGGATTCAAAATAGTGTTTATACATTACCTTCACTAACTGCTCACATTTTGGCAGCTTTTCATCCATAGTGGAGCTGTAGTCCACCTCCATTTTCACCAATTTTCCTTCAGCTGCGTCCGCCATGTTTCCTTTCTTCTCGATACTGATGCGCCCTCTGTTGAGTGAGATTTTGCGGAATTTTTGAAATGTCTTCCGCGATTTCTCCTTTCAGTAAAGTCCCTAGTTTGAACACTACAACTGTGCTTGTAAGTAATTCCTGTTTTTCTACATATTTGAAAGCAGAAAGAATCCGGAGAATATTATTTTCACTATATTCCACAACGCATTTAGTAAAATGAAGACAGAAAGTAAAACTGAATAATTTTTGTTTTTTAGTGGGCGATAATAGAGTGTGTATAGGCATAGATACAGGGTGTTCCATATGTTTCAGGAATGATGCTGTATTTTATTGGTTTTCTTTTCAATCTAGCTGATTTTTTGACAAAATGTGTCCAAATATGTTGTGAATAAGTTGGAAAAATTTCATTTCGACTACGTGGTGATATGATAGAGACGTTCAAATACATCAACTCATACTATGATGTCAACACAACAGCAACATTACCTAATTTCCAAGCAAGAGAAACACACAATAGAAGAGGAAATTCCCAACCACTCCTAAAAGCCAACTGCAAAACCTCAATGAGACAAAACACTTTCAGCCACAGGGTAACAAACAATTGGAACAGTCTCCCAGAGTACGTAGTGCAGTCAGTCCATGTCAACCAGTTCAAGAACCGCCTAGATGCACATTGGTATCACCATTCTTTAAAATTCAATTACGAAATTGCTGGCGTACAAGTAGCCCCCAAGCTACGTTAGTTTCAAAAAGTATCAGAACTGTCATACAGGCAATGTCTGCCTAGGACGGAAAATTACTTATAAACTTATAAACTTATATCATGAAACTCAATAGACTGAATAATATGGTTGCTATAGTAACCTAGGGGTAGGGTAGGTGGAGCAGGTGTAACAACGCGCAAAACATGACATTTTTGTAAAAGTAGTAGTTTTTGTATAAAGTGTTCAAAGTATTAATTTGTCATAGTTGCATCAAACTTGTTGGAAATTAAAAAGAATAAAGGTGGATTCCTGGAAATTAAAAATGTTATCACACCCTTCATTAGCCATCATCATTATTTCAGCATCTATCCCTTCCGCATTAGTTAGCGCTCTCACTGTTCTCGGATGTCAACATTTTGGATAATCGGTCTCAGTTTCCCTTCCAGATTTGAACCACTTGTACCACTCATACACTCTAGAGGTTACCATCATTGAGTCCCCATGTGGTTTCATTAGGAGTTTAATTGTGTCTGCTGTTATTCACACATGTGATGTCTTGTCACAGATTGTTGTGTGTTGCCTAAGTCGAAGGTTTTCCTTTGCTAATGACTTTTTCAAGATGGCTGCTCATCCAAAATTACCTGTGTTTATTCTCCTTTGTGACTCATGACTTGACAGGTGTTTAAATTGTGATGTGATCAAGGGTGGTGACATTTTATTTACTTTCTGGGAATCCACCTTCATTTTTGTTTAATTACTGACAAGTTTGATCCAACTCTGACAACCTAATACTTGGCCACACTTCATACAAAAAATCTATTTTTTACCAATTTTTCATATATTTGGGCGTTGTTACACCTGCTCCACCTACCCTACCCCTAGGTTACTATAGCAACCATAGAATTAAGACTACTGAACTTCACGATATGAAACTTTCTCAACTTATTCAAAACATGTTTAGACACATTGTGTCAAAAATTCAGTTAGATTGAAAAGAAAATCAATAAAACACAGCATCATTCCTGAAACATATGGAACACCCTGTATACTAAAAATTCCACAGGAACAGGAACCTGTATCAAGTCCTAACATTCACCGGGTGACCGAACCTGAAAGAATATTCACATCCTGAAGTTACTTTATAACTGTAGATGTATGAGATCTATGGCTATTACGTATTCTTCCAGCGTCAGTAACCAACAATGTCAATGACAATCGATGTCAGCTGTCCACAATTTGCATATTTGTCACACGTTTGATGAAGAAATTGAAGTCAGGCCAGCAAATACACATTTTTCTGATTATTGTATATATTTCGGGAGAAGAACATCAAATATTTACTTGTAATTTGGAGGACAAAAGCACCTAAATCGTGAAAAGAAGAAATCATACCAAATGCTCATTTTCATTGCGGCCATTTTGATATGAGGCAAAACCTCCCTCGCTTCCAATTCCTTTCCAGTGCTTTAACTCAATGGAATAATAATGTTATTTATGATACAAATTACAAAGCCAAGTACTAAGCAAATGTAAATAAGACCAATTGACCTTTTACAAGGAATGCTATACATGACGAACAATAATGATTGGTGTTAGCAGCAGCAATTCTTTAAGGTGCAAGTAAACCATGTTTCAGTATCAGACTTTGACAAATTAAAGGGGCAATAAAGCTTGTAGAGAGAAAATAGGAAAATTTTAACTTTTTCTAAGCTATCAAGGCAACAGTTGGCTTAACGTCTTCTTCGACATACCTATTTTCTTAAAATGTATGGATAGTAGATGTTAGTCTTGATGAAATATCCAAACTTAAATATATTTTGACACTGGTCCATGATCGTTGAATGGGCCCTCTGCACTACTTGTTGCACCTTTAAGGTGCCATGATACTTTACAGGAAATGACGAAACAGGAAGTGACAAAAAATTATGCATTTTTAGACATTTTTTGAACAAAGATAACAGAGTTTTGTTTTGACCTCCAGTCAATTTAACTATTTCCACATATCATTTACATGATCATGATCACAATGTACATGGTCAGAATGACCCTAAACATGATGAAAAAACCTTTTCAGCACCTTAAAGATATGACCTAAAACAAGCTTCAAATAGGGGTGTGGCATTTTGTAACCCTCAAGAAACCTTTTAAGGAGTATCTGCCCTTACTGTCCTCTTTTTCCAATTCAATATCCATCTTATTTTTGACGATATTTTTGGTCTCATTCAAGTCAGGGACACTGAACTGAACTTCAGTTTTGGCTAAACATTAAGTTTTGAAATGCCTGTAACTTTTTCCCATTTGTGAGTTGAACCATGATACTTGTAAATCAATGTAAGAAGCCTTAAAATGATATATGACACATTGACATACTATGGATACATTGGAATATGTCTGCCTAGGAAGGGGGTCCCATACTTCCAGGATACCTTGTACATTTGTCTCAAGTTTGACTCTTATCTGTTTCAGATAGTTGGAACACATGGAGTAGGGAAGCATGAACTGGCAAAGTCCTTACTGGGAATACCAACCCCATATTCTGTCCAAATGTAAGTGAAGGTTAAAAGATGGCAACATGTTAAATTCAATATTAGTCATCATGGTGTTTCTTTCTGAATGGATACAACTACATGTACATGTAATGCAGAATTAAGTTCAAAACATGTATAGTATTTGGTATAGGCCTAGATACAAATTTATTTATTGGGGAAGTTATTGAGAGGTCCAGCTGCTTCAAGCTAATAGAATGTCAATTTCTGCTTCACATTATGTGAGTTGAGTCACTCATTTCAATCTTTAGAGTAAGCCTGTTTAGGTCAATTATGTGTTAATTTTTAACTGCATAACGTTTCAACAACATCTGCCGATATATGGGGGAACATGACTTATTTTTCTAACCCCGCAAGAATAATGAAAAAATATTAGTATATTTGTGTTTTTATTTTAGCCGCACTGCTAATGAGTTGCCTCTCCCTCCTCTTACTGGTAGTAATGAGAGGCCAAAGATTGACCTTGTTGTCTTTATGATAGATCTCAATGTAAGGAGCAGGTAAGACCATTCTGTATATAAGATCACATTGTAGGGAAGATCACTTTGTATAAAATCACTTTACAGTTGATATCACTTTAAATATGCCATCACTTTATACATGTTAGATCACTTTGTATGTGAGATCACTTTATAGGTATATTACTGTATAAAGGTTAAGATCACTATGTAAGATATAATTCAATGTAAACTCACTTTGTAAGTAAGGTTACTTTGTAGGTTAAAATACTTTGTAGTTTAGATCTCTTTGTAATCAATTGTAAGACTAATTTGTAGTCATAATCACAATGGGATCACATGTAAGACCTCTTAGTAACTTAAAGTTTTATAGGTAAAAGCTTTAAATTTCATATGAGCTCTCAATTGCATTTGCACATACAATATGTCCATGGGCAGAACATGGAGGCATAGAGTTGATTTAGCTAGGACATGGTCGTGTTGGAATCTCCATTCTGTAAAATTGTCATATTTAATTTTTAAAACCACTTTTAGGTTCATTTCTATTTTCTGATTTGTGTTGGTTCCTCAAATTATTTTTGAGAAAAAGGTAGTTTTGCGGTTGGTTGTGCCTTCGCCTCATATCTGGATAATTTTGCAATAAATCAATTTGTTCTTGTAACCCACCATTGAAGTCATAGCCTGATAAGCCAAAGTCCTCTCTTTCGTCGGGATAATCATATCCATCCCCATGGTTGCCCTCTGGGTTGCCATTGACATATTCAAAACCATTTTGTATGACGATATACTTGTTGTCAAATTGATTGCCTTGCACCTTGTCAGGCTTCTCAGGGAAATAAGGTGGGAATTTTTCTTTTATGGCCCGGTGTTTCCTTTTGTTGTTGTTATGATTTATTTCAGTTCGGTCATCTGCTTTTTCATTTCCCTGAATACTAGATACTTGAATAGTAGGTGGTTGATCAACTGTTTTTGGTTTGGTGTTTTTTGTTGTTTCTACATATTGGTCATTCTGCTTGTGTGCAAAATATACATTTAAAGCCACTACTACTATAGCTGCAATGCTCAGGATGACAATGACTTTATCTGAAAATAAAAAGTGTATTTGAAGAATCATGCTAATAAACTTCACAAGGTAACTACAGTGAAACCTGTATATCCAAACACCTCTCTTATCTGAACACCTCTCTAATCTGAACACCCCTCTTATCTAAACACCTCTCAATGTGATCACTTTTTTGGTCCCAATTTAGTTATCTCCCATCAACTCCCATTTTTAAAAAAACTTGAAATGTGAGCACCTGTATTTCACAACTTTCACAATTTGAAAAGAAATCCACTTCACACTCTTTGAGAAAGAGATAGTCTTTGCTCAGTCATAAAATTTATATCTTTATAAAAAATGGCATTAATATTTCAAATCCAAACTCCCATGAATGGCCATAACAGTTATTTATAAGGGCCATCAAGATCAGCACTAAAAGAGTAAAATTGTCTATCGGGATACAGAAATAGGAACACTAAAGGACGATTCTCGGTTTGGAGAACAAAGTGCATCAATCTAAATGAGCATTATCCCTGCTTCGGACAAATTTGATTTTTTTACATAATATAGATTTGAATGTATTCTTTTGAATAGTCATAATTTTATTTGGGTAATATTTCTAGATTTAGTACACTGATGAACTTCTTTCCCCAAAACAGACTTGTATTTTATTGAATCGGTCTAATTGAGCGTTATCCCTGCTTCTGACCAATTTGTTATTTTTACATCTTGTAGATTTAAATGTCCTCTTTTGAATATTCATAGTTTAATTTGGGTAATATTTCTATATTTTTCATGAAAAAAATTATTAGCCCAGGAGCTGTTCTCCAAACCGAGAATCATCCTTTAATCAAAGTTTGATCAAAACCAATTCTTAAATTATGAAATGTTTGATGCAGATTATCTGATTTATATATTACATAAAACATGTAGTCAAATCTGCAATCAGATTTTAAGTGGAATGAGGTGAAAATCACTTACTAAGCAGAGAAGGCGTCATATTTTATAAAAACAAGTTTCTAATGTATTTTTATGTTATAACTTTTAACAACCAGCTTTTAAATTCAGATAAGCTTTCAGATAGGCACATGTGTTCCTGTTATCTTTGTTCTCAATGGTTGTAATCATTTTTTATTGTACAGTAAAACCTGTCTTAGTGAACACCTCTCTCTAGTGAATTCCTGTCCCTAGTGGACACCCTTCCTACGCACATAGTCCACTGACTTCTGCAAAATTACCCTCTCTCTAGTGAACACCTACCTACAGTGAACGTTTTTTCTTGGCAAAAAAATGTTCATTATACACAAGTTTTACTGTATTCCTAAAAATATTAAGTATGTATAGATGAAGCACCAATAAAAATGGTTGAAAGAATTGACAAAGTTATTCTTTTTTACTCACACGAAAAACAAATAAATAAGTAATTAATATGAGAAGACTGTGTTCCTTTATTTTTCTTTTGGCACATTGTAGTAGTTATCTCTTTATTTGGTTATATGCTTATCATAAGATCTACACAATATCCATATTATATTTTCAGCATAGGGCTTGTGGAGAATGCAGTAACTGCAATGGATGTACACTATTTCATAAGGATTCATATATTATATTTCCAGCATCGGCCTTGTAGAGAATGCAGTAACTGCATTGGATGTACACTATTTCATAAGGATTCATATATTATATTTCCAGCATTGGCCTTGTGGAGAATGCAGTAACTGCATTGGATGTACACTATTTCATAAGGATTCTTATATTATATTTCCAGCATTGGCCTTGTGGAGAATGCAGTAAATGCATTGGATGTACATTATTTCATAAGGATTCATATATTATATTTCCAGCATTGGCCTTGTGGAGAATGCAGTGACTGCATTGGATGTACATTATTTCATAAGGATTCATGTATTCTATTTCCAGCATTTGGCTTGTGGAGAATGCAGTGACTGCATTGATTTACAATATTTCATAAGGATTCATATATTATATTTCCAGCATTGGCCTTGTGGAGAATGCAGTGACTGCATTGGATGTACATTATTTCGTAAGGATTCATATATTATATTTCCAGCATTTGCCTTGTGGAGAATGCAGTGACTGCATTGGATGTACAAAATTTCATAAGGATTCTTATATTATATTTCCAGCATTGGCCTTGTGGAGAATGCAGTGACTGCATTGGATGTACAATATTTCATAAGGATTCATATATTATATTTCCAGCATCGGCCTTGTGGAGAATGCAGTGACTGCATTGGATGTACATTATTTCATGGGGAGAGTCTGCTTTGTGGTGAAAAGAGGTAAGTTCTGAGACTACTGGTCATTCTTCTGTTTTGTTTTCTGTTTGTTTGCTTGATTGCTGGTCTGTTTGCTTATTTGATTGCATGATCACTGATTGATTAAGGTGTTCATCTTGGTTAATTTGACATTGTTGACTTTCAGTTTTGACTTTTTGGTGCTTTTTACATTCTTCATTACAACCCTATATTTACTTTTTCTTTATACGTCCATAGACTGTAGGTCACACTTCATCAAAATATTGAGAATTGTTGATTTTATTGTGTAATTATTTCACAATGCCCAAATTGACATATTAAGCAAGTTACAACTTGTACATATCTGTAATCTAGAGTGTTTATAGATGGCAACTGTGTAGTTTAAATTTACAAGTTATCACAGAATATATGTTTATTTCACAACAATTTTACTAGCAAACTGACTGTTGTTTTACATAGATGTCATATATGCCGTATTGGCTAACTAGATATTTTGATAAATTATTTGCACCTTCCAAACTTTTCTTGTTAACACAAAACTATTAAAGTTCGATTGTCAGATTATTATCAGAACATGTGAAAAGGTCTGTATGATTTTTCGATGATGTTTGAGTATTTCTTTGGAGTTCTTAACAGGAGCTTTAATAAGTTGCATGAAAAAATGTTTGAATTCTAGTTGTTGCTTGGTTTAGCTGAAATCGAAAGTTTATCGATTTGTCTTCAATATTGGATGATACTGCTGTGGACCAGTGTCCTATGGTCATGTTTATCATATTACTTTATATTCCAGAGAGCTATGACAGTCCTGTTGCTATGGATACAGATGCTTTGATATCACTAAGGGATTCCTACAACTCACCAATGTTATATGGGGATGTAAAGGTATGTCCATTATTAATCAAATAGTATCTAAAGGATAATGGCCTCTGTAATATGGGTTAAGTCTCTTATTTTAATTAGTAAAATCCTGTTATTCAGACATAATACTTTATATGGTGGTATAACACAGAAACCGGGGACTGTGAACCCCTGATAACTAAATATTAATTTAAGAGCGTGCATTTCATCATAGGCATTTGTGTACATTGAAAAACACTAATATGAATATTATGTTGTATTTTATTTTACAAGTTATCGAATAACTTGGATGCACTACAAGAAGTGACATATGCTTATAGTCTTCAACTTTTTTAAGGACAGTGTTCGGTTGTCACTGTCTGTAACAAATGGCAGGTGGTAACATTTTGCATGTTAATGCCTTGTAACAACGCAATCATGTGATGTTACATAACACCTTACAATAACATTGAGATAAATACATTTACAATCATCTATGTTTTACTTTCAGATTGAACAAGACAGAATTAGTGTTACAAGACAGATACTGAATCTTTTAGAGGTTGCTGCAGGCTACAAAACAAACATTTCACCCCTATTGATCCAAGCCACACAGAAAGGACACTTTATATTGACTGACTCTTGATATATGGAAACATTTGAAAAATACAAAGGATCTTCATCATAGAAAATGTTTCTAGTGTCACTCTATTCATTGCTGTAGTTAAAGAACCATATTTTGCTTCAAGAAATCACTGTTTGATTCACATCCATGAAGGTCTACCCTTCTAGAATTAAAATAAAAAAATACATGTATATACCAGACCTAAATATATCATATAGAATATGAAAACAAAATGGAAACTCTGCCGCTATTTTACTCGTATCTTTTTCAATCTTGGGATTTACTCCCTGATATTTGGCACATTTGTACATCATTCAAGTGCCTATAAAATACTGACTCATTACTATATTTTTTAAAGTCTTTCAAATAAAGTGAAGTGAAGCCAAAATCAGCTTAAGTTATGCAATGTCGTATAATGGCGTGACTGGAATATGACGCAATCACCTGTGACGTCAGACATGTATTGCCACATCAACAACTAAACAAACAATTAATATAGACTTCACTGATTGGTTTAAAGATTCTTCGCATCATTCATGTTCATCAGACAGATAGTCACAATGTCAAAGCACTTTAAGTAACATGCTCAAGTGGCGAATATCGCGCTGTAGGTAAACTGGCAAATGTCCCTACCTGACCTCTACCAATAAGCCAAAGATATAGTGTATGAAAACGACCCCAGGAGAATTGCAAACCTCAAATGTGTGTCATTCAAGCCATACCTGCTGAGAAATGCAGTCGGGTCGTTTACAACTTTGGATGAAGTGTGCTAACAGCGATGATGGTCACACATGGAGCATGTTGTTTAAAAAACGGTCACATTGTGATCATCAGTCTGATGTAGTGGTGTCAATTAACCGCTTGAGCATTAACCGGTTAACCGGGGGTTTTTACCGGTTAAAGTCGGTTAACCGGCGGGAAATTTGAACCTATAATTTCAAATGAAATCTTCATCTTCGATCTTGAAAGTTGAAAAAAATTGGAAAAATGATATATCGGCGTTTATTTTTTACATTCGTCAAGCTTTACGCTATTCTATGTTAGTAAGCGCGGGAAAGCAATGTGGCAGGGATTAAAGTTGCTGATTGGATGTTTGTAAGGAATTATCGGACCTATCACATGTATGAGTAGCTCACATGAAACTGACGCTTGAAAAACAAACAGATTAAAATGCAAAGTAAGCGCGGGAAAGCAATGTGGCAGGGATTAAAGTTGCTGATTGGATGTTTGTAAGGAGTTATGGGACTTATGACATGTATGAGTAGCTTACGTGAAACTGACACCATAAAACCAAACGGATTAGCATGCAAAATAAGCGCGGGAAATAACAGAATTATACACGGTCAACTAACCGCCCATAAAAACTCAGACTGGTCAAGGCACTATCGGCGGTTAACCGGTTAACCGGTTAATACTTGACACCTCTAGTCTGATGGTTATGAAATACTTGTATAGTAGGATAGTAGGATATTGAATGATGTACACATGTGCCAACTATCAGGTAGTAATTCCCTTAAATGACAAAGGTATAATAGTCCATGGTATGACTTCCGAATATGAAGGATCTGTAGCACATTATAGCGCAGCAACATTTGAAGCAATATTTATGAAGGTGTATATGTCTTGATTCTTTTAAAATACCATTTGCTGAAAAAACTTCCGGCTTTCGGGTCGAAAAATGTCTTTCATCACAGGGGGTCAAAAAACGTAAATATTTTGATCGAACTTTTATATGACGCAGACCATTATTCTAAGCATACGAACAAAAATAGATTATCATAATTTAAAAATATACTATTTAGTTTTACTGTAGATGTCGGTGTTTAATTAGTGTAATTGTGCAAGTGTGTTTTTCAGATTTTGTTTGATTTTTCCAATATGAGCCAAGCCGATTCAACAAAATTATGTGGAATATTTAGGTAATTATGATTGGAAATATATTAGTTTTCTTACTATTTAGAACATTTTATTACCAGAATTTTTCCATATAATCGCAAGGGGTCTAACAACAAATTATTGTTCATGTTTTATAAAACATAATACAATAACAAATAGGTAAGATTTATATCTAATTAAATGTTACAGAGGTATCGGAATGTTCATATATTCCAAGGGCATGTCTAATAATCAATTAGAGTCATATGCAATCGAATGCCTTACAATTCTTCCTCGACGTTACCATCAAGTTTTCTGATGGATGTTTCTTCTTTGACCTTACCGCTGGATATAATCAAATTTTAGGAAGATAATGATAACGATTTTTCTCAATTATTCATGAATTTGATCAAATCTTGATGGTTGTTTTACAAGCAACTGACCTATATCTAAGGGAAATAGAATTTTAGAGCAATAGGCCCTCCTTTATTGTCAATTTTCACCGCTGAATAAAAGTGCATACTATAGTATCTCAAAACGTATTGAGACCCATTTTGTGAAAAACTAGCATAATCTAAGCATTTGTCATTCCAATATAAAAGTGATTCATTTGTAGCATTTATCTTATTAATGCCTGAGAAACAATACAAAATGTTGATACACTGATTACATATTTTTGGGTATTGATAAGAAAATTAACCTCAAACTTATAGCTTAGAAACCTAAATCTTATATTCAAGATTATTTTGTATTATTTTCTGTTGCATTGTGTACTCCAAATTGTGAAAAATTGGGATTTTATTTTTTGGTGATTTTTTTACCTCTGTTAATGGCAGGCATAATTAAGCCTAAAAGCCGGAAGTATATTGAACGGTTATAATAAAAATCATTTGGGAACATATGTAGGTATGTTAATGTAAGGTCAAATATCGCTGCGCTATAGTGTGCTACCAGCTCCTTGATTAGACGTCCTAGAGATTTCATACCATGGACTATAAGGAGAATGCAGGGTTTCCATTTTTTGACCACCCTGTTTCAGAACCTAATGTGAGAAGCCCAAGACAAAGGATGGCACACATGACAACTATGTTAAAGCAGGGTGCAGGTTTCTTAACTATGCCCCTATGCCAATATTGAGAGATATTAGTATACATTTGTACATCCCATCACGCTCAGACGAGATGAGAGAAATAGGAGCAGTTCTTGAGCCTTGCTCTTGATGGCTTTGGTTTTGAAGAATCAACAAATGGATGCAACACTACTAGACCTGGCACCTTAATATGAAGAAGTTACAAGTAATTACTCTCCTCCATAACAATACTGAAATGACCTACTAGACCAAGGTAACTGGTTTACTCAACCCCAAGTGAACTCAACCTTTAGTCAACTCAACCAACTTAAGTAAATCTCAAAGGACCAGGTATAATATGGCAAGTGATTTTAGACAGCCATATCTTTTACCATGAGTACTTTCTCAATTTCTCATTAACACAATATGTTATCTTTCAAGTAAATTCTTAAGGATAATAGAAATATCAATCGAACAATTCGAAAAATTATGAATGCATGTAGGGATATCATGTCAACATTATTTAATAATGTTTAATGACATTTTTAGTAGCATGTAGCATTTTTACGCGTGTTACTTAACATTTTTTACTGGAAGTCAAAAAGTAGTGGAGCGATTTTGTTCATATTCGCTATGTGAATACTTAAGCATGGCCCAATGTTTAATGACATTTTGGGTTGTAGGCGGCCATTTTGAAAAATGGCCGCCATTTTTACATGTGTTATTTTACATTTTTTACTCTAACTCAAAAAGTAGTAGAGCGATTTTGTTCATATTTGATATGTGAATACTAATGAGCCTTCCACACTGTCTCATGACACTTTGCGTAGTAGGAGGCCATTTTAAAAAATGACTGTCATTTTAACATTTTTTACTATAACTCGAAAAGTATTGGAGCGATTTTGTTCATATTTGATATGTGAATACTTTAAGCATGGCACATTGTCTAATAAAACTTTGGGGAGTAGTCGGCCATTTTGAAAAATGCCCACCATTTTTTAAGTGTGTTATTTTACATTTTTTATTATAATTCAAAAAGTAATAGAGCGATTTTGTTCATATTTAATATGTGAATACTCGTAAGAATTGCATCCTGTCTTATGACAATTTGGGTAGTAGGCTTCCATTTTAAGAAATGGCCAGCATTTACATGTAAATGTGTGCGATATTTTAAAAATTTTATATGTGGCTAACTTAGAAGCATATTACTTCTTGTACTTCTTGTCTCCATTTTGAAAATGGTGGCCTTTCTTATGGGTGTTATTTTACGATATTTGCTATATATTTTGTTTGTAAAAATGCCAGCCATTTCTGTTCGATTGGATTCGCTATGCTTTGGCGTTGCCGTTGTTCTGGTTATCCTAGTTTCTGGAAACTTGTAAAAACTTTCATTCAATAATTTTTTAAAGACCTCTTAAAAATTAATGCAAGAGATTTAACTGTGCTAACATACAAAGTTTCAGTTTCAGTAGTTTTGGTTTCAGTTTTAGTTTCAGTCACATGCTATTCAGAGCTAGCGTACCAAATTCTATTGAAATGTCAGTATGTGTTAAATTTCAATTTTTCAAAATGTCTTCAACAGCTCTTATGGTTGTAAGCCAGATTAAAAAATATTCTTCTGCTTAATTCTGATATTTAAAAAATTGACATGAAAATAAGATATGAATTTGGACTAAATTCCAATGTGATTTAGAAGATTTAGAATTGAGTAACATGTCTATAATCATTTAAAAAATAAATAAGAACACCTGTTTTGAGCAAACAATGCAAGATTGAAGTTCAAGTACTAGCCACATGATTTTATTTTTGAATGATTCTTATGTATATAAATATTTACTTTGTACTTTAAAGAAATGATGTCATATTTCTTCGAAACTAATATCCAAAAATAAACTGCGCAGTTAAAAGAATGATAATCAAGAGAGGATGAAATAATGATTTTTGGAACATGGAAAACTGAATTTTATTGGGAAATTACATCCAAAGCATAGGATCTGATCCTAAGTTTTGGATAAACTACTGGAAAACTACAACTTACTTCTTCAGTAATTGTCTTGTTGGAACATATACCTACAAACATGGGAAGCAATTGTAAAAATGCTTGTATATTACCATTCCTTATGTTTATGATATTCATCATAGGTTACAGCACCAAGAATTTCATATTCAGTAAGTTTTGTTTTTATGTACTTGTTTTAATCACGAGATACCTCTAAAAAGCATCATTGTATTGACCTATAAGCATTTCCTTTTCGACTTCACAAGCTTTTATAATTCATTCCAGGTTCTGACACCTGTCAAAATGTAAAACCTGATGGTGAAATTGTTGTCAGATGTCGAAGAAATGAGGAGAACATATATGTGAGAAAAGTGTCACAACGTGCATGCGTCCAGTCAGATTGTGTGGATGAGCAAATTAATTCTTCTGAATGGCGCCCTGAACTTTTTGATTGCTATGGAAAAAATAAATGCACAATAAAATCAATGCCAAAGGTGAACTGTCCTAAATGTGTAGAAAAGGTATGCCATACATGTCATAAGTCCATTCGAAAACCCGTTTACAAACACCTGCACCTAGTATGCAGAAAAGGTAGACGCCTGGACATCATTGGCATAAACAGCTGGAGTAGCCAACTGCCTCATCAGATACACTTCTCTGATAATTCATTTAAATCCCGGCTAACAGAACTGAGGGATTTCTGCAATGGCTTAGTTGATTGCCGATCAATTCCTGCTCGTCCAGAGTTTGGTGATTATGAGGAGGTATTCTACGATTGCATAAAAGAGTCAGATGGTGCAACGCCAGAGGCAAAGACAGAAGAGAAGACAGAATATATAACAACTACTATATCTAGTATTGAACATACAAGAAAGGAGACAATAACGTTCATGAAAGAACACATTATTATTATTGTACTGGTAGTAGGTAAGGACTTTTTTACATAATCATACAGTAATAATCAATTAAACCATTTAAATTAATTTGTTCTGCTAAATTATTGCGTTTTAGGTCCTGACAATGTGTTTATTAAAAATATTTGTATTTCAGAAAGAAAACAATATTTGTTTCTACAGGTATCTACATTACATATGTACCCTCATTGTGGGATCCACAGCCTTTACTATCCTTTTGGAATAGTTCTCTCAAAAGCGTTAGGTAAAGAGGGACTCTGATAAATCAGAATGATGTACCCTCATCTAACTTGATTAGTCTTCATTTTTACCTACCAAAGATTTTACCAACATACATGCACATGAAGGTCATTCTAACTTGGCAATGTACAAACACTTTATTGGAGATAAATACATTTTGGAGATTCCTATCACTCCCTTAAACAATAAATAAATAAAGCTAATGGACATTTAAAAAATACATGTCAATTCTCCAATATAAGAGTACATATTTATTATATAGCTTTGTTGTTTGTAAACAAGAGCCTCAAAATACACTACCTAGTGAAAAATAAATGATGCAATTTACCATTTGAAAGATGGATATGTCAGCTTTAAGGATCTGGTCTGCTTAAATCATTGAAATAGTTCACATACATAACTATGTCATTGTACATGTAATACTTTTACTTTAGGGATATTAAAATTAATTTTCTATATAAGAAGGATATTGTATATGTCAATACAGCTTGTTTTGTGATTAAAAAAGTACCAACCTTAGAGCATTGAATGTATCATTTCAAACCAGCCATACTGTATTGACAATATGTTGTATGTTTCAGCTTTAACAATTTTGGTGACAGGTATCATAATCTGGTTCAAGAGCAGCAGGGTGAGGAATTATGTGAATGAATTATTTAGTAGGTGAGTTGTAAACACGTTAAAGTCAAGGGTTTACCCCTTACTTTGTTTATGGGGTATATAAAAACATCTCATTTTTGTTTTACCTATTTTTGTCTTTCTATAGCCTAGCAGAATTACAAAAAATATTCAAATTATTTTTCCATCTACTCATACAGAAATGTTTTTATCCATTCTGAAAAAACTCTCTAGTGAACATTATCTGCAGGATTTGAAATAAATTATTTGTGCTGTACAATTATAATGGTCAACACCACTCCCACACTAGAATATTAAAGGCCAACACTCATATTGCATCCAGACTGCCCATATTGTATGATATTATCCATGGCAATGCCAAGACATAGCAAATACCATTAAACATCCAAAAAACATCACACACGACTGCCAGTCATCATTTTTCAAAATTATCACTATACTCCTTGATGAATGCTGAAACATACTTATTCAAACTAGCAACCAAACATATAAACCCTAGAGCCTGTCACATTGACCTACTTGTACTTGTACAGAACTTATTCATATTTATACATTCAATTTAAAATATCATGTTATGCATTTATTATTTTCTAATTTCAGGCACACAGGAATCACACCAGGTCAATCTGAATCAGAGGATGGAGTGACCTTTGCAAATGAAAACGTCCTTTTAACACACAAGGAAGATTACAAACTAATGGACGCTTAATTGCTATAACTTCGAAAACTTGTCAAAGTCTCATTTTAAGAAGATTTTCAGAGACTTGTATATTCAATAACGAAGAACTTACATTTTTTTCTTCAAGTATTTGACCGTTTTGACGTTTTAATTTTATACATGTTTTTCTCTCTGAAGAACTTTTTTCTATCAGAACAAATATATTGTGCTGCAATCTGTAATGTAACTGTCTCCATGACTTATGTAACTGTCTCGAATACTAATGTAACTGTCTTGAAGACTAATATAACTGTTTAGAAGACTAATGTAACTGTCTTGAAGACTGATATAACTGTCTAGAAGACTAATGTGACTGTCTTGAATACTAATATAACTGTCTCGAAGACTAATGACACTGTCTTTGAAGATTAATATCACTGTCTCGAATACTAATGTAACTGTCTCGAATACTTATGTAACTGTCTTGAGGACTAATGTCACTGTCTCAAATACTTAAGTAACTGTCTTGAATACTAATGTACTTGAAGTGTTTATCTGATATAAAGCTGTTATAAGAAGAGTTAAAACCTCATTTTGATTAAAAAAGAACTAAACAATAAGATATGATGATGTTAGTCAATTTTTGGTGTATTATTAAGCCATTATATACATGTATTACAATATTAGAACTCCCATATAGAGTTGAGATGACATATTTCATGCTGTAGTATAGTACAATTGTGAAAGAACATATAAAATTTGAATAGTCCAAGGATCTGTTTTATTTATTTATTTAACAGAAGTATTAGTCTTTCAAAGCCTTATGACCCTTGAATCCCCTTCTATTCAGAATTAAATTTTCTCTAATGATATTAAAGAGGGGACTCAAGGGCTTGAAGCAAGACTAGAAGTAAAAGTGATGTTAGAAAATTAAGTAGACATATGGGCCCGTAGCCAGCTTTTGCCAAGGGTGGGCTTCACATGTGACAACTTGGCCCAAAATCACTTATGCATAACTTGAAGGAATGTTTGCCACGTTACCAAACTTGTTCATATTGAATATGACATGGCAATCAGTGGCGTAGCGTGGGTATTTTGTGAGTGTACGCCGCGAGTAAGCGAAATAGACGTGATTTGAGGGGGGTCCGGGGGAGGTCCCCCCAAGAAAAAAAAGAAAGTGAAAAAGAAAATGAGATAGCATTTGAAGCGTTCTGGGGCGTTTGAAATACGAAATTCCGACTATTATGGACGAATAGAATGTAAATTATTAGCCATTTTTGAAGTGTGGGGCAAATCAATATAAAAAATCAACTGTTTTCTAAATTTTGAGAGTACGCCATGGCGTTTTATGCGTATATGACGCAACGCCATTGGCAATGACCTTTTAGTGCAGAACATAGGGATAATGCAATGACATATTTTCACCTGTAAAAGTTTATGGTAGGCTATGTACTTGAACTTAAAAATGTCAAAAAATCCTCTTCGTGTTTTGTGATTAACTGATCCTGTCTGTATTGTTAGTCCTTTATAAGTCTGGGCTCAATCATAGACTGCCAATGTACACATATCTGAAAATGAGAGACATACATATTATTCAGATAAACTATTATAAAATATATTACACATTAATCTGCAAAACAGAATAACTGAATAAAAAGGTGGTATTATAAATAAATAGATACTGTGAGTAAATAAGAAATTAATACATTAAATGCTATTTTTATGCCCTTTGATATTTAAATTAAATCACCTCATTGCTTTTAATAATAGTTACAACTAATCACTGAGTCAAACACTCTCCAGAATACCCTATATGCACACTTCAAAGGCAAAATGAATAGATTCCATCATTATTAGCAATTTTGCAGTGATTCTTAAATTAAATGTTTTTATTTTTGTGCCGCCCTGTACATTTGTTCTTTGAGTTGGAATTCCCATTACACGTTTCATATAGTACACACTAATGGGTGTGTCTGAAGTGAGGACAAAAGTCAAGTGTTTCTTATCTTAAAGTCTTATGTTTTTTTTGATTGATCAATATTAAAAGCATTTAAAAGTGCATTTTGAGATGAGCAGCCATACAGAAAATACCTTCTTGAACAAAGTGCTATGCTATGCACAATAAGTGTGGAGGGGCTATTCAATGATCATCGACTAGTGTCAAAATATATTGAAGTTTGGATACTTCATCAAGACTAACATATATTTTTATTATCTGCAAAGAAACCCCCTGGATGAACATTATATCAGCTGATATTCCTCTTGAAAGGTGGATTGTTAAAATCTATAAGTGGGACTCCCTTTATAGAAGCTTTGAACTAAATTTACACTTCTTAATGCTGAAATTGATAGTTTATCCATACATTTTAAGAAAATAGGTATGTCAAAGAAAATTTTAAGCCAAATGTTGCCCTGATAGCTCAGAAAAAGTAAAAAAAATTGTGAATTTTCTCTCTACAGTCCTTGTTGCCCCTTTAAGTGACAGTCTATCAAATTTGAAATACAGCAACCCCTATTTGAGTTTTACCTTGACAGGAACAAATGAAAACCCCTATGTGAATAATGTTCAATGAGTTTATATGATACAATTATATGGAAATTACATTTTCATATTCCACTGTCATATCAAATCTCCTCTCAATTTTTCCTGGAAATACAATATTAACAGCGATCTGTATATCAAATGATATTATTAAGCTTTCTCAATCAACTGGCTGAAACAGAACACTAGAGTCCAACCGCTATGGCTCAGTGGCAGAGTCAAGGTTACCAAAATCGCTTGGCCCCGGGGTCGATTCCAGGTTCAGACAAGTTTGTTTGTGCGTTATGTAATTCTAGATTTTGACTGAGTGGTTCACGACTCGTATAAGAGGCTGTGGTGTGTACTTGTTTGTCTGTGTACCTGTGCATACAAAAGAACACAGGGCTCCTCCAAGGAGGGGTTTCTGGCTCTTTATCGAGTGTAAAATATGTAAAATACGGAATATACCAATGAGGTATTGCTCGCCAAATATGGCGGTAACCAAGATATAATATAATAAGGTCAAAGTTTTTGGATCTCTTCAATTTTTGTAACTGTGCTCATAATATACCGTACTTGGCACTCGCAAAAGAGACACAAGTCATCACAAATGACATTCACAAATCCATCTGGCAGCTGACCGTTTAATATTCTTTTTATGGCCAACTCATGAAAATGCTGTATGAATGGAATAGTGGCATGTACTATTTATATTTGAATGAGTTGGCAATAATATAGTAGTAGGTTATATCCTGATCGACCCCACCACTATAATTCACATCTCTTTTGATTTTGAAAATGTTCAAAGGTATTTCTCTCAATAAAATGAAATATTTCTTTATTATAATCCATTACAATTATACTATCATTACTTACTCTCTGCCTGGTTAAGTTGAATGGAGACCAACAATTTCAAAGGATCAACATGTAGCACCTTTCCCACCTTATAGTCTGATATACCTGGCTCACAAGTCTCTGACAGTTCCATCACCTGAAACGCATTAACAAGAAAATACTCTGAGTCACATACCAAATGGACTATGAAACATGATATTACAATTTTGATGCTGATGGGATCTTAACAATCTCACTTGCAACTTTAAATGTTGGCTACACAAGCAGACAATGCAATGAATTGATTCTGATTGTATAAATATTGTACATATATCTATGTTTTAAATTAACCTCGATTTGAGGGCGAGGGGTTAAGATGAGAGTTATCAAACCTTTATAAAACCTTCATCTTTGAACATTCAGATTATTTTAGACTTTCGATTTCTTTACTTCTGGAGTTAGCAGGTGTGACAAAGAATTGCAGGTTATATAAAATAAAACAGGATTTTGATGAATGGTAGACATCACGTGTCATGACTTGCATTATTGTTGTGATCAAAGGTTCAAAACACCAGTCAAGTGTTATTACTAAACTTGTGCCTTCTTAATAGAAAATAAAGCACTGTATTGTACACTAAACTTCTTGTAAAAATGAAATAATTTGTCTAAATGTTTCAGTAGATGATTTAAGTGAAGTGTATACATAATGTATGAAAGAAGTTAAACAATTCATTTATATTTGCCACATGTGACTTTGAAAACTTAACTTTTTCAAATAAGTTGGGAATTACATGTATCATGTTATAGGCCTATATACATGTGTACTCTTCAAATCTTCGTTCTTTTGCGGTGGAACTTTAACCACGTAGGTTGGTTGTTCAGTATTCACTGATAAAAAGATGAATCCTTACAATATAGGAAGATGCTTGATGTGTCTAGGGTGTATATGTATTTATAGTGTTGATGGTGAGTAAAGAAGATTTATTTATTTTTAAGAGATACTTATAGTTGTAAATTGTCATACCCAAAAATAATGTGATAAAGTGGAAATACCTTAGTTAGTGCATGAATATATTTGTGAACAAAAATACAGCTGAAATTCATACATGCAACAAAATCATAAAATATGAACATTAATTAAAATCAGATCAAAATCAGAAAATCAGATTAAAATCACAAGTGGAAAGTCTGAAAAGTTGAATATCAATACATATCAGATAAATGAGACGTCACCCGCATATTTTGCATCTATTTTTATAGGCTTCAAAATTAAAGATGCCAAAGAGATCAAGGTATCTGCAGATGATGAAATCTGCAATGATGAGGATTCTGAACAACCAGCCGAGATGGTATGTGTGGATGAAGACCATGTCATCCATCTAGCCAATGTCTCCTACAAGGCATGTAACCAATCACCCTGCATAAGAACGAATGTGCCTGTGGATAAATGGCCGACTGGTCTACTTCAATGCCTTGGAAAGTTTGAGTGTAAAGTTTTGCCGCTGGAACCAACACCAGAATTCAGAGTTTGTGCCTCATGCTCCCGATCTGTTTTCGCCCCTGCACGTGGACTAATGCATTTGTTTTGTAATGGAGTTGGTGATGTCATTGAGGTTAAAACATCAGTCAGTTGGTCATTGGACATAACATCTCAAAGTGTTCATATCTCTGATAATTCTGAAGGATCTCGACTTGCGGCACTGAAGCACTCTTGCGATGGGATACAATATTGCAACTCTATAAATGCAAGGCCAGAGACGGGAAATTATGAACGTGTATTTTACAAATGTGTACAGGATAAAACCACAACCTCTTTCCAAGCAACTGTGTCAATGCCTACTACTCTGACCCAACTGCCATGGAAGATCCCAGTCATTTTCACATTAGGATTAGGTAAGTTTGTCTGCAATTAATAATTGACTTAAATATTAGTGTGTTACCTCAACATCTTGTTATAAGTAATGAAATTAAAAATTAGTCAGCTTAGAGTTAGCTCTTCAAATGTTTCAACTTTATTTGAAGTGGGCAAATGTGTATGTAATTTGAACTTTATATCATTTTGAATCTTGGGGAGATAACAATTGCGACCATTTAAAGCTTATGATGCCTTTTTAAATGTGCATATAGACATGCATGTAACATTTATAGTTTATACTTTTATGAGATAAATTTGTCAATTGTCATTGAAAGGTGTTTTATAATTGAAGGGTCCTTATAACTTATGAGTATAATTGAAATCAAATAATCATCCATAACAACATTTTTCAAAATGGGTTTTACATATTGCCTTTGCCTTATTTTCTTCAGAAAAATTAGACCCAAAGCCAAATTCAAAAATTAATTTGAATGATGTACGATATGAAATTTTGATATTTTCAGTCATTACTGGACTACTTTTGGTTGGAGGCATTGGTCTTTTCATCCTCTACAGGAGATGGTATAATGATACAAACAATCCAAGGTACATCTATTCTTTAAAAATATACATGAAGTATAGTACTGGAAAGACCCATGACATGTTTGGTATAACATTTAGAACCTGTTTTCAACAAGTACGTAATATTAGAATAAGTCATTTTTATGATACATCATACAATTTTAACTGCTATTATAGCATATATACAGGGTGTCCGGGAAGTAAAGATACAAACTCTCTAATTTTAAGAGATTTAAGTTTCTTGTAATGAAATTGCTACAGATTGTAGAGGAACTATACTACAATACATCTACCAACTTTTATAACATATAGTCGAAACGTCTTAAAGTTACGGTTGTCATGGTTACATTTATCACTGATATGCGGAGCAGTTCCATATGCATGACACGCTAAATTGAATTGAACACTAATAGAATTTAACCATTTGAAACAGTGTTTATTATTGTATTTCTTATCAATATTTTTTTTTCAATACTGTAATCTTTCTGCCATAATATTCTCTTAAGTATAATGATATCACTGACACATATCATAACTATGTAATGTCACTAACCAGTATAATCAAAGAAACATTATATAAATGCTTAGAAAAAAGGTCCCTGGCTCAATAGGAAAGTCAAAAGTGCACCTCCACAATGCACCAATTCACAAAGCAAAGAAAACAAATCTTACAATTATTGAATGTCTTGACATTAACCTTTTTGTACAATGTCCCATATTACTCCGATAATGTCCCGTTAGACTTCTACATTAATGAATATCTTAAAGCAATATTTGTTAGAAGTTCAACATGAAAATGAGACTGCTTGAAATCAATTTTATCAATAATCTGAGAGATGGACAGCAGTGGTTTTATGAGGTCTTTGAATTTCTCGTCAAGATGCACCACAAATGTTTAGATAATGTTGAGACATACATAATACTGGATATCAATAAATGACCAACTAATGTTACAGTACTATTTCTTTTGCTGTTGTAACACATAATTTGATGTATAATAGCAACAGATCATAGAGTGTCAAGGTGATATGAGGAGAAAGGAATTTTAAAACATAATTGTGACACTGCTCCACATACCCGGGACTACCGTTACCATAACAACCATAACTTTTTCATTTTGAAACAATTCGTCATGACAGTTGCAGGATAAATTGTTAGAATGTCATTCTACAAGCTGTAACAATTTCATCCCACAACAGGTAAATCTATTGAAATTAGAGCATTTGTATCTTTACTTTCCGGACACCCTGTAGTAACAACACTCATCAATCATCCCTGGATTATTTGACAAGAAATATCCCATGTAAAAAGATTTCAGTGCTTTTTTACAATAATTTTTTCATTAGCAGTTGCACCTGAGACTCAGGTTGCAATGCATGCTTATAATGTTCTATCAATTTCTATCATTGATTTTTTATGAAGAGAAGAACTGAAATTAGCCTCAATACACTTGGATCAATGACTGGTCCCTTCTAAAATGATACATTTTTTTTTATTGAGAATGCTTATTTTATTTAAACAAATTAATGTAACCTTTTCCATAATATTCAGGCTTATTCAATAATTTTCTAGAACCTTGGGGTTGTGTACTATCATACCTGCTAACTTACAATATTTTTATGGGAATCTACCATAAAATTTTCGTTTTTTCCGTAAAAAAATGACAAACTACCGTAAAAAATTACCATTTTTCCCGTAAAAACGAACGTAAAAAATCTACCGAAAATTTTACCGAAATCTACCGTAAAATATTTTACTATAATTTGATTTTTTATATAAGATTGGCCGTAAAATATACCATAAATATTTAGAAATCTATCGTATTTCTGCTGAAATTAACAGTATTTTTGTTCAAACTACCGTAAAATCTACCGTTATTATTTGGAAATTTTGAAAAGTCTTTCCGTATCACCCTTGTAATATTCCATTACCAACCCTGAAAATAATAAATAGGTGCCGTAGGTCTATGACAGTGGTTATTGCGTACTTATATAAGTAAGCTGGTTTGTAATCAGTCAACACACTTGGGAGTATAGTGATGCAAAAACACCTCAACTACATAGATTTTCTAACGTTTGAGTGTAACGAATCAGTTTGAAAATTACTTTAAGTATTACGGAAGGCGAAATGTTTATTGCGTAGCATTTTTATTAGGGTGATCGTAGGTGGTAAGTGAGTAGGGTATTCACGCTTGGAGTATTTCATTTGGACATGTGAATTATGTATGTAATGTAAGGTCATTCTCGGTTTACACGCAAGCGAGGTATGACAAAGTTTTGAACCGTCTACATTATCATTCAAAATGGCACACGAACAAATGCCTCAAATAGTGGACATATTAGAAACTCTATTAGACAAGAAACTCAACACGCTCAAGAGGGAGATAAAGGAGGATACAAAACAAATGACGAAGAAGGCAAAGACGGAAACCAAGCTCACAAAGAAAGGAAATCAAAAGCAGTTTGACCACAACGTGGAGGTGCTGGACGTCATGAAAGACGTTAAAGATTTACTGGCAGACAGAGAACAAGAGGCTGCAGCCAAGCTGGATGAAGGTATTGCTTTAATTTCTTATAGAAATAAATGCATTCAAATAGCGGACGACTCAACCCTTGGTTGGGCCGCGGTCGAGGAATATATGAAAGATGAGTACGCTAGTGATAGCGACGATGACAAAAAGATTCGTAGTGCAAGGGTTAATGCGGGTAGAAAAGCTAGGGAGAAAAAGATAACTGTAAGAACCGGGTCACGTAATAACCAGAGAGAAAGTTTCAATTTCAGCAGAAATGGGCAGGACCGGGGTAACCAACAATCCGGTAGATGGCAGGAACGCCAGCAAAGACAGTGGAACAGCAACTTCAACAGCGGCTCGTACTACAACGGCAGAAGCAGAGCAAATGACGTCTGTAGGAACTGTTCCCAGACAGGACATTGGGCACGTGACTGCAAGCAAGGTGCCTCGTTCCAACAAACTTCCTACGACTCAAGCAGCCAGAACAACAACAGATCATAAGTTGAGTAAGACTTTATCACATGTTGTATCAGAAAAATCTGTAAAAGATAGTTTAAAGAAAAACGTTAGCTTTTGGGGAGAAATCGGTGCTTCACAGTACGTAGTCAATACAATCAAACACGGGTATAGAATACCATTTGAACAAGAACCGACAAAAGCAATTCTAAAAAACAATCAATCTGCTTTAAAGAAACGTGAGTTTGTAGAAAAATCAATAAATGAATTATTGCAAGACGGTCGGATCAAAGAGGTAAAATATCCTTCACATTTAGTAAATCCTCTCACTGTGGCATCAAATGCAGAAAAGGACAGGTTAGTGTTAGATTTAAGACATGTCAACCCTTTCATCAATTTAGACAGAGTAAAGTTTGAAGATTTGCAAGTTGCCAAAGAATATTTAGCACCAGGGGGATATATGTTTGTGTTTGATATCAAAAATGGCTACCATCATTTGAACATACTACCAGAACATCAGAAATTCTTAGGGTTTTCATGGGAACTTCAAGGAAAAACCAGGTACTTTGAATACACAGTATTACCCTTTGGTATTAGCACAGGAGGTCTCATATTCACAAAAGTTGTTAGGCAACTTGTAAAACACTGGCGTAGTCAAGGTATACGAATTATAGTATTCCTGGATGATGGGCTTTGTTTCCACGAGAGTGTTTCAATTTGCATAGAGCATTCCAACCAGGTGAGGTCAGATCTGATCAAAGCTGGCTTTATTCCAAACGACAAGAAGTCAAAATGGCAGCCTGAACAGGTACAGCAGTGGTTAGGTTTTAAATTGGATCTGTCACAGGGTAAACTATTAGTACCAGAAAGTAAACTCTCAGACGTGCATGAAAAGGTTAGTAAGTTACTCAGTAATGCAAACAGAACAACTGCTAGAGCAGTAGCAGCGGTAGTAGGGAAAGTGGTCGCATTAAGGCATGCCATAGGTGATATATGTATCCTTAAAACGAGATCGTTACAAGTAGTTGTTGCATGTAGGTCAAACTGGGACAATTGTATTCGTTTACCAAATGACGCAATAGGCGAGCTAGAATTTTGGTTACAAGGTTTATACACGTACAACGGGACATCATTGGTAAGAGAATACAAACATTCCAGGGTTGTGTACTCAGACGCTAGCAATAGTGGATGTGGTGGGTATGTGGTCAATTTTGAGAATGAAGTATGTCACAAAACATGGTCTGATGCAGAGAGTCAGAAAAGTTCAACTTGGAGAGAGTTAATGGGAGTGTTCACAACATTACTGTCCCTCATGCATTTGTTAAATAATCAAGAAATCAAATGGTTCACAGACAATAAAAATGTAAGATCAATCATTTCGAAAGGTAGTATGAAACCAGATCTTCAAAGTTTAGCTCTAAGAATACACAGAGTTTGTAAAGAGAAAAATGTGAAGTTGAATGTAGAGTGGGTGCCTAGGGAACATAATGTTCTAGCAGACGAAATCAGTAAATATATAGATTTCGACGACTGGGGAATTCGTTTGAATGTTTTTAACTATCTTAACATTAGATGGGGGCCTTTCACGGTAGACAGGTTTGCTGATGTGCATAATACGAAATTACCAAGATTCAATTCCAGATTTCACTGCCCAGAGGCAGAAGCAGCAGACGCTTTTACTCAATGCTGGAAGCATGAGAATAATTGGTTAGTACCGCCATGCTGCCTGGTGGCAAAAGCATTTAGATATTTAGTAGAGCAGCGAGGTCGAGGTACGTTGGTCGTACCAAAATGGCTGTCAGCGGTGTATTGGCCAGTATTACATGATGGTAGGAAGTATCATTCTAGCATAAAAAGCGTTATTGAATTCCCTAAAGGAGGGCATTATTTCACAAAAGGCTCACAGAAAAACAGCGTTTTTGATAGTGCACAAGGGTTCAGTAGCCCGCTCATAGCTTTGCAAATCAGTCATGACTGATAAATGTGGCCTCTGAGGCACATGCGCGTTGTGTTGTAGATGTTACGTGTAAATCAAACGCTGTGCTTCTATGAGCAAAAAGGGTCAAAATGTAATCTGTGTCATCCAATGTATTTTCAGGCTACAGTGATACGGTGTTTAACAGCAAAGCTTGGACAGATGTAACCGACGTTTGCTCAAAACAAGAAGAATTAAAGGACTTTCCAAACAAGTTGAAGGACTTTGCGATAAGAAGCAGGGAACCAAATACGGTTACAAAATATTCTGCAGGTTTTGAAAAATTCAAAAACTGGTGTAACGCACTTGGGTTACAATTTCTCCCAGCAAACCATATACATGTTTCAATATATCTTTTGAGTATTTTTCAAAATTCAAATCAGAGTTACAGTCAAGTAATTTCGGCAAAATACAGTATTGCTTGGGCTCATAACATGGCGTGCATTGACAATCCATGCGAGCATAACATGGTAAAATTGGTTACAGAAGGGTCACTTCGTCTTTCTAGCAAAAAGGTCAGCAAGAAAGCGCCAATTACAGTAAAACACTTGGAAGATATAATAGATAAATTTGCTGGAGAAAATGCAAGCGTTTTGGAGCTAAGAACGGCCACTTTTATGATTTTGGCATTTGCAGGGTTTTTTAGGTTTGACGAAATGTCAAGATTGAAGTTCACAGATGTCAGTTTCAAAGAGTATTACATAGATATCTTTGTAGAGAAATCAAAAACGGATTGTTATCGTAACGGTGCAAATGTTTTAATAGCCAAATCAAACAACAAGACATGTCCAGTTTCATTGTTGCAAAGATACATGAGAGAACTGGGTGTTAATTCACAAACTGACAAATTCATTTTTGGAGCGCTTTCATTTTTTAAAAGCAAAAGAAAACACCAGTTGAAAGAATGTAATAAACCAATCAGTTACACAACTTGTAGAGATATGGTCAAAGCTGCCTTGGACAAAATTGGGGTAGATAGTAAGGTTTACAGGTTGCATTCATTACGTTCTGGGGGTGCCACTAAGGCTGCCAACGCAGGTGTTTCAGACAGGCTTTTTAAGGCGCATGGGAGATGGCGCAGTGAAACTGCAAAAGACGGTTACGTTGAAAGTGACATCAGCCAAAGACTTTCAGTTACTTTAAGTCTGGGACTTTAAGTGAAATCATACATTTAGTAATTTACAATTTCAAACATTTACGCCATCTTTAGCCTCGGTGATACTCGCCCACAAGGCCATTACTATTTGAAAGTTAATTTAGTAGTTGTGTTCTATGTTTTTGGTAAACGTGGAGTTTAGTTTACTTAAATAGATTTTCTAACGTTTGAGTGTAACGAATCAGTTTGAAAATTACTTTAAGTATTACGGAAGGCGAAATGTTTATTGCGTAGCATTTTTATTAGGGTGATCGTAGGTGGTAAGTGAGTAGGGTATTCACGCTTGGAGTATTTCATTTGGACATGTGAATTATGTATGTAATGTAAGGTCATTCTCGGTTTACACGCAAGCGAGGTATGACAAAGTTACACAGGCAAATGTTGTTGTTTTTTTAAAGATATTTCATATTTGTTAAAATTTTCAAAATATCATATTGCATTGTTAGAACAGGTGAATCGTTTATCGAAGTCCTCGTCTGTAACTCTGCTTCATTTCGGATCACGGGGCCGACTTTAAGTCGAGTACCTCCTCCCTCCTTAAAAAGGGGGTTTAGGTTGGGTCACCGGAAGTTGAGAAATTTTCGATTTCACCTCGTTTATTTCATGTAAGAATAACATTTGTTTTATTAATATTAATTGTTACGAGCTTACCGTAAGTTCAGGAATGATAATAGCTTACCAATCTTTTTAGAGTAAATGTAAGGCTGCCTTGCCTGTTACTAAGGGTACTTACAGTGAAAAACATTTAGATATTATGTTAGAACTGATTTTAAAAAAGTACACTAACGCTGTCGGTCAGCTTAGTATAACGCTGTCGGTCAGCTTAGTATAACGCTGTCGGTCAGCTTAGTATAACGCTGTCGGTCAGCTTGGTTACTACGCCTTTACTTATTGCTCAGAGCAAAATATTGATATTCAGTTTTTCATAGAGTGTAACGCTGTCGGTCAGCAAGGCTACTACGCCTTTACCTATTGCTCAGAACAAAATATTATGATTTACAGATTTAGAGTTTAACGCTGCCAAGCAAAGCGAATATTACAGAATTTGATATTGACATTGTACATGCACGATGCTGTCGGTCAGCAAAAAATGTTGCTCAGAGTAACATTCAGGTTGAGATTTGTGATATGGAACGAGATGTATAGTTGCTTGATGTAAATGGACTGATGAATAAATGTCATACTCGCCCACAAGGCCATTACTATTTGAAAGTTAATTTAGTAGTTGTGTTCTATGTTTTTGGTAAACGTGGAGTTTAGTTTACTTAACACAGGTTCTACTGTAGTTATAAAAACACTGATGTGCTCAAATTGTTTATGAAAGAGTTCCATGAATGCTGTGTAAGAAAAACATACTTTTACTACATATTCATTGTTGAAGTGTGTCAAAATCAACCGCAAAAACTACCATATTTTTTCAAAATCTACCGTAAAACTACCACATTTTTCAAAAACTTTTGAAAAAGTACGTTTTTTCAAATATCTACCGCTAAAACTACCGCATTTTTTGTCGAAAAATATGACAAAAAATACCGCATTTAAAAAAATTTACAGCAAAATACCGCAATTCAAAAAAAAATACCCCAAATTCTGTAGAAAGTATAATTTTATGAAAGTCAAAAGAGAGGCAATATTGACATAATATTGTTAATAAAATGGGAAGGTCTAAAGTTTGCAAGACCAGAAACAAGAATGTTCATAACCTAATATAGAAATGATTTTTCAGGGACCAAGAATTAGGAGCTAACCAAAGAACGGGAGAAGACAACATACTTTTAAATGGACAACATCTGGAACAGCAATGAAACAATTTACAAATGGCGTTCATCCTTAACAAGGACTGTAGATAGAAAATTCGAAATTCTTTATTTTTTCTGAGCTATCAGGTCAATATTTGGCTTAACATCAACTTTGACATACCTATTTTCTTAAAATGTATGGACAAACTCCCAATTTCAGCATTTAGAAGTGTAAATTCAGTTCAAAGCTCCTATAAAGGGACTCCCACTTATAGATTTTTAAGTTTCACTACGTTTCAAGAGGAATATCAGCTGAAATAATGTTCATCCAGGGGTTTCTTTGGAGATAATAAAAATATATGTTAGCCTTGATGAAATATCCAAACTTAAATATATTTTGATACTGGTCGATGATCGTTGAATGGCCCCCTGTACTAATTGTTGCACCTTTAATTAACTGGACTATTGTTACTAGATGAATGAAATAAATGAAAGTGGCACGCTCACTTCCTTATAATTTGATATCATTGTTTTGCTGCATCAAGCAAATCAAAGAATGAATACCAATACGATTTTGCTCTAACTGCAGAAATACAATTGTGGAGAAAATCATCCAAGAAATGGGTTTAAAATATCATACAAGAATATGTCACCGGAAGGCTGGTCATCAATTTAGAGGCACTGTGTCTTTGTTTTACGAAACCTCCCAGTGACACTGGACAAATACATGTAATCATCCCCACTAGGTCACACACTAGCCAGAGGAGAAATTTCACCAAAGATTAATGAAAATATGGATATTCTTATGGAAAAGAGATTATTGTAGCAATAAGGCTTTCTATGAAAAAGGCAGAGATTTTCCTATCACAATTGACTATATAATATAACAATAGCGTGAATAAAATTAAATACAGAAATGATGGTAGCAGGAGATAAACCATAACCAGATTAAATTGCTAAAGTAGGTGATTGACACTCCCCGGGAAGTTATTAGAGAGACCGCTAGCATTTAATAGATGTTATGTAAGAGAACAACCAGCAGGGTAGGTGAAAATTAATCGACGTATGAATTTATATAATAGAATATTAGTTACCAGGAATTTCATCATTGCACCACTGGCTCTCCAGAGAAAGAAAGCCCAAGATTGCACAGACAGGGACAGTACATTTCAATGTTTTATTTTTGTATAAAATAAAATTAAAACATAAGGAATCAAAAATATACCATATAACCTGTATATGCATTTCATAACAGATATATCATTGACAAACGTTGACCAACGACAATAAAATATTGTAATCGGAAAATTGAAGCTTGTCAATAGACTGTGCCATCTTCGAATTTTGGATTGATTATTTAGTCTAGCTTTCTGCAGAATTAGCTCTAATCTTATAAATAAACACAAACAAAAGGGCTTACAACTATATAAATGCGACATGCAGATAATTCCTTGGCATAGGTATGTAGATATTTATTTTTTTAAAAGCAAGCTGATAAGAAGAATGTTTCAAAACCTTACCAGATTAGGCATTAACATCCCACATCCCGTAATGTGTAATTTAAATAATATAAATCAAAGATTTTAATATTTTACAGTCATATTTTATAATAAGTCAACCTATTATTATGTTAATACTAAAATAGGCCTGTTGTGGGGGTCATTCGACCCAAACCGCTTGGATTTTTTTGTACTTTGACCAATCATACATATCTCATTTAAGCTGAGCCTCAGATTGTTGGTAAAAAAAGTAAATTCTTCTTACAAAAGCCGTTAGTTGAATCTTTATTTCATAATAGTAATAGATTACTATATCTAATCTCTACCAGTCATTAATTAAACCTATGTAATTTATTACATAGCTTATATAATGCGCTCGCTTAATTAATTCCTCAAGATCGTGAGGGGTGAAATTCGACCCTTTCAATAGCATTAGTCAAACTTTATTGTTAGAGATACAATGACATCCAAAATCTCACGTTCCATTCAACCATATAATAATTTATATCAAGCTTAAAGGAGCTTTAACATGTAAAACAATAGGGGGTTCCTAATACATTGGATGGAAGACTAGCATAAATTGTTAATTCACACGACTTTTGAATATAACACCAGTTTCTTCTAAATATACAATTGGTGTTATTTCCTGCTGTTATCACTGTAAGGATAAAGGCCATACGAAGTAGATACTCTGTGTGCGCAATTAAGAGTAAATCAGAAAAAACAATCGCATCCAAATATCATTAAAGAAATTCTGAGTGATAGAAATAACAAAATATTGCTCGTGGGACAAGATCAAACGACTTTGACATATTCTTTACCCTACCTATTTTGTAATTTAACAATCAACACAAGTATACATACCATATTTATAAGCAGATATTGGACAAATTCAAAAAACATTTTTTGATCTATAAAATCACCAATTATAAAACCAGAAGTGTGTTCTGTGACGTCGGTGTGAAGATTTTACTTTTACATGAAAAATAATAATTTATCATAAAACTAAAAACTTTAGATCGATATCCAACAGTCTCTAGTGGAAATAATGAAGATAATCAGGGAAAACAATTCCTTCAAATGAGGGGGCTCCCTTCACCTTGGAAAATACTTCAATATTGATTCTTGGTTCATTACAGTGATATTTACCATGAACTCCCTAACAAACAACATCATTATTGTAAAAAAAGTCTGAAGGAGGTATTTTGAATTTTTCAAAACCCCAAGATGCTAAGTACAGAATATATAGTATTTACATAATTTTCTATTTAGTAGGATTTGTCTACACACATGAATACCCTCACCGAAAATTTCTCTATCTCCCAAAAGACATTTCTAGTAGCTAGTGTTTCATATAACTGAGTACACAACAATATTTAATTTAAAGAATATCACAGATTTAAATTTAAAAATGAAGGTCAAACTTACAAAACGCATGCATACATCCGCATATTTTATATAAAGAATATCACAGATTTAAATTTAAAAATGAAGGTCAAATTTACAAAACACATGCATACATCCGCATATTTAATATAAAGAATATGACAGATTTAAATTTAAAAATGAAGGTCAAATTTACAAAACACATGCATACATCCGCATATTTAATATAAAGAATATCACAGATTTAAATTTAAAAATGAAGGTCAAATTACAAAACACATGCATACATCCGCATATTTAATATAAAGAATATCACAGATTTAAATTTAAAAATGAAGGTCAAATTACAAAACACATGCATACATCCGCACCGATCATTTCCAGCAAGCACCAAATGCACAGGGTGAATTAACATCTCACTTATGAAATTACTTTCAGATAATGTTACATGTAATGGAGATGCTGTTGCTGTTAACCATATACACCGCCACCATGGTGACAGTAAAAGCCACAGGATATGACCTGCGTTCGAATGATCTGACAATACTAACAAACGGGATGTTTGAAAACAGCACAAATGTGACTCGTCTTCAATTACAGTCCAATGAAATATCTACGATAAGTTTGGGAACATTTTCTGGTATGGAATCACTTCAGATATTGTATCTAGGCCGAAATAAACTTACAAAATTGACAAAGGGAATTTTTAGTAATTTGGACGCTCTATCCTATCTTTCCCTCAGTTTTAATAACATATCAGAGGTGAAAGTTGGTTGGTTTTCAGGTTTGCACTCATTAAACACACTAAAATTAGATCAAAATAAAATTGCAATATTGCCGGAGGGGATATTCACTGATTTGACATCACTGACGCATCTTTACCTCCAAGACAATGTTATATCAGAGGTGCAAGTTGGTGCATTTTCAGATTTGCACTCACTAAATACTCTACGATTAGACCACAATAAAATTGCAATATTGCCGGAGGGGATATTCACTGACTTGGCGTCACTGACGCATCTTTACCTCAAATACAATGATATTGTGAAAATTGGTGCATTTTTAGGTTTGCACTCATTAAACACATTACAGTTAGACCATAATAAAATTTCTTCGCTGCCCATTGGGATATTCTGTAACTTGACCGTTCTATCCAATCTTTATCTTAATTACAACAACATATCAGAGATTAAAGATGGCGCATTTTCAAGTTTACATTCAATAAAAAGGTTAACTTTGTACCACAATAGACTAACAACGTTGTCCAAGTGGATGTTCAGTAACATGACTGCTCTCACGACAATTGGTCTTGGTTATAATGAAATATCAGAGATGCCTAAAGGTATCTTTTCTGGTTTAGAATCGTTGCTGAATTTAGAATTACAATATAATAAACTTTCTGTATTGCCAAAGGGAATTCTCAGTAATCTTACGTCACTGACTTCCCTTAAGCTTCACAACAATTTCATAAAGGACATAAGACCAGGGGCATTTTCTGGTATGCTATCATTAAAAGAATTACGATTAGATTTTAATAATCTCACAAAACTTACACACAGCATATTCAACGATCTGCCCACCCTCACAAAATTGTATCTTGAAAACAATGAAATCTCAATGATCCTCCCTGATGTGTTTTTAGGTTTGGAATCATTAGTTACTCTTTATTTACACAACAATGATCTGAAGAAACTAACAAATGAATCATTTATTCACCTAACATCTCTCAAATACCTTCGTCTTCATAACAATAAAATTACAGATATCGAGAAACTTGGACTTTCTGGTTTGGCATCATTGGAAAGGTTGGATTTAAATGACAATAAAATCACTAAATTGTTGAATGGTATTTTTAATGGTCTGACCTCAATAAAGAATTTAAAACTAAATGACAATAACATCTTTGAGATTCCTCCAGGTATATTTACTAGTTTGCAGTCATTAGTGACCCTCTACCTTAGCAATAATAGTTTTGAAAACTTGACCAATGAAACGTTCACTCAGTTAGTCTCCCTAGAATATCTCTACCTTCAAGATAATAAAATAGCAGAGATTGAAATTGGTGTTTTTTTCGGTCTACGATCACTACGAAGGTTAAATCTAAATAACAATAAACTGACACAATTGAGGATAGACACCTTCTATAACCTCACATCATTGAGATATCTTTACATTGACAACAATCAAATATCGGATATACATTTTGGTTTATCCCATAGTCATATCAATCACAAGAACACAGTTATTTTATCAATCGTGAACAACAAGCTTCAGGGGATACCTAAAGACATGTGTGAGTACATACCACGATTGAAAAGACTACAATTAAGTGGAAATAACATAACTGAAATCTCATCAGAATTCCTTAATAATGTCACTGCAATAGGAGTAATCTGTAAAACAATCATATCTGACACATATCTGACAACAAAAACACCTGAACTCCCCGTCATCGAGACAACACAGCCCTCAAAATCATCACATCCAACTGCTAGAACTGTACATCAATTGAACGGAACAATGATTGTGTGGACGAGTTTGGGTTCAGGTTTTCTTGTGTTGGTTATTATTATGATCATTGTAGTTATTGTCTATAAACGCGTCAACATGCAGTCCTGTAACTCTATTGGCATGGCGAATAGGGTCACAAACATTGTGGGTCATGAAAATAACTTGCAAAACAACACTGTCCTTTAATGAATGAATAAGGGGCAACTAAATTTACAATGGTTTGATTATAATTTAGAACTTCAATTTCAAACACAAAAACTTAATTACATCATTACACGTCATGAAGAGGTGTGTGTTGTAAAACCTTTCAAGAGCCATTTTGGTGATTAAGGGATCAAAATAGGGTTTATACACATTTTGGTTGATTAAAACACATGAGTCAATCCTGATACGTAACAAGGCTCCGCCTTGTGTGATATTTTGCCTTGAGATGATATTTATAGGATATCCTATGATTTTGAGGAATATCATTTTTATCTACGAGGTGACATTGATATCTGCACGAGAGAGCGAAGCGAACGAGTGCATATATCAATATCACCGAGTAGATTAAAATGATATTCTGAAAAAAATCATAGGATGTTCTTATTATCCTACACTTACAAGGAGTGTACTAAATGTATAATATCATTGCAAAATGAATCTCATGCCAAATAGAGTCAATTTGGCGGGAAATCAACAAGCGGAGTATATCGTCACAATATCCTCCGCATATTGGGTTTTCCGGAGTATATCGTCACGATATCCTCCGCCCGGAGTATATCGTCACGATATCCTCCGCCCGGAGTATATCGTCACGATATCCTCCGGATATTCATTTTGCCCATAAATATCAAATTTATTTTTTAATGTTATTATACATTTAGTACACTAAGTGTAGGATAATTTAATATATCACACTCTTCATCATGTAATAATGCTATAATATAATGTAATAATGCTATAATATAATGTTATAATAGATGTAATACAATTTGTAAATAAAGTGGACTTACAACCAAGTATATAGGATATCTGTTTCAGGTTTATTTAAAGCAACAGTTACATGTATTTGAACCTTTTTCTCCCTCAACTGAATTAATAGGTAACAAATGACTATAACGAAAGAGATGTTGTAGTGAAATGGAATACAGGTCAATATATGATTTGTTATTTCATGACATAATGCTTCTTTGTAAATCCAAATTAAAAAATAATTTCACAATATGATACAAATGGTATATCACATCAGATGTGCAAATATGAAGTCTGCAATCGATTCAGGCCATACTTTAAATTGAACGATTATACATTTTTCATATTTTTTTCCCTGCAAAATGAGTTGAGAAAAATGTTCCAAAGGCAACGTTTATACTTATCAAATGTCATACAACTTTGTAAATCCAAAGACTACACTATTACATGCCCGTAGCCAGCTTTTTGTAAGGGGGGGCTCGAACCCCCCCCCGCAACCCCCCCCACAAAAAAAAATTCCCCATACTAAACCAAGCCCCTTTGTATTGTAAAGGACAGTGGCGGATCCGGAGGCTAAGAAGGGGGGACCCACACTTCAAGTCAGGAAAAAATATCTGCGCTTGCGCGGAAAAACTTTTTAGGGCCCTAAAACCAAAATTTGGACCAACAATTAGAAAATCTAAGGCCCAAAAAAATCAAGTAATGCCCAAAAAGGACCAGTCAAAGGAAAAAATTTTAGGGCCCTAAAACCGAAATTTTGGCCAAAATTCTGAAAATTTATGGCCCGTTCTTTGAAAATTTGGCCTTAAATTGAAAAATAAGGCCCAAAAAGGTCAAGTTATGCCAAAAAAGGCCCACTTTAGAGGCCCTACAATATTTCTGGGCCAACATTTTTTCCGGGCCCATCCTTTGGCTGCGCAGAAAACCTTTTAGGGCCCTAGAACCAAAATTTAGAAAATATATGGCACGTTTTTTGAAAATTTGGCCTAAACTTGAAGGCCCGAAAATGTCAAGTAAAAATGTCAAGTAAAGGCCAACTAAAGAGGCCCTACAATATTTTTGGCCCAACATTTTTTTCTAGGCCCATCCTAGGGCCTAGCATAAAATTTTAAGGGCCCTAAAACCAAAATTCGGGCGAAAATTCATAAAATTTATGGCCCGTTTTTTGAAAATTTGGCCTTAAATCGAAAAAAAATAAAGCCCCAAAAGGTCAATTAATGCCCAAAGAGGCCCACTAAAAAGGCCCTACAATATTTTTGGGCCAACATTTTTTTCTGGGCCCATCCTATGGCCACGCAGAACTTAGAACCAAAATTTGGGCCTATTTTTTGAAGATTTATGGCCTGTTTTTTGAAAATTTAGCCTAAAATTGAAAAAATAAGGCCCAAAAAGGTCAAGTAAAGGCCAACTAAAGAGGCCCTACAATATTTTTGGTCCAACATTTTTTCTGGGCCCATCCTAGGGCCGCGCGTAAAATTTTTAGGGCCATAAAACCAAAATTGGGGTCAATATTTTGAAAATTAATAGCCCATTTTTGAAAATTTGGCCTGAAATTGAAAAAATAAGGCCCAAAAGGTCAAGTAATGCCCAAAAAGGCCCACTAAAGAGGCCGTACAATATGTTTGGGCCAACATTTCTTTCCGGGCCCATCCTAGGGCTATGTTTAACAAAACACAAAGGACGATCATAAAAAAAAGGGAAAGGGGCACAAATATGTCCATGAAAAAAATTGGGCCAACTTTTGAAAAATAATGCCCAATTTCGAAAAACAATGCACAGTTAGCACATCGTAATTAGCTCACTATACTTTCTTTTACCATCAAGGGATTTCTATTTCAAACAAACAAGGATTTTTGATGTGTTTGAACCATGAATCATTATAAATACAACTTTGATATTTGACATGTCGATTAACTCATAAAAAAATAATCAGCCAATTGATATGACGAAGACATTGAGGTATAATATTACGTTATCGAATGGTAGTGCGTCCAGCTTTAAGGAGTTTTTTTTAAACAATGGGTTTATTTCAGTGATATATTTTTCATGGCATAATATACAATCATGCGTCAATTCGCCTATTGGCATTGGTATGTCCACTTTCAAACATTTTAACATTTTAAGGAGTAAATCATGAAATACCCTAACATTGCCCACATCTGTACCATTCAAAATTTCCCGCAGATTTTGCAATTTGAGACATATCCTCCAAGAGAATTTGGGAGACACATTTATTAGAACGAATATGGTCCTCCTTAATGAATTTATGTTCTCTTCCTGACATGTCAAAAAGTACACGACCTCGCCTGACAAATATCACGAGGCAAACACAAGTGCCAGTCCTCTTTGGATCAACTAAAAGGATTATTCAAATATCTTTTGTGGTAGTCCCTGTGCAGTATAATTGACGTATTTAATAAATGATATACCACCTAAAAATAATGAAAAATTTGAAGTGATAAAAAGAATATTTACAACAACACACAAATAAGAAATAATTTTTTTAGATAAAACGGTGGAGAACTTTTGGATCAACTCTCGTATGTTCAAACCTTATTAACAGGATGTCAGCAAGTGAAGAATGAGGAGAATTATAGATGGTAAAACGTCATTTTGTTCAAGGACAGGGCAGGCCTAAACAGACTCAAGAACATCCTGTTATGTTCATTCAGAATTTGCCTACTTCAAACACCTTCTGTTGACATAAAGTACAATCAACCTGAACTTCATATATTGATTTTTTCATTTTGTAACCAGTATTTAAACAGTTATGTTCATTTGAACTATGAACCCAAGTTCAAGCATTACGTGTCTGATGAATTCCATTCATAAGTTATAAACTTACAATCATATTATTTTTCGAGTCTAGGGCAGTTCCTTTCACATGGGAGATATTTGTCTTTGAAATATTTGGTGGGAAACATAAGGCCTGTATTTTCATGATTTCAACTGCTAAAGGATGATTCTCGGTTTGGAGAACAGTCTCCTGGGCTAATAATTTTTTTCATGAAAAATATAGAAATATTACCCAAATTAAACTATGAATATTCAAAAGAGGACATTCAAATCTACAAGATGTAAAAATAACAAATTGGTCTGAAGCAGGGATAATGCTCAATTTGACAGATTCAATAAAATACAAGTCTTGTATAGATTTTGGGAAAAAAGTTCATCAGTGTACTGCACTAATATTTTTTTGCGAAAAATCTAGAAATATTAACCAAATTAAATTATGACTATTCAAAAGAAGACATTCAAATCTATATTATGTAAAAAAAATCAAATTTGTCCGAAGCAGGGATAATGCTCATTTAGATTGATGAACTTCGTTCGATCTCCAAACCGAGAATCGTCCTTTATATCTCTGTAATTTATTAACACAAGATCTTTAAAACCTATACAATCGATATAGTCACAATCACATTTCATGTTTTCAGCATACTGCTTACACTCTCCAGAAATTTTTTTAAATTGAAAATCAGGGTACATGTTTTTAAATAATATATGACAAATAAAATATAGGATGGCCATTGATGGGGGTCTAAAAGGGTAAACACCAAATGCCGATTTACATTTTAATTTAAAATAATAAACATGCAGTATAGGCTTTTTATTCAGACCTGATACATTTGTCTACCATATATATATAACATACATAATGTAAAAAGGAAATGAACACATTAACAATTCTGAAAAGACTAAAATGATGCCAAGTATTGAACAAAATGTATAACTACATGATTTTCAATGGCCTTTGATAATGAAAAGTTTTTCAACTGAAAGGGCAATACAGGAACACAGATTGTGCAATCTCTTTAAATTAATAGCAAATGAAATTCATTTTATGATTCATTGCCATATGTATCCATCTTGATCCATCAAGGTATTACATACATACATGACTGAAGGAATACACTGGTTTAATAGTATGATATGTATCAATAAAACACAATTTGAGAGCATCGCATCTAAGGTCAATATGATCCTGAAGATGCATCCGTAACATTATGTCTATTTTTAAACATAAGACATGTCCAATCACAAGTCGAAAAGTTTCAACATTTCAAGAAAATGATAATGTAGTTGGTAGATGTATTTTTGTATCGACGTTTATGTCATTTCAACATGTTAAAAAAAGTCGACGACAATAAAAGATTAACATAATAAGACCCACTTTTGGCTATAATTTATTCATCGTGATTTAGTGTAAAAAAACATAAAACATGAATGAAATCCTGTCCTCCAAAAGATTCATTTAAATATTCGGCATTTATCCAGCACTCTGTTGAGTGTTTACAGTAAAATAAACATCTAGGTTTATGCCACTTTTTAGACCACTACAACTAAATATATGTTTACTGGCGCCCACCTGATCATCTGAAGAACTCCCTATTGTTGGTCAATCAATATTTCTTTCATCTTCTTGCCTCTGTTACAAGTCCCTTCTAAAATGTACTAATTCAGCAATTTCAAAATAATCTTCTTGCCTCTGTTGCAACTCTCTTCCTATATGTACTTATTCAGCAATTTCAAATTAAATAAATAATTTTTCAAAAAGTATGTTGAGCAAAAACCAATTTTAGGGCCCTTATGTCAACAACACAGAATGTCAGGCCACTACAGAATATACATGGGACTCCCATATGTGGATTCATTCATTAAAAAATGGCATGGCGCAAGGACTTGGATCGAGAAAAATTTGTTAATTCTAGAAGATGGATGTCACAATGAGACATTCGTTGCTGTTCTATTCAAGCCTTTTTCAATTGGTTTGGAGTAATGTCATCCAGGGTGAGTTCTGCTTGATTATTTTAGGACTGTTTTCACCATTTGAATTGAAGGAGTATTACACAACTACTACGCATACCTATACATGTATGTATATCAACCAGCATTTGATACAAGTGTAATGCCAAGAATGAAGAGCTATTCTGATTTACTTTAAGATAAATATCCACATATCCATAAGCTAAGTCCTATTTAAAAGGGAACATAAAGAACAATTTGTAAGGGTCTGGGGATGTTCTAGAAAGTTGAGAATTTTGCTTTGTCATCATTTAATTCATAATATCCTTTTGAATTCGAAACAAATTGAATCTAAATCTTGAATCAGATACAGAATTCTTTTGTATTTACATAAGACTAATGATGCTGAGGATGTTACTTAGAAAGTAAAATTTTGCTTTGTCATCATTTCATCATATCCTCTTTAATTCCATTACTGACCTTAACTTACTGACCACAGATCTATTTTCATCAGTTCATGAAACAAATATATAACTCACATATCTTAAACATTGTACATGAGTTATTACTTTGAAAACATAGACTTACAATATATGTGCAGGAACAACTGTATTGATTTTTTAGATGCACCAAAATCTAAATAGACACCTATAATTCTTTTGAAACCGTACATAAAACTTTACCTAACACTGCTGATAAGGACTAGTTTAGCTTTCTCTAAATCTATAGCAAGGCACATGGATGTCTATATTTATTCCATCATTCACAGGTAATTCGTCTTGGAAGATAGTGGTATCAGTGCTTCAGTGAACAGTTAATTTATGTTACTTTGGGAAAGCTGTTTTAACAGTGGTAAAGTTATCAAAATGATGCAAGTCATGAAGAGACATTTATGGATATTTTGGTGTTATTATTATTTCATTGCAATTGTTAGGAGCAGTTATAGCAATGAGGGTGAGTCAAGTTTCATCATCAGTTTACAATTATAGTTTGGAACATTGCCAAGCTACTTATTTTCTTTTGATAAAGTTGGATGTTATAAAAGAACTTACAGTGGTAAAACAAGAACTTTAACATTGGTTGGATAGTAAGGAAATTCAGAAACAAATACTACAGTAGGATTTGGGGGATTGAATAATTGAGGAATAAATAATGATAGGCCATTCAATATGGTGAAATTCAGCACAAGTTGGTCAGAATGTCATACAAAGCATGAACCGAAGGTAGTGCATTTGTACTGAAATTCTGCGTGTAGAATTTCACCATATTGAAACATAAAAATGAAAACATTGTTCAGAGAATTGGGGATTGGGGTCCATGAAATAGCCAAACTTGCTGTTATTTTCGCCATTCATAGGTGTGACGTCACAATATATAGATACACGGATGATTGAATAGAGCACGGTCCTTCATATATGGAGAAATAGAGTTAATAGCATGGTCATGTTTGAATGAAGAATTTAGTATGTTAATAATTATATGTTTTCAGATACAAAGATAACATCCCCATCACCTACACAGCATGTTATGATGACAAAAGCAGCAATAGATGCATCAACTACACAACAAGTAATAGCTACTGAAAAGGAAGTACTAATAGCAACTACAGATACAGTTGCATTTACGAAATCAATGAAACTTTTACAGCTGACAACATCTTCAAAGTCAGTGACAGCTTACAAGCATAGACTTATGCATTTGCAATGTGATAAAAAAGATTATGTTATCAAAATAAAGGAAGTATCTAGTTGGAAGAAAGATTTTCCCAAAGATGTACATTTATCTGAAAATCTTGTTGGATCTCGCTTCACACAACTTGAAGAATATTGTAACGGATTGGCTGATTGTCAATCAATAAATGCCAGGCCAGAATACGGAGACATGGAACACATTTTATATGACTGTGTACTGAATGGGAAGATCAAAATTAAGGGAACGTCACCTGCACCCATAATAATAACACCTGAAAACAAGTGACAGTTCCAGACAATCCAGTAACATTACACCAAGTTACAAGAGCTGAATCAGAATCAGAAACTACACAGCCAGTAACAAATGCTACAAAGCCAGTAACTAGAGCTACACAGCCAGCAACAGTAGCTACAGCGTCAGTAACAAAAACAAGGTCACCAGAGCCTACTAAGTCATTTGCATCCAAAATACCAATAACATATTCAGTGACAGCTTACAAGCATAGACTTATACATTTGTACTGTGACAAAACAAATTATGTAATCAAAATAAAAGAAGTGTCCAGTTGGAACAGAGCATCTCCCCGAGATGTTCACTTCTCTGACAATAGAGGTGGGTCACGGTTCAGAAGACTTGAAAAACACTGTAATGGACACTCTAGTTGTCTATCGATAAATGCTAGGCCAGAGCATGGAGACACTGAAAAAATTTTCTATGAGTGTATTATACCAATGATCAAGCCCACAACTGATGTAACGACACATTCTCCAAAAATAGTAATTATTATAACAGGTAAGCATCTTGAGATACTTAAACTTTATTTCAATTGTCTTATTCTCATTAAAAGATTCCATTTTTACTTATCAAAGTATTTTTACCTTTGACCTCAATCATTAAAATATAATTTATAACAGTAACAGTAAATTACCTTTACAGCATTTAAAACGACAAAGGTCACATGATCATGACAAATCATTTCTATACATTTCAGTAATTGTAATAGTATTTGTACTGCTTGCCATTGGAGGTGCTGCTATCATCATCATTTGGTGGAGAAGAAAGTCCCCTGTGTATGTATAAATTATATGCAATTTAAACTTCTCTATTATCTTCCTGTATTCTAAAATTAGTTGTATGTCATACAAGAAAGTTATGTTATATTTGACTCTGATGGTTAGCTCTATAGACCCATTCAATTTCACTTTCTTTCTTTCAGGATGACCAGTATCAGATATACTCAGGGAAATATCAATGGATCTCCCCTTATGGGCAATGTGCACTGACTAAAGTACAAAATATAAAATAAAAAGAGGTGAAAATGATCTGGAGGTTGACATTAAAATACAGTTCGACTTTTCATGTTGAAATATTTGTTTGTCTATGGTAAATAAAACTAAATAGAATTCACCGTTATAGTATACTAGTATCCAGTGTATAATGCTTCGAGCCATGAAAGCGATTTTGAATTTCATATGGAAAGTGAAAAGTATTTACGTGGTAGTTGTACAGAAATTGTGGACATTTTTTAAAGTTAAATAACTTTTCTATATCAAATGATACTGACTTACATGTACGAGGGGTGATTCAAAAGTAATGGACAAAATTTTATAGGCACGCTTACCTTTACCAGATTTGAATGAAACTTTGTACAAATAAAGATTAATCAATTATCTATTAAGAAATTCTCCATCTAAAATGTCACTCGACTTTTTTGTGATTATGAGTCAAAGAAAGCATTCTTGAGTTTCAAATTGACTTCTGTGGTAACTTGAAACCATCTTCTAATTTATTCCACTTACCTTTTATTGTTTCTCCAAATATATTCTTTGAAAATCGGATTTTAAGGGTGTTAATCAGGGTAATTCTGTGCCATTTTATCAAAAATCTTGTTGCTATCTAGAAACGAGCAATTGTGATCTTGTTGTTACCTAGGAATGAGCAACTGTGATGTCACGTCACACTCATGTTAATTCTGCAATCACATGGCAGCCATTTTGGAAATTCAAAAAAGTTCCCAATTAAAAAGGCTAAATGCTGTTTACAAATTGGAAACTATGGCAGAATCAACAAAGGGTTTGTGAAATAATTAGGATATGGTTTCAAAATTATGCACATGACAATATATGACTACTAAATGCAGGCAGGGACTTTTAATTGCCAAAAAGTCGAGTGACATTTTAGATGGAGAATTTCTTAGATGTTAAAATTTTATTAACTAAATGCAAATACATTTTGAGATAAAGCACTTCTCTTGGATCATGGTGCATACACCCGGAATCCATTTTTAAGGCTATTTTCATCATAATAACAAATGGATTTTCAATTTCGACACATTGTTGCTTTTGTTCTTCGGTAAGAAGCTTAGGAATCCACTTGGCACACACCCTTTTCATATTCAGGTCGCATTTTACAATCCTTTGTACTGTAGAGTAGGACACATCTGTAATGGAACTTATTTCTCTCAGTGTCAATCTCCTGTCTGCATTTAGGATGGACTCTACATGGTGAATAGTGTTATCAGTGCGGTCAGTCTTGGGCCTTCCAGATCGCTTTAGATCTAAGACTCTCGTATCCCCTTCACTAAAGTGATTGTACCATCGCTCAATGGCTTGCCTTGACAAGGCCTTGTCTCCATGTGTCTCTTTTATTTTCTTGACAACTGCCTGCCTTGTCTCTCCAGTAGCTACCAAATATTCAATAACAATCCTTTGCTTAACTTTGATTTGTTGTAAAGTAGACATTTCTTGGATGTGTGTGAGTCTAAGAGTCTGATCTACTTTCTGACTCACTGTGACTCATCATTCTTAGAAATATCATTGTGATGTCATAGCACAATTGGTTGCTGAATTTAGAACTCAACAGCAAACACATGGGCATGTGAGTCTTGCTTGACAATTGCATTACCATGCTTGTTAGACATATCATGTGTGGTAATTGAGTCATTAAAACGAAATCAAGCAAAAATGACAAAAACATTCAATTATCATTAAAAAACCAATTCCACCCATGCTTACCCTTGTTACCATGGTTACGCATAGCTGAAACAATTTCAAATGCATTTAAATGAGAATTCGACACAAAGTAGAGAATTGATTGATCTATTCACTGTGAAAAAATTAGACTGATTGGGTGAAATTTAGTATGCCTATAAAATTTTGTCCATTACTTTTGAATCACCCCTCGTAAAAAGACAAGATCTGAATATGTACAAATATACTAGTACTTGAATGGACTTTTTGTTTTGAAAATAAATACCTTAATTTATATATCTTTTTATTTTGTAAATTATTAATCCAATGATGCTGGCAGTAAATACAGGAAATTCCAAATCATAGTTACCAGTTTCACAACCAGGTGGCCAATTTGGGCAGACCATCTCAATAAGAAAAGCTTAAAATGCCAATAATCTCACACTTATAGGGGTCAAAAACCAACATTTTACACTTAAAATGATTTCAACCTTCCACAATCATAACAAAATTGAATTTGTCTCTGTTAAAGTATTAAAATCTTAATTAGTACATCAGATACAGGTAGAAGTACACTAGTTCAACCGGGTCTCACCTTATATGCTATAGTTTCGCCATCTATAAGTGGTGAATTGAGTATGGGGTACTTAGTATAGACTTAAGCAGGGCACGGCTCAGCAATTACGGCTTCCTCCTCAACTACATCACAGTCTGTGGTTTCTTTAACTTTATGGCATTGATATAATGTAATATTCAACTTGAGTTCTCATGAAGAAATAAATAACTGATATCTGAATTTGAATGAAAAACAATATTTCTTTGTCTGAAAGGTTGTACATAAGTTAAAAATTAATAAAAATCTTGACATACAAAACCAGACTAGACTAGATATATGGCATTATTTCATCATATACTTTAGTTAGTTCAAAAGGCTTAAAACATAAAAGTGTTGATTCCTCACTCTGGAATATGAAGAAATTTGCAATAATCCCCACTGTGATAGCTTTTGCAGCCATTTCATTTAGCAATGGGACATGTAAGTAACTTTATTTTTTATTATTGATGTTTAAATTCATATACATGAAAACAGTAGGTACGCCTACACACACCTACACATGTAAATATTTCAAACCAGCATTTGATCCACATGTCTTGCCATCAATGTAGAACACTCTAGTTCGATAACTATGATAAATATTCATGTTTTCACGCCCGGTGATCGTGAATATGGGACGGAGGGGGGGAGCAGGCAATTTCTGCTAGGAAATTCAACAAATCTGGAAGATTTATTTTTTCAAGAAAAAGTTTACTATTGAATTGCTAAATGGATAGGCGCACGGTATGGTAAAATATGTTAGGTTTTCTGGGATTTTTTCTGAAACGATACGCATCTAAGGTATGAGATCTATTAAAAAATGCGCAAGGCCATCAACAGGCACAAATCAACGTTTTTGCTATAAATCAAGCAACAATGGTCTGGACGACCTGTAATAAATACTTGTAAGTGATGTTATCATAACTAAATTAATGTCATTGCTGAATTTATAAAATAAGTTTCCATATGTGAAATAAAAAATAATCGAAAATAATGAATTTGGGACGGAGGGGGGGAGGGGACGGAGGGGGGAGCAATATGTATATAAGACATGATTAGAGATGTTTCGCGACTTTAAGTCCTTTTACTCCAAATGTCCCCATTTTTCAGTCTCCAGGGGTATATCATCCAGTTTCTTACTAAGTTAATGAGTTCTTTTTTCAAATACAAGAATTCGTGTGAAGTTGTTTCACTTTATAGAATTATTACTCCCCCCCTCCGTCCCCTCCCCCCCTCCGTCCCATTTTAATTATTTTCGATTATTTTTTATTTTACGTATGGAAACTTATTTTATAAATTCAGCAATGACATTAATTTAGTTATGATAACATCACTTACAAGTATTTATTACAGGTCGTGTAGTCCATTGTTGCTTGATTTATAGCAAAATCTTTGACTTTTGCACGTTGGTTGCGTTGCGCCTTTTTTAATAGATCTTATATCTTAAAATAGTATCGGTTGAAAAATAATCCTAGAATACCTAACATATTTTATCATACCGTGCGCTTATTCAATTTGCAATTCAATCGTAAACTCTGTCTTGAAAAATAATTTTACCAGATTTGTTGAATTTTCTATCGGAAATTGCCTGCTCCCCCCCCTCCGTCCCATTTTCACGATCACCGGGCGTGGTTTATAATAAAGTAAATCTCATTCTTGTGTAAAACAGACCGTAAACAGAAATCTAAACAGTTTTTATAAGACTAATGGCATTAAGATTTTTCTAGAAAGTTGATAATTTTGCTTTGTCATCATTTCATCATATCCTCTATTGTTCAATTTTTTTTACCAATCACATTGTTATTTTCATCATTACATCAATAACTTGGTATACATTGTATGTACAAAATGAATGATGTTCAGTAATGAGCTCACAAACTTACGTTTATCAAAAAATTCTGAATTTGTTCTAAAAATTGTTTTACTTACAACGGAAGTAAGCTTTGTCATCATGTCATCATAGTACATGTGTACTTACATTATACTTATATATTTATATGTTTAAATAAATGAGACATTGTCAATTTTTTGTAAGGAAGTACTTTTCTGTACATATTCAATGTTCAAGCTTCACATAGATTTATTTCTAAACAAATACATCACTAAAACAACATGTATAATGTTTGCTTGTTTACAGATGCTGAAGTACAATGTGAAGAAGGTACAGCCAAGCAGAAAATAGAAATGATCTGTCCTCATGGTTTATCCCTAAATCTGCAAAATATAACCAAACAATGCAACAGCTCAGCTTGCGACAACTACTCCATACCAAGATCTGAATGGGAACCTGATCTGTTAAGATGTTTTGGACAATCATCTTGTACTCATCAACTAGTTACAGTATTAAGAATATGTTTCTCATGTGAACAATCTGTCAAGCATCACAAAAGAGATATGATCTACATTAACTGTGAACAGGGTACTGTTATTGAAATAACAGCTACTCTTTCATTAGACAGTGCCAGTAAATATTCACACAAGGTACACTATCCTGGGAACAAAGATGAGAGACTGTTGAAGTTGAGAAAATGGTGTAATGGACTATCTCAGTGTGAAATGATATCCTCTCCTGGACATTCACACAGATATGAGCAGATACTGTTCAAATGTATACTGGCTTCTACCAGAACTTTCCCCATTCAGAGGCCATTAAAGCTTCACACAATGGGAATACTTGGTAAGTGTAACTTGAATTCAGATTTACAATAACTGGTTCATCAAGGGTTCCAATAACAAAATCTTTATTGTCTAATGGAACACAGTATTAGTACTGTACTTCTGAGTTAACTCTAATGAGAAAAAACCAACACAGCACAAATATCCCAGATGCGAGTAGAAATAATCTCGATTTACGTCATTAAAAACTCACAATTCAGTCAAACTGATGTCATATTTGGAATCTACATGTAAAATTACATTTAGAAATGTGGTTTTGAAAAGAGTTTATCAACTTTGAAAATTTAATTTTCTTTGAAAATGTGACTTCTAGGTCGGGGAGATTCCCCATAGACCCCATGTTGTAAAACCACAAAAAGTGAAATCTCTTTTCTTGTGTTGGGCAGATAATATTTTCTTTTACTGGATATATTTTAATTTGTATAACTATCAGATACATAAGGGTAATATGAAAAGTGAACCACTAAAACGGATGCATATTCAAGTTTAAGGGAATTTTGTAATACCCTGCCATGTTAATTCCCCCGAATCAGCCACCTGGTGGCGAAACTGGTAACTACCTACTCGCATCTGAGTAATTGTGTCCAACAGGCCAGTAACTTATTTTTGAAGAGAGACATCTTTTGTTAGAAAAAGTAAAGACATCTTCTAAGTGATAATTCTGCTTAAAGGGGGTTCCCCTTAAATGACTAGAATCTGGTAACTTTATGACATGCTTAAATATCTTAGCAAACACAAGGTGTGGCATACTTCTTTAAGTACATTCTCATGTATTGACTGATCCACACCTCCAAAATAAATTGTAACGATTGACAATATCTGTAAACAAAAAACATGTATTCTATATTCCATGCATCTCTGCCCACAATTTTCTAAAGATTTAGCAGTTGCAAATACAATATGGTACCAGCTTTTTTAGATTTGTGTTTTTCATTGCAGATACACATGGAATGGTTCTCTCTGTCATTCACCACAAAAGAGACATGGTGTACATAAAATGCGAACAGAGTACTGTTATCAAAATAAAAGCTGCTCTTTCATTCAACAGAGCCAGAAAAAACTCAAAGGTACATTATTCAGGGATCAAAAGTGTCAGACTGTTGAAGTTGAAGGAGTGGTGTGATGGATTAGAGGTCTGTGAATTAATCTCTTCCCCAGGAGGTAGACACAAATATGAACAAATCTTGTACCAATGTGTTCTGGTTTCACCAACAACTAGATTTTGGAAATTGAACGAGTTCAATTTCAGACTCCAGATCTAGATTTTTTTTAGCCGAGTCATCAAGAATAAGCCAAGTCATCCAAAATAAGCTAAGTCATCCAGAAAAAGATGGATGGATGGATGGATGGATGAAAAGGGAAGGAAGGACACGATAGAATAGGAAGGAACGATAGGATAGAATAGGAAAGAAGGATAGAATAGAATAGGAAGGATAGGAAGGAGAGGATACGAAGCAAGGGTAGATAGGAAGGATAGGATAGGATCAGAAAGGAAGGATGGATGCATTTTTCAATATTTTCTTCTCTACTCTTGACTTTCTATCAGGATACCATCAGATCGATTTTTCTTGAAATTTCAAAACGCCATCACTTCCGAACCGGAAGTCGGATCGAAATTTGATTTGCAGATTCGAATTCCTGACAAAATTCTACCCCTAATTCATAACTCATACGTTAAATTTGGCGAATTTTTATTTTGACCTACTTTTCGGACACGCCATAACTTCGGAACCGGAAGTCAAATCGAAATTTGGTTAGCAGATTTGGTTTTCTGAGAAAATTCTATTCTTAATTCATAACTCAAACGTTAAATTTGGAGAACTTTTTATTTTGACCTACTTTTCGGACACCATATCTCAAAAGTGGGTCAAAATACTTTCTGACGGCAAAAGGCTTACGCTATTAGCACACTCTTGGCTACATGTATACACAATTTCGAGGAATATAATTAAAGTGTAGTGTCAGAATCGCAAAAATAAGGATAAACTATGAATTTGACCTAGATTTTGACCTAGGGATTTTGGTGTCCAAATTTTGAAATTAGGTAGCCTTCGAGGTTCCCTTCTTTCATAGGCTTTCATTATTTTAAGCTGTAATTAGTCTATATCTTGTATTTTACACTTCAAAAAAATCTTTTTTCCCATTGACATAACATGGGGCACCAAATCTAGCGATTTTTGAGCTTTCAAAATGTCATAACTTCCGAACCAGAAGTCGGATTGAGATTTGGTTTGCAAATTCGGATTCCCGAGAAAATTCTATACTTAATTCATAACTCAAACGTCAAATTTGGAGAATTTTTTATTTTGACCTACTTTTCGGATACCATATCTCAAAAGTGGGCAAAATACTTTCTGACGGCAAAAGGCTAACACTATTAGCACACTCTTGGCTACATGTATACACAATTTCGAAGAATATAATTAATCTGTAGTGTCAGAATCGCAAAAATAAGAAAAAACTTTGAATTTGACCTAGATTCTGACCTAGGCATTTTGATGTCCACATTTTAAAGCTAGATGGCTTTTGAGGTCCCATTCTTTTAAAAGCTTTCATTATATTTAGCTGAACTCAGTCTATATTTCGTATTTTTCACTTCAAAAAAATCTTTTTTCCCATTGACTTAACATGGGCACCAAATTTAGCGATTTTTGAGCTTTCAAAACGCCATAACTTCCTAACCGGAAGTCTGATTCCAATTTGGTTTTCAGATTCGGAATTCTGAGAAAATTTCCCATAAGACCAATATCCTAGACATTTGATTCGAAGAACTTTTATTTGGACCTCGTTTTCGGACACTGATATCTCGAAATCGGTTTGAGATATCAAAAAACTAAATCGACCCTAGGTTTCCTACTTTTTTATAAGGAACACAATGAAAAAAAACCGGATCGAAAATATTGAAGGATGACCGAGAAAATCGAAAAAACTGACAAAGTACTGGATTTGACCTAGTTCTTGACCTTTGACCTAGATAAAAATTTGACCCAATTTCCGAGGAACTAGATACTGGACCTAAATTGACCAAATGATTGACTTTACTGAAGACCTTATGGTTATTGAGAAAACTGGTTTAGAAAAAGAATAATAAGAAGAAGAATAAGAAAACTGACGAAAACAATAGACTCCAGATTTCATCTGGAGTCTAATTACTCAAACTCATTCTAACCAGAAAACTCAAACTGACCCAATGCCCAATTTACACACGAAGCCAGTAATGATAACTCAAAAGTCAGTACAACTTACAAACCATCAGTTAGTCTCAAGCACTCAGCTCAACATAGGGATGAGAAAAGCATCACAAGTGACCAATGAACTCCTCAAACCAGTAATAAGTGGAACTGCAAGGCCCTACAAAGCCATAGATGTAGCTACTGACCCAGCTCCAGATAACAGTATACTAGTAGGCACAGACCTAACTCCTGCAGAATCAATAGGAACATTGGTGATTCCCCTTGCAGTAGGGTTATCTGGTGAGTATAAAGCTTTAACCTATCATCATCACACTTGTTAAAGATGATGTATATACACTATTAAGTCCCAAAACAAAATCAATTAAAACAATAGCAAAACATATAGACAAATCTCTTCATTTCTACTTTATTGGACTTCCAGGCTTGATTTTGTCTGTCCCACATCATTTCAGACTGAATCCCCTACCTTGATAAATACAAGCTAGTGTCTACTATTTTAGACATTATGAGTATTGTTTTATCAATTTATATCTATTCTTAATATCTTATATATTCTTATATCTGTCTTAATGGAACTTGAATGGTGGGGAGGGGATAACATTTTTTACACATTGGATTATGGTTTGGGCTACTTGGGCCTTGTTTTCCTTATGACTGGTGTATATTTAGATGTTTTCTTTTTATTGTTGGTTTCTAAAATAAGTTTGGGTACATATAACAACAACTATTTGTACTACTCCCAGTGAGTGTTAATAGGGTTCAACAAACAAGAGCCAGAACAGAATTCAACTAGGCCTCTGAAAGGTTTCATCTAGGGGTAAGAATATTCTCTCTGTATTTCAGTTGGAGTTATTGCACTCGTAATGGTAGCAGTAGCACTGGTCTACTTGTTATGGGCAAAGGCGCATATGCCTAGGTAAGGGTATGTCTATGTCTCTATATTTCAAATAAAGAATTATTTTTAGTTTTCCATATACATTTATGCTTGTACAATCGCAATAAACATGTAACATAATAACATTTTAACAAACCAGCCAGATTCTTCAATGTGTTGCTGAAGTAAATGGTGCCATTTGTTCAGTTCAAATCTTTCAGTGATCGAGGAAAGAACGTTGAAGAAGCTGACCCTGTGGACTCTCCAATGATTCCCCTACGTACAGAGCCACAGAGAGGGGAAGATTCTCAATAGACTGCAATTAATGAAACAACAATATGTTGCATCAAGACCCTGGACCCCCCTGACTCTTAATCTTGTGGATGTATGTTTGGAGGTGATGTGTGGAGGGCCACGGGGTGGAGTCAGTTCATTATTTTGTGATTAATATATGAGGATTCATACAACTTGGTATATATTGTTTTGTACAGTAACTTGTTTGTATTTGTACTTGTATTTTAATATAATATATACATTGTTTTGTATAAATGTCACATCTTTGTACCATATAACATTATTTAAATAAATTATAATAAATTGTTAGTTTATATTATGTTTCTTCAACTAATTAAGTAGTCTTAAATTATTTTTAAAATACACTTTCTAATCCAAAAATAAAGAATTCCACTACTTAAATGTCTATTTTGCTAACAAAAGTGACTGAGTATCTAAGAGTTGAAAAAACTGACAGGTAGAATTAAGTGCAAACTTGTGAGGTGCCCCCTGATCTCCTGGGCATGAACTTCATTTAACATATTTGATCAGTAACAAGTAAAAAGTAGGATGCACATACATGTATATTGAATCATGTAATTCCCACATTGAGATTCCAGCATAGACAACTACCAACATCAAAACTACTATTAACTTAACTAAAATCATTCCTATGTAGTTTTGAAATGTTCAATAAATTACAAATATATAAGTTCAAATGATAAATCATATTTAAATCTTGAAATTCAGGATGTCAGCAATTTTTGAGAGTTCCAAAGAATTATGGGATTGTAAAACCTCTTTTATCAAAAATATCAATGGAATTTTAAGGATGGTTCACCTGCCTAGGCATGTTGCCAGATTAAAACTGATAAATAGAACTCAAGAATGAAATATAACATCCGCTATATCCATTCAATTTGTAACCAATGTTTACTTAAAGTTAATGTGACCGCTATTTTATCAATGTGTGTAATCAAAACTCAAATTGTAAAAGGAGTATGCTTTTACCTAATGACCATAGAACTCAATAGAATTCAGTGGGTATACCGGGTATGGTACATTTTAACAAGTAAAAATTGCTTCAAACAATTCCTACATGAAATTTCAAAGAAAATATCCAAAACCTCATGATATTGAAACTTAAAAGATGTTTGTAATTAATTATGATGAGAAAATAATACTAATTTGATTTATTTAGTGTATTTAAAGTTTTAAGACAGCAATGTTTGCACATGATCCAATTGGACAGGTGCGATGAACAAACCACAAGATAAAACTAGAAATCGGCAACTCCACAAAGTAGCGAATCACAATGAAAAATGGATGGATGAACAGATAGAGTGCTTCACATTATCCCTATCAAACCTCATTCATTGTGATACAATCCCACATGTACTTAAAATATTGATTTTCGAAAGTTCTAGCTTTTTAAACGTACCCAATCCCACCCATGCACTTAATTCTCCCCATTGATATAAGTTTACTTAGGAAACTAGTTCTGTCTAGATACAGCATGTCATTCCACCACACGGATGTCCATATTTTTTTCTTCATTCACGGATAATTTGTCTTGGAAGATAGTAGCGTCAGTTCTTCTTAGAAGAAAATTAAATTAATTAATGCTACCTCAGGAACAGTAAAATATTAAAATAATGCATGACATGAAAAGACATTTCTGCCTGTTTTGGCTGTGCCAGTACTTCATAGCTTTTGTTAGGAGCACTAACAGCATCCAGGGTGAGTTGAATTTTATCATAATTCAATTTACAACAGTTTGTTACATCATCAAGCTCTTTATTTGCTCTTGATAAAGTTGATAGGGTCAATGTTATAGCAGGAACATAACATTGGTTGGTTTGTAGTGGTACAGGCTCGTAGTCAGAATTTTCCAAGGGGGGGAGGGTTCACTTTTCCAAAAAATTCTAGGGCGGGGGGGTTCACTTTGGCAAATTTGGCAGAAAAATTTGGCAGGTATATTCATCATAGATGCAAGACTTGCACGTAGAAACTATCCTGTTTGAAATTCAGTCAAGGTGATATAATATTTGAAATTTACATGTAATAAAAGTGCATCTAGGAATGTGGTTTAAAAAGTGTTTATCAACTTGAAAATTTAATTTTCTTTGTAAATGTGACTTCTAACCTAGGTTGTGAAGATTCCCCAAATACCGCATGTTATAGTGAAATAGCTTTTCTTGTATTGGACGGATAATATTTTCTTTTACTGGACTTATTTTAATTTGTATAACTATCAGAAACATAAGGGTAATATGAAAATTGAACCACTAAAACTGATGAATATTCAAGTTTAAGGGAACTTTCTAGTATACCTGCCATGCTATCTGACCCAAACGAGCCACTTGGTGGTGAAACTGGCAACTAGCTACCTATATATTTGGGACAGAGGAAAGTGTTCATATTGAGAGGTGTTTGGATACAAGTTTAACTGACTGGGTAAACTTTGAGGTGGCAATTGTTAGGTGAAATATTAATGTGAACCATGTTCCTGTTTAAATATTATTTTAAAATAACTGTACAGTAAAACTGTTTGTGTGAGGCTTTTTAAAATTATTTACAACAATTTACAACTAGAAATTGGAGTAGCAAATCCCAACAAACAAAGTTTCATGAACCTGTATGATACAATATAGTATTTACCATCTACTCGACCCTTATTCACTGATAATAGAAGACATTGGGGATACACATATCTGGAATTTCCAATAATTAAAGCATTTGGGTGGCCATTTTGGAGTTTCAAAGGCATAAATCATGAAGCTGATAATACAATATTTGTGATCTTATATTGGATAACTACTTTGGACATATTTCTAAATTATTCAAAATTTCTATTTTAGGCAGCCATTTTGAATTTTCGATTTGAGTATCATATAGCCATACTTTGAATAGATCACCAAATCATAGCAAAATCCTACATCAAGCAGCTATTTTTTCGAATCCCGGATCAGAAAAAATTCCTGTTTCCTCATCCCCAGGCTCTGGGGGTCATACCAAAAAAACACAGAATATATGTCAAATATAATATTTTATAGATATTTCATTCATTTTTTGTGTAAAATTATTTATCAGTATCCATTTTTCCATTAAATATCAAGAAAATTGTTCCCCTGGTATTTTAGTTATGCTCTGGACAGACTGAAGGATAGAAGGATTCACTGTATCTTTACTGAACCACATTCATTGGGATAAGTCCACTATAATAACAAATGGTTCCTCTGTAAACAACTCCATGTTGAAACACTTTTAAAGGCCCAATGTAAAGTTTGAACCACTTAGGCTTACCAAAATAAGCAGGATATGATATGAAAAAATGTGATGTATGAGAATTTGCACTTGCATGCTTTCCATTTATCTTCTTTCTGACAGGGCAAATTCAGAAACAAACAATAAAGAATAATTTGGGGGATTCAGTAATAAAGAATAAACTACATTGTATACTGATATCTATGTTGTTTTCAGATAAAGGAATCTCAACCCAATCACCTACACAGAAAGTTATTAAGACAAAAGCAGCAATAGATGCATCAACTACACAGCAAGAACCAGGTAATGAAGAAGAAGTACAAACAGCAACTACAGTGATATCAACTAAGTCAGTGACAGCTTATAAGTATAGCCTTATGCATTTGCAATGCAATGAAATAGATTGTGTTATTGAAATAAAGTCAGTTTCAAGTTGGAACAAAGACCATCCAGAAGATAAACATTTCTCTGAAAATCATGGTAAATCTCGATTTAAACTACTTGAAGAATATTGTAATGGATATGCTGATTGTTCATCAATAAATGCTAGACCCGAATATGGAGACATGGAACACATTATATATGATTGTGTACCACGTGGGAAAATTAAAAATGAGGGGACATCACCTACATCCATAAAAATGACAACAGTAAAAGTGACAGTCTCTGAAAATCCAGTAACAACACACCAAGTTACAAGAACTGAGTTAGAATCAGGAGCTACGCAGCTGGTGACAAAAAAGAATCAACCAGAGTCCACAAAGTCAGTGACATCCAAAACAACATTAATATATTCAGTGATGGCTTACGAGAATAGCCTTGTGGATTTGTCTTGCGAAGATGAAGATCACGTAATTAAAATAAAGGCAGTACACAGCTGGAACAAGAAATCACCCCAGCTGGTATACTTCTCCGACAATCGTGGTGGATCCCAGTTCAGGCAGATAAAAGAACGTTGCAACGGACAGCCTTATTGTCAATCAGTAAAGGCTAGGCCAGAATACGGAGACATGGAACAAATACTGTATGAGTGTATACCAAAGAAAGCATCTGCTACTATGACAACATCAATTCCTAAAAAAACAGTAACCATAGTAATAGGTAAGGAATGTGAAGAGTTGTTTCATCAAGGTCAATCAGCTTTTACTCTTGGTAAAGGACTTGAAAATACTGGTTTCATAAATGACAATATAAATATGATCGATTTTGACAATCATGTTTTCATCCTTAGCTGTTACGCTGATTGTGACACTAAATAACAAAATATATTTGTATTTACACAAAGAGGTTGTTCAACCCTTGCCTTTGATCTGAATGAGACGTGGCTTTTGTAAAATAGTAGAGTTACAAAGCTTGCATAAAAATTGCCTAAATGACATTTAGCTCACATAATCATGACACATCATTTTTTTTATTTTCAGCAATATTAGTAGTGGTGATTGTAATAGGTGTAATTTTAATAGTGACAATTATATGTTGGCGAAGAAAAAAACGGTAAGTAGATATGGTTTAGCAAAGTTGAACATGCAATTCTAATATAAGAAAAAATTAAGAATGTTGTAAAGAACTCTTGACCCTTATAATGTTACAATGTTCTAACTTTCTTTCTAAAGGTGTAACAGAAGATATCCCGAAGGAGAAAATGGATCTGATATAGATTTGACTATATGAATAGTCAATTTTGCAATAAATAATTGGCTTCTATTGCCTACAAATACAGTACAATACAGTAGAGTGCAGTGCAGTGTAAAGTACAGTGCAGTGCAGTGTAAAGTACAGTACAGTACAGTGCAGTGTTCAGTACAGTACAGTACAGACAATATGATATAGGACCTCTAAAATGCAATGTCCATGAAATGATGTCACCATAAACATTTCAACTGTGAAAAAGTACAATACTGTATATACAAATTGCAATAAACTGGTAAACTGGATCTAACAATATGAATACTAAATTCATGGACTTTGAAGAGAAAACCCATGCTGAAATTAAAGTGCAGTTTGACTTTTGTTGAAATATTTGTTTGTCGCCAAGGGTAAATGAGAGTAAATAAAGTACAATGCTATGAGCATTGTGAGAAAAATGTATTTCATACAAATACCGACACATAGAAACATCTTATGTCACAATTTTTAGGATCAAATAATATTGGCTAACATGTAAAAAGAAAAGATCTGAACATGTACATGTATGTACATGTTTTTCAAATAAATATATTGATTTAAAAATACATATTTTTAATATAATATATATATTTTTCAAGCCTATATTGCAAGCTCATTTAAAGGGCCAATAGCTATAATTCTGACTCTAAATAAACCTAACATAACATCATACTGCTTTCTATGTTAGAACTTTTTGTGAAGCTTTGAAATTTTCATGAAAGGTTTGCGTCCGATTCTATGGATTATGAATTAGAAATATTTTAAGGTTATTAAGGATGAGATTTGCAGCTATAAATGTTTACACTGCTCATTCAATCTAAACTAATGTTTGAGGAAGAAGTAGTGTAAACACAAAGCAAACATTCAAAGGAACACAATGGTTGGATGTTAGAGATCTAGTAAGCAGGAAAACAAAAAAGTGTTTCAATCTTAGACAACTTTTGGCTTATGTCATTGCTTGTCATGTCTATTTTCAAAAAATACCCAAAGTGCATACTTTTTTCCAGGAAAACTAAAGATTCTTACAATATTGTATCATTTTCTTTTCCCAAATTTTTGCACTTTGAATCCTTAATAAATTCACCAATTCATAACATATACCGGATCTTTTGGGAGGTAAATGCATTTGAGATTTTAAGGAATAGAATAATAGGCCAATTGAACATGTTGCTTGCAATTTTGTCACCCATTATAGATCTGATTCTGCATTTAAGTAATCATGTCTTAATGTCGAGTTGTTAAAGAGGAAAATATATTATGATATGATATGTCAATAAGATATGAGATGTTACTTGATACTTTATATCCAGATTTTCCCATTATCTCCTCAATTACAAAGGGTCAGGAATTGATAACATGTTGTACTTGTTAGGTTTAGTTAGAGGGGTCAAATTAAGGTTGGCAAAATATTCCAGGAGACTGTTTATCTATATAAATGTTTACCTGTCTTAACGTTTTTACTTGCTGATTTGAAGTAACAATCTACTTGATATTAATTATGCGATATATTTTAATTATGCAGAATTGAATAAATACAAGAAGCTCACGCATCTCCAACTCACGACCTGATGGTTATGATGTCTTTGTCTAGCTGAGATTCTGGCGCTGCAGACTGCTCGGCCAACTGGCAATGCCAAAAAACATGTTCCATCAGCCGATCTGACTAGAGAATTTACACTTAATAGTCTGCTAGGAAGGTTCCCAGTGAATGTGCCACATTCATGCCATGGGTGCAACCCCTATTACGCCAAAGAAGCGTAACAAGTCATTTTTTGAAAATGAAATAAAAATTTGTTAATTATTTGAAAATTGTTTTGTGTGCTTATTAAATCAGTAAGCCATATCTCATCCGGAAAACTTGCATGTCCAAATAGAAATATGATGCGATGTCTACATTTTCATGATAAGTCTTCAAAAAATAAAAACTATTATACACATAAAAAGATAAACGCTCTCCTCCAAGATTTTGATAATCCTAAATAAATCTAACTACGAATACAACTTGTTATCAATTCCTAACCCATTGTAATTGAGGAGAAAATGGGAAAATTTGGATATAAAGTGAAGTAACATCTCTCATCATGTCGTATAGACATTTTGCTCCCCCCTCCGTCCCATTTTAATTATTTTCGATTATTTTTTATACAACGTATGGAAACGTATTTTGTAAAGTCATTAAGGTCATTAAATTTATGATGATACAGGGTGTCCGGAAAGTAAAGATACAAATGCTCTCATTTCAAGAGATTTACCTGTTATGAGATGAAATTGCTACAGATTGTAGAATGACATTATAAGAATATATCCTACAACTGTCATGACATTCAGTTTCATAATGAAAAAGTTATGGTTGTTATGGTAACAGGAGTCCGGGGTAAGTGGAGCAACGTCACAACTGTGTTCTACAAATCTCTTTCCTGCTTATGATCTTGGCACTCCACCATCTATTCCTATATTATATCAAATTATGTACCACAGCAGCATAAGGATTAGTACTGTAACATTATTTGATCATTTCATATTACTGCTATCATTGAATATTCAGTATTTTCCCCATTATCTATACATTCTTGGTGCATCTTGACCGGCGATTCAAAGGCCTGGCAAAACCGCTAGCTGCTGTCAATCTCTCAGATTGCTGATAACATTGGCTTCCAGCTGAGTCTCATTTGTATGTTGAACTTTTTACAAATATTGCTTTCAAATGGTCATTAAGGTAGAAGTCTTAAGAGGCTTTATCAGGTGAATATGGGGCATTGTATAGAAAGGTTTAATGTCAAGACGCTCCATTGTAAGATTTGTATTTTGCTTTGTGAATTGGTGCATTGTGGAGATGTAATATTGACTTTCTTACGAATGGCCAGGGACCATTCTTTTAGGCACTTGTATAATATTTCTTTCATTATAGTGATAAGTGACATAACATAGTTCTGATATGTAGCAATGACATCATTATATAAAAGAAAACACTATGGCAGCAATAATACAATGATGAACAAAACAAAACATAGATAGAAAATACAACAAAAAACACTCTTTCAAATGATTGTTTTTTAGCAATTTTTCACTTTTTAGCGTTGTTCTGGAACTGCTCCGCATACCCCTCACATCCGTAACCATAACAACCGTAACTTAAACACATTTAGACTATATGTGATGAAAGTTGGTAGATATATTGTAATATTGTTTCTCTACAATCTGTAGCTATTTCATTTCAAAAAACCAAAATTTCTTAAAATAAGAGTATTTGTATCTTTACTTTCCGGACACCCTGTAATGTCACTTACAAATATTTATTGCAGGTTGTGTAGACCGTTGATGCTTGATTTAAAGCAAAAACATTGACTTTTGCACGTTGGTGGCGTTGCACCTTTTTTAATAGATCTTATACCTAAGAAGAGAATCGGCTAAAAAAAATTCGTAGAATACGTGACATATTTTACCATACCGTGCGCCTATTCGTTTAGCAATTAAATCATAAACCTTTTCTTGAAAAAATAATTTTTGCAGATTTGTTCATTTTTCTACCAGAAATTGCTTGCTCCCCCCCCCTCCGTCCCATTTTCACGATCTCCCGGCGTGAATATGTCACCACTTTTTGGTGGTGACATAAAAATTAACATTTTACACCAAAAATTCATTTTGTTCCTCCAGATCTCCACTAATGAAATAAAAATATTCCGTTGAAATGTTGACTTCATCTCTCCTCCACTGAAATAGCTACACATTACACAAAAAGCTTTTCATATACAGCTGCCATCTTTTATTATGAAAATGTATTAAAATTGTAATTAGTACATTACATTGAAAAGTATAATTTATTACTTTAAAAGTATAATTGTCTCACCTTATAAGCTATTGTGTCGCCATCTCTAGGTGGTGAACTGAGGATGGGATATTTAGTGTAGTCTACTGCAGGGCACGGCTCAGCAACTGGGGCTTCTTTCTCAACTGTAGCACAGTCACTTTCAGTGGTATCTTTAGCTTCAGGATCTAGTGCACTCTCAACAGAGACAACTGCTCCATCTATTGGATTCTTTAAATCAAAAATTCATACTTTTTATGAAATAAAATTCAGTGAATAATTTAAAATAAAAATGACTTTTGTTTCTGCATGGAAAGTTCTAACAATGAAGGAAAGAAACGCAACTAATTGCTTATACAGAAAATTATGTTATGCAATATATGGGTAAACATGTGCATTTTTTCCAAGAGGCAATATTGAGCTGTATGTGTTGCAGTACTCACTTCAGATAAACACAACCCATTTTCTATAAAATTCAAATTTTACCATTGAACTGTAGTACAACTCACAATTTTAATCAACTTTTTCCACTTGTCCTTTTGAAAATGTGGATAACCTTGATGTAAAAACAGAGTACATGTACTATTGCATGACCATTTATTTAATTAGAAATATGTTTAAAGAACAAGGCATTAACGTGCAAAATGTCACTATCTGCCATTTGTTACAAATGCAAGCTTTCAATTTGCATTAATGGTTTGTGTCAATTATGAAATTGCCAACAGATCAACTCATCCCCTACCTGTAAGACCATGGATACATTGGTAGATATTGTATTCAGTTGTTCTTCCTTGCTCAAAATCCTAAAATGATTGTTTCCTTGGCTCCTCTTTCTTCTGTTCTGTCTAGAAAACACTGTCACTCCTCGTTGTTGCATCTGTTCAAAGGCATCCATAAAGTTACCACCAGAATCAATATGTTCATTTTCAGTTCCATTTTTCCAAGAGTTACTTTGGTTTGGAGTGTTCCTGCCACTATTTTCTGGTTGTTCATTGTTGGAGGGCTTATATGAATTTTGTGCTTTATATGGTTTTGGGGGTTGGGAATGAATTGGAAGGCATTCTTGTGGGACTTCAATTGGCATTGAAGCAATGGCCATAAGTTTGGCTCTCATCAAGGCTTCGCTTGTAGCAGGCTGTACTTCCTTATAGCCATTGTCATTCTTTTCATTTGTAACAGGATGAGAGTCTGCACTTTCAATATGTTTGTCACTATCAACATTCTTTGACATTTTTTCTATACTTTCTGGTCCATTTGTTTCATTGTCGTCAGATTCATTGAAACGAGTATGGTTATAGACAGTTTTATTATTGTTTTTATACATATTATATGGTTGCCTGTTGTAGGCATTATTTGTTAACGTTTCTGGAACAGAATAAATTTGAATCATTGCAGTGTCATTATCAGCCATAGATTTTCTTTTTCGTTTTCTGACACGCTTCCTTTTTTTCTTTGTCTGCTCAATAGATAAAGAGTCAACCATTTCTGTATCACTTTGATTTGATTCTGGTTCATTTTGGCTTTCACCAGTATCAATGATGCTTTCTTTAGTTTCCTTAATATGATCAACAGACTCAGTAAAATTCTCGATCACTGAATCATTCTTGGGAATGTTTTTATGACTAACCCCTTCAACGTTATCATCATCATTGGTTTTTCTGTGTTTACTTTTCTTGGACTTTTTCTCTGACCTTTTGGTTTCATTAGTCGCAGGTTCAATTTTTTCATTATTTTGAACATCGTTGATTGGTGTATCAGATTTTGATATATTTTCAGAAAAACTTTCCTTGTGTTTTCTCTTCTTTGATTTTTTCTTTTGTTTTTGAGGTTGCTTATCATCATTTTCATTGGCTACAGCAAGGCTGGTCTCATTCTGGAAGGATGAGTTCTGTAATAACGTGGAATCAGATATGTCCTTGTCATGAGCTGATTGACTTTCATCCATGAGAGGGCAACTTTCAGTGATGCCATTCTCTGACACACCTTCACCTTCAAACCTGGAAATACATCAGACATATCATTTGACTTCTATCTTGGCTGTCACCAGAAAATATTTTGGGTGTGGTAAACACATATTCAGCATAACCATTCAATTGTGATATATCATATTTTTCTTATATTTTATCCTTTTTACATGCTATTTTTGTGAATTCAGTCAAGTTTAAACTTTGGGAACAATCAATATTTACCAATAAGGTGTGGTGGGAGCAAAATAGACTGTGGTACAACGCCACAGTCTAAAAGCCTAGCGAGAACCCATTCATTGTATTTTAATGTATTGTATGAGTACTACAAGTAATTTCATCACAATGCACTTTTACTGTACAGAGCAGTGACGGGTCTAGGGGGCGGGGGCACTGGGTACATGGCGGGGATATTTAGCATAACATTTCATGAGATGCGGATATATCAAAAAGTTGTGTGATTCCAGATGATATCCTTCTCAATGTAATGAACTCAAAGTCAGCACTATCAATGGTATACTCTACCTTTATAGATAAATACTAGAAGTTCACAAGCTGTCCGCCATTTTTGTTTCACAACTGCGTCGCTACATCTCGTTCAGTGTAAAATTGTATCCTAAAGCCCAAATCCCGGGTATCCCGACTCACTGTTTACACCAACAATCAATCAGATGGTATTATTACACCAAAAGTAGTGCGAAAAAGTTTTGATGACATTTAAAGACACTGTTCCTCTTTCACATACATTATCTCATGGAAATGGGCATACCAGTGTTGCCAGTGCAAAGATCTTTGTTCCATGGTAAAGGAAAGCTATCAAACATTGTCTGAAGAGCAGATCTAGCTCCGTAATTTTACTTTTAACATGGCGACCTTGACAACATTTTTTTTTTACTTATTTTTTTTATTTATTTATTTATTCATATATATTTCAACATCAAATGTACAGTAAACGGGCGACACTTCTCGTGTATATTCCCGTGTTTATAATCATGAAATGTACAGATTGGGGATCTGCTTGTGTGATGAATGCTACTATCTATGTCTGACTAAGAATGTGTCATATAATGCCCACTATGGTTATCTGAAATTGATATTATTGATTGATAAAATATTTTTTCAATTCTTTTTTCATAATAAAAATACTTCCAGATGATGTTATTTCAATAGGTAATGAATTCCAAATTGATGGTGCAGTAAAAGATATCAAAGCTTTACCATAATTTGTTCGAATTTTGGGTTTGTCATAGTTTACCCTATTTCGGGTGTTGTAAGCATGTCTCTCTTGGATGGTACTGAAGAGGTTTGGAAAAATTTTATGATAATTATGGAGTTTATTAATCCATTTGTACATGAAAATGCATTTCAACTGCTTATTAATATCAAATATATTCAAAATGTTCAGTTGTTTGAATAGGGGAAGGGAATGTGCTCTGTAGTTACTGTTTGTTGCAATATGTGTAAATTTTTTCTGCAAAATATGAAGGGAGTTTAACAAACCACTACCTGCTTCACCCCAGATAAGATTGCCATATATCAAATAAGAGTAAATAAGGGAATAATAGATGCTCAAGAATGCTTTATCATTTAACAGTTGTTTGACCCTATATAGAATACCAATGGTTCTGGAGATTTTAGCATTAACGGACATAATATGACGTTTCCAGTTTAAGTTTTGATCAATTGTAATGCCAAGAAAATTAATGCTATCAACCTGCTGAAGCTTCTTTTTATTAAGATAGATGTTTATGTTATTTGCATTATATCTTTTTTGACTTGAGGTGAAAATAATATATTTTGTTTTATCCGCATTAAGGGATAATTTAGTTTTAGTTCAGTATTGAGAATATGGCCATTTGGGCGATAATAGGTGATTCTAAAGTGAGAATGAGTGCTTTTTTCGTAGTTTTACTTAGACCAAGGCTTGCAAAAAATTAAAGTGATAAACCTTCCAACAATTTTTGATATTTTTGTTGTCTTGAAGTGTTCTAGACGATATCAAAGTTGAAAAAAATTTGTATGTCTCGAAATATTTTGAAAATTAGTGCCATTATGGCGGGTCTGGGTGTTTTTTGCTTTCTTTTTTTACCCATTTCCACGGTTGGCATGGTAACTCATACCAGCCAACTGAACCTACCGTATTTTTACGGGAATCAACCAAAAAACAATTCATTTTTCCGTAAAAATCTAAATACCATAAAAAATTACCGTTTTTTCCTGTAAAAACGACCATAAAAAATCTGCTGTAACTTTACCAAAATCTACTGTAAAATATTTTATCATAATTCATTTTTTCTATAAGAACGGCCGTAAAATATACCGTAAATATTTGAAAATTTACTATATTTCTGCTGGAAATAACAGTATTCTTGTTCAAACTACCGTAAGATCTCCTGTGATTATTATGAAATTCTGAAAAATTGAATTCTTCTCGTATTGCCCTTGTAATATTCCATTACCAGCCCCAAAAATAGGTGCCGGCAGGTCTTTGACGGTGGTTATTGCGTACTTAGTAAGTAACTAAGTAAGCTGGCGTGTAATCAGTCAACACACTGGGGAATATCGTGATGCAAAAACAGTGTTCAACTACCACAGGTGTATCACAGGAGGAGAAATCATGATTAATTTGTAAATTGCTACATTGTAGCAATGGTATGAGTATGATGTCACAATACACTGGGGCCTAACTGGCGTAAAGGGGTAGAAAAGGGCAAATTTTGCAAATGGGGACCACATTTGACTCAAAATATTTGCATTTATCAACCTACATTTCAGTACATTCTGTGTAATACTTGAAATGCATTGCTATAATGATTTACAAAATGAAATAATTTCGGGGAATTTGCTTCGAAAATTTTTGAATGAGATCCCTGAAATTGATGACCCAATTTTAGGTCATTTTGGCGGGCATTTTGGCCCGTTTTTAGAGACTCAGCCCTCACCTATTTCCCCCAATATGGCTAGATTTTGTAGAAAACGTGTTAAAAGTTTGAAATGCAGCTGTTTTGAGCCTGAAATAACTCAATTGTTTGAAAAAATGCTGAATGAGCAAAAATTATGATAGTAAAATTTTCCCAGTTTTGGATATTAAGGTGTTATTACGGTAAATACCACTTCCGGGTAGGACGTGTTTTTTAATACTTTAAAAACGAAGCCATGCCAACTTCAATGGTGTGTATAGTAGGTTTAAGTATATGCATTGTGGCCATTTGAGGTATATATGTAAAGCTGAGGCCAAGTACTTTCTAAATGTGCCATTTTTAGAATAAAATCGCAAGAATGTAGTCCCGTAAACTGGAACTACTTTATTCGTTAATTTTCATCGGTGAAGCAGGGATTTTACCTAAAAATGAGTCCCTATGTTGGCGTATTGATATTTAAAAATCGAGACGCAAACCCTCTGTTAAATATAGTGTCAAGATGAAGGTTATGGATATAGTCATTGTATGGGCCAGTTCGTTCGAAAATGGCGATATGTAGCCCAGAACTTGAATTTTGTGATTTTTTCAATATTTTTCAATGATTTACCGTAGTGACACCTCCATTTTTAAAACTCCCACTGTTTACGACAACAACCAATCAGATAGGTTTATTTTTTACATCGGGCTGTGCATGCGTATCGGAGGAAGTGGATGGTTCGAGTGTGAATTTGGACCAACTTTTGCAAGTTTTACCAGGAAATCACCTTTCATTTGGTATGTTAGTAACGTTTTTTATCGTATTGGGTATGTAAGAATCATATACATGTCGAATTATTAGCATAAATGTCACAGTTTGAACGATAAATGGAAATATAACATTTCCGGAAAATATTGTCACAAACGCCTTGTGGACTTTTCTCTACTTATAGAGATCTATTCACTATATTTTTAGAATATACCATTGATAGTGCTGACTGTGAATGAACTGATGTAAGCACAAAGAGTGGCAATGGAGAAAGTAGTCCAACAACATTAGACCTAGCCTGGGCCTCGTTTCTTATCTGACATGTCTTATGGCCCGGCTAGGTCTAACTTCCATGATGATTTTGCCCTTGTTGCGATCATTTAATCGTTCAGCAGGTTTCGACATGCGGAACTAATTAAACTCCGAAAACATGGTAATATTACATAAAGAATGTGATTCAAGCATGCATACATACCTTATAAATACATACACACCATCCCGTACCCCCCTTAGACCATATTGATGCATAATTACGAAAATATTGGAGACAGGTTTGGAATTTTACGAAAATATCGGTCAGCTCCGGTAACATCGAAATTGCAAATCGTATCAGGAATTAACCGTCATTGCGACACTGCATCAACGAACAGTAGGTTTGCAATTAATAACGATTTTGTGTGTATACAAGCGCTATATAAATCAATCAAAGATACCTGCTATCCTCAAAAATGGCTATTTTATCCCGAGTAATCGCGTGATAATTATCAATCTATTTGACAACAATTTCGTTTCAATAGTTTAAATTTTAACCCGGGACGAACAGACACAATGAAGGACATGCGGAAATGTCATTTTAGAGATTGGTAAGTTTAACCTCATTTTACTTGTATAAATGACCATTTAATACAATAACATTGTGTTGAATCGCTTGATGTTATGTGTTTTTATATTGTTGTCAAGTATCAGTTGCATGTTATCGCGGAAAAATGGTTTCGGTGGATCCAAAACTTGCATCAATGGAAAGAATAGTAAAGAGGTTAAACCATGGGCTTTCAACTCTAATTGAAAGCCCATGGTTAAACTCAATAATGGCCCCAAGAAAATTCTTAATAATAAATAACGCCGTTATTGAGTTTAACGACGTTGAACTATGGAGAAAGATGAAAATCAGGTCTTCATATTCCAAATTTTAAATGATTGACATGATAAGAAGACCTCCAGAGTATATGAGTGATATCTAGATCTTGATAAACTTACTTAGAACTTAAATTTACTTACACAACCAAATCATTATCCCTGAGAATACACATGCTTTCATTTTTTGGAATGAAAACATTGTCCAAAAAGCAATTCACAGTATTGGAAGATTTCAGACCGAATCTACGAATAACTTCTTGCTGAAAATCATCCATTGTTTTTCCTTTCTCTTGGTCGGCCAAATACCAAACGATTCTTGGACCTTTGCCCTTTGAAAACTGTACATTTTTGAATAATAGTTTTACTCGAATTTTTTCCATGGGCGCTGCCATCTTGGATTTTTTGCACTAAACGAAACGAATTTTCCCGGGAATTGATCACTGCAAACCAACGACCATTCTTACAATCACCGGGCAACTCAAAACCGTTCCGATGAACATAGCTAGCTATGGTAAAAAGGGATGTATTGTGGAGTTTATCCTCTTTGGATGATGAGGTTGTGCAAATAATAAACATATAGATATATAACACGATCTAATACAGAAAAGGTAAAAATCAAACGTTGCACTCCCAAAGTTTCAGTAACTACAGGGAAAAATTGTACCGTTGGAAAGTTGACTATCATCTCCACCAGTCATCAATCTGTAATTTGGTGTGAAAGGTGAATAAAAAGCTCGTTTCCATGGTAACTGTACTTTAATGTAACTTTTATGTATCTATTTTTCAAAGATTGTTATCGGTTACCATATTCTATGGCCACTGGCACTGGGGAATCTAACAACTAAAGAATTATGTAAATGTAATCACCGATTGTAACGCTATATATAATTCTGAATTTTGGAATATCCCAGGGGCGGATCTGGGATCCAACACGGGGGGCCCAAATCTCAGGTTCGAGAAAATAATGTCCGCGCTTGCGCGAAAAAAATTTTTGGGCCCCTAAAACCCAAAAGCGGGCCCAAATTTTAAAATTTTGAGGCCCATTTTCTTCAAAATTTGGCCTGAAATTAAAAAAGTAAGGCCTTAAAAGGCCCAGTTATGACCAAAAAGGCCAAATTTTTGGGGCCTTGAGGCCTAAATTATTTTTGGGCCCAACGAAGGGCCCATCCAAGGGAGGGGGGGGGGCCCCTAATCCGCCAGTGTATCCTTACAATATAATATTAAAGATGAATAAAATTATTTTTGCAATTGCAGATTGAAAGTGGTCAATGTAATTTTCACATGTATTTACCGGCGCGCGGTTTAAAATAAAAGCAAAAGATGTTTCAACGCTCGTCATCTCATTCCCATGCACGGTGAATAGTGGCAACTGCCTCGTAAGAAGAAAATACATTTTCAATCTGGCCTGCCAACCTTTTTAAAGATTTGGGTGGCGAAATAAACATGATAAACCAATTTACACATTGGCCCTGTAGCTCGCCCCATTGGTGAACGTTGCGCCTGAACTTGGATATGATGGATTGTTCTATCTACGGCGATAGAGACAGCCATTACATGGGAAAGTAATTTTAAGAATCGTGACATCCAGTATTACGTTAAAAGGAATGAAGGTATAGAGATGCCTCTGACCATTGATACTTACCCATACTGCAACAAGCGATCACGTGACTTACAGTACATTGTTTTGACCTATGACAGTGCAACTATTAGACAAAAACAATCATGGGTATTGCCTTACCTCTGATGGGTGTGTAATAAAATATATTTCCAGATGTCGTCTATTAATTAAATAATATATGAACAATATATTCCCTTAATAGAAATAAATCACTATCATCACATTGCTATGACAGTATTAATTGCAAATTAGTTAACGACATGATCAATTAGATATATACACATGTTCATAATTGATAAGTTTTGGATAAGATTTCGGTACCTTTCAACATTTCTTAAAGATAAGGAAACGTTTAATTGTATACTATAAGCAAGGTGAGTGGGTGGATTTGATAAGCTTTATTTGCTTATTGTGGAATTATGTCACTTTAATTTTGATTAAATTATCGCCAAATAATTCTGAATTTCAGATGTTTGATTATGAACTGAATGAATCGCATATGAAACAAAGATGAGAATCAAGAAAATAACATGCATTGAGAAGCCATTAATGTAGAAACAAATAGATTAATTCATTTTTGTTTATTTTAAGAAAAGGTGTTTGATTTTTTGGATTTATTAAGAAACCACAAAACAATACAAAATAATACATCGGTGGGTTTAAAGAATCAGTTGCTGACTTTACTCAAACCTTGGGAGATGCAATCATAATAGGGATGAAGGAGATGAACGCGAGGATTAAATAAGATACATTTACTCATCAATATGCGTAGGCCAAATAGCTATTTATGAATCATCAGTACCTAGAAATCAATTTATAGGTATCTGATCATCTTTATTTCAGGCTGGAATTCTTGGACAAAAGGCACACCCAAATAACGTACGCAATTGCGGACGAGGAAAACATACTTAATATTGCCCAATTTACATCAAAACAATAAAAGATAACTGTTATTGATAGAGGAGATCTAGAGCATCACGCCATCAAAACAATAGCAGAAATGGGCCCTAGGAATTCCAAAATTTTGCCTTGTCCTGCACCAGGGGTTCAATTTAAAGGACCACCAAACTACAATGATGTGATCAGGAATGTACAGGCAGGCGATGCACCTCCTAAATATAGTGAGGTCATTAATGAAATTAAACAACGAAATGCAGCAGAATGCCAAGCGGGTGTAAATTCCTCCCGACAAATGACATTTTCATCAGCTGTTTTATCATCAAATGCAACTGGGATAGCTGACCAAGTACCACCAGAGCCATCATTAGCAGAAACACCGTTATCGCCAACAAGTCCATGGATACCCTTAACTCCAACATCGTCTCCACTTTCTCACGTGACATCCTTCCCTTTCTCCACCGTGACACAACCACCCCCTCCACCCACCAAACGGATATCAACAGCGGAGTTAAACCACGACCAAAGGACCCCAGCGAGGAATGTAATCTCAATGAATCAAAATGGACAATCTGAAAGTTGCCAAAATATACAAATGAACAATCGACATTTTCCGGACAAATGTATCAAATTTCATACATTTTGCTGTACCCGTGTCACGTCGAAGGAGGGTGGCGATACCCAGAAACTACAAGGTGAAACCTATAGGTGTTGGCCGCCTCCTTTGTTCACAACACTTATAACATTCTTGCAGGTAAACACGTAGTTAAATGACCTACTAAATGAGCTTGATTAACGATATCAATGACACGCTGAATGACATACCTGATACAGTAGAACCCAATTGATTTGGCAACCTCAGTTATGATCTACGATGCCTATTGTCTTAATTATATTGTGATCTTGAATGACCTTGTCATCTGAATCATCAATGTTGTTCCGACATGATCAAACTGCAGACATATGTAGATTCCTGTTTTAACGTGTTGAACCTTTTGACCTACTTTTATGCGTCATTGTCATTTTGATCATAGGTCAACACCATCAACTTATCTAAATTCTTCTGTGAAAAAGTACAATTCGGTAAAATCGATTTTATTAGTCGTACTTTGTTGTAAATGCTGCATTCAAAGGAAAACAAAAAGGAACAAAATTAAGACCCAAAAATTGACAGGCTAAAACTGAATTGCTATGAAAATTTCCTGTTGCCAAACTTAAGCCCGGTATACACCAATGGGGCAAAATCCCACTTGCCCCATCGAGTCCCATCTTGCCCCATCGAATCCCAATTTGCCCCATCGAATCCCACGAAGTCCCATGGGACCTTGATGACTTTGCCCCATCGTGCCCCATGGAGTCCCATCAAGCCCCATGGAGTCCCATCAAATCACACCGTGCCCCATTGGTGTATGTCGGGCTTCACACAACACGTCATATGATCGAAAATCCCACGATGCCCCATGGAAAGAATGAACATGTTCATTCTCGATGGGACTCCATGGGACTTCGTGGGATTTTGCCCCATCTTGCCCCATCGAGTCCCACCGAGTCCCACGTGGGACTTCATGGGACCTCATGGGACCTCGTGGGACTCGATGGGGCAAGATGGGGCAAAATCCCACGGAGTCCCATGGAGTCCCACGGACTTCATGGGGCAAAATCCCAAAAGGTCCCACGAGGTCCCACGCAATGTTAAGTCTATGGAGGTCCCAACTTGCCCCAGTGGTGTATACCGGGCTTAAGTAACCTTGTAATGCTATAAACTTTTCAGATCGTGACATACGTGTGTTTCTCATTGCGTGGTGGAGAGATCCGTATGGCTCCCAACATAACAAAGGATAACGTCTTTGTCTACGACCCTGAGAGAAGATACGAAGCGTGGAGATTCGTGCTTTATTCTCTCTTGCATGTCGGGTAGGTAGCCCTCTATACAATCTATGTCAATAAAAATCCAATCATGCTCATTGGTCGGTATGAACTATGTATAGCTATCAAATATATATGTTATATATTACCCGGCAGAAGCTCCACCGTGTATACCTTGCAAAGGTGAAAGTATTGTAGATTCATTACTCAGTTTCGGTCTACATCCATGTCTGTTGAAGTAACATGGTTCCAAGCTTGCTGTTTCAAATTTTTCAAATTTCAAAAATAATATGAAAATATAAGAGATCGAGAGTATACTAAAAAGCAAGTGAATAAGTTTAACAATATCAAATGTGGAACAAACCATTTCATAAAATATACTAATAGTATTATGACTATTCAGATAGTTACTCTATTCTCATTATGGCAGACAGTCAACATATATAAGCTACTTTTGTTCTTTATTTAAGATTTGCATTTACGATTTCAGATGGATCCATCTTTTCTTTAACCTCCTCGTCCAGGTGATGGTCGGGATTCCCCTGGAGATGGTACATGGGACATTTCGCATTGCTGCCATCTATTTTGCTGGTGTTCTTGCAGGTTTGTGTTATTGTAATTTCAACCTGTTCTTATTTTAATTTTTCACGTTGTCATTTCAACTTGTGTTTTCCGTTGTGTTTCGAGTTATGTTTTACGCTGTCATTTTAACGTGTGTTTTATGCAAATTGTCTTTCCAACTTGTTTCACGTTTTCTTTCAACTTATATTTTATATTGTCATTTAACTTGTTTCACGCTATCATTCCGTTTATGTTTCATAAAAATAAACTCGACTGTTTTTTTACAAGTCTTGCACTGATTAAATTTCAGGATCTTTGGGATCGTCAGTGTTCGACCCAGAAGTACGACTGGTCGGAGCGTCTGGTGGCGTGTACGCTCTTTTAGCAGCCCATCTGGCAAATATATTATTGGTAAGAAAGTTATATTAATCCATTCCGACAACCAATATTTAATACTCATTTGTATGATATACTATGACGATTTAACATTTACTCCATAAGTCCACTTTTGGCCAACTTGGTAAAACTATTCGATGTTAGGCGATCAAAAACTCAAAACTCAAAGAAATAAAAACTCTCATAAAATGTCTGACCTAATTTTATTCATACTTAAGTGTACCCACATTAACTACTATATCCAGTACTTATAAACTTTTACTCTTTGTTTTAGAATTACTCACAGATGGAACTTGGTTTGCTGAAATTGTTGTCGATATTCATGATCTGTAAGTTATAGTTTTACCATTGAATAAAAAAGATTACCCTTTGCATTCGTTCACTTAGCTTCCCAAAAGAGAGTTTTGTCGTTTATAACTAGACTCTGTGCGCTTGGTATTGGGTAAAAAGATCTCTCTGCTTGTTCAATACCTAATTTATGAAAACAGTGTTCTAGCTTGACAGACTGACACTCTTACGCTGACACTGCGTTTTTCATTACCCCAGTAATAAAACAGAGTGTGACATTATCCCAGTAACATTATCTGAGGAATGGGATAATGTATCGATCATCAAATGATTCAGTACACACAAATGGTGTGCCCAATGCCTCAGTCACATTTGATCTACGGCAACCGAACAGCGGCCGTACCTTCCCCAAATCGAGAGAAATACTAGTTTGCAGCATAAAATAGGGATTAACAGTACGATTGATGTAGAGTTTCTATATCCATTTTGTGAAGCTACGGCCGCCATACGTCCGCCGTAGAGCAAATGTGATTGTGGCTTTAGGTTGGCAAAACAATTAAGCTTATAACTTAAACAAGATGTCCACATTTATTTATACTTTCAGCTATATCTGACGTTGGGTTTGCAATATGGAACAGGGCGGTGTCGGTTACTGAAAGTGACGGCCCTCAAGTTGGATATGTAGCACATATTGCCGGGGCACTCGCTGGACTCGCAATGGGGCTCATAGTGCTCAAGAACTTTGAAAAGAAACTTTATGAACGCGTGATATGGTGGTGTGCTTTGATTTTGTACTTCGCTTGGCTCATCTTCGCGATTGCGTGGAATTTTCTGTGAGATAGCACAACATCTAAAGTGAAAGTCAACGTAATATACAATATGTCGTAGTTTTGATGGCCATGACAGCAGTTAGCGTCATCAAGAATGGAGGCAGATTTTTGCATAATACCAGGGTTGCAGACTGAATGGTGGACCGATGTTAAGATGAACTTTATATACAAATAGTCAAATATTTGGATTGATCAGTCTATTTTAGGTGTACTTAAAGTACTATGTATATTGTAAAATGGCAATAAAATGATACTATTCATGAACGCATTTAAGAAATGTGTTTACATCTAGTCGATTAAATTGTTAACGTAAAATAATAAAGAAAATTTAAAAAAAATTGATCTTATTGGGTCACCCTGTGCCGTCAACACTAATTAACCAATACTCCCCTCAAAAAGTAACGCTAAGCTAAGATGATATTTTTAATCCTCTCGATTTAACACGAGGTCCAATGGGATAGTTGGTACAGGCAACTTTTTGTAGAAGAGGGTACTGCATTATAACTAAACTTGTATTCGCGAATGCAGCTAACGGCTAGCGGCTACCTGATTAACTTACTATTTTATGACTTACTCATTAAAATAACAATGGAATACTGTCAGGTATTATTCTTATTTGAAGGGGCAACAAAGACTGCAGAGAGAAAATTCAATTTTTTTCTTTTTCTGAGCTATCAGTGCAACATTTGGTTTAACATCTTCTTTGACATACCTATTTTCTTAAAATGTAAGGATAAACCAAGGGAAAGATCAGTACCCGGTGATTTCAGCGGGAAGTGGCGTTTCGTTCAGTGGATGAGCTGCGCGCGCACGCATAAATGTGATTATCCAATATAATTAGGGGAGGGCTTACTTCCTGCGAAAGCTATTTGGATTTTGATATAATATAGTTTCAAAATCTAACATGGCTCTCGAAGTGAGTAAGGGAGGGCTATTTGAAGTAGTTTTTGGTCTCAGGCGCGACCCAGGGCTGTTGTCTTAAGGACATTTCGTTGAAAATGAGCCATTCGGCTGATAATTGGTTAGTTCAACGTCGTTAAACTCAATAACGGCGTTCTTTATTATTAGGAATTTTCTTGGGGCCATTATTGAGTTTAACCTCCATGCTATTCTTTCCTTTGATGCAAGTTGTGGATCTATCGAAACCACTTTTCCTCGCTAATATGACACTGATACTTAACAATAATATAAAACCACATTTCATCAGGCGATTTCACATAATATTATTGTGTTAAATGTTCATTTTTAATCGTAAAATGAGTCTTATTCTTACCAATTTATGAGACGAATATTTCAACCGGCAATGTCTGTCTGTGCGTCGCCAAAGTAAACTTGGTCAGCGAAACGAAATTGTTCTTCAATATTGATATTTATTATAACCATCCAGTATGACACGAATCTTTGCTTTATTCAAACAGCGCGTGTATTCACCCAAGTTTACTCTATTGTTATTTATAAAAACTTTAAAAAGCAATACTCGCAACATTATTGATGCATTTGATTACTGGTAATTTCAGCTCAAAGAAATATAGATGTCATTGATTGTGCTAGATTGTGATTGTGTTGAATAATTGTGCCTAAATATTAAATTATGGTAATTGTTCATGGTTTTCTGCTTGCAAAAACGTACCTAGGAATACACTCAATTGTTTATAACTGGGATCATGTATTTTACTCAGCATACATGCTTTGTAACAATTGTTACATTTTAATAACTTCAATGTGGTGATGTATTGTGATAAGATTACATGTACAGTGATCTCCCCATGTCACTTTTACCGGGGGCTCCCCCTACTTGAAACCAAAGGCCCCCCAGTTGGCACCCAGTTGGCATCTGCACTTCAACTTCTGATTTAAAGAATGAGTGAAGTAAGCACCTACACTGAGATATTGTGAGCGTAGCGAGTGCTGATTTTTTTAGACTTGATATCTTGCACCCAGTTGAAATTTTTTTTTGGGGAGAACACTGATGTATAAGCATGGTTGTTTTATTCCTAGCTCTTAAATGTATGATGTTCTTAATAAAATTAAACAGAAGTTTTGTTTATGCTATTTTATAAAACATATTTTTCTACAATGATATTTCATTTACTCAATGAGAGAAAAGTTAAACACATGTGTTTTATCACGATATTGGAGCAAGTAAATGTACTTTTAACCTATACTTCACACCTGATTTATCTCGATACCTCCAAATCTGATTTTTTCAAATCAACACTTTTCAGCTTTTTTCGATCTCATTACTCTAATGTTAAAAAACCTTACTTGATCGTCATTAAACATTCAGTCAAAATAATGTCATACTATCTAGTATTTGAGATGTACATGTAAAAGTACATCAAGAAATATTGCTTCAAATATTGTTGATCAATTTTGAAAAAAAATTGTTTTGGAAAATGTAAATGCTACTACGGGGAGATTCAACATATAAAGTCACAAAAAGTGAAATATGTTTTCCTGTATTGGACAGATAATATTTTCTTTTACATTATTTTAATTTGCATAACTATGTCATGCTGTGACCTGAATGAGCCACCTGGTGGTGAAACTGGTAACTACCTACTCGCATCTGAGTTATTACAATGGGAAATCACTGACTTTCTGGGAGAGAAAACTTTGGCACAATATATATTTAAACATGTTAAGAAAAATATCTAATTATTCAGTATCACATGCTTGCGTCTGTCCAAAGATGTTGAAAGCTTTAGCATTTTAGCCAGAAATTTACCATAATTCTGAAAATAAAACAGGAAAAAAAGTAGGAAACTTAAAGGGGCAATAAGGACTGTAGAGAAAATAGGAAAGTTTTTTCTTTTTTTCTGAGCTATCAAGGCACCATTTGGTTTAACATCTTCTTTGACATACCTATTTTCTTAAAATGTATGGATAAATTATCAATTTCAGCATTAAGGAGTGTAAATTCAGTTCAAAGCTTCAAAAAGGGGACTTCCACTTTTATATTTTTAAGATCCACCAAGTTTCAAGAGGAATATCAGCTAAAATAATGTTTATCTAGGGGGTTTCTTTGTAGATAATAAAAATAGATGTTAGTCTTGATGAAATATCCAAACTTAAATATATTTTGACACTGGTCCATGATCGTTGAATGACCCCTCTGCACTAATTATAGCACCTTTAATCATGTTTATCGCAAGCCTCCTACAGTATTACAATATTTTGTACTTATATATAGGATAACCGGGGTTCGTTTCGTTTTATGAACTTGTTTCGTTCAGTGTTGCTAACGGCGGTTTATTCCTGAAAGGATTTGCCATTTCGATGTTACCGGAACCAGAACAGAGTTTTCTAAACTAAGAAAAAGCCTTCTCCCAACATTTTCATAATTATACATCGATGAGGTTACAGGGGGGTATGTGATGATTTGTATTTATTCATAAGGTATGTATGCATGCGTTGATCACATTATTTCTGTAACGATACCATCTTATTACGGTTTAATTAGTTCCGCATGTCGAAACCTGCTGAACGATTAAATGATCGCATCAAGGGCAAAATCATCATGGGGCCATAAGACATGTCAGATAAGAAACGAGGCCCAGGCTAGGTCTAATGTTGTTGGACTAATAATTGGTAAGAGTTTGCGATCTTATAATGTATAACTGTTACTCAGACACATATTTTGACACGATTCTGTTGGAAATAAGCTTTGAACCGAGAGATATTCACGATTGATATGCACATTTTTGATTGTGCCATTGCTTTTCTATTGCACAATCCATGTATTGATAGAAGAAACATTAATAATGCAGATTGGTTTACCTTCAATACATGGCAGACACTACATATCGGTCTATTAATACCAGTTTGTGCCTTAAATAGTTTTATATTTCCATCCACGGCCTGGAGCCTGGGTGTGTTTGTCTCTTACGTGTATGCTTGTGCATGGACTTCTAATCACTAGCAGAATTTAACATGATGCAAACTCGACATTATAACTCATGCTGTAACATTTTGACTTCGCTGGAAAACAATAGGAATTATTTTTCTTGCCAATCAATCATGAATCACAATCAAAATTTCAGAATGATCAATCAGGCAATGGTTCAAATCAAGTTATAACATTATATGATATTCAGCAAGAAGTCCGGTAGAAATACAGAATATTTAAACATCAAAGCTGAAAGTTAAAAGCTAATCTGTCAATTTTCTGTCTGCAAAAGAGCGTTTACATTTGACACAATAACAGACTGGGGCTTTGAAATCTAGGATTCCCCAGGAAAATATGACGTCATACTAATTAGCATAAGGATTTCCCTATTGGTCTGGGTCGAGCCTTGTTCGGAAACACAATCCATAAATACATGCTAATTTCTAAGGAGATAGGAAGTGTATAACGTGTTTATCGATTTTGTTTAAAGATTTAATCAATTATCAAATTGTTTAAGTGGATAAAGTGGTCACACTTGCTTCAATTCATAGCGAAATCGACGGATAGAAACTGACCGAATTCCCGATATCCTACCCCGTATTACTGTAGGCTATAAGCACAGTGACCTACAGAGGGCGCTATCACAAACAAGTACTGCACGAACCGATAAATTCCCGGGTATTGTAACGCCCTTGGATAAACTATCAATTTCAGCATTATGAAGCGTAAATTCAGTTCAAAGCTTCTATAGGGAGTCCCTACCCACGTATAGATTTTAAGATCCATCACGTTTCAAGAGGAATATCAGCTGAAATGATGCTCATCCAGGGGGTTTCTTTGGAGAAAATAAAAATGTATGTTAGTCTTGATGAAATATCCAGACTTAAGCAATGATGGTAGAGTGGGGTTAACAGAGGGAAGAACAACAAAGACAACGAATAGCAATTATTTGCACTTTGATCAATCAATAACTACCTTTCAGATAGTGTCTGGACTTCAAGGTCAATTATCGTTTGAACCTAAATCCCAAAATAAATAGTGCAGCCAAGACTAAAAGTCACAGTAAGTGTCTAACTCTGGATGTAAAAGATGTTGATGAAATTAACCATTGTAGCGGTTTTAGGGATATTAGCAAGTAGACTTGCTTTACTAGTGTAAGTATAATTGACGTTAGATTCACACGTTAGATTCAATTAGAACACGATGAGTAGATTGAACCAATAAATCTTTCGCATTTTAAAACACTTTTCATTTCAACCGCTTTAAAAGAGATCTAGCGAATAATATACCATTGGAAAGTCAATTCAGATTTAGGGACAGTTGTAGAAATGCGTTTTATGTATATTTTGCTTTCCGATTTGACAGGAGATTGCTTGGGTTCCACAAGCACGTGTACAATCATAGACCAGGGCCGTGCAGAGTGGTTCCGGGCATAGGTAATAGGATTGATGATCTACACCAGGATTATTGTACTCAGTTGAGATAACTCCGCCCTCGCACTAGTTGTAATTATCTCACGTTTTTAAATAATGAAGTGGGGGCTCTGTGATCACTTAAAGGAGATAAATCAAAATGTATTTGAAGCCATACATAGTTGAAAAGAAAGTTGAAAAATTCGGATTCATTTTTTGCTCACCCTGTACCTTGTAAAGTAAATAGCATATGACTATCGTCATATTTTGGAGAAAGGTTTATAACCGACGTTTTGTAGACCTTTTAGATGTTGATTCAGACATTTCTTTGAATCCGTTTGTGTTGTAATTAATAAAATAAATAAAAAACTATTTTGTGAATTTTAGGAGAGGGATCTGAAGATATACAAACATTATCCGATGGTCTTGCCATTATTTCTGGGGTAAGATATCCAAGGCTTAATTCATGATCATCGCAAACTGTTTCGAAGACGGAAAATTTGAGCTTAAATATATGGACAAGAATTTGATGAATAGAATAACGTATAAAAAATAACACTAAAATGTGGTTGCACTCAACAATTTAAAGTGCTTTGTTATACATAATAGGACTACGAGCATCATCCCTTTGTAGTGGTTAATTCACTATTCCTTTATGATAGTTCAACAACAGAAATGGCTTGATTTGAATTTCAGGGTTTGAAAAGCTTCGATGATCCATATGGCATTCCTGATAATATAAACGGCAGCATTTACTTGTTTGACTTCAAAAATCCTGAAGCAAATGTGAAAGAGTTAACCATCAAAGGAGATGCGTTCAACAAGAGATCATTTAACCCTCATGGAATAAGTGCATATGAGGATCATAAATCAGGTAAAAGCGTAGGGGATGAGGGGGGGGGGGAGAGGTGAGGAGATTCAGTGTCATGATTTAAGAGTAGCCAAAATTTGAAACGTTCGTGTCCAAAACGTGTGTGAAAAAGTAACATTGATTGTATCATTATATTTTTTCGTTATTCTGCAAAATAAGTCCTGTCGAGTGCTAATACAGAATATCGAGAGCAGAATATATCCTGCATTGCACTTCAAATAATATATTCAACAACTTTTTTATTGTGTGATCTTAGGCCAATACATTTTACTTAGGAGATAGCCCTAGGAAATAGATTTCTGCATCAAAACTTCCATCATGTCTATTTGATCAAATATCTCACAATAATTTAACTAAGAATTGTCCGGGAAACACAAGCATGTCGTTTTTAAAGGTTCTATAATGTTACACTTTCTTGAATTCATTTTTTAATATCTTCAATATTAGTTAAGCACGGTTCTTTTAAATAATTTACATTCGCTTCTCTAAAAGAGAAGATTAACAAATGAAATCTAATTAAGTGCTTACCTCTGAGAAGGGTTTGATACAGGACTATGTTTTCAGGAAGAGTCTACTTGTTTGTGGTAAACCATCCACCTGGGGGAGACCAGATAGAAAAGTTTACATTTGATAGGAAATCTACAATATTGACCCATGTAAAGACTATAAAACACGAGGCGTTCACCGCCATGTAAGTATTTACAGAGTGGGTCAAAATCATTTGCCTGTAGATAAAAAACATTTGTAATGTGGATGTTTTAACATATGTGGATGTGGATGTTTGAACATACACCCTTGGAAATAATTTAATGTTATCAACTAATCAAAATACCGGCAGCTCCACCATAATGAGACCATGATGATTTTTAAATTCACTTCTTTCTCCTGTCCAAAACAAATCATTCATTTAGAATAGATTTTCAAAATACCCCTGTTAATTTACTTATCGCTTGTAATACTGTTGTAGGTTAAACGACATCGTTGCTATAGACGAGACGCATCTTTACGCGACAATGCCAGTTTACGTAAAGGGTAAAATAGTCATCCCAAGTATGTTCTTATATCTGAGACTGGGATTGGTTCTTCACATTAACATGGATGAAGAAACTGTGGAAACTGTAGGGTCTGGGTATATGATGCCCAATGGAATAAATGCTTCTCCAGATAAGAGGTATGTTTCACTGGCGGATCCAGAAGCTATCAAGAGGGAGGGGGCCCTAAATTTGAGTGTGGAAGAAAATTGTGGGCCCCTAAAACCAAAACTAGCGTCCAAATGATAATTTGGCCTAAAACAGCCCAAAAAATGCCAAATTATGCCCAAAGAGACCCATTTTTGAGGCCCTACAAAACTTTTGGGTCAACAATTTTCTGGGCCCCTGGATCCGTCAGTTTGTTTTATCTGACCTTCAGTCTTGACAATCTTGCAGCAAAATTACAATTAAACTGGATGGTATTACGATGATGTGTTTGTTTCTACGATTCCTTGAGTTCACCTTGAACTATGGATGTAACTTTGACCTTTCATGATCCCATATGATGAGATTCCAAAAGCCTTCACAGTGATTGTTGAACTCTCAGATGACCTTCAATGAACTTGAATGGTTTAAAATAATGTCATTTTTCCAATGGCCTTGACTTGACCCTTGACACAAAGCAACATCCAAACATAATTTATTTTTACAGGATAAAATATTTTATTTTTAGACACATTTACTTGTCAAATATGGGTGACAGGAACATAGTCATTTTAGAAAGGAATTCAGACTTCTCCTTGACTGAAGTCAAGGTGAGATATTTGGATTATTTCAAAACTTTATGACAATTCATAAATTCTGTAAGTGTGCTGATAATGTGTTATTCACGAAAGTATTCTTTATCACTTTTGCCAATTAAATCAGAATGAATTGCATAGCAATTCAATATTTTTCAACAGAAAAACAGAAAATAGTAAAAAGTGAAAACTTGTAAATCAGTGCTTATGCAGATCAAAATGTTTAATTTCTATTTGAGTTTTCAATTCTTTTTAATGATATCGTTTAAAATCTTTTGCTAAATGTCAGTGTGAAAATATTTAATGCACATGATTCAATGAATTGTGGGTGATTTAATGCTCTCGTGAATTGTTGCATACAAGTCTTACATCTTGATTGGCAATTCTCTGTAAAAAGCTTGTCCGTTAAATCTAACCACAATTCATTGAATCGTGTAACTAAAAATCATGTATCCATTCCAGTATATCAAATGAATATAATTTAATTCTTGAATTTTATTTACTGTAGACAATAGAACTCTATTCAGCAATAGACAATATTGATGTGGACTCATCAACAGGTGATTTGTGGCTAGGTGACATAGCTATATTTCATAAGGCCATGGCTTATATATCTGGCCCTAATAATAAAGATCCTGGGGTCAAACCCCCAGCAAGGGTAAGTAAACAATATGTAGAACACAACCAGTAAATGAACAAGGTGAAATTTTAGGAAACAGTCGATTGACATGAGAGACATAAAATTCAAATCATTATTTCTTATAAATGTAATAGCATAATCCAAATTTATAAACAAACAGCTAACATTATTTTGAAATTCTATCATATTTTTGTTACCAATAATAATTAATGAAATGAGTAATATTTTCACTTTTTATGTGGATATTGACACATAAATAGGAATTATTAAAAATCAAAATACTTTGATTATAAGTTGTCATGAAAGGACGATTCTCGGTTTGGAGAACGAAGTTCATCAATCTAAATGAGCATTATCCCTGCTTCGGACAAATTTGATTTTTTTACATAACATAGATTTGAATGTCTTCTTTTGAATAGTCATAATTTAATTTGGGTAATATTTCTAGATTTTTCGCAAAAAAAATATTAGCGCAGCACACTGATGAACTTCTTTCCTCAAATCGAGACTTGTATTTTATTGAATCGGTCTAATTGAGCGTTATCCCTGCTTCAGACCAAGTTGTTATTTTTACATCTTGTAGATTTAAATGTCCTCTTTTGAATATTCATAGTTTAATTTGGGTAATATTTCTATATTTTTCATGAAAAAAATTATTAGCCCAGGAGACTGTTCTCCAAACTGAGAATCGTCCTTTCCACAAAATTTAGTCATCAACTTTTTTACCAAATAAAAAAGAGTACATTAAAAAAGTTGTTTGCTAACCCTAATAATATAATACCTTTAAACAGTAATAATATAATCTAAGCAGTCCATTTAGTTACCAAATACCATGTATAATCTCTTGTTTTTAGGTGCTGCAGGTAAAGATGTCTGGGAACACAGAGCCCAAAGATATTACAGATGTCTTTGTAGATGATGAGCTGATATTAACTGGAAGTGTTGCTAATAGATACAAGAATGCAATGCTAGTTGGTAGTGTCAACCATAACATGGTCTACTGTCAACTTCAAACAATTTAATTGCCAGACCAACTCTCTCAATCTCCGAGCCTTTCGTCCAGTGCAATCGTACCTCCTGTGTAGTGAAGGTACGCAACGAACGAAATGAATTTTGAGAATGTAACTCTCTCCCAATATGGTAGCTAGAAGCAAAACAGAAAAACATTTTGATATGGTCGATATTGATTGCTTAAAAATGAAGAGCTCAATTCCAGTAGGTTGCCATCTTTTAAGATTTCAATCAAGAAGTGATGTCACATATCAGTGAATTGTATTTCTGCTTTGATTATCAAGGCGAAGTTGCAACCCGAAACACTAATAAAGGTGACAAAAATTTAAAGATGAAGTAATAAGTACACTACATTGACATGTCTTCACTCTTTTGATAAATAAGTTCATAACAGTTGTCTTTTATATACAAAACTATGTATTTATTTATTCATTACTGCTTAACTTTTACTTGACAATTAGTAACATAATATGAAGCGTAGTTACATAATTACATATAGCGCTTTGTGTATAGTAACATAATGTGAAGTATAGTTACATAATTACATATAGCACTTTGTGTGTAAATACATAATATGAAGTGTAGTTACATGATCACATAAAGCACTATGTGTGTAGTTACATAATTACTTACAGAAAACATGACTATCAATTTAGTAACATATTGTGAAGTGTAGTTACATAACTACATATAGCACTGTGTGTGTAGTAACATAATACAATATGAAGTGTAGTTACACAATTACATAGCACTATGTATGAAGTAACATAATGTGAAGTATAGTTACATAATTACATACATCTCTATGTGTATGATATTGTTTGGTTATGGATTGGTGTAAGAGAAAATACTGTCCTCCAGGGTTATTTTTTTATTTTTCTGTTTAGGTATCTGCCTGTCTGCAACTGTATATTGACTTATAAGCCAAATCAGATCACCATGGTAATATATGAGAACTCTGACAATATAGTACAATAACGTCATTTCGAAGGGCAATATAGTTCGGCCCTTGGTCCAATATTTCACAATATTGCCTGCAGAAATGATGTTATTAGTATTATTACCACAGTTAATGACCAGGGCTGAAATAGCAGGAAAATCGTACGCACTGAACAATATCTAATTTCCCGGAGAAAATTGTCGATCATTGATTGTATTATTGACTGCCATTATGGACCACCACTATGACATCATATATTGCTCAGGTCGATATTGTAAAATGAATGCCTTCTAAACTAGCACTAAAACCCCTAGAACTGGCCCGGCAAGGTGGTAATAATATAAGTTATTGAATGATGTGAATTGCAATACAGGATATATTCTGCTTGAGAAATTCTGTATTGGAACGAGATGAAGTTTGAGTGCTAATATAGAATATCGAGAGCAGAATATATCCTGTATTGCGCTTCAAATCATTCAACAACATTTTCATTGTGTGATCTTAGGCCAATACATTTTACCTAGGAAATATTCTGTAATCTCTGTACAACTACTGAGATTGTCCCCTCCGTACCAATATTTTCTGTATTGCTCTGGAGATGATCAATGGGGACAATCTCAGTAGTAATACAGATTGGTACAGCACAAGAACTGACCAATCAGAGGGCTTCATTTTACAGATCATACGATAATAGGCAATATTGACTCTTATACCAATCGTTATATTGTGGTGTAAAAATACATTTTCAAAAACATATTCTCAGTCTGGATTATATTCAATAAAGACTATTAGACAAGTCTATATAGTAAATAGATATTTACTTTTCTGAAATCTAATAATAAGTTTACCATTCTTCTAAAATTCTGTTTAAATTTTGAATTTTAAAACCCAAACTATTAAAACTGTTACATAACTGCTAACATAAATCTATATGTTCATAAAATATACATGAAATAATAATGATCTATACATAGCACCAAGTACAACAACCAAATAAACTAAATGTGTTTCAAAACATAAATCAATTTGATTTACATTAACAATTTTTTTAAAAATACAATAAGAACTGACAACAATACAATAAGTTACTTTACAACAGTATATCTTGTAAATCTACTGTATTTCATATTTTAAAGGTATTTTGTTCTGTATATGCACAGTACATAAAGCAGTTTTGAAATATAAATCTGAAACATTCTTGAATCAAAACTTCAGTTTTTGTTTTTGATTTTTACATATACACCTGTATAAAATTTCTTATAAACATATTAATATTTGATGACTTTGAAAATTCAAATCAAATGACATCACTTATCTTTAGGATATTTTGTTTAAAAGCTGGTATTCATATGAAATGGAGAATTAACCAAATTAAATTAACAAATGTTTGTAATTTTACATATACAATGGCACATTAGTTTTATACTATGGTACATTAGTAATTTACTCTGGTATATTTTTGACCTACAATGGTACACTAGTAACCTAGTATGGTACATTAGTAATCTACTATGGTACATAAGTAATCTACTATGGTACATTTGTAATCTACTTGGTACATTATTAATATACTGTGGTACATTAGTAGTCTAATATGGTATATTAGTAATCTACTATGGTACATTAATTATCTACTATGGTAAATTATTAATCTAATATGGCAAATTAGTAATCTACCATGGTACATTAGTAATCTACTATGGTATACAAGTAATCTACTATGGTACATTACTAATCTACTATGGTACATTACAAATTTTCTAAGAAACTACCATGGCTGCATGGGGCAGACCAAAAGAATGCTGTGACTTATGAATAAATAAAAGGGCAAGAATTTGTACACCTAATCACCATAAAATAATAATGAGGAAAAATTATCCTGCATTGTGGACATTGTTGGCTTGACAGCCTGTAGTCGTACTACTAGATACACATGTATAACCTCACTTTGATTTGAACTATCTACTATATCAGGATGACGGCAGCTTTAGACAGGAATTCTGAGAGAATAGAATGGATTTTATTGGTTAACTGGCATGAAAAAACACATGCATATGTGTTACAATTTGATTTATAAAAAATATTTTAATCATCAACTTTTCTAATAGTTGGAAGTAAATTACTTAAAAATACATTGACAGTGGTCCAAAAACTAATTAATTTATTAAATTACTAATTAAACATTAATAAATTTACTTACTTGCTTTTTTATGAGTTAAATATATCACATAGCGACAATTAGATTTTTATTGTATTTTCATTGTGATAACAATATCATTCAATGTACTAACTTGTAGTAGTACCATTGAAAATCAGACATATTTTCTTAAAAACTATTTGCCAGCTAACAATATTGAAAGACAAACATTTTTATCAATGTTCTTTAACATACAATATTACTGTATTTTCAATTCTTCAAAATTTCTTTATTTGGAAGCTACACTTATTGTATCAGCTGTATTTAAAATGGGTCCTTTCATGATTTAAAATCTTTACATAATATTTATTCAAACTAAAAACCAAGTAAAAGATATATCTATAATGATACATACACCACTTGAACATAATTATATCATGAGAAATCAACAAAACACACAGTGAGAAATATCGTACTTTGAAGAACAAAATGGCTGCCATGTAATTTACCCAGCATGCCCAAAACCTAATCAGATCTTGGCACTAGTCTGATCTTGCATCTGTGAAAATTTAAAATGAAACGAATAAGCAGTTTTCCAAGAATTTTGATGACACAATTTTTGTGGCGCTCACCCGGCCAGCAGCACAAGATGACAATATAGGACTTTTTCAAAGTTTGATAAAAATTTGAAACTGTTGAACAGCTGACTGTCCCTAGTTCTATCACATATATTGTACATAGCCAAACTGGCCTCTATAAATATTAGGTACTTTTTAAAAGGTCCATTCTTATAAATATGGTTTTTTCAACCATATGGGTATACACAACCAAATTTTTCACTCTTTCATACCACTCCATCTTATATTTATATACATATTATATACATCCGATCTAATCTGGAAAACTTTTGATGAAAAAGATTTTATATGTTTTCTATGACACTGATTTCTGTAGATTCTACACAAACAGACACAGTAGATACCATCATGGGCTTTCAACTAGAAGGGTAGGCAACTTCCCATATTTCATACATAAACATTGCCATGGGTTTTCAAAATTGGAGAATGTACACATTCCAAGAAAATCTTATTTTGTACTTTTTATTGATGATTAAAAGAAATAACTCAAAAATAAAAACATGATCTTCTACATACATCTTGATAATTTAATAAAAATTAGAATTCATCATAATTATGACAATACAGAAAGTGAACATTCTCCCACAAATTATGTTTTTATTGGAATGTGTTCTTGAATAATTACCCACAATGCAATACTCAAAGAGAACATCTTGATAACTCTTATTCTTATTGGTCTCTTTTGTTTACTTTTATATGATATTGAATATATTTTATGCTTAAATCATATTAAAAATTGATTTTTATTCAAAATAATACTAAAACATATACATGTATCAAATACTTTTTGAAATATTGCCATAAAAGGGAAGCATGTCATTGCTCATTTTGAAGGTCTCATGTTATTACATAGAGTTGCATACCCTTCTAGTTGAAAGCCCATGATACCATCTACTCTGTAAATACCATTTTTGTCCATCTACAATTCAAGTATAGTCTATTGCACACATCCAAGTTGTATACCCATAGGGGTACTAATAAAAAATAGTCTACTATATACAACCCTTGTATGGGGAAACTGAGCTGGTCTTATGTGTAAATGCCATTCGCTTTTCACATATTTCCAATAGGGTCTACTGTACACAAGACAACAAGGTTCCTATAATAGGGTCTAGAGGACACCCTGTCTCATTGGCAAAAGTACAGATAAAGCCTTCTGAAGACTGTCTTCTTAACAAGCCTATTAATCCACTGTAGGAAATATGGTCTATCATACACATGGTGTACACTATACACAATTCATCTGGTCTAATGTACACATAAATCCATATGCATGACTCTTGTGGTCTAATGTACACATCAATTTATACACATGACTCCTGTAGATACGGTCTACTGTACAGATCCCATTCTGATACTGTTCCCACAGGTTTACTCCTGGGAGGAGACTCCCATGTTCTAGCAGTCCTTGGGAGGGTTCTCTCAGGAGAATCCCATTGGCGTTCAAAATTTGCCCCAAGTGAATAGTTCGACATACTGAGTCCAGAATAAGAGCACGATTCCATGTCAGTTTCAGCAGCTGCCGTGTAACTCTCCGTTCTCTTCATGGGGTTACGTACAGGGGACCCAGGGGGTTTCTCTTTGGGTGGGGACGTTATGTCGTTAGCTGTGAGGTTGATCCGATGTTCAGATCCAGGGCCACATGACTGGGAGCGGGGACGACGTGTCATTGTGCCGTAGGTGTTAATTGTCCGTTCAATTAGCTTATTCTTCTCAGGTTTAGGCTTTTTGGACCTACCAGAAGCTCTTCTTGCAAATCCTGAAAAATTTCATATTTTATGTAAATATATAAATTATAACAAGGTACGAACTTGATAAAATGTCACCAACTGATTGAAATTAAAAGTGTAACCATTTGTGACATTTGTCTACAAGAAGCAATATTTGCCATTATGAAGAGCATTTGACACATAACAATTTTATTGGGGTTGTCAAGTTGGCCGAGAGGGCTTCAGCGCCAGCACGTTCAAACTAGGCAAGTAGGTGCTGTAGCCACGAGGTTGTGAGTTCGAGACGCGTGTGCTCCTTGTGTTTATTCATTTACAGTACATCCACACCTTTTTAGTAGGTATATCAAACACTTTATTAAAAGGGGACTTACCTGTGAGTCGAGACTGAGTAGTTTCTTTGGGTGGTGACTTCGATTGGATGGACTGTATACTATGTTGAACCTCAGGCAGTTTATAAACCCAATGATCGCTCCCTGCTGAGCTAGTAGAACTTGCGGAGCTCATGTTGTTAACAGAGCGTCTTTGGTAGAATAGTAAATAAGCTGCCCGACTGACAATCTGGTTACTTGAGATTGCCTTTACGACTTGATCGTCAAATGAGTACCATTGTCCATCAGTGGAGTTTTTACAAAATGCTTAAATAAAAGAGCAAAACAGATTCAAAAATGCTATTTTAAAAAAAAATTTATTTACTCAATTTATTTGTATCAATAGTACTATAATATATGACAAAATATATAAATGCTATTATATGTTTAGTTGAAGAGGGCAATGTGGAATAATTTTTTAGTTACATATTATTCAAGTTAATACATTTCAACCACCAATCACCATATTAAGTTAGCCATCTGATGATATACAAAATAAAATTGTCACTGTTCCTGAACAAAACGCTTCAGAGGGTTCCCGCCACCAGGTACCAAAATAACTTATATACTGTACTCCCAGAATTTTTCGTGTGTGATTTAGTTTCGTGTTTTTCACAGTTAAAATCGCAAAAAAATAATCTTTGCAAAATTGTCAGTTACATCCCTGGGGATTTGTGAATGAAACTCCATTGCATTTCGAGATATGTAAAACAGCGATAAATGGGATTCTAAGCAACAATGTCCTTTACAGTGTCTAATCAGATCAAGAATACGAAAAATGACGACATAATAGAGCTGTAAAAGAACTCGTGAAATTAACCGGGAGTACAGTATTGAGAACACAATGGCTAATAAATACTTGAAAAAAATGTTATGTACTTTGCATTTATAAAAAGTGATATGAATGTAAAAGATATATGGAATAAATGAATGCATTGTACTTATTTGACATCACTTGATGTCATCCTCATTCTCACCTGTATAATGTCCCCCAGCCATGTTGCCATAGTGATTACAGACAGCATATAGGTCGTATACATAGTCATCAGGACCTGGGGTATTGTGTCTGCTCTGTCTCCATGGTGATAGCTCTCTACGAAGGGTGGATTTGTGCTCTACGTGTCCCTCCATGTCCAGCCCTGACACTGGGAACTCTATTAATGTGTTCAGTTTATTCCTCTTCAGTCCCTCCTGTAAATATTCATACTTTTTTATAACTTAAACATAATGGAAACGTTGATCCCCAAAAATTTGAGGAATTTCTTAAAATATTTTAGGTCATATTTCTGAAAAGGCCTTGACTTTGAGAAAATGAGTCAACATCCTAAAAAAAAATCAGAAAAGTATCCCAATTTCAAAAATTTTCAGAAAAAGATTAGCCCTTTATGTTAATATGTGTTAGTAACTATGTACCACAAACTTAATGTGTTTATACCTGTTTAAAGCGTTTCAGATGCACTACAAGTATATCAGGTAGGGACCAGAGTCCAAGTTTTTTAATGGTCCCCTGTTGTCTTTTGCCGCAGTGGTGGCAGTTCCAGGCATCCTCTGCACCCAACTGATAGAGGTGAAACAAATTCAAATAAATGATATATGAAACAAATTCAAATATATGATATATGGAAAAAATTCAAATATATGGAACAAATTCAAATATATGATATATGAAACAAATTCAAATATATGATATATGAAACAAATTCAAATATATGATATATGGAACAAATTCAAATATATGGTATATGGAACAAATTCAAATATATGATATATGAAACAAATTCAAATATATGGTATATGGAACAAATTCAAATATATGGAACAAATTCAAATATATGATATATGAAACAAATTCAAATATATGATATATGGAACAAATTCAAATATATGATATGGAAAAAATTCAAATATATGATATATGGAACAAATTCAAATATATGATATATGAAACAAATTCAAATATATGATATATGGAACAAATTCAAATATATTATATATGGAAAACATTCAAATATATGAAATATGGAAAAAATTCAAATATATGATATATGGAACAAATTCAAATATACGATATATGGAACAAATTCAAATATATGATATATCAAACAAATTCAAATATATGATATATGAAACAAATTCAAATATATGATATATGGAACAAATTCAAATATATGATATATAATACAAATTCAAATATATGATATATGGAACAAATTCAAATATACGATATATGGAACAAATTCAAATACAGTAAAACTTGTATATAGTGAACATTTTTTTGCCAAGAAAAAACGTTCACTGTAGGTAGGTGTTCACTAGAGAGAGGGTAATTTAAACAGATGTCAGTGGACTATGTGCGTAGGAAGGGTGTCCACTAGGGACAGGTGTTCACTAGAGAGAGGTGTTCATTAAGACAGGTTTTACTGTATATGATATATGGAACAAATTCAAAGATATGATATATGGAACAAATTCAAAGATACCGTAAACAAATTCAAAATCAAAGACTTTATCATACTTTTGTCACAAGAATGAGTTCGAGAAATTTGGTCAATGTCTAGGAGCAGGTCATTTTTACAATACATTTCAAATAGGAAGACAAACTTTTTTTTGAAGTAACAAATATCTTACTTGGTATTTGGACTATCCAGGATAGCCTTGCAGCTTTTGAGTTAAAAAATGTGCCAAAATCTTGAAATTTCTTGACACATTCTACACATTCTACTTAGATAAGGCTAGACAAGTAAATATTTCTACAAAGAGACATTTGAAAGGGGTATACATTCACCTGTTCAGCTTGTGTATAGAGATTGAAACACTCATCCAGGCTGCCTATAACTGGTTGTTGTTGGTCTAGTTTCACCCTAGAGACACTCTCCTCCTGTTCTATACTCTCATCACCACTGGCAACCATACTGAAATAAATAATATTGTCATGACAACATAATATCACCCTAGAGACACTCTTCCTGTTCTATGCTTTCATCACCAATGGCAACCATACTGAAATAAATAATATTGTCATGACAACACAATATCACCCTAGAGACACTCTCCTCCTGTTCTATACTCTCATCACCACTGGCAACCATACTGAAATAAATAATATTGTCATGACAACATAATATCACCCTAGAGACACTCTTCCTGTTCTATGCTTTCATCACCAACGGCAACCATACTGAAATAAATAATATTGTCATTACAACACAATATCACCCTAGAGACACCCTCCTTCAGTTCTATACTCTCATCATCACTGGCAACCATACTAAAATAAAATAATATTGTTATATCACATCAGCAACCATACTGATATAAATAAAAATTCGTCATGAGAACACTATACTTCCACAATTGACAAAAATGGCCGCCATTTTGAAATATGGCCATCTTGAAAATGTCTTCTTGAGCAAGGCTCCTTTTGTACATACCAAGGAAACAGCATATAAAATTTGAACCAAATCCATCCACTAGTATTTGAGTTATCAAAGATTATATTTTTTCCCAAAAATGGCCGCCACTTTGAATTTAGTGGCCATATTGAGAATTCCTTCCCGAGCGGAGGTCCTACACTAATAAGGCATAAGCCTATAAAATTTGAATGAAATCCATCAACCGGTATTTGAGTTATTGCCCGGAGGAGACACAAACTGAAGGATGAACGGACGGCTTTTCTATATCCCCCTCAAACTTCGTTAGGTGGGATAATAACATAACATGATCATAGAATGACTGCATAATACCAGATGATTCCTTCAGATAGTAAGTTTAACTGAGGTAAAGATTCTAATTGGTTTCAATTATTCAGCTAAATAATAAAGTATGGGAAACTAGATGCTTCGAGCAAGTATATAATACCACATAATAACACATTATGTGTGGCCTGACCTCCCATACCATTGTCACCTTTCACAACTTACTTTTGCTTAGTGACAGAGTCCCATTCAACTATGAGCTTAACATGAGCTCTGAATCCTACCCATCATACCCCTTCCCCATGACAACACAGATAACTTACTTTTGCTTAGTGACAGAGTCCCATTCCACAATGAGCTTTACATGAGCTGGTCCGCTATCAGGCTTTTGTACACTGAGCGCTCTGGAAGTACAGAAAATAAAGTATAGTCAGGGGTTTCAATCAAATTTTACAAGACAGGTAAAACACTGAAAAACAACAAGTATTGGAGTATTAGAAATTATGTTAACATGAAAAGCATTGAAAATCCTTCAAATCAACAGGTTATTTTTGGTGTAACTGGAGTTTTCTCCTGTTATGAACTATTCATAGATATGATTTCTCTTTTCTATTTCAATAAAAAAAAACATGTTCAAGTCACAACTGACCTCATCTTCATTAAGCATAAAGTCACATGTCATAGAAGATGTGCTTACTACAAACACATGTACATGTACTTGTACAAATCAGAGAATTCACAGTGCTTGTAAAAATGGCATGCTTAATTCAATTTCATTTATACATATATATAATATACATATACATGTATATCAGAAAGTATTTTTTATAAATTGTGTGAAAATTTCATGAGAAAATATCATAAATCTTTGAAATGAGGGCATTTTTCCATGAACTTGTTGAACGACCTTGTATATGTTCTTATATTAATAGATTTTACATTAACTACAATGACATCCTCGACATAGCAACACTCACGAGAGTGAGAGAATTATAACACGTCTATGCTATTAACAAATAGGATGTTTTGTGACACAGGTGTCATAAGTTATGCTATTGTGAATAATATAACTGCACAACACAGGATGTAATGTAATAATAGACCACTCATTTGATATCATGTAATGTAGCCACATATGTGACTGACTTTGTTAATAAGTTAGATTAAATGATCAGATCAGAAATAACAACTACAAACAACATTCTATTTACTACAAACAACATTCTATTAACTACAAACAACATTCTATTATTCTTGGATACTGTATTACTGTGAGCAATCATTTATTTTTCGTACTAAAATTTTGATAGTCTCTCTGAGGGCTGGTACAGACTTGTTTCAAGTTCTAGATTTCTAAAAGCAAGTTACCAAATACGAGGTGTGATCAGGAATTTCTGGACCATTGGCTCTATTTTGCCATTTTTATCCTTTCTTAGTGATTTTTGCCAGCCCTGACCTCTACCTGCTTTTGTGACCATGTGTTTTTATTTGGAAATATTTATTTTTATTCTATTAATTTGAGATGGTGAGTCAATCTTATTGGAAACTTGACAAAATATAAATTGACCTTCACTTAAAAAACAGAAAAAATCTATTAAAAAAGTTGTAAAAAAATGTATTGAATTATCCGAAAGGGTTAAAAGAAATATGATAGCCTCATTTCATGTTTTAAATTTTTTGAGTGGGTTTATCCAGAGGGAGATATGCATATCTACCTGAGCGACCATAGAGACCGAAGGAGGATGTGCATATCTCACGAGGGATAAACCCTATATCAAAACCGACCGTACATAACTGCTTTATCCTATACCCAGTAGAGTTTTTCAATTTTGTCAAATTTTTTCAATATTTTTTCAAAATAGATATGGCGAGAGATATGAAGGTTCTGGATATGGAAACCTCAAAATCAGGATATGGGATATACCTTACCAACTTATCTTCCTAAAACTCTACTGGGTATAAGATATTTCAGATGGCATTACAAATATTACACTATGATTGTTCAAGATCTGATAAAAATAATGATCTTTCATACTTAAATATTTCTTTTATGGATTTGTTTTCAAAGAGTGAATGATTAGTGATATCCGTTAACCTATTCTGAACTGTCTTAATAAAAATAGTTTATCTTTAGCATATTGTTTTGACATTTCACTAATTAGAATAACATGGCTGATGGCCTTGGCACTTTAAGATCTAACCTAGCAATAAAATATCATAATTTAAAGCATAAAACGGAATGAAAGTAAAGAAAAGAGGAATTCACTAGTCTAGATATAGTAACCAAATAGAAGTTAATATGTCATATTAAAATATACTAGATATAGTATAGAAAAACATCAAAAAACATAAGACAGGAGAGAAATATGATGGGAAAAACATGAAAAAATGACATTTTAAGTATAGGTGACAAAGTATAATAGATGCTCAGTGTCAGCTTGATTCAATAATAAAGTAGCGTCTTTGCAGTTAATAAATGCCAAGATGGATAAGCTAATGACTAATTGCCTAAAACAGTCATATAAACAGCCATATTTTCAAAGGGTCAAATTAGAAGGTGTTCAAGTGTGTTTTTTAACTCAACCTGCTAATTATTTTAGACACAGCCGGATCTCGGTATTTCTGTCGACTGTTTATTTGATTCACAATTATAAGTGTTACATTTTCACAGATGTGTTAATATGTTCTCATAGGTTAGAGGTAGAATCAGATAGCGAGAAAATTGTTTCAATTGATATTTCCACACCCTTCATATTATTGAATTTGTTCAGGTTTCCCATATCAGTGGCCCTCGGGAGATATGAAACACATACTTCCCTCAGGATAAACCTCATATCTAAAACCTCCCAGTATATAACATTATCGTATGATCTGTAAATGAAGCCTTCTGATTGATCAGTTCTTGTGCTGTACCAATCTGTATTGTTACTGAGATTGTCCCCATTGATCATCTACGTCACAATGCAGAAAATATTGGTACGGACTCGAGGGGACATTCTCAGTAGCAATACAGAGGATCAAACGATAAAAAAAAATTCTGTCTCGATATTCTGTATTGGCACTCGACTCCGTCTTGTTTCAATACGAAATTTCTCGAGCAGAATATATCCTGTATTGCACTTCAAATCATTCAATAACTTATAATATTATATGTCTAATGGACCATACCTCTCAATGCTGTTGGGATATATACAGAGGGTGGTCCAGACTCCAGTTTCACATTTCCCTCAGAATAAACCCCATATCTAAATCCTCCCAGTACATAACAATATTAATACCTAATGTAACATACCTGTGAACTGTTGGCATATACAGAGGGTGGTCCAGACTACAGTTTCACATTTCCCTCAGAATAAACCCCATATCTAAATCCTCCCAGTACATAACAATATTAATACCTAATGTAACATACCTGTCAACTGTTGGCATATACAGAGGGTGGTCCAGACTCCAGTTTCACATTTCCCTCAAAATAAACCCCATATCTAAATCCTCCCAGTACATAACAATATTAATACCTAATGTACCATACCTGTCAACTGTTGGCATATACAGAGGGTGGTCCAGACTCCAGGTCCACATTTCCCTCAGAATAAACCCCATATCTAAATCCTCCCAGTACATAACAATATTAATACCTAATGTACCATACCTGTCAACTGTTGGCATATACAGAGGGTGGTCCAGACTCCAGTTTCACATTTCCCTCAGAATAAACCCCATATCTAAATCCTCCCAGTACATAAGAATATTAATACCTAATGTACCATACATGTCAACTGTTGGCATATACAGAGGGTGGTCCAGACTCCAGTTTCACATTTCCCTCAGAATAAACCCCATATCTAAATCCTCCCAGTACATAACAATATTAATACCTAATGTAACATACCTGTGAACTGTTGGCATATACAGAGGGTGGTCCAGACTACAGTTTCACATTTCCCTCAGAATAAACCCCATATCTAAATCCTCCCAGTACATAACAATATTAATACCTAATGTAACATACCTGTCAACTGTTGGCATATACAGAGGGTGGTCCAGACTCCAGTTTCACATTTCCCTCAAAATAAACCCCATATCTAAATCCTCCCAGTACATAAGAATATTAATACCTAATGTACCATACCTGTCAACTGTTGGCATATACAGAGGGTGGTCCAGACTCCAGTTTCACATTTCCCTCAGAATAAACCCCATATCTAAATCCTCCCAGTACATAACAATACTAGACATGTAAATTGAACAAGTTCAATTTAAGACTCCAGATTTAAACCTTTTTTCAAGCTGAGTCATCCAATTGTAAGCTGAGTCATTCAGAATAAGCTGAGTCAGCTAGAATATAGACATTTAGACAACTTTTAAGAATGTTATCTTCGACTCCATTGGCTTAACATGGGGATATCATCATATCGACTTTCCGAGACTTCAAACTGCTATAACTATCTAATCAGAAGGTGGATCAAAATTTGGTTTAAAGATTTGGATTCCTGAGACATTTCTACTTTTAATTCATAACTCATACGTTAAATATGGAGAACTTTTTACTTTGACCTACTTTTCGGACACAAATATCTCAAAAGTGGGTCAAAATACTTTCTGACGGCAAAAGGCTAACACTATAAGCACACTCTTTGCTACCTGTATACAAAATTTTGAAGCAAATCATATTAGTGTAATGTCAGAAACGCAAAAATAAGGAAAAACTATGAATTTGACCTAGATTTTGACCTGGGCATTTTGGTGTCCAAATTTTAAAGCCAGATAGCCTTCGAGGTCCCCTTCTTTTATAGGCTTTCAGAATAATAAGCTGTACTCGGTCAATATCTCGTATATCAAAAAAATATTTTTTCTAATTGACATAACATGGGGCACCATATTCAGCGATTTTTGAGCTTTCAAAACGCCATAACTTTCGGACCGAGGGTCGGATTGAAATTTGGTTTGCAGATTCGGATTCCTGAGCAAAATTCTACCCTTAAGTCATACATCATACCTGTACATTAAATTTAGAGAATTTTTTATTTTGACCTACTTTTCGGACACCATATCTCAAAAGTGGGTCAAAATACTTTCTGTGACGGCAAAAGGCTCACACTATTAACTCACTCTTTGCTATCTGTATACAAAATTTTTAAGCAAATCATTAAAGTGTAGTGTCAGAATCCTAAAAATAAGGAAAACCTATGAATTTGACCTAGATTTTGACCTAGGCATTTTGGTGTCCAAATTTTGAAGCTAGGTAGCTTTTGAGGTCCCCTTATTTAATAATAGTTCATTATGTTGAGCTTTACCCAGTCTATATCTTGTATTTTACACTTCAAAAAAGTCTTTTTTCCCATTGACTTAACATGGTGCACCAAATTGAGCGATTTTTGAGATTTCAAAACGCTTTAACTTCCGAACCGGCAGTCGGATCGAAATTTAGTTTGCAGATTCAGATTCCTGAGAAAATTCTACTCTTATTTCATAGCTCATATGTTAAATTTGGAGAACTTTTTATTTTGACCTACATTTCGGACACCATATCTCAAAAGTGGGTCAAAATACTTACTGACGGCAAAAGGCTAACACTATTAGCACACTCTTTGCTACCTGTTTACAAAATTTTGAAGCAAATTATTAAAGTGTAGTGTCAGAATCGTAAAAATGAGGAAAAACTATGAATTTGACCTAGATTTTGACCTAGGCATTTTGGTGTCCAAATTTTGAAGCTATGTAGCTTTTGAGGTCCCCTTCTTTTCTAGGCATTCATTATGTTAAGCTGTACTCAGTCTATATCTTGTATTTTACACTTCGAAAAAGTCTTTTTTCCCATTGACTTAACATGGTGCACCAAATTGAGCGATTTTTGAGATTTCAAAACGCTTTAACTTCCGAACCGGCAGTCGGATCGAAATTTAGTTTGCAGATTCAGATTCCTGAGAAAATTCTACTCTTATTTCATAGCTCATATGTTAAATTTGGAGAACTTTTTATTTTGACCTACATTTCGGACACCATATCTCAAAAGTGGGTCAAAATACTTACTGACGGCAAAAGGCTAACACTATTAGCACACTCTTTGCTACCTGTTTACAAAATTTTGAAGCAAATTATTAAAGTGTAGTGTCAGAATCGTAAAAATGAGGAAAAACTATGAATTTGACCTAGATTTTGACCTAGGCATTTTGGTGTCCAAATTTTGAAGCTATGTAGCTTTTGAGGTCCCCTTCTTTTCTAGGCATTCATTATGTTAAGCTGTACTCAGTCTATATCTTGTATTTTACACTTCGAAAAAGTCTTTTTTCCCATTGGCTTAACATGGGCACCAAATTTAGCGATTTTTGAGATTTCAAAACGCAATAACTTCCGAACCGGAAGTCGGATCGAAATTTTGTTTGCAGATTCGGATTCCTGAGATAATTCTACACTTATATGATGATTCACACGTTGAATTTGGAGAACTTTTTATGTTCTGACCTACTTTTCGGACACCATATCTCAAAATCGGTAAGAGTAATCAAAAAACGGTTTACCATTCGTAATAAGCTTTTTCTAAGGAACATGATGAAAAAAACCCGGAGTGAAAATACCGAAGGACGACTTAGAAAACTTGTAAAATAGTGAAAAACCACGATTTGACCTAGTTCTTGACCTTTGACCTAGATAAAAAGTTGACCTAATTTCCCAGAAACTAGGCCTCATTACCTAGTTGACTGTGTTAGCAGATTTAAGTAAGTCCTTCTAGTTACCGAGAAAACGTGACAAGAGAGAAAGAATAATAACTAGACATGTAAATTGAACAAGTTCAATTTAAGACTCCAGATTTAAACCTTTTTTCAAGCTGAGTCATCCAATTGTAAGCTGAGTCATTCAGAATAAGCTGAGTCAGCTAGAATATAGACATTTAGACAACTTTTAAGAATGTTATCTTCGACTCCATTGGCTTAACATGGGGATATCATCATATCGACTTTCCGAGACTTCAAACTGCTATAACTATCTAATCAGAAGGTGGATCAAAATTTGGTTTAAAGATTTGGATTCCTGAGACATTTCTACTTTTAATTCATAACTCATACATTAAATATGGAGAACTTTTTACTTTGACCAACTTTTCGGACACAAATATCTCAAAAGTGGGTCAAAATACTTTCTGACGGCAAAAGGCTAACACTATAAGCACACTCTTTGCTACCTGTATACAAAATTTTGAAGCAAATCATATTAGTGTAATGTCAGAAACGCAAAAATAAGGAAAAACTATGAATTTGACCTAGATTTTGACCTGGGCATTTTGGTGTCCAAATTTTAAAGCTAGATAGCCTTCGAGGTCCCCTTCTTTTATAGGCTTTCAGAATAATAAGCTGTACTCGGTCAATATCTCGTATATCAAAAAAATATTTTTTCTAATTGACATAACATGGGGCACCATATTCAGCGATTTTTGAGCTTTCAAAACGCCATAACTTTCGGACCGAGGGTCGGATTGAAATTTGGTTTGCAGATTCGGATTCCTGAGCAAAATTCTACCCTTAAGTCATACATCATACCTGTACATTAAATTTAGAGAATTTTTTATTTTGACCTACTTTTCGGACACCATATCTCAAAAGTGGGTCAAAATACTTTCTGACGGCAAAAGGCTAACGCTATTAGCATACTCTTTGCTATCTGTATACCAAATTTCGAAGAATATTATTAAAGTGTAATGTAAGAATCGTAAAAATAAGGAAAAACTATAGATTTGACCTAAATTTTGACCTAGGCCTTTTAGTGTCCAAATTTTAATGCAAAGGGGGTTTTGAGATCTGCTTTCACTAAGTTGACTGTTTCCAGGCTGTATCTCGTGTTTTTACAATTCATAATTTTCTTCAGCCCCATTGACATAACATGGGATACCAAAATAGCGATTTTTGAGATTTCAAAACGCCATAACTTCGGATCGAAATTTGGTTTGCAGATCGAAATTTGGTTTGCAGATTCGGATTCCTGAGAAAATTCTACCCTCAGTTCACAAGTCATGCGTTGAATTTGGAGAACTTTTTGTGTTGACCTACTTTCCGGACGCCATATCTCAAAAGTGGGTCAAAATACTTTCTGACGGCAAAAGGCTAACACTATTAGCACACTCTTTGCTACCTGTATACAAAATTTTGAAGCAAATTATTAAAGTGTAGTGTCAGAATCGTAAAAATAAGGAAAAACTATGAATTTGACCTAGATTTTGACCTAGGCATTTTGGTGTCCAAATTTTGAAGCTATGTAGCTTTTGAGGTCCCCTTCTTTAATAATAGTTCATTATGTTGAGCTTTACCCAGTCTATATCTTGTATTTTACACTTCAAAAAAGTCTTTTTTCCCATTGACTTAACATGGTGCACCAAATTGAGCGATTTTTGAGATTTCAAAACGCTTTAACTTCCGAACCGGCAGTCGGATCGAAATTTAGTTTGCAGATTCAGATTCCTGAGAAAATTCTACTCTTATTTCATAGCTCATATGTTAAATTTGGAGAACTTTTTATTTTGACCTACATTTCGGACACCATATCTCAAAAGTGGGTCAAAATACTTTCTGACGGCAAAAGGCTAACACTATTAGCACACTCTTTGCTACCTGTTTACAAAATTTTGAAGCAAATTATTAAAGTGTAGTGTCAGAATCGTAAAAATGAGGAAAAACTATGAATTTGACCTAGATTTTGACCTAGGCATTTTGGTGTCCAAATTTTGAAGCTATGTAGCTTTTGAGGTCCCCTTCTTTTCTAGGCATTCATTATGTTAAGCTGTACTCAGTCTATATCTTGTATTTTACACTTCGAAAAAGTCTTTTTTCCCATTGGCTTAACATGGGCACCAAATTTAGCGATTTTTGAGATTTCAAAACGCAATAACTTCCGAACCGGAAGTCGGATCGAAATTTTGTTTGCAGATTCGGATTCCTGAGATAATTCTACACTTATATGATGATTCACACGTTGAATTTGGAGAACTTTTTATGTTCTGACCTACTTTTCGGACACCATATCTCAAAATCGGTAAGAGTAATCAAAAAACGGTTTACCATTCGTAATAAGCTTTTTCTAAGGAACATGATGAAAAAAATCCGGAGTGAAAATACCGAAGGACGACTGAGAAAACTTGTAAAATAGTGAAAAACCACGATTTGACCTAGTTCTTGACCTTTGACCTAGATAAAAAGTTGACCTAATTTCCCAGAAACTAGGCCTCATTACCTAGTTGACTGTGTTAGCAGATTTAAGTAAGTCCTTCTAGTTACCGAGAAAACGTGACAAGAGAGAAAGAATAATAATAATAATAATAAGAAAACCGGCAAAAGCAATAGACTCCAGATTTTCAATCTGGAGTCTAATAATAAGAAAACCGGCAAAAGCAATAGACTCCAGATTTTCAATCTGGAGTCTAATTAATACCTAATGCATATACAGAGGGTGGTCCAGATTCCAGTTTCATATTTCCCTCAGAATAAACCCCATATCTAAATCCTCCCAGTACATAACAATATTAATACCTAATGTACCATACATGTCAACTGTTGGCATATACAGAGGGTGGTCCAGACTCCAGTTTCACATTTCCCTCAGAATAAACCCCATATCTAAATCCTCCCAGTACATAACAATATTAATACCTAATGTACCATACATGTCAACTGTTGGCATATACAGAGGGTGGTCCAGACTCCAGTTTCACATTTCCCTCAGAATAAACCCCATATCTAAATCCTCCCAGTACATAACAATATTAATACCTAATGTAACATACCTGTGAACTGTTGGCATATACAGAGGGTGGTCCAGACTCCAGTTTCACATTTCCCTCAGAATAAACCCCATATCTAAATCCTCCCAGTACATAACAATATTAATACCTAATGCACCATACCTGTCAACTGTTGGTATATACAGAGGGTGGTCCAGACTCCAGTTTCACATTTCCCTCAAAATAAACCCCATATCTAAATCCTCCCAGTACATAACAATATTAATACCTAATGTACCATACATGTCAACTGTTGGCATATACAGAGGGTGGTCCAGACTCCAGTTTCACATTTCCCTCAGAATAAACCCCATATCTAAATCCTCCCAGTACATAACAATATTAATACCTAATGCACCATACCTGTCAACTGTTGGTATATACAGAGGGTGGTCCAGACTCCAGGTCCACATTTCCCTCAGAATAAACCCCATATCTAAATCCTCCCAGTACATAACAATATTAATACCTAATGTACCATACCTGTCAACTGTTGGCATATACAGAGGGTGGTCCAGACTCCAGTTTCACATTTCCCTCAGAATAAACCCCATATCTAAATCCTCCCAGTACATAACAATATTAATGCCTAATGTACAATACCTATTGGGATATATACAGAGGGTGGTCCAGACTCCAGGTTCACATTTCCCTCAGAATAAACCCCATATCTAAATCCTCCCAGTACATAACAATATTAATGCCTAATGTACAATACCTATTGGGATATATACAGAGGGTGGTCCAGACTCCAGTTTCACATTTCCCTCAGAATAAACCCCATATCTAAATCCTCCCAGTACATAACAATATTAATGCCTAATGTACAATACCTATTGGGATATATACAGAGGGTGGTCCAGACTCCAGGTTCACATTTCCCTCAGAATAAACCCCATATCTAAATCCTCCCAGTACATAACAATATTAATGCCTAATGTACAATACCTATTGGGATATATACAGAGGGTGGTCCAGACTCCAGTTTCACATTTCCCTCAGAATAAACCCCATATCTAAATCCTCCCAGTACATAACAATATTAATGCCTAATGTACAATACCTATTGGGATATATACAGAGGGTGGTCCAGACTCCAGTTTCACATTTCCCTCAGAATAAACCCCATATCTAAATCCTCCCAGTACATAACAATATTAATACCTAATGTACCATACCTGTCAACTGTTGGCATATAGAGAGGGTGGTCTAAATCTGTGGGAAGGTTACATTTCCCTGGTAGTCCATCAAGCAGCCGTAGTCTAAATACAATAACAGACACCTGGAATATAAATTTAAAAGAAATAGGGGTGACAAGAATTTGATGTAAAATACATAGTCACTGACTCAAAGAGAATTTTGAGAACACATAAAATTCAAAATTGAAAACATTTCAAGGTCAACTGCAATACAAGGCTTAATACAACTGAGAACAAATTCAATTCAAGGCTGAATACATTTTGAGGAGAAATACAATTCAAGGCTGAACATGATTCAAGACGAAATACAATTCAAGGCTGAATAAATTACAATTCTACATGTACATTTTAAGGATAATATTTTTGAAGACTGAATACATTTCAAGACCATCTAAAATTCAAGCCTATATCAAAATCGACTGTACGTAACTGCTTTAACCTATACCCAGTAGAGTTTAATTTTGATGCCTAAAACAATTCAAAGTTTTAAAAATATATCCCAATATCCTCGGGATAATCCCAATATCCTGAACCTCATATAGGATAATCTCTATATATCCCAATTCAAGGCTGATTACTAGTATTTTGTTCTTGAGGATGAAAGCTAAATGAACTTGAATATTCCTTGACCAATGGGAATGTTCTTTAATTAATTGAGAAATTATCCCATAATTTCATACTGTGGGACCATTCTCCTTAGAACTTATTTTTTAAATGAAATGAGATTAAAGTTACATGGCTATCAAATTTTCGTAAAATAATCAAAGAGGCAATAATTGAGCTGTTAAAGTGAGGTAGCTTGAATTCCCGCTGTGCTGAAATAACTTGACTGCTTACTCCAAGTAGAGCTTCGATTTCTTGGTTCAATATTGTTTTTTCTGTGAATGAACAGGTTTTGGCATAAAACTGTCCATACTAATTTTCTTCATTTTAGACTGACCATGATGAAAGAAATCAATAAACTGGGATTAATTTGTCCAGTTTATAAGGTCAATAACCCAATTGTTTTTTTATTCTGGTGATATTAAAAGGAGTCAGTCTCTAGTACACAAAAATTTCTGAAAGCACCTTAGATGCACGCAACCAGCAAAACAATTTTATCTGAATCAGGGATCAAACCAAGGGCATTAGAAACCTTCCAAAAAAGTTGGATAAGGTAATATTTCACAATGTGTGATGTTGACATAAAAATAATGAATGTTTGAAAAAGTTTTCCATGAACAAACACTATGGTTTCTTTATGGATGATCATCAGATTTTAATATTGTAAATAGCGTTTCATACCTGGGTAATTATACCCTCTTTCAGAGAGTCTTTCATGTTGTGTAGGACGTCATGCTGAATTTCTCTAAACGTAGAATCACGTGGGATCTGGAGGACCATGGGACAACCAAACCTAATATGTAAACAAAACATATCAATGCATAATTAGGCAATGTATGATTGGGCAATGCATGACAGGCAATGTATGATTGAGCAATACATGATGGGCAATGTATGATGGGCAATTATTCCATCTTTCAATATCACATGACCCTGGAGTTGTCTCATGGAGTTCTCTGGATTTGTAATCTCAAAATATTCAAAAAATGCATCTTGAGCAACCCTGCATACACAATATACCCTCTCTAGGACACAAGGTGTAATTTCCTTACCTTCTTCCTTCAGAGGCAGAACCAGTTTTGTTAAGGAGCAGCAGGGTGATATATTCAGGCTGGAGGTAGTCAGTCTTTGACTCTTTAAAAGGGGGCGGAGTCTCAATGGCGTATATATTGTCCGATTCTTGTATTGCAGAGATTGATTGGTCATCACTGAATGTCCGATGGAAACCATTGTAGTAGATTTCAGTGAGAATAACCTGCAATTCAATAAATCCATTGTAGTAGATTTCAGTGAGAACTAAACCTGCAATTCAATAAATCCATTGTAGTAGATTTCAGTGAGAATAACCTGCAATTCAATAAATCCATTGTAGTAGATTTCAGTGAGAATAACCTGCAATTCAATAAATCCATTGTTGTAGATTTCAGTGAGAACTAAACCTGCAATTCAATAAATCCATTGTAGTAGATTTCAGTGAGAATAACCTGCAATTCAATAAATCCATTGTAGTAGATTTCAGTGAGAATAACCTGCAATTCAATAAATCCATTGTAGTAGATTTCAGTGAGAATTAAACCTGCAATTCAATAAATCCATTGTAGTAGATTTCAGTGAGAATAACCTGCAATTCAATAAATCCATTGTAGTAGATTTCAGTGAGAATAACCTGCAATTCAATAAATCAATGAAATGAGTTAATGTTTAAGTACAAAAGTGAGATAAGTTATAAGACACCAATGACGGTTACAAAAATGGGGGGGGGGGATAGAACAATATGTCATCAGTTCTTGGTGGTGACACATTGTGGGATCCACAGCCTTTACTATCCTTTTGGAATAGTCTCAAAAGCGTTAGGTGGGGCTCTGATAAATCAGAATGGTGGTGACATAATAAAATTGAAATCTTTTTTGTTTTGCTTCATTTTCGGTTTTTGATATGTATGTACAGGGTGTCCAATAAATAAGGTGAAAGATATTGTAACTTTCTTAATATTGCACCAATCTTGATGAAATTTTCAGAGTTTGTAGCCCAAACCTTTTTACCTTTATTCTGTGAATTTAAAGCATCTTCTATCTGATTGTGGTTATGGGATGAAAATGGCAAATGGTTTCAATTTATTGAGTGGATCATTGATAGCTACAGTGGTATCTAACAGTACCATACATTACTGTTTTGGTTATGGTGCTGTAAAATATGGTACAGTTGACTTCAACAGTACCATGAACACTGTATGGCACCATACTCTAACAGTAACATATATTTCAATACTCTTAATGTATCTTATCAGTGTTTTCAGTAGGTTTGTCCAAGATTGCGTCCCTGGGACGTAACGATTTTCAAAAAATGCGTCTCCCCTCAAAAAACTGCGTCCCTTGAAAAAATGTTCCCGGGAATTCAAAGTCACGCTTTTACACTAACCGAAATAAAATTGATGAAATTTTGTATCGCTTTTGCTATTTATCTGTCTAAATCAGTGTTCTGGCGAGTCTAGTATGTCATTGATACAGATACCATCACTTGTGAGGTATGACCTATATTCAACCATTAGAAGCACATTTCTTTGCCTATTTCGAAGCAATTAGCGACCGATTTTGCTTTAATTTAGGGGCAATCTGTGCGAGGTTCAATTTTTTGGTTCAGTTTCTTGCGCATGCACATTCTTAAATAATGATCTTGTGATCGCACTTGACCAATAGAAAAAAGTTTAAATCAGGTCCTCAGCTAGCAGCCAATCGTAAGACTCGTACTGATTACTGCTTGGATATCGAGTATTGGATAACTATTTGACCTATCACATGGCTCATACTATCATGAATCAACTTCTGGGAAGGAAACTTCGAAAGAAAATTTTATTTCTTTTAGAAATAGAATTTCCTTCAATTATTTAGTGGAGTCTGACGAAATAAAGAGACTGAAGGTAAGTAGATTAATGAAGTGATTTACAAAATTCAAATTGCGTCCCAAAAACGTAATTATTTTTTTAATTTACGTCCACCAAATCTTGATTTACATCCTCTCCATTGAAGGACGCCGTTAATGAAACCTCAGCTAATGGCACCATGATTTCAGAGTGTGAATTGGGGGTGCCTAGGGAAACCCCCCCATCTTGTATGAATAATATCTTAATAGTGCACCTTATACAATAGCACCTTGTAATGATAAATAAAGGCACAGACGTAATTGGAATAATAACTATAAATGAAACATGAGAAAATAAGTGATACTTAAGGACTTAGCTAAACGCAATAACAACAGCTTTGTCTCTTGAAACTACATTGAAGTATTTGTGTGTTAATTAGATGTGAAGCTCAATTAGAGATATTGCCGTGTTGTTTTGTATATTGTTACATCAGACTAAGGTTAAAATAAACTGATAAAAGCTTCGAGATATTACGAGATATAATCGATAATTAGAATGAGCGTTAGTATTACTGTAAGCTACAATTTACAATATTTGTATAAGTAAGTGTGTTAGGTATCTTTTTCTTGTCCAAAAAGAAAGAGTCGACATACCAGTATGCCTGTAAAAATTAATTAATTACAAATGGGAAGAAGGGCAGGGTTCAAAGAGCATTAAAAGTAGTTTTCATCTGAAAAGGGATATTTGACGGGTCATTTTAGATTAAAGTTATAGGACTTAGCACTGGTAATTGTAACTAGATTTTTGGACAATGTGGAAACTATTGACATCGATATGGTCCCAAAAAGTTTATATAAATTGTTATAAAATGTATTTGTAACATACTAAATCTAAATCTAACATACTAAATTTTTAGCAGCAGTTTATTTAGAGATGCATCTATTGGGAATGTTATGAGAGAACTGTCAGGGGAAAAAATACATCAAATTCTTTCTTGAAATTATAAACACATTAAGTTTCATTAAGGTGGGCCAAGTAGAATACATATGGAGGCTTGAAAATACGTAATTTCTCACATTGTGTAAATGGTACCCATGACAGATGGTACCCAACTGAAATGTTATGAGAGAACTGTCAGGGGAAAGAATACATCAAATTCTTTCTTGAAATTATAAACACATTAAGTTTCATTAAGGTGGGCCAAGTAGAATACATATGGAGGCTTGAAAATACGTAATTTCTCACATTGTGTAAATGGTACCCATGACAGATGGTACCCAACTGAAATGAGGCTTTTGCAGTGTTTTACACTACATTTCGTCAAAGAACTTCTTTATGTTGAAGATTAATTTTATAATCTTCAAAAATTCAGGGTTTCATTTTTACATGTTCTATGATACAAACAGTCATTCCAGATGAGGATGGCTTTGGAAATTGATGTGATCTATCTGGGTAACAAATTTTCAGCTGATTGCTTTAATTTTACAAACTAAAGAACAAATATAGGCAAAAGTACAGACTCATTGCTAAAGATTGATTATCACTCAGCCAGAGATATTTGTAAATGTTGCCCTAGTTATTAAACATCAGCAAATGATGGAATTCCAATTAAAGGTATATTGATCTTATTTGAAGGAAGGTAAACAGCTGGTATAATTTATGGGTGGAGGTCGGGTTAGACAAGGTATATGTCATATTTCATTGTGATGAGTTACAAAGGAAAATTAAGAAATTGGTGAGACAGGGAAAGTTGGTACCATGTCAAATGGGGAGGGAAGGACCAACTTATGAAGAAACTGGCAGAATATGTAAAAATTGTGGGAAAGATGGCTCAGTGGGGAAATGAAACAGAACGAAAACTTTGAAGAGAGAATGGGAACGAATAGAAAAGAAACATGAACGGGGCAGGGGGAGATAATGGGGAAAATTAAAGGGAGGTTAATAGAAGAAAGGTGAAATGAGGAAAGGACCAGTTTGGGGAACAAGGAGGGGATGAGATGTTGTGTACTATTGTCTATTATATGGTAGAATGAGAGGGGAGGAGTGAGTGTAATACCTAAGTAAGGATATAGGAGAGGAGATAGGAGAGACTTGGTTAATGGCACCTTGGCAAGGGTTGAGATGTAGTGTGCTATTGTCTATTATATGGTAGAATGAGAGGGGAGGGGTGAGGACAATACCTAAGTAAGGATATAGGAGAGGAGATAGGAGAGACTTGGTTAATGGCAACTTGGCACGGGTTGAGATGTTGTGTACTATTGTCTATTACATGGTAGAATGAGAGGGGAGGGGTGAGGGCAATACCTAAGTAAGGATATAGGAGAGGAGATAGGAGACACTTGGTTAATGGCAACTTGGCAAGGGTTGGCATCAAACAAAGAGGCTTCTCCCTCAGGAGACAAAGGGATACAGTTGAGGTTGTTCATTAACAATGGCATCATATCACACTGGCCTCATAAAATCAACAACCAAAATAGAATGTTGGATTTGGATTAGGTTATTGTTTATCACAAAAAATATAGTAACATTGAATCAAAACATCAAGGGACCAAGTCAATGGCCATACTGATTACTAAAATATAGGCAGATTTGAAGGAAGGGTTGACACATGGGCACAGCTATTAAAAGATTGAAACTGTAAACGTGAAATCTAACGATAACTTATTATATTGCCTTTAAGTCAATTTTGCCTCGCCAATTTTAAACTTACCTCAGGTATTTTTAAGTCCTGGCGATGCCTATGTAATGTCTTTATATAATTTATTAACAAAATCTGAAATCAAATGAATTCCATTCCAGGGCAACAGTCTAGTAATCTTGTCCTTAAGACCATGAAAATTTGAGTGAAAAGATCGAACTGTCTTCTATATTCTACCCAAAAAGTGTTGTATTAGAGTAATGTAAAAAAACATGTATGTGGGATATGGCCCCTATAAAAACTGAGATTGTTTATCATATAGGCACTTATTATTAGACCTAAATTAATGACTCATAAAAAAATGTGTTGACAGTTTATACATAATGAGTTCCATATTTTATCTAAAAATATGCTTTTCTTTACAGTGATCTCCCCAGGAATTTTTCTCAAGTTGGTGCAAAATTCTTATTTTCACAATTCACACTGAAATTGGTCAAAATATGTCAATTTTTCATGATTTTTCTCATTTTCAAGTGGGTGCAAATGGATTCCCAGGTAGGTGCAAGCCTATATTTTTAAAATCTCAGATGGGTGCTGCGCCAACTTGCTTTAATACTGGGGAGATCACTGCTTAATATTGTCAGTTCCTAACTTGAGGTATGTGATATAACAAACAGCCAGTACTTTTACATGTTTACAGATCTTGAAACCTATAGGCGAAGGGTCAAAATACTTAAAAGAAGGCGGACACCAACATATTGTACCTAAAAATCAAAAATGACCATCTAAAATGAAGCAAGCATGCTGCACAGAAAATGAGACGTGCCAACCTTACAATTATCTCACACTTTTTTGGTAGACAACAAAAATCGGTCCAATCATCTACATGTTCTTGAGCCCTTTCTAGTTTTGAACCATATCACGGAAATTCTTGAAAGTTGGTTTTGGACAACCTAGGTAAGACAAAAATTGAATATTTGGAACAAAATGATGCTTACAATCCTGAATTCCTCCTAATCCCAAAGTCATTTAGACTTGAAAACCGCACATTCTTGAAAAATGTATTTTGGTACATATGGGGGGGGGGTGTAGTCCAAGTGAAAACCGGAAAATTGGAGAACGGATGAGATGTGGAAAGCACTTTCAATCAATCAATCAATCAAATCATCTGCTATTTTAAAGACTCTAATAAAAATATATCTTTTTAGGCTCTTATCTCAATAGACTGTCCCCAAGGTATATTATTGTAGTTCACAAATATGTTTTGCCAAGAATTTATATCTCAGTTTATAATTCAATTATGAGTCACCATAGTTACTAGGATACAATCAAGAATGTGGTTGTACTTGTGAGAATTCCGCATCACCTACAAGTAAAGTCATGTCAGGGAAAATGTTGTGTTGACATGTTCAGATATCATAAATTAACCCGTGACATATAGTTTAGTAACTTAGCTTTGAATTAGACCTTGAGAAAAATGTGATCTGTATGTTCAGGATTAAGGTAGTTCAGTATGGCGGGAACTTTTATGTATTTTTCATGATTATAATTCAAAATGATTAATAATGAAAATGTTTGTTTTTCAAATTTTTATGTGCGTATCTACATAAAAGTTGCATGTTTTGTATACATTTTTAATGATAAATAAATTAATAAATATCACTGCTATTAGAGTAATGTAGTTCAAAATCATAATCACTCCTTTAAATGAAACTGAAGGGACACAAGCCTTTATTTTTTTAACAAATCTGTTATTAATAAAAAACAAATCAGCATAAAGCAAAATTAATTCTGAACCCTTGAATAACCTCTTTTTATTTTATTGTCATAGAGATTTAATTCAGGACTAATTCTGCACTTCTGAAAACTATAAAGTTTTCTTTTCAATATGGATCTGCGTGCTGTCACTTCAACTGAAACTCCTTTGCATATATGATATGTATTTTAACAAAATAACAGTACACTCCAATCAGCACTGAAACCACATTTCCGTATTGTATTAATGGTACCATGTAAATATGATGTGGTACTGTGTTCTCAGTACCGTATGGTACTGTTTTACCAAAATGGTACTCTATGGTACAGTTACAAATTTTCTGAGAAGGGCTTAGGTGGGAGTATGACTCGTACAACTACAGGTAACTTCCAACTTATGACGGACAACCATATAAGGTTAAAAAACCTGGTAACATTACACATATTTAATCTGATTTTCGACGCCGTTTCAGTGCCAAATTTAAGTGCCGTTTCGGCACCAAATGGACTGACTAGTCCGGTGGCAAATTTTGGTGTCAAAAGGTTTCGGTACCGGAACAGTGTTGAAACAGTGCCGGAACAGCGCTGAATTTTTTCGATGCCGAAACATCGCGCCAAATTATATTGGCTGTGTACAGAAGTCAAACTCATAATTTTGGGTTGGTGCAAAAGAGTAAAGTAAGTTCAGAACTTCAGGTACGTGTACACAGCCAATCTCCAATGGGAGCAAATGTGGGTGTCTTCCCATTTCGCCCCTTCCCACTTTGCCCCTTCCCATTTCGCCCCTAATTTATTCCCATTTGGCCCCTTCCCATTTGGCCCCTACCCATTTCGCCCCTTCCCATTTTGCCCCTTTCCCAAATTACCCCTTTCCCATTTCGCCCCTCTTCCATTTCGGCCCGTCCCATTATGCCCCCTTCCCATTTCGCCCCTCATTCCCCCTTCGCCCCTTCCCATTTCGCCCCTTCTCAATTGGCCCCTTTCCATTTCGCCCCTTCCCATTTCGCCCCTTCCCAATTGGCCCCTTTCCCATTTTGCCCCTCGTTCATTCCCATTTCGCCCCTCATTTATTAAAAAGTAAAATACCTAGGTACTGACCTTTGACCTTGGAATGACCTTGACCTTAGTTCACTTAATCATGGGTCACAGAGGTTCACAACAGCCTCAATGACCTTAAATCAGGCAAAGGGGCAAAATGGCAAAGGGGCAAAATGGGAAAGGGGCGAAATGGGAAAGGGGCCAATTGGGAAGGGGCAAAATGGGAAGGGGCGAAATGGGAATAAATGAGGGGCGAAATGGGAAGGGGCGAGATGGGAAGGGGCGAAATGGGAAGGGGTGAAATGGAGAAGGGGCGACATGGGAAGGGGCGAAATTGGAAGGGGCGATAAGGGAAAGGGGCGATATGAGAAGGGGGCAACACGGGAAAGGGGTGAAACGGCAAAGGGGCAAAATGGGAAAGGGGCGAAATGGGAAAGGGGCCAATTGAGAAGGAGCGAAATGGGAATAAATGAGGGGCGAAAATGGAAGGGGCGAAATGGGAAGTGGCGAAATGGGAATAAACATGTTGAATAAATGAAACTACTTTATCCATTTAGAATTAATTTTGTGATACATTACTCATTAGGAAGCAAATCATTGCTTGACATTTCAAGTAGGCATCAACGTGAGTGAAATGTTTTGTATTTTAAATCTAAGTTTAAGTTGATTCGACTGGTTGTTCTACCACTACTAAGTTATATGCAGGCAGAATGGAAAATGCTGAATAAGTTATTTTAGTATTTTCAGATATAGACCCTGAAATTCATTATTTTCATTAGTGCTAGGGTTATATAAGGGTACTTACTGTACCTTATATTGATTTTTTCAATGTTACACTTTTCTGACTTCATATTCTGATTGGGTGTACCCCCTGTGTGTGAAAAACACCTTTCCAACACAATACAATCTTAAGAAGGTGAAGTACACGGGGGGGGGGGGGTGGTATACAGTCCTGAGGCAAATCTATCTGAATTTAAAGGCTCAATGAAATCAGCTGTAGTTTGGAGAGTGCATATGAAATTACAGTCTTGCAAAGGCTCAGGAAATGGTTCGTAAGGTAATTATTTAAACAACATACCTGTTTAGTGGGCACCCCTGCCTCTTCAGCCAATCTCTTTCTCAGGTCTTTCACAGTACTATGTACAGGCATAGACAACCCTACTCTGACTTGCTGTGGCCTAGCGTCAAGGTAAACAACTGTCACAAACAAGGCTCGGTTGATTTTCTGAGGAATTGGCAGTGACACACAAACAAATGGATCAAATGTATTGCTTTGTTCGTTACACGTTGGACATGTTAGAGACGACCTATGAAGGGCTTGGAATAAGTCATACACGTAACTGTTATTGCATCGCAGGTGGTTCGCAAGAGCTTCCTGTGCTAAGTCTTCATCTGATCTCCCATTTCCACCCTGGAATATAACGAAGCATAGATTTACTTAAACACTCCAGGTATTTAAAAAATCATCCGTTTCGGAAATTATCCGACTTTAAAATCAAAACAGTTCATGTTTTGAAAAACATCATAACATGTTTTGGTTTTGGTAAGTAATAGGTACCAGTCACATTGGAAAATTATTTTTTATATTTGAATTAGCACTCAGAGCTACAGACGTATCATCTTCCAAGTTTATTTCTCCCAATAATCAAGATAAGCTATTGAACTTCGGAGAAATTCCCACATTGCACATTGAAGAGATTTTATTAAACGCTTTCATTCAAGATAAGAAATAGAGATTTATACAGAACAGAAATGTTTTCATCGATGCTAAGAATCAATTATGTAAGCGGAGTACTTGATAATCCAGGGCCTAATATTAATACCTGCTTAAAGGAAAAATACAAAAAGCAGACCATTATTTTTCAATTTAGAATCCTTTTGCCTGTCAATGCCTTACTAAATCTAAAAAATCAAAAAGTTTATTTTTAACTGGATGCTGTATTTACATCCATCAAGCATCAAGGTATTTCTAAAACAAAAATTGATGAATGAAGAACACCGCATTATTTCAAAGAATTCAGGCACGACGATTCATCTTAAAATTGATAAACATTTGTAGGTGCCATCATAAAGATATAACAACAAGGAGATATGTTATTGCTTTTTGAAGATTTGATGGATTATGAGCCAATTGATCGATCTAATGACGTAATGCGATGTGAAGGCTAATAGATATAGACATTCATCTGAGGGTAAAATCATTAATAACCAAAAATCCATTTTATAAGTCGTGAATCGCCTATTATTTTTTACATCCTATAGATTTTGTACTTTGATGATAAAGAACATATAATGATTTGTTCATAGAAAATTTATACTGCAGGCATCTTTTTCATCACATACTTTCTCAGGGATCTCCCCTTGTTTTTTCTCAACAGGTTGAGATATTCTAATACGATAATAATTCATTCTTATGACTATGAGCAAATTGATTTCAAAAGTGTGGCACAATAAAACCTGTATATTCAAACACCCCTCTAATTTCAACACAAGTGCAATATTTACTTTTTGGTCCAATTTTTATGTCACCACCAAAACTGGAGACATATTGTTATGGTCTCCAATTTTTTTGACATGGCATTCGGTGGTTGGTGTTCAGAGTTTGATGCTCGGCATCTGTCACAAATGGCAGGTAGTAATACTTTGCATGTTAATGCCTTCTTTAATTTGACATAGATAACCAAGTTAAGGAACTTTAAAATGTGAAAACCTGCCTATATGAACACTTTTGACCAGTCCAAGTGGTGTTCGGAAACTTAGGATGAGACAAGTTTTACTGTATGTAATTTTCCAATTCACAACAGGATGTAACAACTCACGCCATTCTAATGCTGGAGAGGTCATTACACTTTATAACTATAAACATAACATTAACATACAAAATGTCACCACCTGCCATTTGTTACAGATGCAAAACACCACGCACCAAACAGCAACCGCTGCCACTTTTGGAGTGACATATAATTTACCTCCAGTAAAAAATATGCAACATAAATGGAAAACAATACATAATGATATTTTAAGTTAAAATTTTCATGAAACAGGTTAAAAGTATTAATATTGGAAATATATTATATGTTCATGTGTATAAGAACAACTACTGAAAGGGGTAAGGACCAAAAAGTATTCAAAGTTAAAAAATGAACATCATATAACCAATCTAATTTTTCTTTAAGAGAGTGAAGTAAGTGCTAAAACAATGCAAGAAATTTATCAATGGAATTGATGAATGACCCTGTATAACAGAGTCAGGATTGTAAAGTTGATTAATTGTACTGTTTTCACTTGTTTTTGCTGGGTTTTATGCAAATGTAATATTACGATAACCAGTCTTGATCTATTTAGAGACTTTGGAATAATTTGTGAACGACCTAAGTTCCATTTATAAAGATTATGGTAATTTCGTAAAATAGGAAGAGCATTCAGGATGTCCTATGCTAATATGAATGGTGCTATTTTTTATGTAATGTAATGTAAGGACCAATTTCTCATCTGCTCTGGATCTACTCTTTTTAATGTTGTTAATCGTTCAAGCGGATCAAAAGTGTATATGATTTATTAGAGCTTTAAAATGGTACATGATGAATGTATTTGTATTATCACTCCCTCCAGTTTTCTGCAAGTTAAAATGCTAAATTCTGCAAGTGAAATTAGTGAATTCTGCAAGGGGAAAGGCTAATTTTGCAGAAATTCGACGGAAAATAGTGTGATAGATATAACAAAAAAAACGGGAAAATATTGTGATAGTCAAGCAGTCAGTCACTACGTCACTACTCAATACATGCTGCCATCTAGCGACAGAAATCAAATGATGAAGTTTAAAATTTTCACTATGCATATTAATTTTGGTCATTTTTTTTTTCTACAAGGTATTTGACCGAGAATGTGTCAAATTGTTACAGGTAACACTGATTATTTAAACTTTTGGAAAATATATCAATTCAGCGAAGATTGACCAAAATAATTGATTCTGCAATTCTGCAGGCATAGGCAAATTCCAACCGCGCTCTTGCAAACACAAAATCTTTTTTACAGGAGTTATTGTAAAATGTGTATTGAGTTGATGTTCACTAAACACAGGTGTTCCGTAAAAACTGTTTAAAGATATGATTAAAAAAAGGTTTTCCTGGAAATCTGATGACAAGATTTATGAAGCATCTGCCTACCAACCCATCAAAAGTACAATAAAAATGTATTATCCTGTTCAAACATCCTGAAACCAGCGTTTAGCAGTATAATTCGAGACTCTTACAAAATTTTAAGAGATATAAAGAGATTCCCTGCGATATGTTGAAATTTAGACGACTAGTATGTACTAGAACCAGGTAAGAAACATAAAATAACCAAGGTTACCATGATAAATTATTTTACCCCAAGGAAAGATATTTTCAAATATATCTGTTTTATGGTTTACAGTTCTGTTTACACATCAATATCAGCAGATATAAAACCAACTATTTATTACATTAGAGATGCAATTTCACCTTTCTTTGAGATATCCATTTATCTAGAGGACATAGGGGCACAGCAATCTCGGACACGGGGCATTGTCGGACGATCTTCAATAATTCTTTATTTTACATGGTTCCTTTATTGAAACTTTGTATTAGAGACATGATATTATCGATGTGGTGCTATTTATCGTAAAAAGTCTAACAATGCCCAGGATTTTCACCTGATACCAAGGGTTTGTGCGGGAATGCCCCGTGGCTGACAATGCCGCTATGTTACATCGTGTTTGCACTGTTTGGCAATGAGGAACCTTCTTTCAAATGTATTATGAAGTAATTGTTCTATTACATTCAAACAATAAATGACATCATTTGATAAAACACTTGTAATGGTACAATTGAGTTACAAAAATACATGTAATAGATAAAACAATAGATAATTTTTTGTTAAAAACATGTTTACACTATTGGTACAATTTAGACTTCAGCATATATTAAATGTAAATAGCATCCCTGCTTGTACTATGTCAGAAAGATCTCAATTTCTTCAAAAATGTCTGGTAGCTTATGGTTTTGTATTCTATTTCCATCAGATTAGTGCAAATGAGTCAGAGAAAGATAAATTACATGAAGAACGATCTTAGAGTTAATCAAACATGCATAAGGCTTCTAAATTTCTTAAATCTTATTGAACTGAGAAGAGTACACAGCCTGTATAATCCGTCTGAACAACTCTCTTATCGAACATATCTTAATGTGAACACTTTTCTTGGTCACAAATTTGTTATCTACCATTAATCCACATATAAAGGAAATCTTAAAATGTGAACACCTGCTAATCTGAACTGAACACTTTTGACTGGGTTGAGTGATATTTAGATTAAACAGGTTTTACTGTAAACAAAAATCCACACAGCAACCATTACATAGTAAAATTGGTGGTAGTTGATTATGTCTATCTGAGGTCAGGTCAGACCACATTGAAATTAGAAGAAAAAATAAAAGATAACATGAATATTATCTCACCTCTTAACTGTACACAAAGTATCGCTATGGAAATGGATAGAGGTTTTATTTACTTCTAAGGGGAAGTGCTTCAAGTCAAGTTATTTTTGTAAATAATGTTAAATTTATCAGCGGTCTGTGCTCCAGATAAAGATTGCTATGTTGAATAGCTGTATACTACTCCAATGAAATTGTTTTCATCATGTTCATGAATACATTGCACCAACAGTGGTCTTGGAAGGATCAGAGCAACTGTGTGCTGAACCCATTAAAAATTTGACAAATACATGGTATTCATTAAATATGTTTGCTTCTTGACAAAATGATGAAATACTCAGACTTTTTACCAAAACAGGTAAAATTATTATTTATGTTGAGGGAAAAATTACAACAGAGCAGTGACCACAACATTGGAAATGACAGTACTTTTAACTTATAGTCAGTTACAGCTTACACTTTACATTTTTTGTAAATGAGATTATTTAATCAGCGTAGTAGATTAATAGTATAGTAATTGAGAATTGAGTTAATGGGTTAATTAGATGCAAAGAAAATACTATCATATATGATATGTCTAGTAGTAATAGCAACTGAAGCAATGTTATCCTGGAGCAAAATGTAAAAATACAATTGTATTTGGAAATAAAATGCTTTTGACGAGGTTAAAATTATAAATATGTTTACAGTGTTCTCCCCAAAAAAATTTTTCAACTGGGTGCAAGATTTCAAGTCTGAAAAAATCAGCACTCGCTACGCTCACAATATCTCAGTGTAGGTGCTTACTTCACTCATTTTTCAAATCAGAATTTAAGGTGCAGATTCCAACTGGGTGCCAACTGGGGGGTCTTTGGTTTCAAGTAGGGGGAGCCCCCAGGTAAAAGTGACATGGGGAGATCATTGGTTTAAGATGAGCTCAAAATAAGTGTTTTCAAGATTTGTTTCATAAAAAAATCTTTGTATTAAAGAGAGTTTTCCATATATAAAGTATGATTGAAAAAAGCTATTTTGTACCCTGCCATATGGTTCGAGGTATATTAAGATACCCCTAATATCAAATGATTCCTAACATATATTTAATGATTTGTGATGTATATGTATGTTCATATTCAGTTCATGATCAATGTAAGAAGATACTCAACATCAATTAAAAGTTATTCTAAGATATTCAAGTACTTTTTAGGAAATTGATACTTTACATATATAACCACACTTGCAGATTACCCTGTAATTGATGAATTTTTGCAGTGATTTTCCAGTTTTTTAACAGACTACAAAACAATAATATGGACAATTTTGGTAAATTACATCAATATTTCAAACTTTTGACAGTGCCCAGTTGCTTAAATACAAGGACTGATAATCATATGATATTCACTTATATGATAAATAACACAAGTTACAGCATCACATCAGCCGCTAAACAGTTTGATCATATCAAGATATGATAACTTGATCTGATCAAATACCTGGCTAGCTTGGTTAAAGATAAGGAGATACTTACGTGTACAATACACAATACCTTATCAGTTAGTGTCAATACTTAGTGCCTCCATAACTCGATTATATTCCCTATCAGGAAAACTCAAACAAATTAAATCGACTAAAAACTTAGTCACCAAAAACAAACTTATGATTAATAAGTTATCTATAGATAATTACCTTATTGGGACGGTATCTCCTTTTTGATGCTGTGTTTAAATCTTCATGTATTTTATCCAGAATCCATAACAAAAATTCCTGGGCATCGTGTTGAGCATCGCCCCTGTATTGACTTCCATATTTCCCAACGACGTGTTTGAATTCGTTGGATAGGCTAGGTGTATATTGGCAAGACCATAAACTCTTCAGGAGTATAGCTAACTGTTCAGTCAATTCACCTTTAGTCCCAAACTTTTTGGCATTACCTCTGTTTTGCCGTCTTACATCATGTTTGTAATTGTTTGTTACAAAGTATTCAGCCAGAAGGTCTGTGTGGTTCAAGCACTGTAATACTGCATTCATAAAACATGTATTTCCATGATTTCTAATACCAGAAACCCCAGGCACTTGACCATTTGGCATCAATGGGACACCGTTTTTGTTTATTGGAGGTTCTTGTATACATGGTGTTGTTTTTTCTATGGCACCAGAACTTAGTTGTTTATTTTCCGCATTATTTCTGATTTCACGTTCAGCTTGCTGATTAATATTTATATCCTTATTAGATGCGTGTGTAACACTTACACCAAGATTCACAACATGTTTTGCGATTTTGTGCACCCAACTTTCAAACCTTCGCATGGATGGCTTTTTAGACACTTTGTTTTTGTTTGGGGCTTTGCCTTTATGAGACTGATCCTCACAGTTATTGAGAACATTTCGTGTTATGTTATCGTGAGATATTCTTGGAACACTTTGACTTACATTTCTATGTTGTTCAGTGAGTTGTTTATAATTTACAAATCCCGGTACACAGTCATCTTCTGCCCCGAGTACATCGCCTTGGGAAGCCGATCTATTTCGACCCCCCGGTACACCAGTACTCATGCTATCGTTTTATAGTTTTCGTACCTAATATAAGTTCCATTCTTGCGTAGAAACATCGATTTTATGGAGAAATTTTAAAAGTTCAAAATAATATTTCCGCCATTTTTATTGTTTTACTAGATGTACAACGCTCAACTTGAAACGAAACCATGGACTTTTTAATTTTAATTGAATGCGAGTACTGGTAGAGACATCTTTAAATCGACTATTTCACTAAAACTATGTAGGCTTTTTTTGCACACAGCCGCCAGTGTCCCCACCATTTGGTCACAGAAAGCAAAGTCTAAAAATAGTCAAGACAGCCTTATATTAGCCAGGAACTCTAAACTGTTTGAGTTCAGGAACATCTGCTTTGCTTTCAGTGTGGAGATACTGGCGCATGTGTTTTTGCATCAAACTTTTTGCTCAGTTCTTTCTATGTCTTCTATGGTCGTACTGGTTACTGATAAGTACGCTAATGAAAGCCCACTGACATGTTTTAAATGAAGACAAACCGGTTAATTAGATCACAGATTAGATGAAGAAAGACAAACAATTAAATTAGATGATCAAGACAGAGTGTAAACTTATGTATTTTTAACACTAGGTGGAGCTGCCATGACGTTTCAGATTGGCATTTGCCATCCTTCATCTGTACACCCATTTTTTTCAAAATACACAGTTACATGTAATACATTCTGATGATACACCATCCTATTTAATAATCATTCCTTTTATATTAAAGTCATTATTACATAATTTCTATCAATTGAATATAAAATATCGTTTGTTATGTAAGTATGTATTCTAAGAAAGAATAATATGTTCAGAGGAAAATAAAATATTTCATACAGAATTATCAATATCTATAATAAATGAGAAAAAACAACAACACTATCTTACTTTGTTGTAAAAATCATATATTTGACTTTGAAATACAATTATAATTTACTGAAATTATTGCATTTAAAAATGTGGAAATTACGTTGGGGAATAATGTCAAAATAATTAACAGGTGAAAATAACTTAAAAAAAACATATTATAATTTTATACCTTTTCCACCCCCACCCTCCAAAGTCTCCAAATGTCTAAACTTGGAGATGATTCCTAAGAGAAGACAAATATATTGTCTGTTAGTACAATACTGCAAATTTAATTTAGTATTTAATTTGGCAAAGCATCCCTTTAAAATTATTGATGACAATAATTTAGCTCATATTTGAGAAAACATATCTAAATACCATAGGATAGCATGGTAAACTAGGTTTTAATTAATGAACATCGAACATGACTGTATATTCACGCCTTCTATAAACTGTGAACAAAGTCAACATTTCACCCGGGGAATATTCGTGAAGAATATCCCTGGTAATACGAATAATGTGTGACGTCATAACAGCAGGCCGTAGTAATGGTGTATCATAAATGAATATTTGAAACATTTTGGTGAGTTTTCATGTTTGAATCATCATATAGATCTCATAGCAGGTGTAATATCATCGAATACACCCCTTAGGGCTAGGCACAAAAGCTTTCGAACAGAAAACGTTTAAGCCAAGCCCTGCGGGGTGTATTCAACGATATTACCCCTGCTCTTCGGTCTATATTCCTTAATTTAAAAATGACAATCATGAGAAAATTTGTGAATTGCCAATTTGCCAAAGTGGGTCCCCAATTAATTCACTTTACAGTATCCTCGCTCTGTTTCCCTTAAAGTGTTTTCAAAGTGGTGATGTCAAACATTAATCCTCATTCATGATTTCTTTGGATTGCCTGCTATAACACATGAACCAATTTTCCATTTAAATACATACAACATTTATCTTAAACAGCACTTGCAGTACTGACTATCACTGTACAAATTATAACAAGTACACATGCAAGGCTATAGTCTGGCATGGACATAGTCTTGTAGAATTAAGCCTCCCTCAATCTTGTATTATTAGTCCCGCCATTCCCATTTTCTGTATTTTTCTTGTGTTACACAATCCTGACTCTGGGAATAGTTGGGGGAGGGATATCAGTCTTTGTATCAATACCATGTAAGATTTGCACGTTCATTGAGAGATAAATATCACATACAGTGCTGATATTGTCAATTATAACATGTCCTGTACAATGTCACATAATGCTACGTCGCTTTCACAGCATGCCGCAATTCCTCAATGGTATCCTCTAAGTCTGTTTCTAAGGCTAATATCATTCCTGAAACACAAAAGATTAGTGAGAAATATACATGAATACAAAACGTTAATTAACACAAAACATATCCATGCTAATGGAAAGGAGTAGTAGGTACATGGAATCATAATTACAGTAAATCAGTCTATATAGGATTCAAAGACATAACATTGAAATAGCAATACTGTCAAAGTAAAGTACAAAAGTAGCCATAGAATAAGATATTGAATTTAAAATAAGTTAAAGGATGTAACTATCAAGGGCTTAGAAAACATTAAAAATGACTTTTTGAGGAATGACATCAATTTAATTCTTTTTTATTGACTAGATGGAGTATTATGCATTTTCGATTTCTAATTGAATGTCAAAGTGCTCTCATAACGAAAGTGAAAGCCCTCAGGCCCGTAGCCAGAATTTTCCAAGGGGGGGTTCACTTTTCCAAAAAATTCTAGGGGGGGTTCACTTTGGCAAATTTGGCCAAAAATCACTCAAAAAATAGTAAGAATGGTGAAAAACTGAATGATTTTGAAAGAAATTTTGGCCAGGGGGGGGGCTGGCCCTTCAGCAAAATTGAATTCAAAATCTGCAAGTGTAATATAATATTTGATGATATATTCACCTGTGTTGGCATTGGCATCTGCTACCAGAGTTACTATTAAAGGCAGTTTGTTCCAGTGTACAACCTGTAACACAAAAGGGTTTACCTTTATTTATCTGCATGTTATTGATTGTAAATGTATACAATGTATGTAAATGCAAAGGGTTATAAAAAAGTATGTGTTCAATTCTGAAAAAGTAAAAAATTATGATCTTATATTACTATGCCATTGAAGTCAGTCTTTTTCCTATCTTCAGGATAAGTTTTTATTGTGCCTGTCCATAATATGACAGATAAAAAGTATTTTATTATTTTTAACTTATTGAACACCCCTTAGTCGAGCGTAACATAACTAGTGAAATTCATTGTAAATTAATAAGATCCACTTTCTTACCTGGTGATTGTTATACATGCAGACCATAGATTTGTTCTGGCCTATACCTAGCTTGCTGGCCTGTTCTGTTACCATGCCAAAGGTTGCTAGGTAACTAGGACGCAGTGCCAGTTCTGGAGCACTCTCTGTAGCAACTGAAACATCGATTTAAAACATATTGTTCTGTTATGTCTCTGGGTAATTTCCAATTAAGGAAAATTCTCAGAAGCAATTGAAACATTGATTTATCACATTTATATTGATCTGTTACTATGCCAAAGGTTGCTAGGTGACTAGGATGCAAAGCAGTTTCGAAAACTCTGAAGCATAATTGTATGTTGCAACTTAACATCAATTTACTTATGTAGTTTTTCAATGCAAATTCCCACAGTTCTTTACCTTTTAGAACAGGCACCCCATCTCTATCTGTAATGATGATTGCATGAAGTCCATCTGTCCTGAAGTTACAAAATTGAGACATGTAATAATTAGACAAATGCCTGGAAAAAATGTTTGAAATACTTTTAGCACTTTTAGCACTTTTAATTGCAAAGGCAAAACGTAATTGAATGCAATTGAATTATTTCTGTCTTTAAATTGTTTAAAATGGCCGCCATATCAGACAAATACTAGTAATCAAAATAAATTTTCTAATAGAGAGATTTCGCACATACGTGAAAGTCAACTTATAACGTATACTTATACTTATAGGTAAAGGTACAAGGTGTTTCATAATGTGTGCTTTTTGTCAGGAAAGATCTTCTCGGACTGTAATAAATAAAGGTCAAAGGGATGCCATTTGTACTTTCTTGAATTGTAGCATGTTTAGTTGATCCAAATGTGTTTGTCTAGAATAAAATAGGCTCATATACGAGTACATATGTTATAGTACATATGTTATAGACCCATCTCTTCTAAAATTGGCTTTTTGGAGATGTTTGTTATGAAACACCCTGTATGTCATTTGTTGAGCTACTGAATGGATCGTTTCAAGTAATTGCTAGAACCTACTGGTTTGATTGGTGTTTCAAATTGATGTTTAAAGTATTTGATTGGATACTGTTCACACTCAGCCAATTAATTTTAAAAAATGCTTGCGGTCAATTGTTCCACACACATGTAGGTAAAGCTTTATACGGAGATCCAACTGTATACGTTTATCATCTCGTATATATACCGTTTTGTAAGTTCATTGAACTTATACTGATCATGAAAACTTTGAAATAATCAACTTGTTTATGTAATGACTCACTCTAAAGGATCATGAGTCACTTTAAAGGATCATGTTTATAATACACTACAACTACTAGGACACGGAAGCAAGCATTTAATTATAACTTTGCATAATCTACACGTGCAGATGAAAGTGCATTCACAGTCTCTGGTTGATGGAGCTTTTCTATATCGGGAATAGTTATCTTCCATTAAGTGCAATTTAAAATTGATTTTAGTAAATATAATAGTTCGACATGACCCTTTAAAGCATACGTATACGTATAAGTTGTACTTTCACCTATGTGCGAAATCTCTCTATTATCTGATTGGATTCACTTATAATATCAAAAAAACATCTCAAATATGTATATCTGAGTTTTGGCAAAAATCATGGATGAAACTATTCAATTTGTGTGCCAATGCGTGACCTTTGGAATACCATCATATTTCTTGTAGGCAGATTTGCCCTTTGTTTATTTAGTATGATGTAAACCACATCATTACTTCAAACTAAAACAACAACTAGGAACACCTGTTTTATACTTACATGCCAATTAACTTGAATAACCATTTCTTTAACTCCTACAAAAAAGAAAAATACATTATGTCCTGTACATATAAACCTGTATATTGTATATACAGGTTTATGTACATCAACTTTTTGATTCTGCTTCATTTCAAATACATGTTTGGCTCATTTGGAGGCATTGACAATTTTCTGTTCAAGTTCTCATTGTTTATGACAGATGGCTTAGATGTTTGCTTTGAGGATGGCCTCAGCTTTGGATCTGGAATTAATATGATTGCAGGTATATGAGTATTTTTATATTGTGCCATACCATCACAGGTTCTGGTCTTGCAGACCTCCCATAGAACCTCATATTATCTTCCGAGAACAGTATGGGCATAACCGAATGAGTTTACATCATTGCAGTTTCTTCAGTAGCAAAGTACATTACGAAGATACTAAACTTCACCTAGTAATGCTGGTACCCAAAGTTGATGGCGGATATTTATACCTCTACAATTTGAGACAGCTGGAACTTTTTGGCTTTGAGGGAAGGTTTAAAGGCTGGTGTTTAGAATCGATTAAGGTATAAAATACTTGTGTTGGCTTGAAGCCCCAGAGCCCCCTTGCTAGAGGCCTGTATGATTATACTTGTATAGTGTATTACATGAGTGTAGGGATATATTTTGAGTTGGTACGCCCACTCTTGTTTATATCAAGAGGAAGGAAACCCCCAGAGCTTTAGCGATGACAGACATATTACGTCTCCTGCGTATCACCTTCATTTGCGCAAATTCCCCAGTTAGTTTTCGAATATAACACGTCGTTGTGATGTTTTAATCGATGCATGGGCTTTCAACAGAGTCTAGTTGAAAGCCCATGATCGATGTAAGCATATTCCTTACATCTGTCTTTGTGATGTGAAATAACAAGCTATGATATTGGTTAACATGCCAGAAATCAACATAATATTATTAGAAGCGTTATTAGAAAATTTTGAATCCGCCACTTTTTTTGTAGATTTCGACCAATCAGGATGGTGGGTCTCAATACAGATTTACATCATAGACGTGCATGTACCGTATGTCATCTTTGAACCCTGGAGTTTCTCCCCTTTTTGTGTATAACTGTGTCCGAAACATTACTTACATGTAAGTCCATAGTCAGGTTCTAGATAAACTGCGATATTTAAACTTTATAAGAGTTCAGAGCTGCATAGAGGATTTGATTGAAAGTCAATAAATTTTTTTTTATTTTTTTCAAATATCTTTTGCAAACAGAGTCTTAAAACTTGTGAGATTTATTCTTAACAATTGTCATTGGCCATATATAAAAGCAAACATACCCAATACATGTCCCTACACTATATTCACCATGATTTATCAAGTATATATTGATTTATTTGCCTAAAAGTGAGTCAAAACAGAAACTTACATCCATCATCTCCACTTTTGAAGAGCTCTACAGTGTCACATGACGAGTCACATGATCAATAGTAAATATGGCGCAAGAAATGTTGTTGAAAGTGTTAATTTTGTCCGTTTTATTACGAGTGTCTGAGGTAAGTCGATTATGTATTTCTGTAAGCACTCAATTGATTTCGGAGGATCACTTCTTTGTTCACATTTTTGCGATTGAATTGTTAAAATCTGTCGCCTAAAATAATAGATAATGACCATCAAACTTTGGATAGAATTTTACTTGTCTTCCTGAGTTAGCCTAGTTCAACAAGTTAAACCCAATACCACGGCTTTCATTTATTAATCTGAATGTTCTTGTTGCCGTGATTGGGTTTAACTTCCGTGGTATGCTTTCATTTGTTGCAAATTCTCACTATCAGTTATTAATTAAACGCGCATGAAATTACTTATTAATTGACAACAATATAAAAACACATAACATCAAGCGATTCAACACAATATTATTGTATTAAATGATCATTTATACAAGTAAAATGAGGTTAAACTTACCAATCTCTAAAATGACATTCCGCATGTCCGTCATTGTGTCTGTTCGTCCCGGGTTAAAATTTAAACTATTGAAACGAAATTGTTGTCAAATAGATTGATAATTATCACGCGATTACTCGGGATATAAAGATCAATTTTGAGGATAACAGGTATCTTTGATTGATTTATGTAGCGCTTGTATACACGCAAATTAGTTATTAATTGCAAACCTACTGTTCGTTGATGCAGTGTCGCAATGACGGTCAATTCCTGAAACGATTTGCAATTTCGATGTTACCGGAACTGACCGACATTTTCGTAAAATTCCAAACCTGTCTCCAATATTTTCGTAATTATGCATCAATAGGGTCTAAGGGGGATACGGGATGGTGTGTATGTATTCATAAGGTATGTATGCATGCTTGAATCACATTCTTTATGTAATATTACCATGTTTTCAGTGTTAATTAGTTCCGCTGGTCGAAACCTGCGGAACGCGCAACAAGGGCAAAATGATCATGGAGGTTAGACCTAGCCGGGGCCATAAGACATGTCAGATAAGAAACGAGGCCCAGGCTAGGTCTAATGTTGTTGGACTAGAGTTAGCCTTGTCTTCAAGGCTATCCTGAGTGAAAGAATGAATTGAATTTGAGAGTAGAACATAGACTAAAGAGATAGACTAATAAACCAGCCACATAAAGTAACAAATGAAAATGAATAACTCTCACTTAAAAAGACATAACAGTAAAGCAAGTACTAATCATTGATTCATTAGTAATGAGAAACATTAGGTTTCACTTAAGTTTCATTTCTCAGAAGTTAATTTATACTTTCCTTTTAGTTAGATTACTTGAAGTTCAATAGCCATTTTTATTCTTTGCAATTTCTTTCAGTGTTTTTATTTTCTTAATATTCAGAATAAATTTTATCTTCTACCTATGGGTACCACTATGGGCCCATGATACCAATCACCTTCATAATTCTGGAAAAGAACAATATTACATGTAAGAGGTTATGTCACTATGACGTGAAATATGCCTTTCTCCCAATAAAGGCCGACCTTGTCCCTGATGCCCGTTCATTTTAAATTTTATTCTAAGTCCAAAAGTAGCACAAAATAAAACCCCAAATATCTTTACCCTTTATCATGATGACATATATCGGCTCTATATGTGGGCAAGAACAAAGGCATATTTCATGTGATAGTGACATAACTGATGTTTTACATAACTTTATTCCCATGGCAACTTTGTATCAGTGATGTCACATATATGTGAGCGAGTAGAATTTGATTGAAATGAAACATGACGTCGTGATATTGTCATGGTTATTAAAGAATCTAATATCAAAACGAGGTACTGGGGCAATATCGCTGGATATAGCCAACTATCTTTCCCATTGACTTTGATACAAATGCGTCGCTAGGTTTGTAAAACAAGATATGATTGCTAGCGTTTGATGGTTGTTGAGGTCAAATAACAATATGCTAGATGAGAGTATAAAGTCAAAGGCAAGCAGTTAAACCAGAAATATAAGAAATCTAAATAATATTGTGCAATAATATATAGAAAAATATATTCATATTGCACACGAATGACATTTGTATATGTTGGATTGCTTGTAAATTGGCTCATAAAGTCTGTAAGTGTAACCTCTTAATTTTGATGCTTCTCTACCATGTTAATTCTCAAAAAAATAACATGGCAGACAGACCTCAAATTACAAGAGGGCACGGGTTTATTGCACTAAACACTAAATAATCTGAAATATACAAATGTCATTCGTGTGCAATATGAATACATTTTTCTATATATTATGGTACAATGGTCTATAGATTTCTTAATTTTCAGGTTCAACTGCTTGCCTTTGAAGCAGTGTAACAGACTGTAGATATAAGCTTGATTTACGTCATTAAATATTCAAAATTCAATCAAAGTACATGTACTTGAAATCACAAGTAGAAGTACATCTAGAAATATGGTTTTGAAAATTGTTCATCAATTTTGGAAATTCAATTTTTGGAAAACATGACTTCTAGTTTGGGGAGATTCCCCATAGACCTCATGTTATAAAATCACAAAAAGTTAAATACCTTTTCCTGTATTGGACAGATAACATTTTCTTTTACTGGACATATCTTAATTTGCATAACTATTAGATACATAAGGGTGAACCACTAAATACATATACATAAATTGAACCACTAAAACAGATGAATATTAAGTTAAAGGAACCATCTACTATACCCTCCATGCTATCTGACCCAAACGAGACACCTGATGGTGAAGCTGGTAACTACCTACTTTCATCTGAGTCATTACACTACTCTTTCTTTTTGTGCTTGCTCCGACTAGTTTGGACAATCAGCTTATCGGCTGACACTATATTGTCCTTAAAATCACAGGTATTAAATTAAAGACACAGGAGTTGGATTGCACCTAGGTCAAAATGATAAAATTATATAGGATGAGTGAAATTGATTCGTTCCTAGGAGGGGATATACATATACATGTTGTATTCCCTTTCACAGTTACAACAAACTGGGTGTCGTCTTTGTATGTTGTGAATTACACAGTGGGGAAGAAAACAGTTCTCTGAAAAAATGATGATAATTATGTGACGGCAATAATAATGCACACTTAAATCTTTTTCAGGCTTACATACAATGTGGTGAATGGAATTGCTATGGTAAGTACTAAAATAAAACTACTATTGGAGATGAAGAAAAAATGAGAACCTCGCATTGAGTCAATGAGCTCCTTATTTGGAACATATTTTAAACACATTTAGTTCAGTGTCAGGTTTGTTTTGCAATTTATTCATAGTTTACACTTTCATAGTGGCTTGTTCCAGGTTTGTTTTGGTGATAAGTTACCATGGTTACTGATGTTAAAGTGATATAGCCTTCGTTTATTACTCTGTACCTCAACATTTCACATTTGTTTTATTCTGAAAAATCAGGTATCTAATTTTGTAAACTCCAGTTCGATTGATAAATTATGGTAAATAATCCCCCTTGGTATAAAACTCTTTGCATGCATACGTTTTTTTGTCATGCTGTTGTTTCTAGATTATACTTACATGTATTTTTGTTTTTAGGTAATGCCTATTGTTGTACATATGATCCTGGCCAGTGCTGCTTCTATGTATGGAGTCTTTGGTGTAAGTTTGAAACATTAAATAATGGAAGCTTCCTTTGATTTGGCTAATGAGAGAAAATGATAAACGTGCACAGTATAACCATTATAGTGTAGTATATGGTACAAGTCTCGTATGTCATTAGAATTCTTTTTTTTAATTGACCCAATTGATCCTTGAAGACAGGACTTTCCAAATAGAGTGGTTCCTATCTATCTGATAGATTTGATTGTACTGTTAACTTACTGTAACTGTTACTGTTAAGGATTTATAAAAACATATCTGTGTGAAGCAAAAGATAAATATAATTCTTTAGTATTGAGTTTTCTCTGGGCTCTGTTAATCTTATTCCCTTGCAAAAATGTAGAAATAGCATCTAAGCTATATTTAAGATCATTTGAATCAAAACTGTAAATCTTCTGTAAAAATCAGAGGGTAATACAGCTAGCCATTTATGTCTCAGGGTATTCTGGAATATTTATATTCTGGCTATAAGGAACGTATATTAATTTCACTTTCAATCCTTCATAAAATACCACCAAGGCTTCATTTCAGTTCATTCAGATTTTTCAGTATCAACTGTGATAGAGGGTCAATGTAGTATTCTTACAATTTACAGGGTTCTGGTGTCTTTGGATCCTTCTCTTTACCTTCTGTGCCAGTTGCGGCTATTGTTGCTATCGACGACGCAGATTAGCACCCGACTATGTCATAATTCAACAACCGCAACAGCCTGTATATGGAACTGTTGTACCATCTACAGGGTATGAAGCTGGAGTAGCAGCCACACCACAGGTTAGTACAGATTGTTGACCTCCGCAGAGGTGAACTGGATAAATTGTATACTTCAATTCAATGCAATACATCATCGTTTTAATACCAGAACATTATTACATGTTTCTTTTTGTGATGTGTTGAGTTTTCATTTTTTGATGTCGTTAAATGTGGATGACGGGTAACTTGGTAAAACTTGTAAAACACAAATCTGAGGAAATCTATATACTGAGTTAATACAGATTGTTGACCTCCGCAGGGGTGAACTGGATAAATTGTATACTTCAATACATCTTCGTTTCACAACTAGAACATTAATTAATGTGTCTTTTTCTGATGTGTTGAATTTTCCATTTTTAATGTCTTTGGGTATGGTTAAATGTGAAAAAATCAAATCTGGTGGAAACTCTAGATTTTGTCTTGTAAGATAACAGTTTATCAAAACATATAGTTTTATCATGTTAAATGAAGGTTATAACAGAACATAAAGTGCATTACATGTACTTTAGTACATGAGTGTTGATGGTAGACTGAGATATGTATTTGTTTATAAAGTTGAATGGAGACCTAAAGGCCTTGTATTTAGGGATGGGGGGATTTGGACTATAGGATGAAACATTTAGAAATATAGACGAATGACATTAGGCATAACTCCAGCATATTATTCCCATCCTTTACATGTTCATTGATAAAACCAGTATCTTAAGAGGTCACAATGAATTGAATCACTTCCTCGTTGAGATGTTTACTTCTTTGTAAGATATTTACTTTGTATAGGCCTATAAATAAACTCCTCAAATAAGAGACAATTTTAAACCAGTTCATATAACCAGTCAGGAAAACTCATATTATAAGGCAGTGAAAGCTCCAATAGAGAGAATTAAGGCCAGGGTGCATGTTGGATTTTTTTTGCAATTTTGAAAAGTAAACAATTGAATATTCTAGTTATTCAAACATTCTTAAGAATTATCAACCCTCAATTAATAGTCTAGGTACACTAATGCATCTTTTGTGCAAGAATGAAAGATGTAGATGATGTATGGAATGAGTTATGTTTATTTGAAAATAGCAGATGGTCATGAAATTTCAAGTGCACCCTGACCTTAAGATTCAAAACTGTAAACTCATGTGAATAGTCAGAGGGAAGTGTAGTCAAGGCATGCTGGTTCAGAGTAAAACTAAGAAGTGTTTAATTTATAATGTGACAGTTTAATATGTCATATGACAGATTGATATATCATGTGACAATGATGATATCCTTTGTTTAGTTGAAGTACTGTCATCAGTGGCGCCATCTTAACTTAACTTAACAGTTGATTCCCATTGGATTGTAGGTAAATCAGGTATTCAATAAGAAGTGGCGCCATCTTAATTTTGATTTGGTTAATTTTTCCTGTTGTATTGATATGAGTTTTGCCAAGTCTACAGCTGATAGGGCATCCATACTATAAAAGGGGTTTTCGTTGTTTGAGTGGAATAAAACTGACATAATTCTTACATTGTCACCCTGAACATAGAGTTTGCATGCTTGTCTACATCCTCCGACCACAGGGCTTCAAAATCCAGAATATATTCTTCCTTTTTACCCCCTGCGATAAGCAGTTAGCATTCTCCCAATTAAGAACCCACAATCTGATTGGCTGTCGCAACAGTGCGACAGAAATCATGTATAAGTCATCGGCGCATAATTAGATCACATGATTCAGTTTAATGGGGCGCTTCCAAATTGGTTATAGCAGGGGGAAGAAGGAGGTATGGATTCTGGATACCTGCTTAGGAGGATGGCTTGTTTACATCTAGTCTATTGTTAAAAAAGTTGATTTACGGACCATAATCATAATCATGTTATTTTCATATTCTATAAAAGCTTAATCTGAACACTTCCGAGATCAACCAAAAGTGTTAAGTTAATGGGAGGTAAAAAAATTGGGATTGAAGAAAAGTACCCCCATAAATGTGGGGTTATTTTGAGTTTTTTTTTTGATATTTAGGACATTTGTTTCTCAAAATAACCCCATTTGAGGAACAAATGTCCTAAATATCAAAAAAACTCAAAATAACCCCACATTTATGGGGGTAGAAGAAAAGGTGTTCTCATTGAGTGGTTTTTCGGATTAGAAAGCTTGGATATACAAGTTTTACTGCACATGTTGAAATATTCAGTAAGTCTAAAGTAAAACTTTATCAAGCTCACGAAATATTTGAAGAATCAGAAAACTTGTGGAAACTCTAAATTCATTCATGTACCATTATCAAGAATATCGAATTTCTAATTTTTCATTTCTTTATTTTCAGAAACCACCAGAGTATATGCAAAAACCCCCTCCCTACAACCAGCAGCATCAACCAGCTGGCGCTTACAACCCAGCATAAACCAGCAATTACAACCAGCTAGTACTATTACAACCCTGCAAATAACTATGCATAGGACGAAAACTTAGAATATACACAATTAATTTTATCACTTATCAATACAAAAATACTATTTGTGATAGCAGGCAATGGTAGAGGGACATCTCAATATATTGATTTTGATGACGCTACAAAATATAATATACTTTATCCATTTGACGTAGTAAAAGACATTGATGAACATTGACATACTGACATTGTGACTCAGCTTTGTCTCATTGCTATGACGATTGATATTTAAATTTGTATTATATGAAGAGCAAGTCACACTGTGATTAGATGTTTATGCTATGGTTAGGAAGTATCAAAATTCAAACAATCAAATATGGCTTAGAATTGTGTCTTCAAGGTAAATATAGCATGTATGGAGGTTTGTTATATAGCTATTTGAAATTCATATCATAAGTATGTGATATCACATTATTTTGGGTGATATCATTGATAAACAAGTTAATATCATATGAGGGAACCCCCCCTGGCCAAAAAATCTTTCAAAATCATGCAGTTTTTCACCATTCTGAGCACTTTTTAAATGATTTTGGCCATTTTTGGACCAAAATTGTCACAAGTGAATTGTCACCTGGAAGTTTTCAAAAAGTGAACCCCCTTGGCAAATCCTGGCTACGGGCCTGTGTTTCACAAATAGGAAGTGTTCTTAGAAGGTTCAATTAACATTAAGTCAATGGACCTTCTAAGACATTAGTCACTGGACTGTGAATTGTATTCACTTACATTCATACTCGCATGTAAGTTGTACATTCATCCTATCATAAATTCAGATTACAAAGAAGTCTAAAATCCTGCACAATATTTTAAATACCTGTATATATGAGTATATAATGAAATAATTGTTTTTTCAGATTCAGATTCAGATATTTATTACTATTTTAAAAATTATATATGACATTCAATACAACATGACGCTCTCAAGAGCATATATGTTGGTTTTAACTGGACAGAAATGGGTCAGTGACGCCAACAGGTAAGACAAATAAAAATGGAGTGGAGAAATACCTGAGAATGACACTGGCCCAAGTCTGTTGGAAATCATTTCAAAAATGTAAAAAATATTAACACTCGGGGACAGAGACACAGGACACGAGAACTGGTAATTGCTGCTAAGTTTATAATATGTATATATATAAGTTGATAAGACAAAATGTGGCAGAGTACAGATTTTCAATAGTAAAGACATTTTCAAATCTTTAAAACTATAAAGGTATGTCATTTAGTTTATTTTGTTTGAACAAAGACTTAAAAATTGAGAGTGAGGCTGCTTGTCGAATATGATGAGATATAGAATTCCAGATTTGCTGACCTTGAACTTTCAGTGAATAAAGGCCAATATTTGTTTTGAACTTGAAGGCATGGATATCATGTGAATGTCTAGTTTGATACCGATGAATGTCAACATTTAACGTAAAACAGTTTTCAAAAATCTTGCGGTGGACTAATATATTGTTATACCAGCAATAAACAAATATTCCAACATTTAATTGATAGATATCATGCATTGGAAGTATTCTAAATTGTTTGAATAGTGGAGCCGAGTGCTCAAACCTGTCTTTTCCTGCCATGAGACGAAGGTATGATTTTTGTAATTTGAGTAGTTTATCCAAAGCTGAATATGTTAGGTATTCATTCAAGATGCTTATTAAGGTGGGAAGAGTAAGAGACCTTTGGACTTCAATTGCCCTTACTCCTCCATTACCAGACCTACCTTAGCCATGATGGAAAGGGTTTTGTGTATAATTGGTAGCTAGTCAATGTAATATTATTTGATTCAATTTTGATGTATTTTATAAATGTAACAAATGCTAACTTTGAAAATATTGTATGTACTCTATGTTTGTAAAATCTTTTGGTGAGTTTTTGTAAATTTTGCGTCAATGATTTTAAGCTGTGCCAAACGAATGACTCAATAGAGATTAATGAAAAATATAAGCTGTATTACTGGAGTTACACTTAATGTTTGAACTACATGTATATATGCGGATATAACCAGAGATGAATGACAATAAATTCTAATATTTTATTCTATATTTCAATTGTACGTAAATGAGTGTAAAAAGAGTGGGGGCTAATCATTCAATTGTTTTGGATGACCAGTGGCTCTTTTTATTTTTTTCCAAAAATGAGCTAGGGTAAGTAAGAACGTCAGAGCAGCGATATGGCTTGATTCATATATAAAGAGGGCAGCACAGGTCTGGAATATCTATACGTAACAAAAGAATTTGGAGGAAGGGGGTGATATTTTGAAAATGTACCAAGCAAACATCATCAATTTTAATATTAAAGAGGCTACTAAGATGAGAAATGAATTGATTTTTATTACATCCTTTGGTATTGTTTTATATTAATATTTTTACTCATAAAATCCTACTTCAAAAAGTTTGGTGACCAAAATTAGACTGAAAACAATGGAGAGCAAATTTTCGCAATGGGAAAACAACATGCTGTTTTGAGTGAATATCATTTCAATATGAACTTCCCTTTTGAAAGGTACTCACATAGTGCAGGAGAAACTTTAGATAAGATAAAAATGAGAAATGGTCCTCTTTCTAAAAAATAAGTCGGACATTTCAAAATGTGGCAAGATGGGAGCTAAACAATGGTTTTCTGGACTGAGTTAGATTGATTAGATTTTATTACTGTATCCCGGGGTGTCATTTACAAAACTTCATAGAATTAAGAATTCTTTAATCAATTGTTGGAACCGTTTGTATGAAATCATATTTAAAAGAGAACAATGGACTTCAGGAATTCTCAACTTTACATTGTTTCTGTTAAATGGTCTGCTGATAACTTTACTTCAATATGAAAATTGTTGTCTTCATGGTCAGAATGTAGCCATGGTCAGAATGTAGTCATGGTCAAAATGTAGCCATAGTCGGCATGTAGCCATGGTCAGAATGTAGACATGGTCAGAATGTAGCCATGGTCAGAATGTAGTCATGGTCAGAATGTAGCCATGGTCAGAATGTAGTCATGGTCAAAATGTAGCCATAGTCGGCATGTAGCCATGGTCAGAATGTAGACATGGTCAGAATGTAGCCATGGTCAGAATGTAGTCATGGTCGGAATGTAGCCATGGTCAGAATATAGTCATGGTCGGAATGTAGCCAGGGTCAGATTGTACCCATGGTCAGAATGTAGCCAGGGTCAGATTGTACCCATGGTCAGAATATAGTCATGGTCAAAATGTAACCATAGTCAGATTGTAGCCATGGTCAGAATGTAGCCATGATCAGAATATAGTCATGGTCAGAATGTAGCCATGATCAGAATATAGTCATGGTCAGAATGTAGCCATGGTCACAATGTAGTCATGGTCATGTATATGACTGTCTTATATCATTTACCATATCATACCTGGTCTGTTTTAGTGCAATGTAAAATACTCCAGTTGTTATTAATGAATTGCTATATCTAGTTGCATTTATAAATATGAAGCACATAAAATGACCTATGATTTTGATTCATTTCATGTCAAGATTGCGACATTAGATCTCAACTAGAGAGAACGTGTGTACAACGTTGAATGAGTCATTCTATTAATCAACTCACCACTTATAAAAGCACTATCAAAATATCCAAGTCATATCAGGATCTAGGCCTGTATTGATAAACAAGTAGAAATAGCTGTACTGTACCATAGTAATATCATTTAATATATTGTCTCAATTGTTAGCATTTGGTATTTTATTTAAGTTTTCAAAGAGCATCATCTCCAAACATATTTATCTTGTTGATAGTGTATTAATACCCAATTCAAAACCAAGTGTACTTCCAGATTGTAAAATCCTTATATTTTAGCGTGAGGATTATAAACTGACAATTGGATTCAATTGCATTGGATAACTTTCATATCTGCCATTGGATATAGATTAAAGATAGTCCTACAGAGGAGACATGGAGAAATCAGAAACGCAAGACGTAGATAACTGGATTAAGAAACTACAAGAGTTTAAACAGCTCAGTGAAAATGAACTTAAATCATTATGTGAAAAGGTATAGTAACTCCTATTTATATCTATGACACGCTGAAATAAAATATAGTTTTTTGTAGCTTAAATATTATTTTTTATATATATCATCATTCTTGTTTATATTGTAAACAAAAGTTGCCAAAAACATGATTTGGGAATGGTAGTGCTTTCAGTTTAGTGCTCTAAGCCTTAGTCCTCCACAATTACTGGCATTTACATGAATTTATTATGCAAATAAAAACTGTTACCTTCAAACATTAACATTATATTTTACTTTTTTTCAGGCAAGAGAAGTACTAAGTGCTGAATCCAATGTAAAAGTAGTTCAAAGTCCTGTCACAGTTTGCGGGGATATTCATGGACAATTGTACGATCTTTTAGAACTTTTTAAAATTGGTGGATCAATACCAGATACGAACTATTTATTTTTAGGTGATTATGTTGATCGAGGTTATTATTCTGTAGAAACTGTTTCACTTTTATTAGCACTTAAGGTAAGTTTAAAAGTTTTTATTGTTAAGCTATTTTCATTTTGTAACAGTTTTAATGTTTAAAAGTACTTTATTTGGACACTTTTGGAAAACCTATAAGTACTCTAAAGGTGAGATATTAGTCATTAAGGTTGCAAAACTTGTGGATTGCTCTTTTGATTTGTGTGCAATTAAGTTCTTAGTTGGAATTACCATTATGAATAGTGTTTCTACAATAGAAAAAAGAAGGATGTTCAAACTCTACGTGGAATTTCATGTTTTGTAGTGATGCTTGTAGTTCCCTGTTTTTCATTTATGCTTTATTTATTGAGACCAAAATGGAGTAACAAATTCTGTACATATCTTTATAATTTCCATTACTAGTATTCTCTTGGAGTGGGACTATGATAACACTTTATTTGTATAACATTTGTACAGTTCAAAGTTTGACATTGGCGTCATTGTTATAAATCAAAGAGATAACTTTTAGAAGTACACGTACCATCGAGGTACAACGATTGAGTAGATATCCAACCAATAACATTAAACTCTTCTGCCAAGCCTTTATGACCCCTCCCCCCCTTACACAGTTCACACCTTACCTTAACAAGGAAGTAGGTAGGGAGGGGGTACAGAGACCTGGAGACTTGATGTAAAATAAATAAAACTTTACCTTCAATACAATTATCATTTTTATTACAAATACAACTGACCTTTAGAATATAAATGTGTGACCTTGTATGACCTTGACCCTTAAGAGCTCTTAGGAAATTTCATGAGATATTAACCATTGACCATTTTAACTTTATGATGTTGAAGATGTGGCGCTTAATCGATAAGCCTGAGAGATAAGGTCAACATTTGAATAATAGGGAGTTTAAGCTTGCATATACAATGCCAACCACGTATGGCCAATCGCTCATACAAATGCATCGCTTAAACAACCTGCATTTACCTTCAGGTTGTGAAAAACAGTGCAAGCTTAAACTCCCTATTGTCTAAAAATTAACTACCGTATATCAGAGTGCATTACAAAACAATGGACTTTCCCCTACCCAATTAATTAATTATGCAGTACACAGTGATACAATGGCCTTTTACCTAATACTATAGCAACTTTATTTTGCAGGTTAGATTTAGAGATAGAATTACAATTCTTCGAGGAAACCACGAAAGTCGGCAAATATCACAAGTTTATGGTTTTTATGATGAATGCTTACGGAAATATGGAAGTCCCAATGCTTGGACTTTATTTACAGATCTGTTTGACTATTTGCCTATAACTGCCCTCATAGAAGATAAGGTATGTCTGCTTTACTTTGATTTTATTCTTTTATATGGCTTATAGGTGTTTTGGATTTGGGAACCTTATTTCAATATGACAATACAATACATGGTACTTACCTAAAATGAATTTTTAAGCATGGGATTTAAAAACTATAGTAATCAAGAAATATGAAGCATTTACTAATCCACAAATATATCACAATTTTGTAATTTAGAAACATGATATAATTAATAAATATATTATATATTTGTGCCTATGCTTCATATTGAAGTAAACTAGTGCATTATTTCACATACAATGAATGGGTTCCTAAGCTTAAATTTTATATAATTGGTGAATATGAGACAATCATGAGTTCAATGTATTAATTTACCCCTCATTTGAGAAATAACAGATATTTAAAACTGTCCCTCCGACAAGCATGACGACATGCAACTCGCATAAAATATTTTTATATATTGTTGTCTTTCAGATATTCTGTATGCATGGTGGTCTATCTCCATCTATTGATACAATTGATCATGTAAGGATACTAGACAGAATACAAGAGGTGCCACATGAGGTATGTATTAAACAAAACAATAGTCTATAAAATTTTGGGGATCTCATGTCAATCAAATCAGAATTACCTCATATTCCGAGAGGACTTTTACTCAGGGTCGAAGTAAGGTGTGAGAATAATGTAAAAAATGACTTGGTGAGCTGGATGGAATTTCTGTGTATTTTCATTCTATTGGGGTATCTTCCACAAGATTTATTAAATTTATTTAAAATTTCATTTATTTAATCCATGCATTTTTGGGCCCATCAGGCCTTAAAAGCTATTGTCTCCTAACTCACTGTTTTACTCATTGTTTCCTAACTCACTGTTTTACTCATTGTTTGTTACTTACCCTCTTATGGTTGTTAACTACTTGTTTTTTACTCATTGTAATGTTTGCCAACTCACTATTTTACTCACTGTTTTGCTCATTGCTTCACATCACTGTTTCAGGGTCCCATGGCAGACATAATCTGGTCAGATCCGGATGAGAGAGGAGGATGGGGCATTAGCAATAGGGGGTGTGGCTATACATTTGGGCAGGACATCTCAGAAGTATTCAATCATAGCAATGGTCTTAGCTTTGTTGCAAGGGCCCACCAGTTATGTATGGAGGTAGGAAACATTTCTTTCTAAGATTTCTTATTTGTATTATGTATCATGGTTTATGTATAGTTTTAATTCTTAAAACGGATCTTAATGACAACAAAAAGTAGCCACAATGGCAATAATGAGAGATTAAACATGAAATAGATGCCAGCTACTTTCAGAGATATATAAGTAATAGGTCAACGATTTCTATAAAAAAAATCAGGAAAAAATCAAGGTTACGAAAATTTAATTGACAATTCCAATAAAACAGGAGACAAAATAGATTGCTAAAAATGAATTGGGAGAAAAATCAGGATTCTCTGATAATCATTGGAAAAAAAAGTTGGGAGTCTTTAACAAAAAATGGGGTACCTTATTGAAAAATCTAGAGTTTTTAATGAAAAAATCTGTGAATTATATGAAACACTGTTATAATATTTTCACAAAATCTACTTTTATGTATTTTCAGGGTTATAACTGGTGCCATGAAAAGAATGTTGTGACGATATTTAGTGCCCCTAACTATACATACCGCTGTGGTAATGAAGGAGCTTTCATGGAGTTGGATGATTCAATGAACCACACATTGTAAGTTACAGAAGGCATACTGTAAATTGTTTTTATTTGGCAATCACTTTAATTTAGCGATTCAATGAACCACACATTGTAAGTCAAAGAAGGCATACTGTAAATTGTTTTTATTTACTGTAAATTGTTTTTATTTGGCAATCACTTTAATTTAGCGATTCACCAATATCTGTGCTCGAGATTGCGTAATCCTCAAACACCACTTAAATCTGTCAGTTTTTGGTGTTTTAAGAGACTGTCACAAAAATCAATTGTGTAAACAGTGTCAATATATAGAAAATGGTTGACGTGACAACAATATATAGAAGAAAAATGGTGGATGTGACAAATAAGCTCAATTTACAGTACTAGTATTTTATATGAGGGCAACATGTGCAGTAATGTAAATAATGTAAACTTGGATATCAACATAAAATGCATACTATCTACCAAATACATACTGTACCTTGTACCTCTGCAAAGAACTTAAAATAAGCTAACGGTTTTAAACATAACAAATCACACTGCACACTTTTTAGAATTGCCCCGAGTTTACTTCCATCATTTAAAAAAAAAATGTGTTTTTGATTTCAGTGTTCAGTATGATCCTGCTCCAAGAATTGATGAGCCCAAAATGGTTAAAAGGACTCCGGATTATTTTTTATAGACTTCATAGTATTTCACATGCAGAACCAAAGTCAGGATTCAGGAATGGACGAAGGATGCTTATCAAAAGAGGATACCATACTTCTCTAAGACATAAATATTCAGAAATCAACAAATATATTTTTGTAAAAAACAGTACAGTGGCAGTTTCTGTTGATTGACCAGTGGTAAATGTTTACAATTTATTCTAGTGACACATTTTATTGGGGGGGGGGGGCATGTTGACCTCCCAGTGCCCTCTTTCATTCTTTTGCATACACTTGTGCTACGATTGTATGAGACAGACCTTCAATGGTAAGGTATAGAACATTCAGTGGAAGACAAATTATTTAACATTTTCATTAACAGCAGTACTCAATGAATTGGAAGAGTAACAATGAAAGTCATATTTTAAGGCGGCATTATCGGACTGTCATTTTAGACAAGCTGAATCGACAGCGTATGTAAAATGTAATGTACATGTATAGTTTAGCAGAACTCTGACTAATAGCAGTACCTGACTTACTGACTTATATATGTTGCTATAGATTTTAAATATATTTATATATTAAACCTATTATGTTTTAAACAACAATATTCTTTTCCTTTATGAACCTGGAGTTGTAAAATGTGGAAGGCTTTAAAAATCATTTCTGACAAAAGGCAATATGATGTAAATTAACAAAAAATGTTGAATTTAAATTATAACATGATTGCAAAATATCATGAAATGTCAGCATTGTTTTCCCTATATTGCCTGCATGCAGCTGACACCCCCCCAGTATGTAACTATATGGATCAAATGATAAATAAAATGGTATTAATGAGAAGATGCAAAGGTGAAATCATAAGCAATTTTCTCTTGAAAATGTCACAAATCTCAACAGTTGTTTTGATGAATTTTGCATTTTGTTCAAGTGATTTTAGTCTGTTTGATATCAGTTATACATTTTCTTCCAAGTTAGGTTCCCAGGATAACAAAAAAAAAAAATCTTAAATAATTTCTGAAGAGAGGATCTTGTTTTCCTCATTTCTTATAGATGATAGTCAAAATGAGAAATGCTAATGGAACCTCTAATCATAACAGATGTTATAAATACATTTTAGTTCAAATTAACATCCAAAGGACTATACATTTAGGACTCTCAAGACATTTGTGAATCAAGGATTGATCACAATTCATGGACTAATAGCAGATTTTGATGCGTTCCTTTTGACCTCTTGAATCCCAGGTTTTAGGAAACCAGAAAAATTTTCATTTCTGCCAGCTTTTGACATTTTATTACATACATAACGAGTGATGCCCAATTTAGTGAAATTAGTTGGTAGAGATCATTTTAATCTACACATTTTAAAATGTATTTTGCGTAAATTGGATAAAAATTGTTCAATTTAGAGCAGTTTTAATAACAAATTTTGTAACAGATTATCTTGTCACTGGGTTTCAAGGTCATTTCTAAGGTGACAAGAAATCTTGTCATTCTGGCTAGTCAAAAGGTTGCATTCATACAGTTGGTGACAAGACATCTATTAGGGCCAAGATGGACAGATAACATGTGCCTCTTTAAGTCAAGTAACATGTATGTAAAACTTTTCTGGCCTATTATTAATTAAAATTATAAAATTAAAAAATATGTATAATTGGTTAAGTTATTGGAAAAAGTTAGCCTTGTATTACTAATATTATACCTTAGGTAATGGCTCATATGCGTCCCACTTTGAGACAAGGTGAAGTTTTGAGACACCATTCATCGGGGGCCATGAATTCGTTGAATTTGTAAAATCCTGGGATTTAGGGGGGAATCCCAAAGATTTATCTAAATAACATTGGAATTTGGATAAAATTTATCCAAAAATCAATCAACCTAGATGAGATTTGGATAAAATTTATCCTAAAGATCGTACAAATTCACCAATGTTCGGATAAATTCCAAGATTAATCCCACAATGCATCATAACCATGATGAAATCTATCATCGGATCACAGATCGTATGAGTTCACGGCCCCAGACATCCGAAGACTTTATAAAGACACATTTTAAAAGTAACACCAAAACACATACACAGTGCAATCTATTTGTTGACAGACTGAAGAACAGACAAATTGGCGATTACAGTAGCTCAGAGGATCTGTCCGGCCATTAGGGATGTTTTACACAAGGTTCACCTGTTTTATTTACGATGACTCCAGTAAGGCTTAAGACTCTCCTCGATTCATTTACCTTGAGCACCATCAAACACAAAAAACTAAATCCACTTCCAATATAATTTATTGGGTATCAGCCACAGTTGTACTGTTTGTACATGAAAGCTTCTTATTCATTTTTTCACATTATTTAAAAGTTCATATCTTCAGAGTCCTCCACTACCTGGACTGGGCAAGTGTGACCTGCCACACTCTAATAAGGTTATCTGTGTACCCAGCGAATAGAGTCTGTCCATCAGCTGACCAGGCGAGACTGGTGCATTGTGGGGCTACCTTGGTTGCTGTGCTGATTACTTCATGCTTCAGCTCATCTACTACAGTTTTGCCTTCAAGATCCTGGAAGGAAAACAAGAGATTGATTTCTTCTAAAGTCAGCTTTTTTATTTGGGCTATCTGTGTTTACCTTGGGGTTGCATCAAAACATCAACTTTTTGCCATTTAATGAAGCCTAAAATCCCCATCCCTCATTTACTGAAACTATCTTACACTGAAGTCACATTATCAATGTTACCCCTTCCCTTTATTAGTCTTGTGGAAAAAGGTTGCACTGATATGTGATCTGGCCCCCAAAATGTTTTGAGTGACACTTTATCATCTATGTTTCCCAGATTGAAATGACTGCTTATGCAGATTCAGTGGTAATAAAATGAACGTAAAATGAAATATGTGCCTCATATTTGCAGGAGTGATTTCATGGTTACTCATAAGCTAATACATGTGAATTAGTATAATCATAGGCACCAAAAATATATTTTGCAGAGTAAAATAAACAGGAACTTGTGATGCATAAGGGGCATCTATGTTCTCCTAGCTAATTGATATGATAACTTGCATGCTCAATTAATCACATAAGAATACAATTTTAATTTTGACTATCAAACCTCAAAAAATATTTTTTCAATATCTCAGAATATTTCTCAGAAATGAAAGTTCCCATTTCAACCATTTGCCCCTAAGCTGTTAACACATATCTTATCAACACATTACCTAATCTTAGGCATTTTTCTGTGTGAGATAACTTACCCAGACTTTGATGCTTGAGCCAGAGGCAGCACAGAGCCAGTATCTATTGGGGCTGAAGGTAAGAGCGTTGATTTCATTGCCACCATCCAGGGTGTATAGATGTTTGCCCTCATTCAAGTCCCACAGAATGGCCAGACCATCCTAAAAATATAAAACAACATTTTCATTCAAACTGGAATGCATCTGGGTATCTCAAAGAAAACATTCACTTCCATTTGCCTCATATTTGCAGGAGTGATTTCATGGTTACTCATAAGCTAATACATGTGAAATAGTATAATCATAGGCAAAACAATGTTTGTGTATATTTTCTTAATCGTGATCAATAAAATTGCATTATCAAAAAAGATAAAATACCTGTCAAATATTGGGTAAATATCTGAATTGTATATAGACTTTACAGGATGTGCATAAGCAATATGACCATTCTCGTTTGAAATGCTTGTTATGTTTATATCTTGATAGAAAACAAACTTACTTTGCCACCTGAGGCACATAGAGAGCCATCTGGGGAGACTGTCACATTGTTTAGGTATCCAGTGTGTCCAATGTGGTTGGTCTTGAGCTTGCAGTTGGTCAGGTTCCACACCTATAGAATATAGAAAATATAATAGTAAAAAGAATTTCATTATCTAAAGCACATAGGAACTTGTGTCAATGTGGGCTGTATGTACAGTCGAAATGTTGAGACATGCGCAGACCTCTATTTAGCGATATTTTCATTTCAAATATGGCGGCCAATCCGATGTCTGACGACCCTTACAAAGAATCTAGGCAGTGTGCATTTTTACTTCCTGTGAAATAACAAGTGGCATTTAGTAGTTGTTTTGTGTTTTATTATCATTCTGCATCGTAATTCTATGTGATGTGGTGTTGAAATGTCAGCAGAAATACATATCCATACGATAATCGAGTGAATCAGATAACAGATTTTTCGAAAACCCGTGCTAAGCGTGTAAAAACTTGTATTAACATGCTCAAAAGTGTCAATGTGCACATCAATGTCAAGCTAAATCAATGTTGTGTCGAAAACAGGTACCCGATCTACTCAAAACAGCTTGTCATTCATGTATACACGCTTAGCAAACACGGCGAAATGATCTGAATCTTGGAATTTCGTTCGAGAGCTAGTAATGTTTGCTCCGGTCTTCGTCATAAGTGTTTATCAGACTTCACGCATGCTCAGGAGAAAAACCATCAACCAATAACGTTTATAAATCAATTTTGCGCATACGCCTTACAACGGTAAAGAAATTCGTATTTATAAACGAACCAATTTGAGATAACCCGGTATCAGTCGGAGAAATCTGACGATCTACGAAACTCACTTCAAAAAATCAAATGCGGACTGACGGCGTATTCTACTATGTTTGGATCTAAGATTTTCAGTATAGATAAAGTCTTTTATGATCTTTCGAATGAGGTAAGTCTCTAGTTCGAAAGACAATCGTATCAACTTGAACAAAAGTTGAGTTTTGACGAAAAATTTTAACATGCGCAGAAGTCCCATTTTCGTTATACCATATTGACTGTGTAGCCAAATAAATTATGTGATTTAACTAACATAATGTGTTACTGGACTCAAGAATTCTAAAACATCTTCATTCTATACAACAAAATCTTTACCATATATTTATCGATGCCTCATATTTGCAGGAGTGATTTCATGGTAACTCATAAGCTAATACATGTGAAATAGTATAATCATAGGCATCCAAAGCAATAACATTTCAGTCCTTGCTTACATGTAATAAGGTGATCTCACAGCCACCGAAGCAAAAGTCTGTAACATCCAGTACAGATTATGAAAAAAGGCTACCATCATTTTAAATCTATTAACATCATCATGAAAAATCAGCATTGTGAAAACAAAAATTTGGTGCCCACTTGTGAAAAGTCTGAGAACAGTGAGTAGTTTTTATCCATACCTTAACCAGTTTATCCCATCCACAGGAAACAATAACTGGCACGATTGTGTTGGGGGAGAATCGGACACATGACACCCACTCACTATGGCTTTCATCCTGTAATAGAAACACACACATATTTAAGTGGGTTGTATGGGAGAGTTGATACAATGGTTAGGTTAGCATAAAAATTAATAAATTATGCTTCCTACGAACTATTTCAACAGCATTGGTCTTTATTTGTCCGATAGAGTATGAAGGAGTGCGGAAAACAGTTGTATAATAGGGTTCTCCACACTTAACCTCCCTATTAACATGTGTTGACCCACTGGAGGCCGGCAACATAATACAACCAGAACAACGGCAACGCCAAAGCGTAGCGAATCCCATCGAACATTTTTCAAAAGGGGCACCTTCTACCAAAAGTGTCATTAGACAGTGTGCCATGGTTATAATATTCACATACCAAATATGAACAAAATCGCTCTGCTACTTTTCGAGTTATAGTAAAATACGTTAAAATGGTGGCCATTTTGAAAAATGGCCGCTTTCTACTAAAAGTCTCATTAGACAGTGTGCCATGCTTATAGTATTCACATACCAAATATGAACAAAATCGCTACGCTACTTTTCGAGTTATAGTAAAGTGTCATTAGACAGTGTGCCATGCTTATACGTATTCACGTACCAAATATGAACAAAATCGCTCCACTACTTTTCGAGTTATAGTAAAATAAGTTAAAATGGCAGCCATTTTTCAAAATGTCAACCATTTTTCAAAATGGCCGCCTTCTACCAAAAGTGTCATTAGACAGTGTGCCATGCTTACAGTATTCACATACAGAATATGAACAAAATCGCTCCACTACTTTTCGAGTTAAAGTAAAATACGTTAAAATGGCGGCCATTTTGAAAAATGACCGCCCTCTACCAAGAGTGTCATTAGACAGTGTGCCATGCTTATACGTATTCACATACCAAATATGAACAAAATCGCTCCACTACTTTTCGAGTTTTAGTAAAATAACTTAAAATGGCGGCCATTTTTCAAAATGTCCGCCATTTTTCAAAATGGCCACCTTCTACCAAAAGTGTCATTAGACAGTGTGCCATGCTTATAGTATTCACATACCAAATATGAACAAAATCGCTCCACTACTTTTCGAGTTACAGCAAAAATCATAAAATAACGAGAAAAGGGCGCCATTTTTCAAGATGGCTGCCATGTGCTTTTATAATATCTACATTTCTAGCTTCATTAATGTCCTATATAATTTTTTTTACATTTAAAACATATTGCTATTACAGTTTTACATATTGCACCTAAATTACTGTAAAATCGGCACTAAAATGGCCGCCATTTTTAAATGAGCGGCCATTTTGAAAATCGACTTTCGAGCAGAACTTCTACCCCCATAGGGTATATGTATACAAAATATGAATAAAATCGGGCCAACGGTATTTGAGTTATTGCCCGGACGGACGGACGGACGGACGTACGTACGTACGGACGGACAGACGTACGGACGGACGGACGGACGTACGTACGGACGGACGGAGGCGTTCCCTATATCCCACCGAACTTCGTTCGATGGGATAATAACCAAGGAAACGCACTGGATTTCTAGACTAAAGCTGATTTTTCAGCAGTTTTAATTCTTCCTCATGAAGATGCCTCATATTTGCAGGAGTAATATCATGGTTACTCATAAGCTAATACATGTGAAATAGTATAATCATAGGCATCCAATATTTAAGGTGACAACTAAGTAAATCAAGAGTACTGACTGTGGCAGCCATATTTTTTTTGATAAAGACACATGGTTTTAAAATCTGTTTTCCTTATATGTGAATGCTCATGCAGCGCGGATCTTGTGAACGTCACAAGAGAACTTCGCAAGTTGCGCAAAACTTGTTATCAGAGATTAATTTTAAGTTGTTATTTTTCTAGCCGATAAAGTTCTTTGTTATTGTTTAAATTAAAGCATATTTCAAAAAGAAACAGTTATCGATAAAACTACATGTTCTGTCCTGGATTTTCGTTGCATTTACACATGGACGTAATCTGGCAGAGAAGTTATAAATATGAAAGAAAATTCAAGTCTAAATCATATTTATCGTGCATTTGGGAAGTTTTAGGGTCATACATAGGAGAAATAGTATATCTTGAACATGGACAGAAATACTTGGTACACGGGATTTGTCCCATCCCATCCCGAGACCAAATTCCAGAGAAACGGGACAATATCGGGAAACTGTGACATCCCTAGTTTACATACAGGGGACACAAAACTGTCGCCCTATAATCATGAAATAACTTTCTCCATTATGATAGATTAGTTTAGTTGGGTGAAGTAGTTATTGTGAGACAATTTTTTGTCACCCTGTATTTGATGTTTGTACCTGGATGGTGTATTTGCAGACTCCTAGAGTGTTCCACAGCTTGATGGTCTTATCTCTGGATCCAGATACGATCTGACGGTTGTCAGCAGAGAATGCAACACTGAGGACATCTTTAGTGTGTCCAACAAAGCGACGAGTGGTCAATCCACTGAAAAAAATAATTAAAGAAATTGTGTATGTGTAGTATGCATTATTGATTTCACTGATAGGGCTAAAGAAAAGACAATTGTTGATACATCAAACTATGATGCAAAATAATGTCACATATGCCTCATATTTGCAGGAGTAATTTCATGGTTACTCATAAGCTAATACATGTGAAATAGTATTATCATAGGCATTATGTATAATAACATGCCTTTAATTAAACATGTTTTTACTGAAAAAAAGATAGATCAGAGGTGGGAATTTCACTTTATCTTGTGAAATCATGGAAAAAAATTAACCATTACTCCGAGGCTGCCTCATTTTGTAAACATTTTTGAAGAGTTCCACCCCTCAGTGATTCCTAGATCTCTTGAAAACATAAAGCTCATAAAATCCTGTTCAGCATTGTCATAATATATTACTAGGGTATGATAGACTTTACTTTTGAAGACTGCATCGGTAAATGAGACTTACGTGCTCAGATCCCAAAGCCTAAGGGTATTATCCCAAGAACCAGACAGGGCGAACTGGCCATCTGATGACATCACAACGTCAGAGACAAAGTGATTGTGTCCTTTCAGACATTTCTGGGGAACTCCATAATTTGTCTCGTCACGGGTCAGCTTCCACATGATGAGACTGTGATCTGAAATTCATATCTGTATTTAGATTCTCCGTCAACACCTGAATCGTAATTAAAAGACGTGGAGCATCTCTAAAATCATAATTTCACAAATTAAGAACCAAATACAAAGTTCATACTCTCTCAGATTGCTTACTGAAAGATATTTACTAGTACTTTTTACAATAGAGTAACAGAGTTGGTCCAATGCCTGTTTAGTGTTTACACATCATGGCCCATTGGAATGAAAAGCCAAGTTCTCTCATTGGTCTTGTCAAGCGAAAGTGAAAGTAAATGCAAGAAAGTCAATTTTGGAAGAATAAGTTGGTTTAATTTCAAAAAATCTGTCAAAATAATGTAGATCACACACAGCATGATCATTTCGAATTGTTTGAAGATAATCGAGTGATAAAATTACGTAGAGAATGCAATTTTCGAAACTAAATTTTGAGCAATATTTTTCTAAAATCCTCACCTCTAGAGGCTGACAAAATCATGTCAGGGCACTGTGCTGAAGTAGCAATTTGGGTAACCCATCCTTCGTGTCCCTGGAGGGTACCCCTCAGAGTCATTTGCTCTTGAGACATGGTGAAAAGTTTATGTTTAGCAGCCGATTCCGCTAGATTTTGACCAGAGGTCTTCACGTCGGCCGGATCAATATGGCTGCCAATGGGAAAAGGAAGTTCGCTTCGCGGAGCGCTTAAATGTAGGTTGCCGCGAGATGGCGCAACTAAATAAGTTTCCCCTATGTTTAACACGTTTCATTCGTTTAAGAACATTTCTCATCGATGGAATACAGTTATGGAAGTATATTCAACAATCTAGAATTGCAATTTCTGATTAGAAATGCTTGAATAGCTTATTCTACCTGGTTGACCCGGAACGTTATGACGTCACTTCTCGGAGAAAATTGAGTGGCAGCCATCTTGGGAGCACTGACAGAAAACCGGTAGTCTCTTGTTTATAAGAATATACTGCTTTCCTATGCAATAATCAACCATTCATTTTGTTCAGCTGGTAGGGGAAACTTAACTTTATAATCTGGACTATAAATCATAGATAGAGCTATGGCAGAGACAGAAATAAAAGAGGCGAGGGAAATGGCGAAGGATCTGGATCAATGGATTGAACAACTGAACGAGTGCAAACAGCTCTCAGAAAATCAAGTCAAAACACTATGTGAAAAGGTAATGAATGTTGTCGTTTGTCTGAATTAGTTATAGCTTTACACACATTTGATGTATTTTAGTTGTGCTAGACTTGCCATTTTTTTCAATGGCCTTCAATTCTGACTAAATTTTCACCTTTTTCTACCTCAATTTTCCCTTGAATTTTTAGATCTACTTGGAAACCAATTTTGGGGAACATTCATGATTCAAATCTACTTAATTACAGTTTTTTAGGTGGTCAAGAGGTGCATTCTGTCATATTTAAAGCTTTTTTTGGCTTTGCATCAACTATAATCTGCTATAAACAGCCGCAAATGTGCTGTAACAACCTTAGGCCAAGGGTGCATCAAGGGAACTGCATAGTGTAACAACTCAGATAGCCTACAGATATGAACGAGAGTGTGCTAAATTCATGTGGGAATGGAAACCAGGACACTCAGGTTTAAAGTTATGGTCTATCACTATTCAATAAGCCGTAGTATCCAGTGATGTTGATAGAAATTTTAAAGTATGGGACACAGATCAAAAAAATGTCCCACTCCAACTAAAAATGTGGGTCATTTCAATTTTTTTGGGGACATTTTTTCCGTCGCGATTTAATAAAAATTTATATTCATGTATTTCAATAAAATCTATTAATAAAAAATAAAATAGGTTTTCAATGTGCAATGCCATAACTTTATTGATCCTTATATACCAATGACCATGTATTTTACACTTACTCGCCGGTGGTTCGCAGTGTGTCTAAAAAGTAAAGAATCAGCAATTTGTCAAACTTGTGCATCCAACTAGACTTATAGAGTCAATATTTATGCCCTACATATAGTCTAGATCTACATGAAAAATTAATGAAGAACAAAAATACACGTGGCTTAGTAACAGTAATCACCGTTTTTAGCGACAACCCCCTAATAACTATTCACCCCGTTTCAGAAAGTTCAAGAAATATCAAGGATTAACCAAGTATTATTACCGAATACACAGAAAAAATAATTTCCGAAAGAAGTCAGCGGGCGATAATAGAGTACTTCACCATTACTTACACTAAAAGAGGGAAAAGTGGCGCATTTTGTAATCCAGTGCATCGTCACGATAAATATCTACCATTTGGTGCTTTCCACATTATACTAAACCAATATTTTGATGAATGAAGAAGGAAATGTCCGAGTTTAAAAAGATTTTTTCGTTTGTTGTTTTCGATAGCTTCTGCGCAGTTTTTATGCGCATCTGATCTCTTCGACCAATCAGAACTCTCGAATAAAGAAACCCAGAACAGGGCCAATCAGAGTCCACGATAGAAAACGTTTCGGGATCGATCAAGAAGGAACATCCGGATGTTCTGGATTTCGATCTTGGTGAGTTGAGAGGGGTTTATTTAGTTCAATGTCGGGAGATTTCAAGTAAGTATTGATCTAGATCGTAGACTGCGTCAGGATTTTACAGATTGGACGCACTGAGGTAAGGAATCTGCGCCTTCCCTGTTAAAATTGCGCCAAAGACGCAAAGACGCGAGCTATCAACATCACTGAGTATCAACTTGCTATCCAGAGTTGTTACACCATCTCCCCTTGAAGGACGATAGTCACGACACCCCCCCCCCCCCATTGTGATCTGGAATAATACATTGATTGGCATATCCCACTTCTGACACCAGTGTAACAGCCTGAGGGTGCATCGGGTAAATGGTCAACTGTGGAGCATAATGTATAACAAAAAAGATTTAGACATGAAAGAGAAGTTCTAAATTCAGTACCCTGTGTAGTAATCGAACCCAGGACCCTCAGGTTCAAAATCTGATGCTCTGCAACTTAGCTGTACTTACTTAGCAACTTGCTATACAGGGGTGTTACAGTACGGTACACCTATTTGCCCTATTTGTTAGTTCTCCCTTATGCTTTTGAACACATGTTATTTATGAACAGAATCATATTAAATATACCTCAGTAAATCTTTCTGGAGAAAATAAGTTCATACCTCTGTTTACATTGGTTGTTATAGTCAAAAGTGATGCAGTCACCAAACATCAAACCCTGAATGCCAATCACAAAGCAAGAGTGACAACCCAATTACCCGAGCGTGTCAGTCACTAAAATCATATCCCAGGGGTCCCCCAGCATTAAAGCAAGTGGTCGCAGCACACACCTGTAATTTTGAAAACAGCCTTGCACCTACCTGAAAATCCATTTGCACCCATTTGAAAATGAGAAAAATCATGAAAAATTGGCATATTTTAACCAATTTTGGCCTGAATTGTGAAAATGAATTTTGCACCCACTTGTGAAAAAATCATGGGGAGATCACTGTATCGATTGCTTAGATTGTCATTTTACTTATGACATAGTTTATAGTTTGGGCCATAAATAAATGAATAGTTGGTTTTCTATCACCATTTCCAAATTTTTTATGTCACCACCATACTTTTTTGTGGCAGTGGTTGGTGTTCGGTACTCAGTATCTGTAACAAATGTTGGTGACATTTTGCATGTCCAGGTCTTGTTATTAGCGCCTTTTGTTCATATACTTGTTCAATAGAATGGTATACATGTGAATGAATTACTTCCTGGGGAAATGCTCTATCATATTGATTTTCAGTTCAGTGGTAATTGCTTTATATTGAGTAGAAGCTAAGTACAGATTTTCTCTGCAAAAACTGTACCTTTTAACCCAAATACGAAGCAGAGTGAAGACTTTTTAGTGCATGCTTACAAGTGCAAACATATCTTTCAAATGATAGAACATTTTGTATCCTTCACAGAGAAAACAGGCTAAAGACTGATGATGAATAAAACTTTAATAAAAGTTAATTTACTTTCAATTGCACATGTATGAAATTGCAAACCAGAAAAAATGAATCTGGTACAGATCGTCCTTACTTATAAGGAAGGGCATTCTCCTCCCCACGTGAGAGCTGATAATCCCTATTCTAAGTTGTTGAAGACATTATGGAATACTGTAATTGATATTGAGACATGACTAATTGATAAATTCATTCAGGCAAGTTTATCTTACTTTTATGTAGTTAGTTTGTAAGTAATTGCAGACAGTATGTCTCTCACTAATTACGGTCATCTCATGATCTGGTTTAGCATGCTTAGGGCTCCATTTTCTACCTTGCATATTGAGCAGCATAAGTCTTGTATATGTAAAGATCTACATGACACAGATAAGCAATGCATTAAATGAATAGTATCCAGTCAATAACCTGAGAAAATCACCAAGAAAGTAAAAAGAACATTTTGTATTTAAAAAGGAACATTAGTAAAAAGGATCTTTCAATTTATTAGACCATCATACTATAAGACTACCTAATGAAGTCAGGGACAGTGTCTAACACAGACTCTACTTTCTCACTTTCTTCTGCGTTCCTACACTCCATTAAATAAGTGTACATATATCACAGATATTGACTTTTGAACTTTAATCTACAATATACAATTTGCATTACATAGTAGTAGTTGAATGTCATATGCAATGATTAGAATAAAACTTAAACTTAACTTAAAAAAATTAACTTAATGCCTTGTTATTAAGATAATTTGAATTTGTGTTTTTTTCAGGCCAAAGAGATCCTCAGTAAAGAATCCAATGTCCAGGATGTCAAATGTCCCGTTACTGTTTGTGGTGATGTTCACGGTCAATTTCATGACCTCATGGAGCTCTTCAGAATTGGAGGACGTTCTCCCGACACAAATTATCTATTCATGGGTGACTATGTAGACAGAGGGTACTATTCGGTAGAAACTGTTTCACTTTTAGTAGCATTAAAGGTAAATCCACAGGTTTATTGGAATCATTTTTGTTTTATTTTATTTTTGAGGAGTTGTTTGCTCAGGAATTTGACCTTTGATAGCTAGAAATGCTCAAGAAGTAATTAATGTCATCTTAGTACATGTAATGCCTGATACTGACCAGTGATAATTGTCAGTTTACTAATACAACCAATCAAATATACATTATCTAGCTTAACAAGTAAATTATGAATCTACAGGCCTCTAATGGCAGGTTTAAATTCAAAGACTGCATGAATGACACATGTAATTTGATGTTGATTTGTGTATACTTTTTTTGCCTAAGTTGCTTGATTTTTACTTGTACGATTTAAAAAGACATTGTCTGTACTATTTGATAAAAAATCATAAAGATAGTAAATTTTGCTACCTGTTGCACTAGTTGGCATTACAGATAAAATGAGCTCATATTTTTCCCCGCATGTATCATATCGTTCGATCTCTTTTTCAGGCTCGATTTCCAGAAAGAATAACTATATTAAGAGGAAATCATGAAAGTAGGCAAATTACACAAGTTTATGGTTTTTATGATGAATGCTTGCGAAAATATGGGAATGCCAATGTATGGAAGTATTTCACAGATCTGTTCGACTTTTTACCACTGACTGCTTTAGTAGATGGCCAGGTATGTTCTTCATTAATCTTTGAACTGGGTATACACCAATACTACTTGACAGATTTCAGAATTTTTTATGTCAAATCTTATGACAAGATCTGTTGTTGATCTTTTGGTGATCAATGATTTGTTAAACTGGACAAAAAGTTAACTTGAATTTGCCAATTTTATTCATTTTTTAAATAAGCTATGCATAACATGTAAAATGAGAATTCATATTAGAATGAGGCAGCTACTCTATAACCATAAAAATTGTTGACATTTTGCGAGAATTTATTTACGAGCAATGCTGCTGCAGACATGAAGAAAAATTTGACGTCTAATTTTGACAATTTTAAGCCATTTAAGAATTTAAATCTAAATATGTATTATGCATAGACAGCTGAATGTTTTTCATGTCTCTAAAACTGCAATGACAAAATCATACAAAAAATCCTGAAATGAAATGGTTGGGAAGTTTTTTAGGATGGATGATCTGTCATGGTGTCTCCCTAGTAAATAGAATGTGTTTTTGTTTCAGATTTTCTGTTTACATGGTGGCTTATCTCCATCCATCGATACATTAGACCATATAAGAGCCCTAGACCGTATTCAAGAGGTGCCACATGAGGTATGTATTCAATTGTAGTTCAACTTAATCTAGTCATATCTGTAGTCCACCTTTGTACCCTGAATCTCTCCAGCTAACCACACTACCCTCTCACTTTATCAAATGATTTTGAATTCTAATGCTGAGATATGCTCGCATTTGAAGATTCATATTCTTCAATGGGACTTGAAATGCACAGTGTATGTTTAATTGTGTGATTTTAGCTGAGAGTTCATATATTCTGATTATATATAGCCTGTATCTACATCAAATTCCTGCTAATTTTAAGAAGCTAAACACAGTTGACCTTTTACATAGGTAATGTTTGATGATAGTAATATTTGCATTCACTGCTTAAACTATTTTTCATGATATATATTTTAACAATGATTAAAAATGGTTAACATGACCCAAGTCAAAGGCTGACACCGGCTGGTGATATTTTAGATGATTTCAATATGTTATCAACCTTCAGATGTCATAATATTTTACGTATTAACCAGTGACTCATAGATAGAACTGTTATCAGTATTAGTTTTTGAAATCTCATATATCTTTGGTCTTAAGTTTCCAGCTGCATCTATGAGTCCATGTAAACATTTAGAAAGCACATTGAAGCATAATTGAAGCATTCTGTATTCAGCTTTCGATTTTAATCAATCATTATTTATATTCAGATACTGATAACACTTAAGGAAGTCACTACTGGATGCATACATGGGTATTAACCAGACCACAACATACCTTGATCATTTCAGGATTCGTGTCTTGCTCAGATCATACCACTGAGGTTGCTTATATATAAAGCCTGTGCCTTAGCTTTACTTCTTAGTAAATTCTTGCTACTGTAAGGTTTGGTTAGTACCCAGGTTTGACTTAATTGTCTTATGTCACATACTCTATGAAACCCCTGTAATTGTAGGGTCCAATGTGCGACCTACTGTGGTCTGATCCAGACGATAGAGGAGGCTGGGGTATCTCACCGCGTGGAGCTGGCTACACTTTCGGTCAAGACATCTCAGAGACTTTCAATCACACCAATGGTCTCACACTAGTGTCAAGAGCCCATCAGCTTGTCATGGAAGTAAGGCATTGTTTATGTGTATGGATAGTGTAAAATGAATAATTGAAATATGTCATTTGACTTCACCACAAGAATAACAAAGAGAAAAATGTAAAAAGGAAGAAAAATTCGCACTTTGAAAAAGATAACTGGACAGGGAAATATTTTTTGTATCAAGGTGGTCCCATATTTGTCCATTTTTCTATGTACCACTTTTTGATGCATTGTATATTAAGGAATAAAGACCGAGATTTTATGATTTATGGAGTAATATATGACCGAAAATTTTATTCTGTTCATTGTTAAATTGCAATGGCCAGAATAAGATTTGAGGTCATATATTTGACATAAATCATAAAATCGAGGTCTTTGTTACGATTCTAATATGATAAACAGACAAGAAACACAACTATTTGCATTTAAGAATTTTAGTGGTCATACATACTCCAATATAGACCAATAAATCAATTGTTCTAGCCAGTGTGACGTCACGTATCATATTAGAACATATGTTATACGTTACTGTATTATTTGCTAATTTGTCTATTCCATACTGTTTCAGGGCTACAATTGGTGCCACGACCGGAATGTTGTGACAATTTTCAGCGCTCCCAACTACTGCTACCGCTGTGGCAATCAGGCAGCAATAATGGAACTTGATGATTCGCTGAAATACTCATTGTAAGTTATTCGAACTATATATATTGTCATTGATTGATCACAATTTTGAAAGAAAATGAAATATTTGCCATCTATTTAATTTTACTGCTTAACTCATTGCTGACCAACCCCGAGATATTTTGTCTATGACGTCATAATCATATGTGACCAACCCCGAGATATCGCTGGATGCTGTCCAGTAATTGTCATATAATCTGTAGCAGTTATCTTACAAAATATTCTAGTGATCACTAGGGGAACCTGGTAGGGTGCAATTGATATATTTTGTCATTGGCTTCACAAATGGCATATAACTTAGCGCATAGCACAGATACTAGTTTTCTGCATGAAAAAAAACAAAATTCTGCAAGAAAAAAAGCAAATTCTGCAAGGAGAAAATCGAAATTCTGCACAAATTTTCAAAAAAAGTCCAAATTCTGCAATCTTTTAAAACGATGAAAACGGAAACGGAAGTCAGCTACTTTCTAGGTAAGAACTGCGCGTCACTAGCGAACTCGCTTTAGCGAATTTAAACGTGATAGAATGTTGAATTTCACGATGAAATCGTACTTGTACTCAATAATGATTGATTGTTGGACATAAACAGACACTCTTCAAATACCCCGCAAAGGTAGGAGATCGTAAAATATGTAATTTCTGGAAATTCTGGTAATTTTGCGGGATTTTCATGAAAATCAGGGATTCTGCAAAAAATTGAAGTTTTGTCAAATTCCGTCCACGCCGCGGAATTACGGAATATTAGTATCTATGGCATAGGGTGTTGATACGGTCAATTTTATGATTATGTGAAAACATTCAATTTTGCTTAATTTTCCATCAAAATTGCCAGTCACCAGTACAACACCTCCAAAATAGCTTTGGCCAGCAATGAGTTAAAAGACAAACCTCACATTTAATAAGCTAATTTATAGCTGTGTGTCTCACTGGATGAACAGCTTTTTAAGTGTCATAACTGTGAGTTGGGTAACATTCCAAGTATAGGTTGTTAAAATAATACATTCACTGGAGTGAACCTTTTTAATGGTCTCACAAACACCAATTAAATGTATATGAGTAACAGAAAAAGACATTGGTCATGCTCTCCCATGTTAATCTATTTGATTGACTCCTGTCCTATCATCAGCTCTTTTGCTATAATGTATTCAATGTAGATTTCATTTTTTACAAAATTTGTTTTATTCTTCCAGCCTGCAGTTTGATCCAGCCCCCAGGAGAGGTGAACCGCACGTCACCCGCCGTACACCTGACTACTTCTTATAGACAAACAACAATCCACACATGGTTGCCAGGATACATAACCATGGCAACAACAAACAGCAGTATACAGACTTCCTGGCCAAAAAAACTACAAATAGTAATAAAGTTAGGAAACAAATCGGGACACAATAGTCTCATGGATTAAACTAGTTGGAGTGTGACATTGCTGACCATGATCGTGGCGTATGAATGGATTGTTGTGTGATAAGATGATAATAATGATAATATAATATAAATCAATGGAGAGCGGCAGTGAAATGTGATGTCGTGGATGTCCATTTTATCGATGCAGGATCAAATCTTAGATTGTCTCTATATAGAAATTAGGATAGACAGATCTATGAGGAATCTTGCTTGTTGGATACAATAGAGTCGAACATATCACATGGATTCATAGTTCACCATGAATCAGATACACGGTGTCACAAAAGTTCTTGGAGATCAAAACGATCTTTATTTCAGTATCATGTTTCAACTGTTGAACTGTCGAAAAAGTTGAAAAATATTGAAGTAAAAGATTGTAAAAATATAGTTTTAATCTTGGAGAAGAGATGCAAGTTAAAATGCAAATTGCACAAATTCCACATGTTTTCAATCCTTTGTGTTATACATTATTACCGATAAGTGGCGATAACTCGTACATAGAATTTCATATTTCATCCTGTTGACTATTGTATGTATTCTATCAAACTAGATACTGACATTTCATCATAAAGAAAGATGAGATGTAAAGTATCGTCCTTGACTCAAGCTACATACAAAAGTGTCATATCTTTCTTACTTGGCATTTTCATTGAAACAATCAGAGCCATCTATGGAGGGGGGGGGGTAAGTGGCATGTATCATAAATATTGGTATTCTATATTCAGCGATGTCATAATTCAAAGCATCTGCTTAGAATAGAAGTACATGTTATAATAAAATACTGTATTCCTTCTATTGAGCGCATGTGCAGCTATGGTCCTTGTTGAACACAAGCATTTTAATAATTTCGTAAAATGAACTCAGGTTTTTACTACTTTTGCAACTAATTTGGGGACCGCCCTTGTGCTAATTAAAAGGGATATGATATTTTTGATTATGTGAAGAAGGAATACTTTTAAGCCTGCCAGAAATCAAAATTTCTGTTGTGATTACCTTATATTATTATACAAATGTCATCGAGTATTTAAATGTTTGTATTATTAGTGCTACTTATTTTGTACGTTATATTATTGAAACCTAGCTTAACTGTAAGAAGTGAAATACCAGTGTGGTATGCGTTTCTAATAGTTTTGTACTTGGCTAAACTGTAAGAAGTGAAATACCAGTGTGGTATGTGTTTCTAATAGTTTTGTACTTGGCTTTGTGACTGATTTGAATGAAGAATGAAATAACTGAAGCTCTCGCCATTTGTACACACATCTAATCTTTGTTTTAAAAATCAATAAATAGATGATAATTATGATTAAACTTTTGTTGCATTTTTCTTCAAGTCTCGATTTACTGTTTAAGAATCAAGTTAAACCCCTATTTTTTAAAGTCCAAAACATAGATGCATCATGTATTACCATGGCAACTTCTTAATTTCACATCATAGATGGATAATGACTCTGTGGCAAGGAGATGTGATGAGTTCCAAAATGTGAGCCCTGTAGTGAATCGAAGACATAATGTAACTTATATCCTCTTGGCAAGCATCCTCATCAAGCTTTCAGTTAAACATGTGACATATTGTAGCAGTGAATTTTTCTAGAATATTTTGGTGTTCATATTAAAAAAAAACGATCTTGTTAATATCAGGTTTTCCAAAAGTGGCTCATGCTTGTTAATTCCCGAGGATAATATCTTATTTTCTTGGTTATTTCCCATTTCTAATTTGATTGTTTTTTGTTACAAAATGTTTCTAAACAAAGCAAATTAAGCTCAAGATACACCTCAAATGAGATACCCTTAAACAAGATTCTTAATTTGAAGATTATCATTCTTTTGAATATCTATGAAATATTTGATAAAAATGGGGAATTTGGGATGCTAAAAAAACATTGCACCTGTAGTCTGACTAATACTTATTCTAATAAAAAAGTGATTATAATTTATCAAAAAACCAAGTGAATGTTCCCCTAAGGCTTCAAGCAAGGTAAAATTGTGCATGTCTCATGAACCATGAACACTGAACAGTAAAATGAAAATATTATCTACTGTAACATCAATGTCACTGTATGAAGTAATTCTCACTGTGCAAGAATAAGGTGGGTCCACATGACAGGTGAGTAATTACAATTAACAGTCTTCAATATTCATGTTCAAACAAAATATTTTATTCAAATTATGTTGAACCTAAATTACATTGACCAGAATTATTTTTTCTGAAGCATGGAGATACACATATATTAAATGTACGCGGCATACACAAATTGGGGAAATACTGACTACGGGGGCATCAACTGGAGTAAGTCACTCCCCACTGAAATAGAGAATAAGAGGGAGGGTGTGACTTACTCCCCATTGGTGCATCTAAACATATACTTGATGTCATTTTAGATTCTTGTATTTCATATAACATAGTCAAAGGTAAAAGTAGTAAGCTTATGAAACTACTTTTACAAAGGCCTAAGGACTTATATAAAGCGAAACCGTTATACGTTCTGTATTTCGTGAGTCCAATAATTGCGCCTTGGTAAATGTACCGCACCTATTATCGCCCACTTTCACCATGCCACGAAATATTTTTAGATCAAAAACAATTAAATAATATCGGACTATAGCGACTTAGCAGTTATATTTATCGTCAAAGCTATCAATAAATATACCACGCATTAATTAAAAGATAAACGTCGTCTCAGGTGAGTCTCATTCTGCTCATTTTCAATGTTGGTCGTCTCGCGTATAATTACGTATGAAAAATTTTGCAAACAACCTTGAATAGACAAGGTCCTGTAAAACAACAGATTGATAAACTAATATTCTGCACCAAAGGCCTCGTATAATAATAATAATAATAATAATATACCATACTGTTGGTCATTTACACATTTTTGTTCCGTCACCTCGATTATTGTTGCTGGCAACCGAAGATACCTCAAGAAAAGCTGTAGATTGCCAAAGATTTTCTTTTCAAACAAAGTTGGCCGAGGGTACCACGAATGTGAAGTGGACGCCTCTAATTGGTCAAAAAGAGAGGCTCGGCATTCTCCGTCAGATTGAATCGGCAAAACTCGGTTGTATGGCTTACCTTCGGTTGTATGGTTGTATGTTCTTCTTGCAACAACTGTACTATTTTTTTCATGGCCTGAGTTCGTCGCTAACATGCTAAATATAAGAGTTAGCTGACGTTCGGGAGTCTGACTTACCTTCTAAAGGTTAGAACCCGAATCTTAATGAAACCATATCACCTTTGTTGCGTCGATGATGATGCATAAACACAGCATTTGATAGAAATTAGTGTAAATGCTTTTCCGACTTTTTCATTTTTCACCAATGTTGACTTCCGGGAAGGTGTTGTAGTTATCACGAAATAACGCATTGACCCTTGAACTTTACTTTGTTGACGTGTCAACCAAGCATGTCTGGTGTGAAAATTAAAAGAATATTAAGCAATGTTCTACATCCGCCAAGCTAAGTGAAGTAGCCAATATTTAAAATTACCAATTTCAAGTGAAGTACGCAACGAACGAAACTGCGTGATCTGCACTCCCACTATTGGTCTGAACGAAATGCTACGTTGAAATATGAGCCATCTGCTGTATAAGTCGATTAATAGAGTAAGACCTGTTGGTGATGCTTTATAATTTAGACCAAAACATTGGAGAACAAACGAACCTGTAAATCGTGAAAACAACGAACAAATATTCGGTTTTCACATATGTTCGGTAATTTTTCGTATTGAAACTTCCGGAACTTACAAGGATATCATTCATTTTCACGGTCAATAATTTACCTCTTGGATGTTGTGGCAAATGCTCCATGGTTGGCGGAACAAAGGTGATATGGTTTCATTAAGATTCGGGTTCTAACCTTTAGAAGGTAAGTCAGACTCCCAAACGTCAGCTAACTCTTATATTTAGCATGTTAGCGACGAACTCGGGCCATGAAAAAAATAGTACTACTGTGTAAGTTCCAGTCACATGCTATCTGTTGCAAGACTTATGCCTGGCACAACTTTCACCATGTTTATTAAGTTTTTTAAGTTTCGGAAGGATCCTGCCATGACCGTGGTATTGTTATCGTGAAAGCCTGAAATTCGGATCACAACCTCACAACATGAATTTAAAAATAAATGACACTAGGTTACAACATGAGTACCGAACAATTAATTTTAAAATCTTTATTTATTATGTGACATTTCCTGGTTTATCCAGATAAAACAAATCAGACATAAAGTACAAATTAAAGTACAAAACTTAAAATAACAACATAAGATACAAAACTTAAAATAACAAAAATAAAATAACTCTTATTCTAAAAACACAATAAAATATATATTAATTTACCTGTAAAAATAAAACGTTTGGTCACCTAGAGATTTGCTTCAGTAATTGAGTAAGGGAGAAAAAGCCCGTCAAAAGAAGGAGTTTTGGCGCGAAGTTATCTGATTGGTTGCAAGCGAATTATGCTATTTTAATCCGGGATAAAAATAGCCAGTATGACCGTGACAATGGTTGTTAGGCCTGTCATGACCGTGGTCATGTTACCACGGTCATGTCTGGCCTTGCAATATAGTATAGCATTGTCACATCAGGCTTTAACATTACCATTGTCATGACAGGCCATGCAACCATTGTCACGGTCATATCAGGCTTTAACATTACCACGGTCATGTCTGGCCTTGCAATATAGTATAGCATTGTCACATCAGGCTTTAACATTACCATTGTCATGACACGCCATGCAACCATTGTCACGGTCATATCAGGCTTTAACATTACCATGGTCATGTCTGGTCTTGCAATATAGTATAGCATAGGTCACGATTGTTATTACAAATATTCAAATAAACTGAAAATATCAAAGGCCACCTCATGATGTGTTTATTTGTAGAGAACTGCTGACTGTGCTGAATCATCAAACATGGCTTTTCGTTCTCCTGTTACACGAGCATTAGCGCCCTCTACAGTTGATGTGGCCTCGATCCTCAGCAACTACAACAAAGTAAGTATGGTATCAAAATAAAAAGTAGTCTATTTTAACATGTGGGGGTATAGCAATTTTTTACCAAAATGTTATTTTCCAGCTGTACCTTAAAAGATAAGTTACCCAAATGGGCTTTCAAGAAAAAGTCCATGGTTACCCATTTCCTTTTTTCTGGATGTTGTATCAGGTTAGTCATGCACAGGTGCACAAGTGCCTGACTGCCAATACCAACCAGTTTTAACTCAGGCCCGTAGCCAAGGGGAGGGGGGGTCACTTAGTTGCTTATTAGCAATGGACTGACTGCCAATATGGTAATATTGTGGCAATCATTTTTCAACTTCCCCACATTGTATGGTGTAGACCTTACAGGGGCTTATGCAAAACTACTGGGTGATTTAATATTAACAATATTATTTAAATATACATACTGTTTAGGATGTGAATACAATTAAATAATTTGAAAAGATTACCATTGGGTGACTTCTCAATAAAACAATCCAGTCGAATGATGGTAATTTCTTGACTTTCGAATGACAAATATTTGGAGGTATTAGTCAACAAAATATGAAAATAAAATTGTTTCAGTAATCAAAACAAACAAAAGTTAGAATTTGCTTAAATTAGATAAATACTTCTACAACTGTTTTGTAGGGTGAAACCAAAGAATATGATCTCCTTGTTAGCAGACTTAACAGCCCAGAATTACAGGTAAATAAAATGGGGATCACAAATGGGGGGGGGGTCATATCTGAGATAAACATAAAAATAATTCTTTCAATCTGATGGTTAACTAAACACTATCCCACGAGCACATATCACTGGTTTTTATTATGTCCCCACCACATAGTGTGGGGCCATATTGTCGGCCTAGGCGCGTCCGTCTGTCCGTCCGTCCGTCTGTCCGTCCGTCTGTCCGTACGTCCGGGAGTTTTCTCCAAAACCGCTACAGATATCACCTTCAAATTTTCAGGGATAACTTATGAGTGCATACAGATGTGGATGAAAATTTTTTAACTCGATACCTACTTCCTGTCGGCCATTTTGAAGTCAAATGCTAAAATCCTTGTCTGCAAACTTTAAGAAAAACGGCTTCACAGTTGCTTTTAAAACTTTAACATCTTGTTCAGCTCACTTCATTCTAGATCTGATTAGGTTTTGGACCTGTTAGCTCAGTCATGTCAGCCATTTTGAATGTCTTAAGAAAAGTTAGCGCACGATAATACTTTGTATCATATTGAATGGTGTTTTTTAGTTTTCATACTTTAACTATTTAGCAGCTTTATAAATAATTTCAGATCTACTTTGTTGTAAAAGCCTATCTTATTGTTAACAGTAGTAATATGTGATAATTTTGTAAGAAGAAATCAGCAAAAACACATAATCACTTTTTTATTGTCGGCCATTTTGGATTTTTCCGTCCTAAAATCTTGTCTGTGAAGTCTTGTCTACGTGTTGTCAGGTGAACCGTTTGGTGGATTAATTTCAAATTTTCAGGGATGATTCTTAGTATAAAAATCTAGATCTGATTTGTTTTTTGGCATTCTGGGTAAATGTCAAGGCAGCCATTTTGGATTTTCCGTCCTAAAATCTTGTCTGTAAAGTCTTGTCTACGCGTTTTCAGGTGAACCGTTTGGTAGATCAATTTCAAATTTTCAGGGATGATTCTTAGTATGAAAATGTAGAACTGATTAGTTTTTTGGCATTCTGGGCAAATGTCAAGGCAGCCATTTTGGATTTTCTGTCCTAAAATCTTGTCTGTAAAGTCTTGTCTATGCATTTCCAGGTGAACCGTTCTGTAGATCAATTTCAAATTTTTAGGGATGATTCTTAGTATGAAAATCTAGATCTGATTAGTTTTTTGGCATTCTGGATAAATGTCAAGGCAGCCATTTTGGATTTTTCGTCTTAAAATCTTGCCTGTAAAGTCTTGTCTACGTGTTTTTAGGTGAACCGTTTGGTAGATCAATTTCAAATTTTCAGGGATGATTCTTAGTGTGAAAATCTACATCTGATTAGTTTTTTGGCATTCTGTGTAAATGTCATGGCAGCCATTTTGGATTTTCTGTCCTAAAATCTTGTCTGTAAAGTCTTGTCTACGCGTTTTCAGGTGAACCATTTGGTAGATCAATGTCATATTTTCAGGGATGATTCTTAGTATGAAAATCTAGGAACAGATTAGTTTTTTGACATTCTGGGTAAATGTCAAGGCAGCCGTTTTGAATTTTCCATCCTAAAATCTTGTCTGTAAAGTCTTGTTTACATGTTTTCTAGTTAACTGTGTGACGGATCAATTAAAATTGTGTTGGTAAAGTCTTGTCTACTCATTTTCAGGATAACCATTTGATGGGATCACCCATTGGTGGGGACATTTTGTACACATTTGTGTTCTTGTATTGATCATGTCAAAATAGTGCATGTATGATTAACTAGCAGTATTGGCAGGCCGGCAGTGTTTTTGTCAACTGGAAGCCTAATTTGATTTGGCAGACACAATATTTTATCAGGGACAGACTCGATATTTTCTTAGGGGCAGGTCTGGAAATTGACAAAAAAGAGGCTAAGAGATTGAAGCCTATTAAGGTATGAGTACCGTAATCCAACACCAAATTCGAAAATTCATAACAATACTTTGCGCATATGGCGTTCGTGACCAACTATAAAACGCTTACCCCCATAGTGTTATATATCAAAATGTACCTGTTCATATAGGGGTTCGATTGATCTACATCAAATTATAGGGAGTCGGGTTACTTTTTGAGATATCAGCGTCCATTTATTGTAACTCGCGTTTGCCACCACTTCCTCAATTCTGATATGACGGGCAAACGCGTAGTAAACATGCTCACGTCGGAACTATTTTTGACCTACATCTCTATTTTCATAATTCAAATGAAAGTTGAACTCCTCCTCTTTATTTTGATACCAAATAGTGGCATACTAGGTACCCTAGAAGCCAACTATGGCGTTATTTAGAACAATACCACAGGTTTTTAAATGGACTATATAGGGGTCATACCTTTTGGCGGATGGATATGGAACCTCATACCTTAATGTTTTATGACATCACATTCTGATTTTTGTCTCTGCAACTTTTTTGGGCAGAAAATATCATTTTTAGTTCAAAAATGCATAAAAACGTCAGAACTGGCTGAATATGTGAAAAATTCATCCATTTAGGCTAGAAAGGGTTAATTTGCCCTACCCCAAATACGTCTAAATATGCTTGTCTAACTTTGCCACTGTGACGTCACAAATCTAACCTGACTATCTCTGAGTTTATTGAAGAAAATGATACGTCTGACAAACAGCTTTCATTCCCTATATGGCACACCTTCTACTAAGAGTTGCATCATTGACTAAATCTAAGACAAAGGCCCTGTGTCCCGAGGATTTTGACTGAAATTTGGCCATTTTCGCCCAAATCTAGCTAAATTGCAGTTTCCCTCACACCTGTATTTTGAAATAAATATTGCTACAATGTAGCAATTTAAAAATCACACATGCTTACTGTTTCTGTTGACCTGACATGTATCTAGCCTGTAAAAATGAAAAATTGCTACATTGTAGCAATTGCTACATTGTAGCAATTTCACTGAGATATGGGCCCTGAAAATCATGTAATTTTAGCAAAAAAGGAAAAAATAACCTGCAATTTTGACGGAATTTCAGAGGGCTTTCTTTCATCCATGACCCTCCACGGGCCTCTTATGACCATTCTTATACTCACAGAAGGGTTGAAAGTGATCTCAAATCATTGTTTGCCCTACGCAGAACGAAAAAATCGATTCTGTTCTCAAATTCTGCTAGAATATTGGTCTCTGGCCAACTAGCAGACAATTTTAGGCCTCCTATTAATTAAAATATGATCAGATTGTTCCAAAATGAGGCATAATTTTGAAAAAAAACACCCAGGTAATGTCTTTTGTAGGTCCCTTTCCTCCAGTATTTTGTTTTTGCATTCCGTGGTAGGATGAAAGATCTCAATAGACATTATTTGTGTAATTATTGAGATACTGCTATTGCTAATAATCTAAGATCTGATTTAACTTATCTTTCAATCAACTTTTTCAAAATGTATATTAATAAACTTGTGCTTTTGTCTTTCAGTCTGGCTTATTACTCAATGTATTGCGTGGATTGAGAGCCTGTGTGGCGATGCTTGGAAAGGAGTTCGAACAATTGATAGGTGTCACTCTGGTATTTAACATTATTATTGATTGCTCCATCTATGTACCTGTATATACAGTTACAGTGAAACCTGTCTAATCTGAACGGCTCTCTCTGGGACTGGCTAAAAGTGTTCAGATTTGCAGTTGTTCACATTTCAAGGTTTTATAAACATGAAAGTCAATGGTAGAGCGAAACAGGGACCGAGAAAAGGTCTTCACATTGAGACAAGTTCGAATTAGAGAGGTGTTAGGATATACAGGTTTCACTGTATACAGTTTGAGGCGAAATACTTGAGGTGATAATGTCACAATTAAATTTACACTGAATCTGGCATTGAGAGAATTGGTAATTGAAATAAGTGCTATCTACCATCAAGGTGTTCCTACCATTCAAAATATAAATGAACTATCTATGTTATTTTATATCAAATAGAGGTTATATGTTTTAAAAATATAGAAATGTCTAAATGTACTCTGAACAAATATTGAAAAAATAGCACTTAAAGCACTAAAGTCAAGAGAATTCCAAAATAAATAAATATAAGGAAACTAATCAAATTTCTCATAAATCACCATAAATAAATGGAAACTATTCAAGTTTCTAATTGAAGGGAGAATCAGAGATATAGGGTGACAAAATTACAAGCAACAGGTACAAATTGACCTTCCAATCTATTCCTAACAATCTCAAGTACCATATCTCCAAAAGGATTCATGATATGTTATAATTGGTGAAGTAATTACAGATTCAAAGTGCAAAAATGGGTGAAAAATGTTTAAATTCTTCCAAATAGTAAGAATGTTAATAATACATTACTGTAAAAATCCTTAGTTTTCCTGAGATAAAGTGTGCACTTTGGGGATTTTTAGAAAATAGACATTGATAAGGAATGACATGAGCCAGAAATATTCTAAAATTTAAACAATTTTTATTTGGCCTGTTCGCACTATCTGATTCTCTCATTAATCGCCATGTTTGATACACAGGCTCTTGATTGGCTGTCAAGGGAGCAGGCTGTTGTGAAGGAATATGAGGCTTTTTTGCTGAATCTCGTATCTGCCCACACTGTGTACGTCCATGCCGTGGCCAGAATGATCATCAAGAAGTTTCTACCTGGTAAGTTTGAGAACATTGACCTTATATGGAAATGTATATAAATATGACCTTATTAGGGGTTATCTGAAAACATGACCGTATTAGGGTAAAAAATACCATCTCATGAGGAATTGCGGCAAAACATGACAACCTAGTCAAAATAAATAAACACCTAATTAGGGTATTCAAGAGGTTTTATCAATGTGCTTTTTTATGTCACCACCACAAGTGGTGACATATTATTATAGTCACTTTTTGTGGATGATGTTCAGTGGTCGGTGTTTGGCAGTTGGCAATTGGAGTTTGGCATCTGTTACAAATGGCAGGTAGTGACGTTTTGCATGTTAATGCCTTGTTATAGTTTTATTGAACATCTATTACAGCTTTTGTATTGATTTGGGTAAGAGAGGTCAGTAATCCCTTTTACTTTGTGTCTATTATAGTTACACATATTGATCTGTTAATGACTATGTGTGTCTAGATTCAGGATATCAATTGAACATTGTCTCTATTTATTGGTTAATATGGTGGGTATGGTTTCTTCAGTTTTCTTTATCCCCACAGGTGAGATATATCCGTTATGACTGTGGCGTGATCTTTATCGTGATTGTCGTGGCATCCCTTTTTATTGCTGTGGTTCCAGGATAACAATTTTTTTCAAATATCCTCACATTTTAGAAGGGTTTCCAAGTTCTACAGCTGATCAACCTTTGAGTTGCCATCTTTTTGGTAGCCATTTTAGGAATTTATTGATAAATTTCGTCATTGCCATTCCAGGATTTTTCTAATTCCGACAGTTGATAGACCGAGATCAAGTTCAATGCTGGTTAAATATGTTGGGGGTTGTGGTTAATATCAGGTGGCCATCTATTTTTCTGGCACCCATTTAAGAAGATTTTCGCTGAATATTTTCATTGCCATTTCAGTAAAAACGACCCTTAGGATTTTCTTGACTAGCCTCGATTTGGATATTTTTGCATTTTGTAGATTTAAATGTCCTTTTTTGAATATCCACAATTTAATTTGGATCATATTTCTATATTTTTCATTAAAAAATTATTAGCGCAGTACATTCACTGGTGATCCACTCGATTACGCTGGTTACCGAAACGGTTCGTTTCAGTAACAAAATGTCGGAACATCAAGCTACAATAGTTCAGAAGACATCAGATTCGTCGATTTAATTCCTCACTTAAGTTATAGAAACAGTATTCCGAAAAATGGTTAAGATCTGCACTTTTAACCCAAACCATTTCTGTAACTTAAGTGAGGAATTAAATCGACGATTCCGTTGTCTTCTGAGCTATTTTTTCGCAAACATGTACATTTTCTAAAACATATGATAGTCTAATATATGTTTGTGAGAAAAAACGTTGTGGGGATTCCGCGTGAAATAGGGAAAAAGAAAAATCGTACCTTCGACATTCCGATATTTTGTTACCGAAACGAACCATTTTTTTCAAATTTGTCTTTCATTAAATTGGTCTACTGCATGTTTGGACAGTTTTCATATTTTTACATCTTGTAGATTTATTTAAAATTTTAAATGTCCTCTTTTGAATAATCATAATTCATAATTTGGGTGATATTTCTATATTTTTCATTAAGAAAAATTATTAGCCCAGGAGACTGTTCTCCAAACCAAGACTTGTAGTCCTTTATGCATACATAAGAGGATACCGATTTCTACAGTTCATGAACTTTTAGGGGGCTACTAGTGGTCGCGTGATTTCACATCACATGCCTTGTTCAATTACTATTCCAAAATCATTGAAAATTATAGATTCTTGACCTTGTACTTGTATATATTTAGTAGTTGTCAAACACTGGGTATTGTTTACTGACCAATTAAAGATAAATGATTTATCCTTTGACATACAGCGAGTGTCCTAAAATAAACATATAACGTAAAATTAATCTATTTTCCCTTCAGATTGTCAATTAAGATATCAATTTATACCAAAGTACTTTAACCTTGAATAAAATGCAGTCAAAATTGGAAAATAAAACCAATGCCCAATAAGCAGTTAGAAATTAGTCCAATTTGATTCAAGCAACAATGCAGTACATTACTGTTCTATTTTTAAACAGTTTTTCAAGTTTTATTTTATGTTACAACCAAGAGACATTCCAATTAGATTTTGTGAAGTTTGAAAGTCATTAATCATTTATTTTAATGAATAGCACTCGGTGCCTATTTCTGATATTAAAAAATGAATGTAAAAATCTGTAAATTGCATCTTTTCTTTAAATATTATCCAGAGCTTGAAAAAATGTATCAGTTTGTGAATTTTAAAGGTACATTCGCTCCTTTTGATTTACACTTGACAAACCCATTACTAGGTTAGCATTATTTTTATTGGCAGTGTTACTATTAACATCTATTGACTCAATTGGCATTTAATTTTTTTTATTTAAGTAATATACATTTGATATCACAAGACATTGAGCAAAATATAAGATCCATCTTAGTTTCACTAAAATTAAAACTAAAAGTAAAATCAACAATATTGTGTTATTTACAGTGGAACCTGTGTAAGTGGAACGCCCTTGAGACCACAAAATGTGTTCCATTTGCGAGGTGTTCCACTTACAGAGGTTCTTTAACATGGAGTCAATGGGCCGCAAAACCTGTTGCACTTGTGTAGTATTCCACTTAATAGTCTCTCCTTTATTTCAGTTGTTGGTACTGATGAGGCCCTTGACCAAAAGACACAAGAGGCACACGAGCGCATGTTCTGCACACTCCACAATTGTCTAGAAGCTATCACACGATTAGTCCCAATGTAAGTATCTAGAAGCTATCACACGATTAGTCCCAATGTAAGTATCTAGAAGCTATCACACGATTAGTCCCAATGTGAGTATTATACATGTACCGGAAATATAACACAATTTTATGTCCCCATCCCATAGTGTGGCGCTATATTGTCAGCTTGGACACATCTGTCCGTCCCTCTGTCTGTCCATGTCTGACAGATATCATCTTGACAGTTCCATCCGTTTGGTCTTCCAAGTTTGTTTATAGTCCCATGCTTAAGCTATGATTCCATTGAGCAAACTTGAAGAATCTTAGATCTGGTTTGTAACTGTAAATTTTATTAACATAAGTTTGATTCATCAGTTTTCACATGATCGACTCTCTAGTGCATTGTTATTGAAGTTCCATCTGTTTGGTCTGTCGCATCACCTTGTTTAACAAGCACTAATCGGTGTCTATTTAAGCAAGGAAACAACAGCCAGACTGCATCACGAACTTGCTTGTTCAGTACAATAAATATCACACTATTTAGCACACCATTTGTCCATGTTAACACTAAACAACACTTTCCTATGAAGGATGAATAATGCCATAACGGACTGGCCATTGCAATAAGATTCGGTCCGTACGTTATACAAAACACAAAAAACAATACCATCATTATTTTCGTGAATTTCACGTCAGCTTTTTTCGATTTTTTCTTTTCATCGGGAATTTGTTTCTTCAGCGTAGTTGGCTCTCCATGTTTGGTCGTTTCTTTGTGCTGTGCTGTATGTTGCTCAATGATTTTCCTCTGTCGCCGCAATACCCTAAAGATGTTGAAATAACAAAAACACATAGTTCCAAGGGGAAATCCAAATGACAGAAATAATATGAACATCATTAGAGGGTTTGAATCACTCGAGTCATCTAAGGAGGTCATGCTACAGAGATATCGCTTCTCGTCATCAACAAAGTCATATTTTGCAGAAATATGAAAAAGCGGCAAAGACAGTAAAACACTGGGGACGAGCCAGCTTATGAATACTACACCCCCCATTGTTTTCCTATTAAAGAGCATACTGTATTTTGACGCATGTACGATCAGCACATATCTGTTAATGGATATAAAACTATAGTACATAAGGTTGACACCGGTGAATAACAGCGAGAAATATGCATATGCTGGACACATCTTTATTACGCCTCCATATGTCAAATCGTTAGCTCCAGTGACCGGGAGGTTACCTGCGTAGTTTATGATGTCATTTATACTGAGCAATAATACAAAAGCATTTGGGATTGTTTGTATCTTAGGTGTGCGCGCTATGGCAACGATTGTCACCAGATTTATAAAAGTTCCAAATGGAGATATAAGGCACATCATGGTGAACCCCAAGATTCTGCCTGCATAAAAGTCATTTATTGGTACGGTTTCATTTAAGGCCATATCAGTAGTCAATGCTGCAATTTGTTTCTTGTGTTTCTTTTTTCCCAGCTTTTTATTATATAGTTCGTCTCGTGTTATGTTGTATTATCTCAGTTATTTAATCAAATTATGTTCACGGATGCAGTATTAATGCATAGAGTGTTCCTAATTTTGTTAATGATATATGGTTTGTAGGTCATTAAAAGCCAGTTCCAGGAGATGCAAGTCCTGTTTAGCATCTACCACCTTCCTTGAATCAGAATTGAAATTATTGATGAGTCCAATGAATGATGTTTTTATCGAATTTTTTGTTGCACATTATTTTCCTGACTTTATCTATTAAGGCATTCAGTTCATTCTTGTCTTGATTCGTAAAAGCTGAATGCTCTGTAATGTTTTGCTCTGTAATCTTTTCCTCTGTAACGTTTTGCTCATCTGGTGGTATATTTTGGATTTTTTGTAAAATCAACAATTGTCATTGTCATAAAATGAACAATACGTCATTGTAATGATGTCTGATAGTCAATAAAAGACATTATAGATCAGTTCGTAATTGCAAACTTTTGTATGTTACACTGGCCTTGCATTGATTGAATGACGGACATTCGAAGAGTTAGCAGTTCAAATTTATCGATGTGTATATTGTAATCACACACCTCTCTTTAGTCTTCGAGAATTACTGTCTTATTAATGATAGGGGCTGTGATCTCCCAAGTATTTTTTCTCAGGTGGGTGCAAAATTCTCATTTTCACAATTTAGACCAAACTTGGGTGCTGCGCCCACTTGCTGTAATGCTGGGGAGATCACTTAGGGGTATCATATTTTAAGTTTTAAATGTTATTTTTAAAGCAGAAAATCCATAAAGGCTTCTTTGGAAGGGATTCAATTTTTTAACTTTCTCATAAAGTTCATGAATTGATTTAGGCAATGTTTATTGTAACCTGGGTACATAGTATGCTTATCGATAAAGAAGACACACCTTTTTGTAGTTTAAGGCCAGAAACAATTGTTTCTGTTCACAATTCTTTGATAAAATCTTTTTTAAAGAATGAGATGGTTTTGTATGTATGTAACTTATTGGCATCTAATTTACTAAATAAATATAGTTATATCGCAAACAGTCATATATCGTAGTCTAGCTTACCATATAAAATTATAGAATTAAAAATATTACTTGCAAGCATGATGCATGTTTGCAAAATCAACACTTATGGCACCTATTACTTGTGGAAGTTATATTTGCTTGTGTGACTGATTCATGTGTGCAAAATAAAAATATTACATCACCATTTTCAGTACAAATGGAAATTAGATAAATATCAGTTTCACTTTGTATTAGAACATTTGAGTTATAGGATAGAAATGAAAATATTGAACAAATCAAGATCCGTAACTATTTTTCCTAGCCTAATATTGAGTGAAGCATTGATGTTTTTTTTACTTGTGGGTATAAATAAGTCAGGTTATTGACTTTGATATGGATCTTTGTTCCAAGAAATGTATCTATATTTGTTTAGTTTTCTAAAACTAGTTAATTGATGTAGCCTTCCTATATAGCAATTAATGGTTTTTTAGTTGTTTTTATATGTGTGAGTGTACTGAAAAAATACTGTATCGTGGAACACCTCTTTCAGTGCTCCGTTATGGAATACTTTCAGTTTCTAAGTCCAGTTTCCCATTAATTTGATGAAAAACTAACTAAGTTGAACGCCTTCAAGTGGATTTATTTTGAGTTAAGTTGAACGCCTTCAAGTGGAATTATTTTGAGTTATTAGTTGAATGCCTTCAAGTGGAATTATTTTGAGTTATTAGTTGAAAGCCTTCAAGTGGATTTATTTTGAGTTATTAGTTGAAAGCCTTCAAGTGGAATTATTTTGAGTTAAGTTGAATGCCTTCAAGTGGAATTATTTTGAGTTATTAGTTGAATGCCTTCAAGTGGAATTATTTTGAGTTTTAAGTTGAACGCCTTCAAGTGGAATTATTTTGAGTTAAGTTGAATGCCTTCAAGTGAAATTATTTTGAGTTAAGTTGAATGCCTTCAAGTGGAATTATTTTGAGTTAAGTTGAATGCCTTCAAGTGGAATTATTTTGAGTTAAGTTGAATGCCTTCAAGTGGAATTATTTTGAGTTAAGTTGAACGACTTCAAGTGGAATTATTTTGAGTTATTAGTTGAATGCCTTCAAGTGGAATTATTTTGAGTTAAGTTGAACGCCTTCAAGTGGAATTATTTTGAGTTAAGTTGAATGCCTTCAAGTGGAATTATTTTGAGTTATGTTGAATGCCTTCAAGTGGAATTATTTTGAGTTAAGTTGAATGCCTTCAAGTGGAATTATTTTGAGTTATTAGTTGAATGCCTTCAAGTGGAATTATTTTGAGTTATTAGTTGAATGCCTTCAAGTGGAATTATTTTGAGTTAAGTTGAACGCCTTCAAGTGGTGCTATTTCGATTTACCAAAGCTGTTCCACTTACACAGGTTTAACCATGCTGCTTTTATCAGATTTAGTAAATAAATTGTGAATTTAAATGTATTCTATTGCAGGACTTCTACAATTTTGATGGCGATACTGTCAAAGGAGTTCCCGTTCAGGTCCAAGTCCACATATATCCACGAATGCTACGTGAAAAACTTATTGTTGTTGTTGCGGTATATTCCCCACTTGCGACCCGCCATATTGGAACTGATTGTAGATCGCATGATGCATTTGGATGTAAGTACTTTGTGTCTATTGTTTTGTCTATTGTGCGCTTTGAAGTCATCATTGGTTGTAAATATTTTTTTCACAGGAGGAATGGTATATATCTTGTATCAATATACATTGTACAATATACATATTGAAATGAGTTTAAATATAAATATGATTGACAGTAAATGATTGTCATTTGACCTATTTCTGAATACTAGTTAAGCCTCGTGTATAATCTCAACATTATGTGCCTTATAGGTGCGCAGCCCCAGAGATGTGATTGAAGAAAGTGAGGAATCAGAAGAAGATGACATTGAAGAAGAACAGGGACCCGATAGAGAGCAGGAATCTGGTGTTTTTAGTATGGTAAGATCAGACATTGTCAGGAATCTGGTGTATTTAGTATGGTAAGATCATGCATTGTCAGGAATCTGGTGTATTTAGTATGGTAAGTTCAGACATTGTCAGGGATCTGGTGTATTTAGTATGGTAAGATCAGACATTGTCAGGAATCTGGTGTATTTAGTATGGTAAGAGCAGACATTGTCAGGAATCTGGTGTATTTAGTATGGTAAGATCAGACATTGTCAGGAATCTGGTGTATTCAGTATGGTAAGATCAGACATTGTCAGGGATCTGGTGTATTTAGTATGGTAAGATCAGACATTGTCAGGAATCTGGTGTATTTAGTATGGTAAGATCATGCATTGTCAGGAATCTGGTGTATTCAGTATGGTAAGATCAGACATTGTCAGGGATCTGGTGTATTTAGTATGGTAAGATCAGACATTGTCAGGAATCTGGTGTATTTAGTATGGTAAGAGCAGACATTGTCAGGAATCTGGTGTATTTAGTATGGTAAGATCAGACATTGTCAGGAATCTGGTGTATTAAGTATGGTAAGATCAGACATTGTCAGGAATCTGGTGTATTTTGTATGGTAAGATCAGACATTGTCAGGAATCTGGTGTATTTAGTATGGTAAGATCAGACATTGTCCGAAATCATATATTTTCAGTATGGTAAGATCAGACATTGTCAGGAATCTAATGTATTTAGTATGGTAAGACCTATTAATCCATCTATATAGCAAATGGTCAGTTGGCCTACCAAAGATCAGGCATTGCTAGTAAATCATTGTGCAATACACTACTGACATCTATTTTGAACAAGAATAGTTGACAATCACCTTCAAAAACCATTTCCAGGAATTGTCCATATCATAAATTTTAAATTGTCTTTGATGTTTCTCCCTACTCATAATTTAAAGTTACTCCCTATGCAATTTGCTGATTTTACATTCTTTTGACAGCTGATATCTAATAATTGTAATTTTCTGACTTTTGAAGGAAGTAGAAGAGGCATCTACCCAGCCTGCTTTTCAAACTGGCCCACAGGAGGAAGTTCCCATGGTCCACCCTGAGGCACAGAGACTAGACTCACTCATGGACATCATGTTTAAATATATAGACTCCCAATGCCATGATAAAAGTAAGTAATACCTAGGGGGAAATGCCCATATATGGTAACCCTTAAACGATAAGGGGGCAGATCTAAGCTTTTTTCGTAGTTTGTCTTTTGATGTGAAACTTTCTGGCTTTTCTTAAAATTGAAAGAGGCATGTTCAAACGAAAAAATTGTGACTCTAACCCCCTAGGGGGAGCGTTAGAGCTGGTCAAAGTTACTGAAATACCCAAATTGTCAGTAGTTTTGACTTGAAACGATAAAGCCCTATGTTCTTCGAAAAAGAATTTTTTCATCAATAATGGCTCAATATAGTTATAAGTAAGCTCAAAATACTATTGAATAACCTTTCCAATGATACCAAATACAACCTCTTATGATTGTTTGTCTCCAAGATCATAGCCCCTAACCATAGGTATAATTCTCTATAGCCTATCTGTTTAATAAGGGTTATATGTTAAAATAGCATGGAATTGGCAAGGAATCAATACATATGGAAAAGGCATTATAATATATGGACATTAGAAACATCTGTAAACATTCTAGTTGTTGTTATATGTAGATTTGGTAAGAAAATCTGATTCTAAATGTATTGAATGATATGATTTGTCGTTGCCTTTGGCTATTCAGTGATTCCTTTGATTTCTTTTCAACAATATTGATTAATTGTGTATAGTACTTGATTTTTTTGAGCAATGTAACATTGTACCATTGTAACATTGAGCAAATTGTACCTACAAAAAACTTGAATATTCTTGAATTAATTATTTTGATAAAGGCTAAGTGTAAACACTGATATTCCCTCAGATTCAGATTCAGATCTAGTGCCCACTATTTAATGATGTACAAAGTTAAAGTAAATAATAAGTAAATTCATTCTGTTACAAAAAAATTGCAAGAAAATGGAGATAAGACGCCCATAGGTATTAAGACAATATCAAACAATAAACCAATGACACATTTAAAAAGACTCCTGGATGTAAGTGCAATTTTTAAGTAAGTAAATATTTCTTGTGTTTTCCGGTGGTTTATTTCATGACTCATATTTATTTATTTCATATCAATTGATTTTGAGTATTACAATTGTTTTAGAAAACTGATCCACTCTGTTAATCAAAGCACGAATAGTACAAAGGCTGTGAACGGAGTGACATGTTTTATTGTTTGTTTTTCTGTAAGGAAACTTGCCCATGAAGTCATACACTGTTCAAATTAAAACCTATCAGTGAGGTCTAGATTATTTGTTTCATAGCAATACATGTCTGACGTCACGCATGATCGCATAATATTCCTAAGCAACGTGCAAAAACAAACTTCTAAAATATGACGTCCTGGTTTGGTTTTGTCACCCGGGCTTTTAAATGAGTGAAATGTGAAACATTAGAAGCAAGAAAAGAAATCTATGATTTCTGTTTTTCTTGCTAAAAAAAACAGAATAACAAACATGTTAATTTTTTGTTTCAGATGAACTCGACTACGAAAAGTGTAAAGTTTTATACCGAGAATTCCTGAATGTATTTGACAAGATCATACTTGCAACCCATGCTTCGTCACATGTCCAGTTTATCATGTTTTACATATGCAGGCTTAAACAGGTATGTATTAACACTTTCTGACCAATATCAGAATGCAGCTACATGTGGTCTGAAATGCTGGTCCATGTTTTTAATGCACTTTGAAAATATGCCATTTTATCTTTGTTTTGTGCTGAATGAGTGTTATAAAATTCTGAGAAAACTACTTGCTTATCCGTTTAACTTAAAATTTCAAAAGATACAGGAGCTAAGATTTGATTTTGGGCATGCTGGGTAAATTACATGGCAGTCATTTTGCACTTCAAAGTGTGATATTTATCACTCTGTGTCTTGTTTAAATGTTTTCCTTATGTTAGTATTCAGTAATCCAGGTCAGAAATTTTCCCGTGTAAAATGTTTCTCTGTAGTCTACCATATGGGAAAGGATTTTTAATATTTAACAGTTTATTTATTTATTTTTTATTTATTTATAGTGGTCAGTCTTACAATTCAATATAAAATATAAAAAAATTAATAATTAGAATTTTACCCATCCCACCTTGGGCTTATTAACCAGTGTAACAATAGGAAAAATTAATACACGGAAATCAATATCATATGTAATATAATGTGATTATGATCAAGGTGAAGTGAATCTGAAATGATATATTTATACAGTCTGGTTGAACTTCACCTTTAAATAGCTTTCATTGTTGATACAGATGAAGGACAATTCTTTCAACTTGAAAATCTTAAGAAGCCATTTCATAGAAATTTATATTTTTCTTTGTTCAACATATCAAATCTAAATCAGCTTTAATATCAGCCTATTAAAAAACACCTGTTGTTCGCACGCTATTGTTGCTCTCTGAAAGAATGACATAGTCTATTAATAAAACCTGTGACTGTTTCATATTTCATTGACAGAACATCTAGCATGAGTAAATATTAATGAACCATAGAAAATCTACTTGGCTAATCCTGTAAATCATATGTTCTATTTGCATATACACATTCTGTATGTTATTGGCTCACACAGTGGGCCTATGTGATCGACCAGGCATCCGTCCGTCTGTTGGTCCGTCCATCCGTCTGTCAACATTGGCCGCACAAATTAGAACTGCTATTTGGATTGAGTCATATCCACATTCATTTTATGCATATCCATAATGCCTATTCGACCTATCATCACCATTTCCCAAGTTCGCCTGGTTTTCGAGAAATTGCTGATTTTGATGTCAAAAATTTTCTGTAAATACAAGACACTTTGTTGAAGTAGAACTTTCAAATAACTTGTTTCTCTACAGCTGTATGTACATTCACATTTATATGTTGAGAACGTACATAACAAAGTTTTGAAATCTGAATCTTCTTTCCATTTTGTGTATTATGGAAATAAAACACCTGGTAAAAGCATAATAGAGCCAGGCCTGTAGGGGGAGGGGGGGGGGGGGTGTTCTGACAGTTTGAGTGAAACAAAAATTCTTTCATGCAGTCTTTCACCATACTGAGAACCATTCAAGTGATTTGTCAAAATTGTCAGATTTGAACCACCTTCCTTGGATTTTTTAAGAACTGAACTCCCCTTGGCAAAAACTGACAATGAGCCTCAGAGAGCCGGTTTGTTTCAAGGAATATTACATTTTCTACCTTTGTCTTTTTCCTGTTTATAGCCTTTATGTGATGGCTTCATAGATTACCTGTGGAAGAAAGTACAAGACCCCAACATGCAGGTTGTATTCAGACAGTCCGCAGTTGCCCACATTGCGAGCCTCGTCTCTAGGGGACTTTTCATCAATATAAGGTAATAGACTAGATTTCATTTTGGGGATTCATTATTCGTTCAATATCTTTTTAATGTATATCTGGTACTGTTATTCAAATTAATTTGAGCCCATTTTATAATTTCATTGACAAATTTTCTGATTTGCAAAACTTCGCCAATTCACTAATTTTCTCCACTAATTTATTGGAAAAATATCCCCCGGAAAAAAATTTCACGGCAATCCAGTTAGAAGAATGCTGTCACTGTTCAAATAACTAAGAGCTTAGTTTAATGTACATAAAATTAACGAGTGACAATGTGAAAACATGATCCTTGATTTTAAATTGTCTTTCGCCAATTTTGTATCTTTTTATTATTACAGTTCAGTAGTGATGATCCTTAATGTGATGGTTCCTTGGATTCATCGTTATATTAGTGAGACGTGCCACAACTCTAGTCAGGCAGATATGCTACACCATGCCCCTTTCTACAGTGTCTGCCAGGGAGCGTTCTACATAATTGTATTCAGGCACAAAGAGATCTTTGACCAGCCTAAAGGTAAAATTGACCAGTTTATTGTAGTTGTTTTACTTTTTAACTGATTATTTTTGGGGTTTCTGGGTTAAGTCTCGTCTACGTGTTTGCGAAGAACCACATTACAGATTGATATCAAATTTTCAAGGCTATGTTACAGGTTTCAAGCCAAACCATTTTGTGGATTGAACTGAAATTTTTCGGGATTTTTTCGGTATGAACGCCTACATCTGGTTCATTCTTTAGCATTCTTGGTGAATGTAAATATGGTTATTTTGGCTTTTGTCTCTAATTCTTGTTATGTCATTTCAAACCAAACCGTTCCATGGATTGGTTCTCAAAAAGGGTTTACCGGGAATGTTTTTTTGTATGAAATGTTAAGAACTGATTATTATTTTTAGGTAAATGACATTAAGGTGAACTTTCTGTTCATAAAATATCTATTCAAGGATGCAATACTGTTCATTCTGTGTCCACCCAGCAGTTGCTACCATACATTTTGTTTCCTGTTAGTGTGAAAATATCTTAATGTGCATTATATTTGTCCATTAAGGTTATTAAGCTCTTCAACTGAAATGTTTCACTTATTGTGTCCTAATGGCTTTATAGAATCATCTATATCTCAGCTCTTAATAATTAAATCCATTTAGTTCCATTAGTAGGATAAGTACTAAATCTGAACGCAATTGATTTTCAGTGAGTAGGACAAAAGAGAATGAAACCAAACAGCAGTAGCAAACCAATAATAATAGTTTCACATCACCAATTATAATTTGGGAGGGATATAGAGAAGCCGTCTGTTCGTTCATTCTATCCGTATACTATATCCATATGTTCCTCAATCCATCTGTTTGTTTGTTTGTCTGTCTGGGTGATAACTCAAAATTCCTGTTTACACTGGGGGGTATCGTGATGCAACAACACCGTGTTGTTGCATCAAGATGGCCAGACTTCCGGTGATAGATTTTTGTACGATGTTTTGTTTTCCCAATTTACACCCATTTCTAGGACGAGTTGCTCAATAATCATACACATGCAGTTAGCGCATGATCTATATTTAAAAAAACTATCATTGGTATACATGTAGCATCATCAAGAAGCGATAAATTCGTGGTTTTAATTCCTCACTATTGATGCAACAACACCACTCTGTTTCTTATCGATGATGCAACAACACCAATGTGCTGATGCAAAAACGCCAATATAATGTATCATTGAACAACAAGAGAAACTGTTTTATGTTCTGTTTACAGGTGTGTCGAGACATGAATAAAACGTGTTGGTCAGTGGTCCATGAAAGAAACGTATTTTGTTTGGTTTCTTTGTCTATCATCAAAGTTAAAAGGATATACAAGGCAAACTAAATATCTCATTGATATTGTATCTGAAAAATAAAGATTATACATTTTCTAAATTAAATGCCCTTGATTTACCGTATGGAAATTGCTTACAAATAACTAATATAATTTTGGAAAGACAACAGATATCAGTCATTTTGTGTTGTTAGTACCTCAATTGAAATACTCAATTCTGATTGGTTGATGAGCGGTCAACAAAATGTATTGTTAGTACCTCAACTGAAATACTCGATTCTGATTGGGTGATTATGAGTCAAAATTATGTACTGTTGACCGCTACTAGGTACTGTTGACCGCTACTTGGTACTGTTGACCGCTACTTCTGAAAAAAAGTTTCATGACGTAACAAAAAAACATGGAAGACGGACATTTTGTAAACGTTGATGAAAATGACTTTAGTAGGCGACAAGTACAGCAAAAATACAAATAGAAACTTAAAATTAACATTAATTCACTAACGAGTACGCTGTGATGTGCCAAATACAGAGTTAAGCTACTTGCACTGTCTCCAAATTTTCTAAAAGGTTGTGAAATGAAGCCATGCCGATTGATGATTGTCGTCTATATGTGTATTACTAGTTTACTCGGACTAACAAAACAATTGTAGACCTCTCCATTCGATCAACTGTCAAAATTATATACCTCGACTGTAAACCTTGAAACTACTGTTGACCTCGACCTTCGGACTCTGTCAACAGTAGTTTTTCGGTTTACAGTCTCGGTATACAATTTAGCCGGTTGACCTCTGGGGAGGTCAACAATTGTAAACTGTTGACCACTACTAGGTACTGTTGACCCCTATTTTTGAAAAATTGTTTTTTTAATGTTGAATTTTTTTTAATTTTGAAAAAATAAGTTGTGTAAAAAATTACAAGTATTCGACGGATTGGGGATTTTTTGCTAAAATATGTTCACGTGATATTCGATTATATATTCGTCCAATTATTATATTATTTGGACTAACAGAACAATTGTTAACCTCTCTTTTCGGTCAACTGGCAAAAGTGTCCTCGACCTCTGGTCTTGATCAACAGTACTTTCAAGGTTTACAGTATCGGTATACAATTTTGCCAGTTGACCTTAAGAGAGGTCTACAATTGTATATTATATCCTTCAAATTATTATATTCTTCGGACTAACAAACAATTGTTAACCTCTCTATTCGGTCAACTGGCCAAAGTGTATTCCTCAACAGTAAACCCTGAGAGTACTGTTGACCTCGACCTCCGAACTTTCAAGGATTACAGTATCTGTATACAATTTTGCCAGTTGACCTCAAGAGAGGTCGACAATTGTATATTGTATATCCTTTGTTATCCCACCCAAAGTATGATGTCATATATCAAGTTGAAGAGTTGTATACGCTGCTCAGGAGTTTACGCTATCCAGGAGTTGTACATTGTTCTCAAGAGTTGTATAGGATGAGTGTTGGTTTAATGATATTGCAGTTATACAATGCTATTATATAAAGGTTATTTACTGAGAGGGATTCAATATTGGTTTTATTCCGAGAGACAATATGACATTTCCTGAGGGCCCGGGATATCTGGGATAACTGTACCCCTATCAATTTACCTTTTTGGGCCCTTAATCTTATCACTTTTGTTTACCTTTTTACTCTGTCGGAGAGAAGGAATCCAAAGAGAGCAATGATTCTACACGTGCGTCGTGCAAGATTTCCATTAAACGTGTAACTAAACGGCCTCTCTAATAAAGTCAATTAGACGTTTTTACACGTTGGCTCTCCAAATTGGAGGAAATAAAGAATCATATCATATTATATCATAGATGAAGCAATCATCCCATCAACATAAGCTCACGAATGTCACAGTTAAACTGTTTTAATTATAATTTGATAAACAGTGGTAACGTACATCTACTAGTTTATCACTGTTCCACAGATGGGTGACAGATAATTTCCAATAGCTCATCATGTTTACCGAGAACGGAAGATGTTTGTCCACCATTTTGAATGATACTAACTGATACAAGCTATGGAACAGTGGTTTATTAAAATAAACTAAAGCTTGCCATGTTAAAGGCGATTGAACTATGTTATAGAACAACGTCCAGTACATTAAAATATTTAAAAGTATAACTTTTTGAAAATACATATAGAGGATCTTGAATGCCTTGAGAAGAACGCAAATATGGGTAATGGGTAACGGTGTTGCAATAGTAGCATTTAGAAATCTGTTCCTCTCGAGATTTATGGTCTTCTGAAAGTATACTATTAATTGGTGTTGCTGCATCATTGCTCAAATCTAGAGGAGTGTTGTTGCATCTTCGGTTTGGTGTTGTTGCATCAATAGTGAGGAACTAAAACCGTGAACTTATTGCTTCTTGGTGATGGTACATGTATACTAATGACAGTTTCTTTAAATATAGATCGTGCGCTAACTGCACGTGTATGGTTATTGAGCAACTCGTCCTAGAAATGGGTTTAATTGGGGAAACAAAATATCGTACGAAAATCTATCACCGGAAGTCTGGCCATCTTGATGCAACAACACGGTGTTGTTGCATCACGATACTCCCCAGTGTGTTTACAGATTTGATTGAGATTTTATATACCATAAGATATCTGATAAAGAAAAGTAGTGATTTAAAGGAAAGTTAAATTCTTAAGGTGGTATTTATTTACTTTTTTAGATACATCTCGTAATATATTTTAATATATAATTTGGGATAGAATCAATGTATAAGGTAATATCGTATCTATGATATGAATTTTATTAACAAGTCATATTCACATATGAGTGTTTGATACCTTCTATATATATAATAATTTCAATTCAATTTATTTATTTATTCAAATTATTGACAAAGTATGACAAAAGTGTCCTACGAGGCCGATCCTCACAGGTCAAACCATTTGACTTCAATCACAGGAATGAATACAAACATAATTAATTTAAACATGTTTTTGGAACTGAGGCTAATCAGGGGGTACAGCAGAGCATAAAGAAAATAATAGTCAGATAAGTCAAAAGAAACATATCTGTATTCTGTATTTAATTAGAGTGTTACAAGAGGGTCACATATACTGTGCAATCTTATGTGTAGGTTTTATTCTTAGAAGAAACCAAAAGAGTAATAACAGTAGTTGTACCACTTAAACTTGTTCAATAATTTAAATGAAAATTCAAATAGAACATTATATAAATAAAGTGACTTTACATGTGACCATTTGTATTGAGATTAAAATCATGGGTATTCCATGGTATCTTTTATAGTTTCTATCTTAGTTTGTACTTTGGATTTACTTATAAGAATGGCCAAAATACCAAAGCATAAAACGAATACCTCGCTCATAGAAATCACTGACATCCCAACTAGCAAACCTAAATTTCCACCAATTTCAGAAACCATTGAACCTAATGAAAAATCCTCAGTTTGAGTTGTTACCTTTGTGTTCGAATCTTTGAAATAAACATTCAATCGGAGAAATTGTTCGCGCAAATCATCTCCTATATCCTTGTTTATAATTTTTTTTCCTTCAGCATCATATGCTAAGGAAGAACAATTTGAAGCTATTCTATCATGAAAGGCCTGATAAATACTCGAATTTTCATTATAATTGACAAGTTTCATGATCATATCGCAATAAAAATGAAACTCAATCCCCTTCATTGGCCATTCCGAATCAGATAATGTGATGTCATACTTGTCATTTTTACAATTGTCCTTGCATTCGCAGCCTTCTTGCGCAAGAATATCTAACCAGGAAAATTCTTGTATGGAACAATTCAGTTGATTTAAATCCTGCCTGAGTAGTGTGACATTTGGGTCACTCTTCTGCCATTCCTGTGATTGAATGTTTGCACAGAATTCAACATCTTTAGTTTTGTCATCAACTGGTAGTGAACCTAGTATGCATCCACACCTTTTAAAAACCAGCCTCTGTATACAGGTCTGTATACAAGCTTTTGTGCTATATTTCCACTTTTCATATTTTACGTCATTATGGTCTGCACAGTCGCCCCATGGGGGACCCATCAGCTCACGTCTTTCAGCGGATAATGCAACATTGACAGTATTCCCTGCTTTGATATCAAAACCATCATTCTCTGGGTCTGGCCATGTTCCTTGTTCATGGATGACAACCCGCGCTCCTCGACTGCCACTGGTTGGGTAATCTGGGTCGTAGAAAGTCGAATGTTCTACATCAGTATCCAGATAGAGTATTAAAGACAAGCCAGCACTCGGTCCTCTATCAACGTCCAAACTGGAGATATTTGACAAAGGTCCATTAAATGTGAAACAGCTGAAATGTTCATGGTGGCCACTTTGGTATAGTTCTTCTGTGCACATTTTACTCTGGTACTTGCAAGATGGTATGAAATCATTTTGTGTAATGTTATATCTCTGATGTTGAAAATTTTCATAGTATCCCCCATTGGTCTTGAGTTTTTTATGAGACTGATTGTATAGCAGCTGTATTTCTTCACTTGCGTTCTGTAGGCTAGAAACGTTCAACTGGTATTGTCCCAACATATAAAGCAAGTTATTATAAGCTAACATTGAAAATGCAACACTATTATTCTCTGCTAAATCTTTCCCAAAGGTCGCCAACGCTTTCCTTGTTATAGGAGATAAAGGGCATACTGTTACTGAAGGGAAAACAGCTTCATCCTTTGCGACTCTTATACTGTCCTTTGTGTTAAACTCACAATATTTTAAAACAACCTTGATGATAAGAAACAACGCCACAATACAGCATGCAGAGGATATAAATATCCATGCAGCTTTAGCTAACTTAGATTTAGTTTGTGTGACGTTACCCCAACCGTGTGCTGAGGTGTTGCCTGCAAAGTCTCCAATTAGTGCTCTCATTTTTTACTGCAGTTTACATGTTGGAGAATAGTACATGGCATTGTGTCTTTGTATATGTATATAAATGTACTTCTCAATTTACATAACTCATTTATTTGCTTTTGTGTGGTTTCCTCAGATATGTCCTTTTAATCACCCTGGTGTCCTCAAAATATTTATACCTATTTAATCAATGAATGGCATAAATATAATTGTAATCCATTTTGAATGGAATAAGGTACCCATTGAAATATCATCTAAGGATTAGAATTATATTTGAAACATATATTTTTATTAGAGATTTCCCATTTCTTTAATCCTAGTACTGTTTACAGTATATTGACTTTAAGTGTACTGCCTAATAGTGTGGTCTTACCCCGGGGGGTTCACTATATATAAACCTTGACGGGGATCCTCGGCGCATGTGGGGTACCTTTTTCAACGTTTGGTATGGCAATGGACCCATATTTTAGGATTTGGTATGGGAATGCCCGGAAATTTCTGACTTCTGAGGTATGGCAATGGTCGGACTTTTGCTCTTCTGGTATGAGAATGGTCGTTGTAGATACGTTACCTAACATTTGTGGTATGGCATTGGTCCAGTAGTTGCAAATTTGAAGTTGTTTTGGATTGTTTCCCGAAGTATCTTCTTTTCCAGGGCCTTCTTCACTTTTGAATTTTATATGGTATGGCATTGGTCCTACATTTTGACATTTGGTATGGCATTGGTCCCATAATTGGGCATTTGGTATGGCATTGGTCCTATATTTGGACATTTGGTATGGCATTGGTCCTATATTTGGACATTTGGTATGGCCTTTGGGGGTTATTTTGGTTGGTATGGGAACATATTGAAATTTGACAGATTGGTATGGGAACATATTGATATTTGAGGCTTCAGCCTAGGACCCCCGTCGAGTTTTAATACAGTGAACCCCCCGGGGGTCTTACAGCCCTTCTAGATGGTTCATTCGCAGCCAGTACGATATCATTAGATTCATAGAGTTCTATTTGAAATAATGGTCATGTGATTTTTGTTGATGGATCCATTAACATTAATTTTTCAGCTGAAACATTTTAAGATCAATTTACTGAATACACACCTGCATTAATTCCGTTAGGCCTGCAATATGAGAAACAATTGATGATTAATTATTCTAATGGGTAAAGCTTATACAATTGCCATTTTGACTCTGGCTGGCTGGCTCGCTGGCTGGATGGCGAAAATCCAAAATAGTTCATTTGAAATTTATTCAACATGCCTTAAATCTAATCAGTTCTGAATTTTCATAAAGAGAAACATCGCTGAAAATTTGAGGGGAGGTTTGGAGGCCGTTTAATGTTGAATATTAACCATCGTTGTCATAAAAAATTGCCACGAAATCTAAAGGACGATTCTCGTTTTAGAGAACAGTCTCCTGGGCTTATAATTTTTTTCATGAAGAAATATAGAAATATTACCCAAATTAAACTATGAATATTCAAAAGAGGACATTTAAATCTACAAGATGTAAAATAACAAATTGGTCGGAAGCAGGGATAACGCTCAATTAGACCGATTTAATAAAATACAAGTCTTGATTTGGGGAAAGAAGTTCATCAGTGTACTGCGCTAATATTTTTTTGCGAGAAATCTAGAAATATTACCCAAATTAAATTATGACTATTCAAAAGAAGACATTCAAATCTATATTATGTAAAAAAAATCTAATTTGTCCGAAGCAGGGATAATGCTCATTTAGATTGATGAACTTCGTTCTCCAAACCGAGAATCGTCCTTTACATAAAGATAAATGACTCTGGAATTTTCTGGAAATCTCTGAATTGTTTTTCCATTTTTGTGTGGCCACCCTTGAATATGACTACAATATGATTGAAAATGCATGCTACTGTTTTATGGAAGAAAGATATAGTCTCCTGTTTAAGAACCCCTATTTTTACTATTGAAATGGATTCTACCAATACTCTCCCGCATGAACTTAACGTTTGGGCCAACTTGACTTGGGCCAAATATTGAACTACAGTAAAACCTGTATATCTTGAAATGTGAACACCTTCCACTTTGAACACTTTTGGCTGGCCCCAGTGGTATTTAGATTGTACAAATTTAACATGAACATATTTTCGCCAGTAGAGTATAATCACTTGTGATAGCATTCAAAAAAAAGTGTGAATCATTTAGAATAGTGTAAAATCAGTGTTATTTGAATAACTGAATGTCGGATTAATTTCATTCCTATTATTTCCAGGGTTTGAATTCTTGCAAGGTCTCAAGCTTCAGAGCATAGTAACTTGCCGTCTGAATCCACTCAAGTTTTGCCTCGACATCGTCGCAAGAACCTTCGCATCTATAACAAGGTATGTTTTGTTATATAATTCAAGCAGATTCCCGACCAAGTTGTAGATGATATGGAGAGTGATCGCAGAATGTTTCCAGAGATTGTTATAAATAGATTCAGTTAACCACTTTTCATTTTTTGGCATGATATTTAATTTATTATTTGAAATTTTTTCAGTAAATGAAATGGAGGTTGATTAATAATGGACATGTAGATTATGAAAGATTTCTTCAAATCTATGACTGACTTTCTGCAAAATCTAGTGGTCCAATTTTCAAATGAAATGAACATAGTAAAACATTCAGGATTGTTGTTACAGAATTAGAAATACTGTTGTATACATCAGATATTCAGAATTGTTATGTTACCACCAAAATTGGTAACATATTGTTATTGTTACTTTTTTGTGGCAGCAATCAGGGCTTAGGTGTTCAGCATCTGTAACAAATAGTAGGTGGTGACATTTTGCGTTTTGTGTCCATTCACATATCCATAAATTGACACCAATTTTAAATTTGATGTCTTATTTCAGACAACATCAACTTGCATACTGTGACACGGTGATGGAGCGTAATAAGAGGTCAAAGCTGCCTGTATTCTCTGAGAATAGAGACACACAGGGCACCGCGAAATCAAACCCACTGGATTCCTTCTTTCCATATGATCCTTATCATCTGAAAAAGTGAGTTCTTTTTTGTATTTATTTCCTCAATTTCTTGTTAAGAACAAACTTAGTCATCCAGAAAGGATGGGTTTGAAAATATGTTATTTTGGACCCTCGTTAAAATATTACTGTCCCTGATGTTCTCAAAATATATTGTATTTATGCAGTTTTTTGATGAGTAAATTTTGATGCTTAATATCCTATTGCTGAGACTGAATATACAATATATTTCAAATCTCAATTCATTCCTTTAAGTCAGTGGAGAAACAGTCACAAACTTACTGACTTTGAATCGAATAATCTGAAATTAAACCTCAAGTCACGAGAGAGACAACCACATGTTTACTAAATTGCCATAAAACACTCACAAATAAACTTTTCCTGCTAATTTCCCACAGAGACTTTTTTTCTTGCCATATCACGTAACATTTTATTTCAATTTTCCGATTTTCCTGTATCCAAAATATTTTTCATGCGGAAAGATACAGTAAATTGAAATGAGTCACAAATCTGAAAAAATATTTTGAGATTTTTATTCTGATAATATTTTCAGATGCTTAGGAGTGAAAAAATCACAAAATGTGGTTGAAAATGAGTGTTTCTATTATTCTATTATTTCGAGGCATCGTTGAACTCAACAAGAATTGTGTATTATCAGTTGAGAAACTGTAGTTTAGACCTAATATAAACACCATCCCAAAATGTTCTTTACTGAAATTCCATTAAATAATTTGAGACTATGTACATTGAAGAGACATCCAAAGATACAAAATCTCCATCAAATAATCTGAAACTAAACCTCAGGTACATTGAAGTAAAGAGACACTAAAAATTTAATGAATTTCCATTAGACAATCTGAAACTGAAAACCCTAAGTAAGTGAAGAGATACTCACAGATTTATTAACTGGTATTTAACGTGTCACATTGAACTACCACATTGGACTTATCAGTTGCTATAAGTATAAAGAAAATCATCTAAAGACATTACATAGTCATAGTTACCAATAGCAACTGTTGACATATACTCATTGAATATGGACAAAATGTTTGTTTTATTTTTCTGTACAAAATAAATGTCTTTTTTACAGTTCACTGTGTTGAAGATCCTTTATTTTCATCCAGTTAGACATATTTTTCATAACCCATGAGTTCAAAATCATTTTTATATAGCTCTTGTATTCTTAACATTGTTTCTTTTGAAATTGTTTCAATTGGATTAACCTTTTCTGACCCATCATGTATGTTCTCTTTTAGCCCTACTACTATATCTATTAATTCTCTACGTGCTACATTTTCATGAAGAGTTGGGAATATTTTTCTTGGTGGAATAACATTTCTCTGTACCAGATTTTTCCAGAATATTTTAAGACAATCTTTGAAATCCAAACCACAATTTTTTGCACCATTGATGTTTGTTAGAAATATGTGGACCATATCTTTGAGATAATCCATCTTTACATCAAACTTTTCAGTGAATGTTATATTTTCAGCTATGTTCACTGAATCAAGTAGGTATTTCACATCATTGTTGAATGATTCCATTTTTCCGATGAAGTCATAGTCTATCATACAAGGATGACAAGTCCTGTACATCATGTCAAAATGCATGTCTGGTTTCTTATTGGACTCTTCCTGCTTGATTCTGTAATCAAGGAACTCTTGAAACGAAGTGTTATGGCCGCATTTCAAATCAGTTTCTGTTGGATTTTTACGAATTTTTTTCATGATTGGCCTACCCTGGTGTTTCCAAGCACCCACAGTCACACTTGCTAATTTGTCAGTATGTGCAGATAACAGCCTCTTTATTGGATCACGGACAAACACAATCTTTTTGTAATACTTTAGATAGTATTCTATATCTTCCTTAGTTTTGTGCTGCAATGTATTTAATGGTAGACTATGGGCCCATTTTGCTGGAATACTATATGGGTTCTTTGATTGAGTTTTGCCATCTAGAACAAATAGTAAACGCTTCATAAATGTGCAACCTACTTTTGGCATTGCACAGTACACAAACTTGTATTTATGATTCACAAAGAAAAAACTTTTCCATAGTTTTGAGATATTGAGAGATTTGTTGAGTCCAAATTCTTTACATTTTCGTTTGAGATGTTCTGTTCTGTCTTGCTGTGTTTGTTGTGACTGATATTTGTCATAAGTATAGAAGTGGTTTAATTTATCTTCTTTCCGGACAGGCTTACTCAACGAATCAATCTTTTCAGAATTCTTGTAGTCGTACCTTGAGCAGTCAGAACCCAATCTACATCCTAGTTCTTTTTCAGTGGTATGCAGCAGTTGATCTGAAAATTTACAATAAGAGCTTGTGAAAACCATTTTATTAGCAGTATGCCATAATATGCAGGATTATTGTTAAGTTCTGTTCTTAACAGATTCATTTAAGTGACGACATGGCTTTTAATTTTAAAATCAGAAATGCTACTAATAGAGTTTATGCTTTATATATATGTAATGTCAAAATGAAATTTATGAAAAAAATTGCCAGAGACGCAAGTATCTTAAACTTAACAGTGATCTCCCCAGCATTCAAGCAAGTGGGCGCAGCACCCACTTGAGATTTTTGAAATAGGCTTGCACCCACCTGAAAATCCATGTGCACTCTCTTGAAAATGAGAAAACCAATTTTGGTCTGAATTGTGAAAATTAGAATTTTGCACCCACTTGAGAAAAAATCCTGGGGAGATCACTGCCTGTATTTAAGTATATTAATATCTCTCACCTTTATATATTAACAAAGTTGCAATGATCGTCATTACAGAAAAGACCAAGGAAAACCAGTACAATTTCCTTATTTTATTCCAAGGCATTTCTTTTTTGTGACAGTGCTCATCATCTGAGAAGCTGTTTTATCATGTGTTCCTATATAAGAAGGAATTTTATATTGATACATACAGGGTGGTCCATAAATACATTTTCATTAAGAGTTGGGAGATTTATCTGTTTGGGAAATAGTTTTTCTGCATCAGATTTTCTTAGATTATTTTGACATCTTTTTTGAAATCTAAATCACATTTATTTGCACCATTGATATTCACTATTTCACAAATCAGTATGTTACAATTTTGGGTTTAAGTAAGGCAGTACCAAAATATTGAAATCATATTTATTATGATACATAATTTTTCTAAGTCCACCCTGTATAATATATTAATGAATTAACAAATGTGATGGCTATAAAATCAATCTGTTTTACAGGACTCAAGATAATGGATTTTATATGTATATTATCTTTGTTCAAATTCATTCATACAGTCAATAAATTGTTTATTAATCGATCTCTATATTTATGATTCCACCACTAAATTGTTGAATATTTGTGAGAGTATTCACGTTTTATTTAATATGCTCTGTTAGGTGTCACATCACATCTTTCTTTTCATCAGTCCATTCTTTGTCTCTCAACCAAGTCCTTTGTTCTACTTAAATTAAATTACATTTGTTTGCTTCAAAGTGTATGAGTATATTAGTTTTTTGGTATGTAGTATTACAACTGTCCATTTTTGTAATGTCACCACCAAATAGTATTGACATATTGTTTTGGTCTCCGTTTTTGTTGCGGCAGTTGGTGGTTGGTGATAGGTGATTGGCAATCAGTGGTTGGCTGTTGGCGTCTGTAAAAATTCTTAAAACTTCCAATAACTTAGCAAATACTGTTTAGACTGACTTATTTTTTTAAATCATCTACAAGTTTTCAGAAGTTCAAATCTGACTTTATATTTAAGATTTGACTATCAATGACCTTTTCAAGGTCAAAAAAGGTTAATAAAGGTCAAAAAGGTATTTTTTCAACTTGCTTCAAATTTACCAATTTTTTTTTCAAAATCATTTACAAGTTATCAGAAGTTCCAATCTGACTTAAGATTTGAGATTTGACCAAAGTTCGAAGGGGATATAGAGAAACCTTCTGTCTGTTTTTCTATCTGTCTGTCCCTGTGTCGTAAAAAACATTATCTATTCTTGCAGGATTTCCTACTGAGTACAACTCATATTGTCTCTCTTTGTAATTTGAAAACATTACAGGCAATTTACTTCTGCTTTTTCAGATAGCAAGTTTATTTGTTTCTGTATAAACAATTCAGCAAGGTTTTATGTCAGATTTTCGAAACATGCAGTTGCAACATTTATTATGCTTTTCTGTGTTACCCAGTACTTGTTGCAAAAATGATTTTTTAAATTGTAAACATTTGGCTGTTTTATCTTTATCTCAGCCTGTAATATCTGTCCACCAGCTAAACATATTTGTCATATCCCATAAGTTCAAAATCATTTTTATATAGCTCTTGTATTCTTAACATTGTATCTTTTGAAACCGTTTCAATTAGATTAACCTTCTCTGACCCATGTATATTCTCTTTCAGCCCTACTACTATATCTATTAATTCTTTATGTGTTACATCTTCATGAAGAGTTGGGAATATTTTCTGTTGGGGAATAACATTTTTTTGCACCAGGTTTTGCCAGAATATTTTTACAAAATCTTTGAAATCTAAACCACAATTTTTTGCACCATTGATGTTACTTTGAAAAGTATAAACAACATCTTTGACATAATCCATCTTTGCATCAAACTTTTCAGTGAATGTTATATTTTCGTCTATGTTCACTAAATCAAGCAGATAGTTTACATCATTGTTGAATGATTCCATTTTTCCGATAAAGTCATAGTCTATCATGCAAGGATGGCAAGTCCTGTACATCATGTCAAAATGTATGTTTGGTTTCTGACTACTCTCCTCTTGTTTAATTCTGTAATCAAGAAACTCTTGGAATGAAGCATTATGGCCGCATTTCAAATCAATTTCTGTTGGATCTTTACGGATGGTTTTCATGATTGGCTTTCCTTCCTGGTTCCACATATTCACCCTTACACTTGCTATTTTATCTGTGTATCCAGATTTTAGCCTTTTTATTGGGTCACGAACAAACATAATCTTTTTGTAATACTTCAGATAGTTTTCTATGTTTTGCTCAGTTGTGTTTCTGGTTTGGAATGTATCTAATGGTAAACTATGGGCCCATTTTGCTGGAATACTATATGGGTTCTTTGATTGAGTTTTGCCATCTAGAACAAATAGTAAACGCTTCATAAATGTGCAGCCTACTTTCGGCATTGCACAATACACAAACTTGTATTTGTGATTCACAAAGAAAAAATCTTTCCATAGTTTTGAGATATTGAGAGGCTTGTTGAGTCCCAATTCTTTACATTTTTGTCGCAGATGCCCAACTCTGTCTTGCTGCTTTTGTTGCTGCCTATATCTATCATCATTTTGAAAGTGGTTTACATGATCTTCTTTATTATAAATGTCACTCCTAAATAGGTCTATCTTCTTTGCAGTGTTGTGCATGTGCAAGGGGCATTTAGAATTCATTCTACATCTTGGCTGTTCAATAGTTAATTCCAATTGTTCTGAAATTTCAAATGTATGTGAATCTAAGTCAAACATGATACTGAAAAGAAGTATATACATGTATGTATTATTTTTACTCTAAACTAAAAGCAAAATTTTAATTTCCGTTATCATGAATGCAGCAAAACAAACATTACCTAATATTACCAGAAAAACGCAACATGCCCCCGCAAGGTAGCAAAACCTCCATATATGGAAGCTGGATATTCTTAATCTACAGTGCCTGTACATGTCCTATAATATGTTGACCAAATCAGTTCTTGTTGTAGTTGTTAATCCCAAAATGTTTTACAATGTTGCTTTTTATAATTAAAAAGTACAATTTTAATTTTGAAATATTGCTGAATCCATTTTGAAAATAATAGATTCTGGATGTAAGTATGCTATAAAGCTAGAATGATTAATAACACAGCCAAGTGCACGTGGTGTTCTATTAAATTGATGGATGTCAGATAGAACATTTGCTTCTTTGAAATTAACATCTGAAAAGTTAATAGTAGTACTTGGATATTTTCTTTATAAGTGCCTTCATTTTTGCTACATGCAAGTAGAATAATGCACCTGACAGATGCCATATCCCACAAACTCTCTCCCCCACTTATAGAATCTTTATTAGTAAAGCTTAGATGTTCAAACTTTCCCAAAATATACTTCATTTTTTATCTATACTACTTTTACTATATGGTGTAATAACTTTTACAACTATGATGATTTAAGATTGTGTAATTTTATTCTCAAGACAACATGTTTTATTTTTTATTTATTTTTTCCTTAATTCCAAATAATACAAATACAATCACAACAGTGGAAGACACCCCAAGGGCCATATGATCCATTTTATACGAAACAAAAAATATTTACAAGTAGCAAAACTCATACAAGAAATCAGTACTCATTAGAATTGAAAATTGACACTAAATATTTCACATTCGGTTGGTCCCATCCTCCATCCTCCTCTACCCATGCTATAAAAGTGAATTTTTTACGCCAGAGATTTTTCTCCAGAAAGGTTAGACCTTGATTAATGGCAGAATCAGATCTATGGGGGTGACAAAATTACAAGCAACATGTAAACTTGACCTACCAATCTATTCTAAGATTATATCAGCAGTTTCCATCTCAACGCCTATAATTTATATGAGACTGGTTTATATTTTGTAAAATACCATAAATAGGTTTACTTTTGCTGTATTTTTCCAGTTTTGTACTAATTAAAAAGATGTAGGCTATATCTCCCAGACTGATTGAAATATGATCTATATATCTCAATAAAGCCTGTCTGTGCTACATTTGTGTTCAATAAAGATATTCAATTCTACTTCAATTATATGATTTAAAGGGGTTCTGACAATACATTTTTATGATTTGCTTCCAAATTTTGTATACAGGTAGCAAAGAGTGTGCTAATAGTGTTAGCCTTTGCCATCAGTAAGTATTTTGACCTACTTTTGAGATATGGTGTCCAAAAAGTAGGTCAAAATAAAAAATCTCCAAATTTAACGTATGATTTATAAATTAAGGGTAGAATTTTCTCAGGAATCCGAATCTGCAAACCAAATTTCAATCCGATGAAAGTTTTTTCCCCTATACACAGTTTTTAATTCAGTTTTGCCTTTTTGATACTTTAGCCCGTTACCTTTTACACCACATATTCAATGTTAGCTCATATTTCGATGACAGTCTGCATCCTTACTACCAGATTGTTCATCACATTTGATATTTCTGGTGGAATGTTTTGATTTCTGTTTGGATGCTTGTCTTAAGTTGTAAGTTCTAGATCTCTTAGCTTGGGTTTAGCCCAAAAATGGTCCTTCCAATAGCCTCAGAGAAAAAAGTATAGGCCATCAAATATGGTGTATAGGGAGGCCCTCACAATGTCTTATAGCCCCCTTATACAGAGAGGTCAGAGGTTCAAGAAACTGCATTGGTTGGGATACTAGTATAGCATTTGTTGTGTGCATCAATGTGAGACCACTGTGTTTTCATTTGGATATCATTTGGTCTCCAGGCTAGCCTGCCTAACTCTGGAAGATTACTCCTGAATCATTTGCCGATAATTGACCTGATTATCTGTGTTTGTTTTGCCATCGTCACCCTCAAACATCTTTTTCTGTGGCTATTTGAAGGAGTGTTTTAATGCTCATTCCAAGTAAAAAGACCTAGAACAACTTAAGGGCAACATCCAAAGAGAAATCCAAAACATTCCACCGGATTTATTATCAAATGTGATGAACAATGTAGCAGTAAGGATACAGGCTGTCATCGAAATATATGAGGTTACAGCGATTATGTTTAAATTAAAGGGTTAAAGCATCAAAAAGGCAAAACTGAATTAAAAACTGTGTATAGGGGAAAAAACTTTCATCTTTTATCTACAAGACCATGCAAAAAATGTCTGAAAATATTGATTGGTTTGTCTATGCTTTTGATATACTTTTGGGTACATTTTTTTGAGACATCCCGTATATGCGTTGACATGTGATATGGAAGAAATTCCAGGCTTTCATTATTTGATAATTGTTGTCAAAAATAGTTTAGGATTAACGAGACCAATTTGGAATCATGAATGGGCTTTTTTTCAAGTTTGCGTATATTATTAGTAATTTTGCAATCACAAAAATGTACTGGAGCCGCCATATTGAAATGAAGGATTACATTATTTATTTAGAATATACAGACATTTGAATATTAGAATGACCTCATGTAATAGAGTAAATATATTTCTGCTTCAACCTATACATGTTTACTGTGTTAACAGGTCTGCCAAATACATCATTCCACTGTATCGAGAGTATGATGGCAATGCTGCGGAGTCCTTGTCGGACAGCGAGGTAATGTCAAATCACACGTCTTAAATTGCTTTATTGACTCAGAATAGGGCAGCCTGGCAACTTTTTGTGGCATCTTTTTTTATGTCATCACCAGAAGTGGTGATATATTGTTAAAGTCTTCAACTTTCTTGTGGACTGTATTCAGCGGTTTTTGTTCTGCATTCTGCATCTGTAACAAATGGCAGGTGGTGGCATTTGTCATGTTAATGCCTTTTTTATTAATCTTATTACTGACTCAATATTTAGAATCAATTTGAAAATTATATGCCACCCTTTTAAAATCTTTGCACCCAGTCAAGAGGATGGAATATTTGGAGTAAAAATAAAGGTAAAAGTAGATTTTGCAGCTTTTTAAGAGAAAACCTGGTGGAGATATCTGATGTATTGCTCAACGTTTTTGGTAAACTAAAAATAGCGCCTAAAAGGTAGAGTTCCATAAGTGGTGAGAAAAGGTTCTCAATAAGTTTTGTGACTATTTCCCAAAGGTAACCTGATTTTATCTGTGTGAAGTCCCAAAATCACAATGTATTGAATTGAATTGAATTTTTTTTTCAGGAGGAAGAAGATTACTCCAGTGTTCAATCACCTAAATCACTTGAAATAGGCAGTATCCCCTCAGACCTGCTACAGTATGGTACATCCCCTGGCTTTCAACACTTCTGAGTCAATCTTGTGTTGTAGGTGTATACATAGAGGATAAAGATCTCTTTCATGGAACTTGTGAATGAATATTTTGCTGAAAAGTCAAGATATTATTTCAGGCTGGCTGAAAGGACATTTTCAGTGATAGCTCGAACAGTATTTTAAGTAAAAACTGAAAGAATGTTTTCAGTGACAGCTGAACGAACATTTCAGTACATAGCTGAAAGAACATTTCAGTACAGCTGAAAGAACATTTCAGTACAGCTGAAAGAACATTTCAGTACAGCTGAAAGAATATTTCAGTACATCTGAAAGAACATTTCAGTACAGCTGAAAGAACATTTCAGTACAGCTGAAAGAATATTTCAGTACAGCTGAAAGAACATTTCAGTCCTGAAAGAACATTTCAGTACAGCTGAAAGAACATTTCAGTGCAGCTGAAAGAACATTTCAGTACAGCTGAAAGAACATTTCAGTACAGCTGAAAGAACATTTCAGTGAAGGCAGAACGAAATTTCGGGAACTCTGAAAGAAAGTTGGAATGACTGAAAAAATATTTTCAGTAAAAGCTGAAAGAACATTTTTACATGGGAGCATTAAGTTGCATTCCAAATATGAAACTGTCTCAATATGAAGGGAAAAGTAATGAATATTGAAATAGAATATTCTGTTAGAAATGATATAGAACATTCTGATTAATGATTCAAGATGAAATTAAAATGATATAATGAAATAAAATAGTTTGGAGTCAATCTCAAATTAATTTAACATGACAATATAAATTTTATACATATATAAAATTTTTACATGTGCACCAATTTTGGCATAAATGAATACAATTAACTGTGTGATGATATTGATATACATGTACAAGAATGACATGAAATGATTGAATTGATAAAATGAACTAATTTAAATGATATATGCATAAATTAAAAAAAGTAGGCGAAATGCTTAAAATGTTGTTAGGAAATAAAGCTGTTAACTTTAAACTTGTGTATGATTCTGTTGCACCTGCAAAGGTGCCATAATGTTACATTGGTACATGCTACAAAGCAGGGTTAAATTGCTCGTTTCATAACAAAGGACTTTGTGCCTTTTACTTTGTAACACTTCAATGTTCTTTCACAAAATACTTCCTTACAAAGCAATTCAACATGCCGGGATGATCTAATATTGTTTACTTCTCATTCCAATGATTTTTCCGGTTATCTACAGAAATAAAACCTTTACAGAACTTTCTTGTGATTTGCCTTATTAATTCATATAGATGGCAGGTCTATCTAAGTAGTTTGTGACAGCCTGTTGAATATTGGATGATATGATAAAGTAAAGGCTAGCATAATCAGGTTGAAAATGATCTATGCATTGTTTAAGTAAGTCCTGAACTCAGTGCAATGTGGAAAGACCATTCTTTGAAGATAGTACCCTTTGCATTCGTTTGACTTCACTTCTTAAAAGAGAGCTTCGTCTTCCTTTAACTAGACTCTGCACGCAGGGTATGAAGATTGTGTTTTGGAAGTTAAGGAAACCACACCTGACAACAACATTGTTCAAATTATAATGTTTTTGAGATTTTTGAAGGAATATTAATATTGAGTGAAAACCTATAATTGTCTAAAATTACTTCCCATACCATATTTGTTCTTTTGGGAAAGTATGCAAGAGTGAAAAGCCGTCCTTAGTCAGAAACGCCATGTGTGGTGTAACTTCTGACAACTACCCTTCCAGTTTTCATGACTTTAAGAAAATATCTCATACTTGAGTGGGTTTGGGGTAGATATCACCCGGGAATATATATCATATCTGAGGAGCGGGCAGGATATATTGTATATGTCATGCTCCAGGCTAAATACGGGCAGATATAATATATCCTTCCCGCTCCCGGGAATTTTTCAATTTAGAAGTTTTAAATTTTAAAAGTTTAAGATTTACAATTTAAATGTTACAATTTCATTGTATTGGACTAAAGGAATATTCCGAAATTGTTAAATATAACTTGTGGTTTTTCAGTGTAGGCCTGTCTTGTCATTGGAAAAAATTGGAAAAGGTTATCTCTACTCAAGTATGAGATACACCAGTTATGCACGGTCGGTTTTGGATATAGGGTATATCCCTCGAGAAATATCTAGATCTCCCCTTGGTCCCTCAAGGAGACATAGATATATCCCTCAGGATATACCCTATATCCAAACCCTCCCAGTACATAACGCTTATATATTTTACACCATCTACATCATCGTTACGCAGAGGTTAATATCTCACCTTTTATATTGATTGACGCATTATATTCATGCATACAGAAATTAAATATGAATGTTACATCAGTTTACTAAATGGCTTAAGAGATTGCTGTAAGAAATACGTTTCGTCTCTATTATGAACAAGGAATAATCAATCAGCCTCTTCATTCAGATTTTATAGACTCTGTATATGGAATAATGCAAATTGCATAGGATGAGAATTTCGTAATTGACACCTTTACAGACAGAGCTAATGAAATTTTACAGTTAAGCTTGTAATAGTGAACACAAACGGTAAATGATGTTGATGTATGGGGGAAGAATATTGGAATTACTGTCATGATAATATCACTATTTACCCTGCACGCAGAGTTTAGTTATAGGACGAAGCTCTTTTCTAAGAAGTGAAGTCGAATGAATGTAAAGGGAAATCAGTATTGCTTGGACTGCCTTGCCAAAGTTTTATGGAACAATTTCAATTCAGAAACTTTGAAATAAAGTCTTATTTTATTAGGAGGCCCCATCGGGGGGGCCTCCTATAGATTTTATAGATATTATTTATTATTATAGCAATCGGTTAACTATTAAAATTTTGCACCAGTTTTGAGATATAAGAGCTAAAAACTGAAAAAAGGTCAAAATTCAAAAATTTTCAAGGTCAAATTTCAACTTGCTTCAAATTAAACCTTTTTTTAAAAATCATCTACAAGTTGCGTGGTGTTAATATATGACCCTAGATTTGAGATTTGACCTTTGGCTGACCTTCAAATTGCCCAAAACGCCTACAGGGCCTCCTTAAGATTGCTTGCAATCTTAAATCTCTAGTTATAATTAATTACTAACCATGTTTTTTACTGAAAGTTAACTCGCCTATTTTAAAATATAGGTCACGCCTCTTAATTTCCTGAAATAGCATTTCCAAATGAGTTTAATATTGTCTGTTGAGCCATATATATCCTGTTACTCCTGACGTCGTAGACATCAGCAGTAGAAAGGTGGGCCAAATTGCTTTCTTGGTTATCATCAAGGACGATTGGCTCCCAAGATCGAAACTCGATATTTTCCAACATTGAAAACGTCGAAATGTCTGAAATTAAAACCGACTATAAATTCAAAATAAATAGTTCAAAAGACTCAACAAATATTCTCGATCATTTCTTGTGAGTTTTTGGAATTTTTCGTAAGAAAATAAGACCAAAATTCACGATTCAAATGTTGAAGTGAACAAAGTGGCGGCTGTTTGAATTCGAATTTTGATCACGACAGGACAGGATATCGATGTTGCAATCCTCCTTGGGTTAGCAGCATATACCATCATCAGGATTCCAGGCATCCAGTCTGTTCCTTCGTGAAAAGGTTGGCAAAAAGGTTATTTAAACTTTAAGTGTGTTAATTATGTTTTCTCGTTGTTGCACTTATATTCTAATGCGAATTTGAGATTCAACTCGTTGATATCAATATCAGCAATTAACTTCAGACACGCGTGGCGATATTGATATAAACTAATTGATTTAAATTGTAATACAAAAAATAACGGGCTTACTTTCTTTAAGTTCATGCAAAAACGTATGATGATATAATTAACTTGAGGGAAATACAGGAAGTGATCCTCTTTGGAGAATCTGTAATATCACACAAGAAAGTATGACCAAAATTGGTTCTTCCCTAAACAAGTTATTCGTTATTAGAAATGAAGCTTGCGAAGATGGATGTCTGCTAGACAAGAGTGTTTACCGTTTATCGTGATATGTTACGCTGTATTTTATGAAAACATTCAATATCCGAATTACGTGATATTCGCTGATTAACTGCCATGTCTGGGACGTTTATAAAGGTACAAAATCGAAATTATTAATATTGCTTTATACGAAGCACTCTACCAAGCTTATTATCGTTCAATTGTGATTATAGTTGAGGTAAAATCAATCAATTGCATGATCTGGCAAAGGAGGGTGATGCATCCCAGACTACAGGGGAAGCCTGTGGTCATTTTGGTTTGTTAGATAGCCGATACCATCATGGCACCTTTTGACCTAACATGTTATACAAAGAGGAAATTGTACAGAATGATACACTTATTTTATACACATTATTCAACGAAAAGAATTGTTGAAACAATAACTTATAACTTTCTCCAGAAAAATCTTCTCTAAGAGTTCTTAATTTAAAAAAGTATCGATGATTAAATCATAATGAGGTCTAGGTAGTTATGATGCATGATGGGATAGCCTACCCTCCATTAATCAATTTAATTTAGAGAGACTGGAAAGTAACAGAGGATCCGATGGATAATTTAATAGGTCTTAATACACGAAACGCATGATACGGATTGACAAATGGTTCGAATAAGACAGTAATGATTGCACAAGTTAAATGCAAATGGATAACACAGATTTCGATATCTGTTTCTTCTACTGATGGAGGTTTAAATTTCTAAATTGAGCAAAACTATGGAATACAAGTTGAAATGGAACGGATATGGAATTTATGTACAGTTGTTATGTATATTGGTTGCTATGGTAAACAATGGTAAGTGTCAGGAGATATTTCATTTTTTGTAAATAACTTTTGGCATTAAGAATAGATTTCGGGTCTCATTTTCAAAAATAGATTCAATTTTATGCGGGAAGCAGTTACCCAAAATGACTAGTTTAATGGCGAATAAGCACGCTTCTAAATTATGTTTAAGAGTGTTCTACTATTTTAAATTATTTTCAACGATGAACTTGAATATGATAAACATGTAAATAATTAGCCAGTCGGATGGTGAAATAGTGGATTTTTTTATTGATTATACCCCGCATTACATTTTGTGAATGTTTTGATTTAACCCGAAATGGTTGCTTTCTTTCAAAGACTTTTAAATCTTTTTGACTTATATCACCATGAAAATTGGGGTGTTACCTTCGATTTTCTAGTCAAATAATTTTCATGCACCATTTCTCCACCGAGTCAAAAGTGTCCGTTTGCCCTAAGTTCGTTATAATTATTCCATTCTAGCCAGACCCGTAGCCAGGATTTGCCAAGGAGGGGGGCTCAATTTTCAAAAATTTCCAGAGGGGTTCACATTTGACAATTTTGGCTCAAATATGGCTAAAATCACTTGAGAAGTGCTCAAAATGGTGAACATGCATGATTTTGAAAGAATTTTTGGCCAAGGGGGGGGGGGGGGGGTCGCCCGAACCATGCTCCCTCCCTGGCTACGGGCTTGCTAGTACTGTATTTATTTACTCTATTTATATAGTATTTTCAAACAAAGTAAAAATAATCCCAACAGCAGTTCTACACATATTATTTGCCAAATAGCTCAAAAACTTATAACACACATCACCCCGCAAGGCGAGGAAATAGATCGCGGGGGGGGGTCAGAGACGTGAAGCAAGCTTAACTCCAAAACTTGAAGCCATCTTGAATTCTGATTGCAGATGGTCTGGTTGATTAATTGGTCAATGAGTCAGTTAGTCGGTCGGTTAGTTGGTTCTCTGGTTTGTTGGTTCATTGACTGGTTGGTTGGTTTGTTGGTTAGACTAGGTGAAGCGATGTGGTACAACATACCATGGCCATGCGCAGACCAACTATCAACAATGTGGCACCACAGACCAACTATAGTCACACCAACTTTATCCATGTTATCCCATTGTCTGCTAAATTAGAATTATTAAATTTCAAACAATCAAAATTCTACCATTTTCGAAAAAATGTTTTAAGGTTTGTCAATAGGTTCATGGCCTTTTGAAATTGATGTATCGCTCGTCGAAATTGTCTTGATTTCATCACTGATGTGTCATTGAATTTATCCCCAAGAAAATTGGACGGATTAACGAGCCCCATATCCGATCTTACAACCATGGTTGAACGTGAGGTATTTATATAGCGTCTCTGAAAAGAAGTCCATAGTTAATATTCCGAAAAGGTTTCCTGGAATGATTCATGTGAATGGTTTTACGGACATTATTTCAATATAAAAGGGTTGCAGAGATTCTTGTGTAATCAGATGAAAACATCCCATCTTTCAAATAATTAATTTAGCCGCTGTATTTTCCAGATGATGTCATCAAGTTTGCACCTAAGTGAACTAACAATTTGTCAAAGGAAATGGATCTTTGAGAGGCTTGAGGCAATTGAGGCAAATGCCTCGCAAAAACCTTTACTTTAAGGAGTAAAATTGAACTATTGGAAACTGTAACGTTTTTTTAAAACAGAAACTTTGAAACGGTTCAATTTGTTATGTAGCATAAACTTGCCCCATGTTTTAAATATACATATGGGTGTAGACTTAGGTTTAGGGTTGCAACTGACTTAGAATCGATTTTTTGTATCAACTTCAAAATAGTCTATATCCGTGCCTGCTTCTCTAAAGAGGGGAAGTGGGTTGTTTGGGAGAGATGAGACTATGAACTAACCAGGATAGGCTTACTTTACTAGATGCTTATGCTGTCATATACGATCTCACTTTAATTACCTACAGCAAGATCGAAAATAAGTTTATCACGGGTCAAAGAAACCTTACTTTTCATTTTGACGTGGACTATATTTTTCATAAATCTAACATAATTCACAAATTCTACCCTTGGTGAATATAGAGTCGAAATTAATGCAATGAAATAAATCTTATCCAGAGAACTACGAAATAAAATCAGTGTAATCAAATATTAATTTCCTTTGCTAGGCTGAATCGTGTCCATATATTGATCAAATCCATTGGAGGAAAGCTCCCAATAATCCGTTTATTAAGTCATTAAATGGTGTTTATAATTGTCCATTCTGTATCGCACGCTCATTAGTTGCTATAGTAACAGCTGAAAAATAATCCTGAAGATTCCCAAGGGAAAATCGAATGTTTGAAGGATGTAAGGTCCAAGTAATGTATCATAATCGGTTTGAATTTATAATAGAAATAATTCCAACCGTCAAGTATGTAAGCAAACATAAAGAGTACTTGATTCGTTAAAGGCTATATCGTATAGAACAACTAAATTCGCATTGTGCATATAAAGGAGCATCCACTATGTGAGACACAGATGCATCCTTCTTCAAAGGACTTCATCCATGCCTAAATTATACTTGTAAAATACCCTTGCAGCAAGGATGCACAGATGTCAAATATGTCACATTTCGATCCATTGATTTATGCCGTCGCAAATGATGTCTCAAAATTACAATTGCAAATTCTTGGATTAAAACGTTAATATGGATCCATTGATTTATGCCATTGCAAACGATGCCTCAAAATCACGATTGTAAATTATTGGATTAAAACCACGCCCGGTGATCGTGAATATGGGACGGAGGGGAGGGAGCAGGCAATTTCTGCTAGGAAATTCAACAAATCTGGAAGATTTATTTTTTCAAGAAAAAGTTTACTATTGAATTGCTAAATGGATAGGTGCACGGTATGGTAGAATATGTTAGGTTTTCTGGGATTTTTTCTGAAACGATACGCATCTAAGGTATGAGATCTATTAAAAAAGGCGCAAGGCCATCAACAGGCACAAATCAACGTTTTTGCTATAAATCAAGCAACAATGGTCTGGACGACCTGTAATAAATACTTGTAAGTGATGTTATCATAACTAAATTAATGTCATTGCTGAATTTATAAAATAAGTTTCCATACGTAAAATAAAAAATAATCGAAAATAATTAAAACGGGACGGAGGGGGGGGGGGAGGGGACGGAGGGGGGGGGAGTAATAATTCTTTAAAGTGAAACAACTTCACACGAATTCTTGTATTTGAAAAATGAACTAATTAACTTAGTAAGAAACTGGATGATATACCCCCGGAGACTGAAAAATGGGGACATTTGGAGTAAAAGGACTTAAAGTCGCGAAACATCTCTAATCATGTCTTATATACATATTGCTCCCCCCTCCGTCCCCTCCCCCCCCCTCCGTCCCATTTTAATTATTTTCGATTATTTTTTATTTTACGTATGGAAACTTATTTTATAAATTCAGCAATGACATTAATTTAGTTATGATAACATCACTTACAAGTATTTATTACAGGTCGTCCAGACCATTGTTGCTTGATTTATAGCAAAAACGTTGATTTGTGCCTGTTGATGGCCTTGCGCCTTTTTTAATAGATCTCATACCTTAGATGCGTATCGTTTCAGAAAAAATCCCAGAAAACCTAACATATTCTACCATACCGTGCGCCTATCCATTTAGCAATTCAATAGTAAACTTTTTCTTGAAAAAATAAATCTTCCAGATTTGTTGAATTTCCTAGCAGAAATTGCCTGCTCCCCCCCCCCTCCGTCCCATATTCACGATCACCGGGCGTGAAAACGTGTAATATGGTCCTTTAAATCAAAAGTATAATACTTATAAAGCCATCAGCAACCCATCCACTATTGCCCATCAGTCAACGTGATTGTTGTTATTGCTACGTCAATACTATTGATACATACCATATTCCACTCAACCCAGATTCCGAGACAGTAAACACATTATTTTGAGGGTCAATATTCACGAGATCATAATTATGGTTTTAGAGTTATATTGTGATATTCATTGTTTTTTCATTTTATTGCAAAACTAAGTAATTTTGAGTCGAATACAATTTAATAATTTTTTCCTTTTTTTAGTTCCATGACCATTATTTTTGTTATATAAACATGAGTATTTATTTTGTTGGTTTTTGTCAAATTACACGATCGATCGAAATGATATCAATCAAACAGCAACAATGGGTTATTTTTATTTTCTGAAACTACACCCCTTCCATTAGTTTTTGCAATTTTTAGCCAACTTTTAAAAGGGATTGTGGACATGTATATTTTGTATACTTTGCAAAATAAAAATAAAAGTTCAAACGTAAAGAGGCTTTAACACGTAGTTCAATGGGGGAGCTAAGGTTGCCAAACCTATGGAGGGGAGTGTACATTTGTTTGGGTTACCTTCTTTTGGCTCACCCTGTATAAAGATATTTTGTTCTTAGATTTTTCTTGATTTCACTAAAGTCGTGGCAAAATTACAAAGTCCACAAAAAATATTCCTGTATGACAGCAGTATGCAAAAATATTTAATATGTTCCACGTAATAAGCCGATTCACAAGTAAATTAAAAAACCTACGTGTTTTTCGCAGTAGATGCAGCACAAATCGTATACGCAAAGCCCAACCCTCACAACTTATCCTGTTTCGAGTGTAAAGACAACTTCCGAGAGCTTGATCCTGGAACCTATTCCCCAAATACCCCCTGTCAACAGAAAGCCAGATTTAACGAGATAGGAATCAGCTCATGCAGTGTTCACGATAGATATTGTAAGGTGAGTCGATACATCATAATATGATCGGTTGATCCTTGAGTTTTAAAGAGACCAGTGAGACTGGTAAGCCGAGGGGTGAAGTTTCATTTGTAGCTTCCAAATGAAAGTGTAATCTCTGATAGGCCTTAAAATCATCATATCAAAAAACATAACTATTACTCGAGAGAAAGTCCCTGCTTCGAATTTCAATTTTCTTTTTAAAATACGTTGACAAATCGAAAGGTTAACAGATGCGACCCATCTTCTGCATACGATTGGACTGCAAAATTCAAAACTGCACGAGAGTTATACGTATATGAAATGATTAAAAACTATTTCAGGTGGAACGGGTTGAACTTAACGGGAAAGTGCTCAGTATTGAAAGAGGATGCACGGAGAAATGCTTCTACGGTTGCAGGTTTAATGGATATGGACTCACGTACATGAAATGTACGTCATGCTGCATGGGTTACGCCTGCAACACCGATAACTCTTCCAGGACAGTTTGGTCTAACACATTTCAATGGACTATATTGTCGGCCTTGATTGCCCGATGGTTTATGATATTACAATTACGGATAGAGTGACCCCGCCGTGAGGTTTACCACCCCAAGGAGTTCTACGAATACTTTGAAGATGTACCTGGCTGGGTGACCATATTTTTTTCTTTAAAACAAGGGGCCCCCTTTGGACTGTTTATACTATTTATGTAAGAGGCGTAGTTCAATGACAAGATTCATCGTTCTACATCGGGCCCCGTGATTTGCGACCGGTGTATAATTTCTCTTAAGAGAGGTACATTGGTGATACATGATTTATTATATATTTCCCCATTTTTCTGTTGCATGGGTTGAACAGTTTTACTTTCATTTTATGCATTTTGATAAGTTGCATTGCAATGCAATACTCTCCGCCTCTCCCGAAATAAGGCGGTTGAATTGCTGAAAGTGAAAATCAAAATCAATTGTAGGTCCTCTAAAAATTGGCCTTTTTGCATAATTTGGTCTTAATAGTAGGCAAAATTATCATGAAGGGCCTTGGATTTTCAAAATTTGGGCCAAATTTTTGATTGTAGGGGCATTTCCCATAATCCTCTGCCTAAGTCCAAACGACAGTTCGGGAATTCGAAAAGAAAATGGCTCATCAATCAAGACGTTTTGTGTTCAACGTACAGCTGTGACTGTTGTAATGAATATTCGTGGACAATAGTATGCAATATTTTGCACAGCTTGAGTTGAATTGTGATACAGTTCAGGAAACAGATTTCTCCCAATTAAAAGGGGACATCGCTGATTGTCCGAGGGAGAAACCTGGGCGACATTCTCCCTAAGTTTGGTAGCCATAATTCCCTTTTTCAATATTCCACATGATTCTATAAGTTTAAAAACTTCAATTTTGTCATTGTGATTGCGAAAAATTGCCTTGTAGGGGAGTGAAATCAGCAAAAAAAAAAAAATCGTTTTTATTTTAGGCGCCATCTATCTATTCCCAACCCTATGATTCGTGTAGCTATCACTGTTTTAGTGAAATCTTGGACATATGCACCCATACTATTTTTCACAGCTTGTGAGTTGAATTGTGATAGTCCCGTTGACACTATACTACAGTACACTTCCCTCAAAAAGTTTGGCAATACTACAACTTCCTCATCAGTAATCAAATGAGGGGAGTGTAAATCCATTATCCATTGTTATGATGCCGGATAATGAAAACACGTTACATACTCTTCTACTCCAGTACCCATTACTCCCTTGGAAGGGAAACGTTGTTACAGTTGTATAATTCAAATAAAAACTTTAGTGCTAATCTATATCGAAATCGATATTAGTTAATTGGTTGGAACACGAAGTTGATTTACAGAGGATATTGTGACTTCCGAGCCTCTAGCTATCAAATGGACTCAGCCAGGGGTACTCAGTCCCCTACTCCGACCTCAGATATATTCCAAATCAAAAATTATAATAGCCTGCTATTACATATCCTTTCCGAATCATTATATTAAAGTGCGATTAGTTTGAAAAAATGCGTTAACGGTTATTTTTAAAAAATATCAAAAAACAAAAGAACATTTTACACTCTTTAATTTTTTATACTTATGTTGGGCTTTGGGCTTCCATTTCCATGATAAAATTCACGTTTCCTCTGGATAACATGGAATAAATATTTGAACACAGAAATTAATGGTTCAGCCTATAGTGTGAGTTTCAGCAGACCAGACACACAAACATATTTGATTTTGAACATCAGAAGAAAAATGGGGTTTCTCGCAGAATTTATGTCCGAAACCAAAAAGAACATTTATTTGGGGAAAATTAACATCACCGTTCATTGATTAATTAAAATTTTTTCATGTTATCGATTTATTTCTAATAATAACATAGATATCCACAGTCAGCTGATTGCCAACGTTTTTCAACATTAGCGGCAATTAAATAATATATACATAAGTGAAATAATAGATATAATAGAGAGATTTCGCACCTAGTGAAAGTACAACTTATAACGTATACTTATACTTATAGGTAAACGTACAAGGTGTTTCATAATGTGGGCATTTTGTCAGGAAAGATCTTCTCGGACTGTGATAAATACAGGTCAAAGGAGTGCCATTTGTACTTTCTTGAATTGTAGCATGTTTAGTTGATCAAAATGTGTTTGTCTAGAATAAAATAGGCTCATATATAGTACATATGTTATAGACCCATCTCTTCTCAAATTGAGATGCTCGTTATGAAACACCCTGTATATCATATGTTGAGCTACTGAATGGGTCATTTCCAGGAATTGCTAGAACCTACTGGTTTGATTGGTGTTTCAAATTGATGATTAAAGTATTTGATTGGATACTGTTACCACTCAGCCAACTAATTTTTAAAAATGCTTGCGGTCAATTGTTTCACACACATGTAGGCAAATCTTTATACGGAGATCCAACTGTATACGTTATCATCTACGTAAATATACCGTTTTGTAAGTTCATCGAACTTATACTGATCATGAAAACATTGAAATAATCAACTTGTTTATGTAATGACTCACTTTAAAGAATCTTGACTCACTTTAAAGATCGTGTTTATAATACACTACAACTACAAGGACACGGAAGCAAGCATTTAATTATAATGTGCATAATCTACACGTTCAGATGACAGTGCATTCACAGTCTCTAGTTGATGGAGCTTTTCTATAACGGGAATAGTTATGTTCCATTAAGTACAATTTAAAATTGATTTTAGTAAATATAATAGTTCGACATGACCCTTTAAAGTATACGTATACGTATAAGTTGTGCTTTCACTTATGTGCGAAATCTCTCTAATATAAAATTAAATTAAATTCATTAAATAAAATGGTCACTGTGTGTGCGTACATTTCGTTTCGTTTTTCTGTCTTTAGGTTTGAATACAATTGCCCTTTAATGATCTGTACAGTATAACCTGTTAAGTGGAACACTTCTGCTAAGCGCAACACCTAACAAGTGGAACAGTCCCATGGCCCATTTACTCCATGTTAATGAACTATTGATTTTGCTTCATTTATCAACTCAGTTCAGGTATTTCGGTTAAGCCAACCACTGAATCCTTTTGCCAAATGAATCTTGAGTCTCCTATACAGCATACAGGGTGTCCGGAAAGTAAAGATACAAATGCTTTTGTTTCAATAGATTTACCTGTTTTGAGGTTAAATTGCTCCAGAATGTAGAATGCCATTATAACAATATATCCTGCAACTGTCATGACTTTTAGTTTTAAAATAAAAAAAGTTATGGTTGTTATGGTAACGGGAGTTGAGGGTATGTGGAGCAGAGTCACAATTGTGTTTTACAAATCTCTTTCCTGCTCATATGATCTTGGAACTCCACCATCTATTCATATATTACATCAAATTATGTACCACAACAGCATAAGGATTAGTACTGTTACATTATTTGATCACTTCATATTACTACTCTCATTTAATATTCAGTATTTTCCCCATCATCTTGGCCGGCGATTCATAGACTTCACAAAATCGCTGCTGTCCATCTCTCAGATTGCTGATAACATTGGCTTCAAGCTGAGTTTCATTTTGTATGTTAAACTTCTTACAAATATTGTTTTCAGATGGTCATTAAGGTAAAAGTCAAGAGGGTCTATCGGGTGAATATAGGACATTGTATAGAAAGGCTTAATGTCAAGACAATCCATTGTAAGAATTGTTTTCTTTGCTTTGTGAATTGGTGTATTATGGAGATGGAATATTGACTTTCCTACTAATCCAGGGACCGTTCTTCTTGTATATAATATTTCTTTGATTATACTGGTTAGTGACATAAACTAGTTCTGATGTGTAACAATGACATCATTATATAAAAGAGTAGAGTATAGAGTATATCGAGGAAGATATCAGAGGCCTCGGCAGAGGAGTGATATAGATAATACTTGAAGGAAGGGTTCCTAGAACTAAACAGCAACTTTACAGCAGAGTTGTGAGTTAGATATTTATAGCTAACTTGTTTGTTAGAGACTTGAGGTCTCACGTCATACACAGCTGAAAGTTGTAGTTACTTTTGTGAATACTGTAAATAGTAGTTAGCTTTAGATGTAGATATTTATGTGTAGGATTGTAGTAGCAACTAGTTGAACACCATTGTACAGTCGTATTTTGTTAAGGTAGCTAAGTTAGCAAAATTTTGTTATTTTTTTGTACTTTAAGCTTGGTGTTGTAAACACCAAAATCATTGGATTGGAGGAGTGTAACAAAATTTTGAATTTTTGATTTTTGAATTAGTGCTGTGTACTCGTTATTGTACATTTATTACACTTGAGATCATTATGATCTTAAGTTGTAGTATCGTTTGCAGTACTTAGGTTGTACTTACAGAGGTGAAATAGTTCGCATGTTGTATTTATTTGATCACGATTTTGTTTATGTTGATCGGGCAGTCTTATCTGGCAGTCTAATTTGTAGTTGATCGGTAGTCTAACATGGCAGCTTTATTATTTTACTTCCTGCTTTTGATTCTATCAAACCGAAGTAAAACTAGAGTAAGTAGCGATCAATTACTGTTATATTTCTTGAGTCAATATTAAAATCTTGTTGTATGCGTAATATTAAAGCGGGATATGGCGTCAATAACTTGTTATTCAACTTTGAAATCTTGTTCGAAAAGTGATGACGTCACCAGGCCTATATAAGTATTTCGCCGATGTAAACTCGGCAGATTACAGCTAGCTTTCGTTCGGGACAGAGCTCCGTTCAATTTCATATTTTTATGTGAAGTTGGACTTAGTCGTTTTTCAAGGAAATATTTTTGGACTTTGACAACTTTCAGTAGAAAGTTGTTGGGACTTTGAATATTTCCCGAGGCAGATAGGAGATACATAGCTGCACTTCAGTTCAGTGGATGATAACTTGGACATCTACTTGTGATGAAGGATGCCTGAGAGGGAAGACTGCTACACCGTGATTCTGTAGATGATAACTTGGCCATCTACCCGTGTATTTGTGTAGAGGATACCTCAAGAGGGAATATTCAGAACCGTGTTTGGAGGCGGCATCAAGCCTATATTTCTGAGCTCTGTCAGTTCAATTTCATGAACACATGAAATTGGACTTAGCGTATTTTTGAGATAGAAATTATTGAACTTAGTCAATATTTGGAAAAACATTATTTTGGACTTTGTTTTTTTTGGAGAATAAATATTGAACTTAGAATATTTCAATATCAGTATAACTCAACATCAACTGAACTTAGTTATTTTCAAGGGCACATATTTTGACTTGTAATATTTTTGCCTATGTTGTTGTGTGCATGCTATATTTGTAGGTAGCCTGATTATTTAATTGTGAAGGAAGTAGGCTACATGTACTTAGCAGTTGATGCCATGTATTAGACGTTTTTTGGACTTAGTAGTTGGAAGATTGTGATAGTTTAACTACAACACATTGAGGAGGATCCAGGAGATAGCCATTTACAGAGCCGATAGTTTGACTTAGATTATTTTGCATAATCAAAGTTGAATTATCCTACAACACAGTGACGAGGATCCAGGAGATAGCCATTTACAGAGCCGATAGTTTGACTTTGATTATTTCATATAATTAAAGTTGAATTATCCTACAACACAGTGAGGAGGATCCAAAAGATAGCCATTTACAGAGCCGATAGTTTGACTTAGATTATTTTGCATAATCAAAGTTGAATTATACTACAACACATTGAGGAGGATCCAGGAGATAGCCATTTACAGAGCCGATAGTTTGACTTAGATTATTTTGCATAATCAAAGTTGAATTATACTACAACACATTGAGGAGGATCCAGGAGATAGCCGTTTACAGAGCAATAGTTTGACTTAGATTATTTCACATAATCAAAGTTGAATTATACTACAACACATTGAGGAGGATTCAGGAGATAGTCGTTTCCAGACTTGATAGTTTGACTTAGATTATTTCACATAATCAAAGTTGAATTATACTACAACACATTTAGGAGGATCCAGGAGATAGCCATTTACAGAGCCGATAGTTTAACTTGGATTATTTCACATAATCAAAGTTGAATTATACTACAACACATTGAGGAGGATTCAGGAGATAGTCGTTTCCAGACTTGATAATTTGACTTGGATTATTTCACATAATCAAAGTTGAATTATACTACAACACATTGAGGAGGATCCAGGAGATAGCCGTTTACAGAGCAATAGTTTGACTTAGATTATTTCACATAATCAAAGTTGAATTATACTACAACACATTGAGGAGGATTCAGGAGATAGTCGTTTCCAGACTTGATAGTTTGACTTAGATTATTTTACATAATCAAAGTTGAATTATACTACAACACAGTGAGGAGGATCCAGGAGATAGCCATTTACAGAGCCGATAGTTTGACTTAGATTATTTTACATAATCAAAGTTGAATTATACTACAACACAGTGAGGAGGATCCAGGAGATAGCCATTTATGGAGCCGATAGTCTGATTTAGATTATTTCACATAATCAAAGTTGAATTATACTACAACACAGTGACGAGGATCCAGGAGATAGCCATTTACAGAGCCGATAGTTTGACTTAGATTATTTCGCATAATCAAAGTTGAATTATACTACAACACAGTGAGGAGGATCCAGGAGATAGCCGTTTACAGAGCGATAGTTTGACTTAGATTATTTCACATAATCAAAGTTGAATTATACTACAACACATTGAGGAGGATTCAGGAGATAGTCGTTTCCAGACTTGATAGTTTGACTTAGATTATTTCGCATAATCAAAGTTGAATTATACTACAACACAGTGAGGAGGATCCAAGAGATAGCCATTTACAAAGCCGATAGTTTGACTTAGATTATTTCGCATACTCAAAGTTGAATTATACTACAACACATAGAGGAGGATCCAGGAGATAGTCGTTTCCAGACTTGATAATTTGACTTAGATTATTTCACATAGTCAAAGTCGAATTATACTACAACACATTGAGGAGGATCCAGGAGATAGCCGTTTATGGAGCAATAGTTTGACTTAGATTATTTTACATCATCGAAGTTGAATTATACTACAGCACATTGAAGAGGATCCAGGAGATAGACATTTGCAGAGCCGATAGTTGACTTAGGTGATTTCATATCAAACTTGAATCATACTACACTACATTGAAGAGGATCCAGGAGATTACTATTTCAGGTTCAAGTTACAAGTACAATCCAAGACTTACAAGTATTACAACATATATGGACTTAATATTGGAGATACAGCAGTGTATATAGTGATCATCAAATTAGTTTAAATGGACTCTGGATATTGTTTTATTAGTGATAAACATTAGGTTATATGGACTTTTGAGATGTGAGTTTTGAGAGAAATAATAACACCGTAATATTCTTACATTACATTTGAAATTGCATGTACATCTTATTTGGGCTTATAAACGCCACAATATATTGTTTTATATTATATATATAAAATTGTATATTTTGTTTAATTCTTTAGGGACAAAGCACATTTAACGTGTGCCGTGCAATCCACAAGTAAACACCGTTTACTAAACAGTGGTCTTTTTATTAGCCACACTACCACATATCCACAAAAAAGGCCAAACTGTTACACTGGTGGCAGTGGTGGGATTGATTGTGTCTGAAGATTTAAACCAGAGGTACATTATACAGTTTCAAGATTGATCCAGAGCCCAATCTCCCATATCCGAAGTGTGGAGATTATGTAGATATTGAAGGGGAGACTTCTGTATATGTGAAGACATATTCTGGGGAATTAAGGAATTCTGGAGCTAAGGATCCAATGAGAGAAGCTGAGGAGAGAGGATTGCCTAGTAGTTTAGGTTCAGGATATTGGTCTAGAGGAGGATTGACCAATCTAGAGACGCCAGCAAATACCTTTAATAAGGATAAGATGAATCCTACTTTGAGAAGACAGGGTCCAATTACTTCTACCATGATTGATCAGCCTTTGAATAAGGGACAATCAGAGGATATAGTGAAACAAGAGTTAACTATGGTGGAAGGTCAGCTTCGAGATCAGTTGTCTGTTTTAGGGAATATTGCAGAGGCACGAGAGACACAGTTGGATGATATTAGAGAGACCCAACAAAGACAGACCCATAGTGTGACTCGAATAGAAGAGCAAATGACAGAGAGTAGACGTACACAACAAATTAGAGAAGAGCAACAAATAAGAGATATGGATCGGTTGCAGGCGATCCTCAAAAGATTAGAGAGTAATACGGAAGCAGCTAGTAAAGGGACCAAGTCCAATGGTGATTTGTATTCAGGGAATGCTATTGATAATGACATGTATGTCACTCCAAGTGGAGTTCGAAGGGGAGCACAAAGGTCGCCTCCTTTGCCCATGAGGCAGTTTCAACAGAACACAGATTGTTTTACACCTGAACTCCCTACTCCAGAAAGGAGGCCATGGAAGTTGGAGAGACAAGACAGAATGTACACAACTCCAACACACCAGCCTGCTGGTAGAGACCAGCGAGATCCTACTGGGATACACTGTAAACAAGAGGATGTTTGTGCTTCAGAGAGCAAGTATGCTACACAGGAAGTTGCAGGCCCAAAGAAGGGGCATATTCAAAGGAACCATGATTCCGAGAAACAGTTTCCTGTTGAACAACATAAATTTGAGACTAGAGTTCCATGTGGCGATTCTGCTACTGAGAAGAGTGGAAAATTTCATACCAATTCCTCCAGTGAGTCAATGGACTTAATGAGGATGTTAAGTCAGATGTCCAAGCCTAGGAACAGGATCAAGCCTGAGACTTACAATGGAACAATTCCTTGGCAAGAGTACCGAGCTCACTTTGAAATATGTGCTAAAGCCAATGGCTGGACTTCAGAAGAGAAAAATGAATACTTAGCTACCAGTCTGCGAGGGACTGCCCAACAGATTGTGTTAGAAATGGAAGCTGAGTACACATATGACCATTTAGTTTTAGCCTTGGAGAAAAGATATGGGCCAGAAGGAAAAGCTGAGATATATGAGGCTGAACTACTTGGGCGAGTGAGGAAGCCAAAGGAATCATTACAAACTTTAGGACAGGATATCAGGCGACTTACAGCATTGGCATATCCTGAGATGAGTAGGTCAGAACAGGACCGATTAGCAAGGCGTAGTTTTGAGCAGGCGATTGCAGAGGATGACATACGCCGAGCAATACATGTTAATGAATGTACTTCATTGGATAAGGCGATTGAAATAGCCCTAAGAGAAGAATCTTATCTGGGATCAGAAAATACGGAGAGGATCGAAGCCTCAATACAGTCATGTGAATGTTTTGGAAGAAAAGGAAGACCAATTAAAGAAACTCACTCGGCTGATAGAAGAGTTAGGAAACAGGCAAGAAGAAGAACGTAAAAATATGGAACAAGATCGCGAAAACTTCAAGAAAGATCGAGAAAATTTTGAGAAAAGAATCAAGCTACTTGAGCAACAGATCCAGTCAAATGAATCCAGAAGAAATGGCTATAAACGATTGGAGTGCTTTTATTGTCACAAAACCGGACATCTTATTGCAGACTGTTACACTAGAAAACGTGCAGAAGAAATCAAGGAAGCCAAAGAGAGGCAGAGTCAAGTCGCAACAGTAAGGTTCCAATCGCTACAAGGGAAGGATGTCAAATCTTCCAGAGATACTAAGAAGATTGTGGCTTCTGGAAAAGTTTGTGACATGAATGTTGATTTCCTTGTAGACTCAGGTGCAGCTAGTAGTATTTTGAGTTTAAAGATCTACAGAGAGATCCCTGAAGACATAAGACCCGAGCTTGAGCCACAAAAGAGGATAATTTTGCAAGCTGGCGGAGAACCTTTAGCTGTTGCAGGTATTATGCACGTTGACCTACACATAGATGATCATAAACAAAATCTAGAAGTATTTGTGGCAGACATTGAGTTCGAAGGAATTCTGGGTAGCGACTATTTAGCAGCTTCAAGGGCAATATTGGACTATGGCAAATGTTCCATGACTTTTGGACCAGAGAGTTTTAGTGCTGCTCAGATAGGAGTCGGAGATACAAAACCGTCAACCAGCTTGCAGGGTGAAACCAAGAACAAACGGATTCTTGGAAAAAGAACAGCCAAACCTTCAGGGAAAGTGACTCATCCACCAATAGTGTCCAAGAGGAGGACCTTGGATTTAACAGATGGTCACCAGTTTCATGAGCAGAGACATGGCAGGGACAGAGGATTGAACAAAGTTCCTGGACACCGAGGTAACGACCGAAGTACTTCGAGTCACGTAGGCATGCCAAGTAATCCAGTGAAGGTTCCTTTGGCTAGAGTATATCGAGGAAGATATCAGAGGCCTCGGCAGAGGAGTGATATAGATAATACTTGAAGGAAGGGTTCCTAGAACTAAACAGCAACTTTACAGCAGAGTTGTGAGTTAGATATTTATAGCTAACTTGTTTGTTAGAGACTTGAGGTCTCACGTCATACACAGCTGAAAGTTGTAGTTACTTTTGTGAATACTGTAAATAGTAGTTAGCTTTAGATGTAGATATTTATGTGTAGGATTGTAGTAGCAACTAGTTGAACACCATTGTACAGTCGTATTTTGTTAAGGTAGCTAAGTTAGCAAAATTTTGTTATTTTTTTGTACTTTAAGCTTGGTGTTGTAAACACCAAAATCATTGGATTGGAGGAGTGTAACAAAATTTTGAATTTTTGATTTTTGAATTAGTGCTGTGTACTCGTTATTGTACATTTATTACACTTGAGATCATTATGATCTTAAGTTGTAGTATCGTTTGCAGTACTTAGGTTGTACTTACAGAGGTGAAATAGTTCGCATGTTGTATTTATTTGATCACGATTTTGTTTATGTTGATCGGGCAGTCTTATCTGGCAGTCTAATTTGTAGTTGATTGGTAGTCTAACATGGCAGCTTTATTATTTTACTTCCTGCTTTTGATTCTATCAAACCGAAGTAAAACTAGAGTAAGTAGCGATCAATTACTGTTATATTTCTTGAGTCAATATTAAAATCTTGTTGTATGCGTAATATTAAAGCGGGATATGGCGTCAATAACTTGTTATTCAACTTTGAAATCTTGTTCGAAAAGTGATGACGTCACCAGGCCTATATAAGTATTTCGCCGATGTAAACTCGGCAGATTACAGCTAGCTTTCGTTCGGGACAGAGCTCCGTTCAATTTCATATTTTTATGTGAAGTTGGACTTAGTCGTTTTTCAAGGAAATATTTTTGGACTTTGACAACTTTCAGTAGAAAGTTGTTGGGACTTTGAATATTTCCCGAGGCAGATAGGAGATACATAGCTGCACTTCAGTTCAGTGGATGATAACTTGGACATCTACTTGTGATGAAGGATGCCTGAGAGGGAAGACTGCTACACCGTGATTCTGTAGATGATAACTTGGCCATCTACCCGTGTATTTGTGTAGAGGATACCTCAAGAGGGAATATTCAGAACCGTGTTTGGAGGCGGCATCAAGCCTATATTTCTGAGCTCTGTCAGTTCAATTTCATGAACACATGAAATTGGACTTAGCGTATTTTTGAGATAGAAATTATTGAACTTAGTCAATATTTGGAAAAACATTATTTTGGACTTTGTTTTTTTTGGAGAATAAATATTGAACTTAGAATATTTCAATATCAGTATAACTCAACATCAACTGAACTTAGTTATTTTCAAGGGCACATATTTTGACTTGTAATATTTTTGCCTATGTTGTTGTGTGCATGCTATATTTGTAGGTAGCCTGATTATTTAATTGTGAAGGAAGTAGGCTACATGTACTTAGCAGTTGATGCCATGTATTAGACGTTTTTTGGACTTAGTAGTTGGAAGATTGTGATAGTTTAACTACAACACATTGAGGAGGATCCAGGAGATAGCCATTTACAGAGCCGATAGTTTGACTTAGATTATTTTGCATAATCAAAGTTGAATTATCCTACAACACAGTGACGAGGATCCAGGAGATAGCCATTTACAGAGCCGATAGTTTGACTTTGATTATTTCATATAATTAAAGTTGAATTATCCTACAACACAGTGAGGAGGATCCAAAAGATAGCCATTTACAGAGCCGATAGTTTGACTTAGATTATTTTGCATAATCAAAGTTGAATTATACTACAACACATTGAGGAGGATCCAGGAGATAGCCATTTACAGAGCCGATAGTTTGACTTAGATTATTTTGCATAATCAAAGTTGAATTATACTACAACACATTGAGGAGGATCCAGGAGATAGCCGTTTACAGAGCAATAGTTTGACTTAGATTATTTCACATAATCAAAGTTGAATTATACTACAACACATTGAGGAGGATTCAGGAGATAGTCGTTTCCAGACTTGATAGTTTGACTTAGATTATTTCACATAATCAAAGTTGAATTATACTACAACACATTTAGGAGGATCCAGGAGATAGCCATTTACAGAGCCGATAGTTTAACTTGGATTATTTCACATAATCAAAGTTGAATTATACTACAACACATTGAGGAGGATTCAGGAGATAGTCGTTTCCAGACTTGATAATTTGACTTGGATTATTTCACATAATCAAAGTTGAATTATACTACAACACATTGAGGAGGATCCAGGAGATAGTCGTTTCCAGACTTGATAGTTTGACTTAGATTATTTTACATAATCAAAGTTGAATTATACTACAACACAGTGAGGAGGATCCAGGAGATAGCCATTTACAGAGCCGATAGTTTGACTTAGATTATTTTACATAATCAAAGTTGAATTATACTACAACACATTGAGGAGGATTCAGGAGATAGTCGTTTCCAGACTTGATAGTTTGACTTAGATTATTTTACATAATCAAAGTTGAATTATACTACAACACATTGAGGAGGATTCAGGAGATAGTCGTTTCCAGACTTGATAGTTTGACTTAGATTATTTTACATAATCAAAGTTGAATTATACTACAACACAGTGAGGAGGATCCAGGAGATAGCCATTTACAGAGCCGATAGTTTGACTTAGATTATTTTACATAATCAAAGTTGAATTATACTACAACACAGTGAGGAGGATCCAGGAGATAGCCATTTATGGAGCCGATAGTCTGATTTAGATTATTTCACATAATCAAAGTTGAATTATACTACAACACAGTGACGAGGATCCAGGAGATAGCCATTTACAGAGCCGATAGTTTGACTTAGATTATTTCGCATAATCAAAGTTGAATTATACTACAACACAGTGAGGAGGATCCAGGAGATAGCCGTTTACAGAGCGATAGTTTGACTTAGATTATTTCACATAATCAAAGTTGAATTATACTACAACACATTGAGGAGGATTCAGGAGATAGTCGTTTCCAGACTTGATAGTTTGACTTAGATTATTTCGCATAATCAAAGTTGAATTATACTACAACACAGTGAGGAGGATCCAAGAGATAGCCATTTACAAAGCCGATAGTTTGACTTAGATTATTTCGCATACTCAAAGTTGAATTATACTACAACACATAGAGGAGGATCCAGGAGATAGTCGTTTCCAGACTTGATAATTTGACTTAGATTATTTTACATAGTCAAAGTCGAATTATACTACAACACATTGAGGAGGATCCAGGAGATAGCCGTTTATGGAGCAATAGTTTGACTTAGATTATTTTACATCATCGAAGTTGAATTATACTACAGCACATTGAAGAGGATCCAGGAGATAGACATTTGCAGAGCCGATAGTTGACTTAGGTGATTTCATATCAAACTTGAATCATACTACACTACATTGAAGAGGATCCAGGAGATTACTATTTCAGGTTCAAGTTACAAGTACAATCCAAGACTTACAAGTATTACAACATATATGGACTTAATATTGGAGATACAGCAGTGTATATAGTGATCATCAAATTAGTTTAAATGGACTCTGGATATTGTTTTATTAGTGATAAACATTAGGTTATATGGACTTTTGAGATGTGAGTTTTGAGAGAAATAATAACACCGTAATATTCTTACATTACATTTGAAATTGCATGTACATCTTATTTGGGCTTATAAACGCCACAATATATTGTTTTATATTATATATATAAAATTGTATATTTTGTTTAATTCTTTAGGGACAAAGCACATTTAACGTGTGCCGTGCAATCCACAAGTAAACACCGTTTACTAAACAGTGGTCTTTTTATTAGCCACACTACCACATATCCACAAAAAAGGCCAAACTGTTACATTACGTTACAAAAGACCGCCATCTTTATATCTAACCCTACTATCACACCAAACTAGTTCTCACTACGTTCTCGAAAACGGACTTCAACTGTGTACGAACGGACTGGACCTACTAAGAACCGTTTGGGATCTATTTACAAACTTCATCGAACGTACTCGAACGTGTAGGTCCTCTAGAACTTAGACAATGCTCAAAATGTTCTCGTGGTCGTCACGTTCTACAATTAGAACGAGTGACAACGTACTAACGACGAGCTGGACGTACTACGAACGGAACCATCGTACTTCAATCCTACTAGGGACGTTTTATCAACGAGTTGAACTGTCTGAGGACGTGTTGAGAACGAGGTAGAACTAATTGCAAACGGGTTTAAACTAATTAAGAACGTATTTAACACTGCTTATGAGCGAGTTAGCAAAAATATAGCTATCACACCAAACAAGTTGCCACTGCGTTCTTCAAAACTGGTTTTAAACTGTGTGCGAACGGAATGAACGTAGCTGCAACTTTCTAAGGTCTATTTGCGAACTTTATGAACGTTCTCAGACGGGAATGTGATTTTAGAATTTTGAATCGATTCAAAATTCGATGGCGACCATACCGTTCTGTAATCAGGTCATGTTGACCTTCTAGAATAAGGGACGCGTTCTACGACGTTGCACACCGACGTGGTGCGACCTGAACGAACTGCGAACGAGATGGACTGAAGATGAACGTATTGAAGACTGTTTAAGAACGAAGAAGCTAATTATTTCAGACATATTTCCCGACCACAGCCAGATTGAGCCCGTTTTACTACGTTTTCGTAGGACTGGCAAGAACGGGTAAGAACTAGTTTGGTGTGATAGGGGGGTAAAGTCTCCTATTTCATAACACGCGATATATAGATTTAAAGCTGTTTGATACTCAACTTGAGAAATCATAGCTAGCCTTCTATTAGCTTCTCTCCAGAAGATATTTCTAGTTATTTATAATGATGAGAAACTTGAGATAAAGGTCGATTGTTGGATGTTTATCGTACCTAAAAATGGTACGATATTGTCGTCAGCTTAGCGGGCGGGCAGTGTCTCACTTTCTTGTCATCGATCATCGCGATTCCAGGAAAAACACCTGGCGGAATTGCTTCAAATTTTTACACATGTTACATGGTAAGAAGTTCTAGAGCTCATTAACTTTTCAGCGACCATCTTGCATTTTGGCAGCCATTTTGGAAGTTTTTAGATAAATCTTTTCACCACGATTCCAGGTAAATCACTAAACGGAATTGTTTTATAGCTCATTAACTTTTCGGCAGCCATCTTGCATTCTGGTACACATGTTACATGGTAAGAAATTCTAGAGCTCATTAACTTTTCAGCGACCATCTTGGATTTTGGCAGCCATTTTGGAAGTTTTTAGATAAATCTTGTCATTATGATTCCAGGTAAACCCCCTAAACGGAATTTTTCAAATTTTTACACATGTTTTACAGCTCATTAATTTTTCGAAACACACAGACACAAACCAATGGGACACGGAGTGAAGATGTACTCAGTCGGGGTTTGCAATCCATTTGCGTCCCGGTTCCTGCTGATCACTAAAGGCTACGGCCATTTCTCTTCGTTACATGTAAAGATACTATGAGTGTGGATCTAAACGACAGGAAACTTTAAAAACAAATCCACGTTAATTTGTTTGCCCCCAAAAATATACTTACTAAATATGAACACAACATACGTTACAATTTTTAAACCCAGCGTATTAATTTATAGAATTTATTTTGATTTACAGTACATCAATATTGAGATCTAGCTAGCAGGACGCTGCAATCGCTTGTAAACATTGGGGAGTACAGTACCACGAGTCATCAATACATCCGGGGCATTGGACATCAACAATTGCCACAGAGCCCGGACAGACCATATTGAGTTCATCTATGGTGAGCCACTGCCATTCGCAATCCACATCCGGGTCCTTTTGACGTATAATGACCTCATCAAGGATGACATTTTGGGATGATGCTTTGTTAACATCAACTTCAAATACCACCTAAAATAAATTAATGTTCGTGCCTTATACACAGTCTTACATCTAGCCTCTACCCCATAAGCCCTGGATCATTACTTCATCATTAATTCCTGTAAAATTTCAATTTGTAATATTGGGCCGTTACTTTATATAATGTTTTTTTGCGTATATATAATTTAAATATTTGTGTTATTTTACCTATTGTTTTTGGCGTGAAGTTATAATTTGGGATTATTGTAGTTGTAGAAAGATTTTGCAACGCACTTAAGCGTGTTTATAAATATCCGATCCGAGGCGAAAATGATTCATGGTAGTGGTTGGTGAAAAGAACTTTAGAATTTATTGATGAAATATATACATTTCTATGCGTACATCTTCATGAGAAACGCCAAAACGATACTTATAACGTATATACGTATAATCATGCTTTTACGTATGAGCAAAATCTCTATAGTATCAGTGAACGTTGCTATCGAAGTTTGGCATTCGTAACAATATCACTGGTCAGTATCAAGCGACGGTTACGACCGTCATCTTCACATTCAAGATGGCGGACGGGAAGTAACGATTTCGATATTTTTAATTTTCATTGAATTAAACTACTTTATAGTTGACGTAATGCTTTGATATTTCAACTTAATCCAACTCATATGACATGGAAACTCTGGAGTATGATCATTTGATCAATACCGTGCGTGGACGCCACAGTTCAACGATATCTTCCACCGCTTTAAGGGAAGGTAACTGGAAATGCATGATATGGTAAAGGTCATAAAACCAAAATCTATCATACTCCAGAATTTCCATGTCACATAAGCCTCGTTTAGTTCAAATATCAAATCATTTATAGCACCTTGAAGCGCAAAATGGCCGCAATTTAATTTACTCAGCATTAATAATGAAATCTTGGCACTAGTCTGCTTTTCATCTGTAAAAATCATGTTGTACGGATAAAGCTTTTCTGGAATTTTGGTGACGGATTTTTGGTGCGCCCCCCCCCCGCCCAGACGTACACCCCCCAGCACAGGATAGACGCCAACATTATACTTTTTAAAGTGCGATAAAAATATTATCTTATGAACAAATTTATCACATTAAGAAAATTACATAATCATCTCATAGATTTAAGAAAATGGCATGTACTTTAATAGGCCTACATTCGAGATAATGAGGTTCATCTATAGCGTAAAATTGCAGGTTCCTTCGTTTAAGAAGTCATAGACAGCCAAAACCAAGAATAGCTCTCACCTTGAAATCATTTGGTTCAGATATTTTCTTAATTGAGTTATCGCAGTAGTCAATAGACAGCCAATCATATATTTCTTTCAACGGACCTGAACCCCCGTAGCACTCAGCATTTGGATCATAAGTAACGCTTTGCGTAACACCTCGCGTAACACCATCCGCCGCGAGTACTGTGTAAACCTTGAGAGGCGAAAGCGTGTTCTCCATAAAGAACTCATATTGAATGCAATAATCGCCCGCCCGACCACAGCCAGATTGAGCCCGTTTTACTACGTTTTCGTAGGACTGGCAAGAACGGGTAAGAACTAGTTTGGTGTGATAGGGGGGTAAAGTCTCCTATTTCATAACACGCGATATATAGATTTAAAGCTGTTTGATACTCAACTTGAGAAATCATAGCTAGCCTTCTATTAGCTTCTCTCCAGAAGATATTTCTAGTTATTTATAATGATGAGAAACTTGAGATAAAGGTCGATTGTTGGATGTTTATCGTACCTAAAAATGGTACGATATTGTCGTCAGCTTAGCGGGCGGGCAGTGTCTCACTTTCTTGTCATCGATCATCGCGATTCCAGGAAAAACACCTGGCGGAATTGCTTCAAATTTTTACACATGTTACATGGTAAGAAGTTCTAGAGCTCATTAACTTTTCAGCGACCATCTTGCATTTTGGCAGCCATTTTGGAAGTTTTTAGATAAATCTTTTCACCACGATTCCAGGTAAATCACTAAACGGAATTGTTTTATAGCTCATTAACTTTTCGGCAGCCATCTTGCATTCTGGTACACATGTTACATGGTAAGAAATTCTAGAGCTCATTAACTTTTCAGCGACCATCTTGGATTTTGGCAGCCATTTTGGAAGTTTTTAGATAAATCTTGTCATTATGATTCCAGGTAAACCCCCTAAACGGAATTTTTCAAATTTTTACACATGTTTTACAGCTCATTAATTTTTCGAAACACACAGACACAAACCAATGGGACACGGAGTGAAGATGTACTCAGTCGGGGTTTGCAATCCATTTGCGTCCCGGTTCCTGCTGATCACTAAAGGCTACGGCCATTTCTCTTCGTTACATGTAAAGATACTATGAGTGTGGATCTAAACGACAGGAAACTTTAAAAACAAATCCACGTTAATTTGTTTGCCCCCAAAAATATACTTACTAAATATGAACACAACATACGTTACAATTTTTAAACCCAGCGTATTAATTTATAGAATTTATTTTGATTTACAGTACATCAATATTGAGATCTAGCTAGCAGGACGCTGCAATCGCTTGTAAACATTGGGGAGTACAGTACCACGAGTCATCAATACATCCGGGGCATTGGACATCAACAATTGCCACAGAGCCCGGACAGACCATATTGAGTTCATCTATGGTGAGCCACTGCCATTCGCAATCCACATCCGGGTCCTTTTGACGTATAATGACCTCATCAAGGATGACATTTTGGGATGATGCTTTGTTAACATCAACTTCAAATACCACCTAAAATAAATTAATGTTCGTGCCTTATACACAGTCTTACATCTAGCCTCTACCCCATAAGCCCTGGATCATTACTTCATCATTAATTCCTGTAAAATTTCAATTTGTAATATTGGGCCGTTACTTTATATAATGTTTTTTTGCGTATATATAATTTAAATATTTGTGTTATTTTACCTATTGTTTTTGGCGTGAAGTTATAATTTGGGATTATTGTAGTTGTAGAAAGATTTTGCAACGCACTTAAGCGTGTTTATAAATATCCGATCCGAGGCGAAAATGATTCATGGTAGTGGTTGGTGAAAAGAACATTAGAATTTATTGATGAAATATATACATTTCTATGCGTACATCTTCATGAGAAACGCCAAAACGATACTTATAACGTATATACGTATAATCATGCTTTTACGTATGAGCAAAATCTCTATAGTATCAGTGAACGTTGCTATCGAAGTTTGGCATTCGTAACAATATCACTGGTCAGTATCAAGCGACGGTTACGACCGTCATCTTCACATTCAAGATGGCGGACGGGAAGTAACGATTTCGATATTTTTAATTTTCATTGAATTAAACTACTTTATAGTTGACGTAATGCTTTGATATTTCAACTTAATCCAACTCATATGACATGGAAACTCTGGAGTATGATCATTTGATCAATACCGTGCGTGGACGCCACAGTTCAACGATATCTTCCACCGCTTTAAGGGAAGGTAACTGGAAATGCATGATATGGTAAAGGTCATAAAACCAAAATCTATCATACTCCAGAATTTCCATGTCACATAAGCCTCGTTTAGTTCAAATATCAAATCATTTATAGCACCTTGAAGCGCAAAATGGCCGCAATTTAATTTACTCAGCATTAATAATGAAATCTTGGCACTAGTCTGCTTTTCATCTGTAAAAATCATGTTGTACGGATAAAGCTTTTCTGGAATTTTGGTGACGGATTTTTGGTGCGCCCCCCCCCCGCCCAGACGTACACCCCCCAGCACAGGATAGACGCCAACATTATACTTTTTAAAGTGCGATAAAAATATTATCTTATGAACAAATTTATCACATTAAGAAAATTACATAATCATCTCATAGATTTAAGAAAATGGCATGTACTTTAATAGGCCTACATTCGAGATAATGAGGTTCATCTATAGCGTAAAATTGCAGGTTCCTTCGTTTAAGAAGTCATAGACAGCCAAAACCAAGAATAGCTCTCACCTTGAAATCATTTGGTTCAGATATTTTCTTAATTGAGTTATCGCAGTAGTCAATAGACAGCCAATCATATATTTCTTTCAACGGACCTGAACCCCCGTAGCACTCAGCATTTGGATCATAAGTAACGCTTTGCGTAACACCTCGCGTAACACCATCCGCCGCGAGTACTGTGTAAACCTTGAGAGGCGAAAGCGTGTTCTCCATAAAGAACTCATATTGAATGCAATAATCGCCCGCTGACAGTACAGGGGAGGTATATAATCCAACACTTCCATTGAACGAATTTGCAACATCAGCCTTCAAGTATTTGCCCTTGCCTAAAATGTGTTTAAAGTACATTTGTATTGCAAACTGAATATATATAGACTAATACACCTAAATGACAGCGCCATTCAAAAATGAATGTATTAACCGTTCGTTTATCTGACGCATCGCACAGACGATAAGTAATCATAATCCCAAATCAATCAGGGATTTTAAACCTTCTTTTCATAAGAAATATTAATAAGATGTAAGTTCTCCTTCATTGTCACATATAAAGATGGTGTCAGGATAACATTGTGCAATGTGGATAGCCTGCTCCAACCCCGAGAAGTACCGCGCTCTAATATACTATGGGCCTAGTAGTCCACTCGGCCAAATTATCGGCCCCGAATTATTTTTCAATGTTTTGTTATTTAGGAAATTGTGATATATGCAGCTGTACCTTCAGTGCCCCAAAACGTCATCTCGGCAAAGGGATCTAAACTACCGGCACTCTGCGCTGATTGGTGAATTATTGCGGCAGATCCAGACGCTTTGAAATCACAATTATCCCAGGGCCAGTCGTTATGAGACTCAAATGGACAGTAAATCACTGAAAATATATCATACTTTAAATATTTTTATTTGGTGTTAAATAGTAGTAACAATCCTCTATTAGCAAATAAATTGGCGATACATTACTAGTGTTGAAAAACAGAGAATAAATCATATATAGGTGTAAATGGAATATTAGAGGGAATCTTTAAACTGACTTTTTCATTATACCTCCAACCCACACCGGAATAGCCTGACAACGGTAAAGTCAGATACCGTTGTCACAAATGGCGAACATAACCGTCGCTTCAACTCTTCAATCACTTGATCCTCATTTCATGGGACTTTATCGTCGCTAATTCTGTGCATGTATTTAAAGCTCTTGTGATGATGTATCATATGAAATCCCAATTTCGATCAAATGAGGTCGTGAATCGCTACAATATAGCGTCTTCGATATCGTCAATGAAAATGGAATCTGAATTTTAAATAATTTACCACATGCCGTTGTCTTTGTAAATTATCCCAAATTCAGATTCCGTTGTCATTGACGATATCGAAGACGCTATATTGTAGCGATTCTCGACCCAATTTGATCGAAATTGGGATTTCATATGATACATTAGCTTAACACATGCGCAGAATTAGCGACGATAAAGTCCCATGAAACGAGGACCAAGTGATTGATCATGATTGATTAAAACGACTTTGTGACAACGGTATCTGACTTTACCGTTGTCAGGATTTCCGGTGTGCAATGAACGGGAACAGGAAAACTAATGTTTAGGCAAAGCCCTGGAATGAACATCAAACTCTCACCTTTTTGTGGTTCGGGTGGTGGGCATGGGGTTTTAGTAACTGTACACTGATACAGCCTCTGGACCTTGTATATATCCGTATCAGTTGGTTGAACTCTCTGTCCGATACCTCCACCCCCGGGGCACGGAGGTACAGTGTACTGCTTAGGTGAGATTGTCTTAATATTGTAATCAATAGCAAACAAGTAGGGGTTGTAGTGCATAATGCTACAGTAGTCATAATTTGTATCAAATACTCGCCCCAACCAGGAATACTTTTGGAAATTCACAGTTGCGCCTGAAACAAGCAGATTGTTAATATGAATACGTTTGAATAGTTTGTGGACGCTTGGATGTTTTAGGTTATCCAAAAATTATTAGGACTTGTTAATTTCATGCAACTCATATATTGTTATAGATGTTTATGATTAACATGGTAACAAAATGCAGGATACCCAATGAAGGATGGAAAATCACAGGGAATGCAACGTCGCCTCATTAGCATTGAGGAGTAATAAAATCTTGAATACATTCAGGTTGGGCCCCATTGGCAAAGCCCGAATTTAGGAAATTCGATCTCAATTTTGATAAAATGGGCCGACATTTTAGAAGAGAAAATTTGTTTCGGCCCCTCCAATGTGAATTTTCAGATCTAGCCCTGATCCGGGGCCCTGATCTAATGTATTTAATAAATTAAGTGAACTAGAAATACTTGGGTCAAGTCAAAATATTGGGGTTTAGTCTAAATACTTGTAATATGGCTATGTAAAAACGCAATAATGCGGCTGCAGTAAACTATAGAAAAATGTACATAACGGAGAACGTCTTCTCAATATCAAGGACAAATTATTTTCTAGCCACGTACGAATCCAAGTGCACATTAGACAAGTTCTAATTCATATCTTAGTGAACATGACAGTTGGACACAAATAAATATATTACCATGAAATGTATGGTTGAATAGCGCCGATTAGCGACAGAGACAAATATATACAACCTACAAACCTGCCTGGATATTGTTGTAATTTACGTCAATGTAAGTATCTCTGTCGGGACGAATGTGTTCGTGCCCAAGTCCCAAAACATGTAGCAGTTCGTGTAGCAGCATGCCATTTTGAGTCGCGCAATACGCACCTACAAAACATAGTTGCATACGCCAGTTTGTGAATAGAGATAAAATAAATCCTATTTTAGGTTCAGGATATTGGGATTATCCCGAGGCCAATATGATACATCTGCTCGAGGGCCGTCGGGATGATATGAGAAATATCCCTCTGATAATATCAATATTTCCCCTTTTCACTGCGTTCCCTTGGGAAATATTGATATCGTTCTTGTGATATTCCCTATATCAAATCCCTGCTGGTCGAATAACTTTTTAACATCAAAGATAAGTTGGATTACTTGTATTATACGATTCAGTTCTACCTAAACAAAATAGATCTGTATTAATTTTAATATTGAGTACGTATACTAGTAAAGAGGCTCCGTTCAAGCAAGACTAAGGAAGCGATGATCTATGTTGTTTTTACCTAATCTTAGTGTACTTCCTCCCGTTTTCCCCACATTTGCGGAGCATCTAAAACATACATAAGAGGTAAAATTGAATACATAATCATTGTTAGTTATCTAATTTGGAAAACAACGTAAAGAAATCGTTGGATGATACAAATCGAATCAGGCAAACTTTCGTCTTCTCTGAAATACTAGTATAAATTGTTGTGAATGAATCAATGATTATTTTAAATTGCATTAACGAACGTAACCTAGTCTAATTGAAAATATGCCAAACATTTATAGAGTGTAGTTTATGTATGTAGTATAATTTTCTCAAGTTTACCCAGATACACCAGAGTCATAGACTACTGTGAAGAATTCGGTTTGTGACGCCCATTCATCGTTGACGAATTGAAAACAGTTAACATTATTGAAATCTGCAGCGTAGGCTTCCAGGATTCTCATCGCTGTTTCGAGTTTTGTCTTTACAGGTTCGTTTGAGAACGCTACGGAAAAATAATAAGAAAAGGTTTGAATCATAACCATCATCATGTTTTATAAAAATATGAAATCGAATGCATCTATGGAATTCTATACAAGCTTTGAGATGAATGTAACATATAAGTTGTCCGTAGAAAATGCTTTCGATAAATGACTAATTTTAATCCTATCATATATCATATAAAATACATAAGATCATTCAGTGACATTGATGGTCAAAATTAACGTTTTATATCAGTTAATCTAACATCGCTTCTATTTCCTTCTCTATTTTAATTGGATGATTGGCAGCCAAAATGCAACATCATATTGTCCAACAAGGCTAGCGTCATTATTGTCTGATATTGATCTGATTATAAATTCACAATCAGCAATCAAAACATTTTGAACTAATATCTTAATCACTTCTTGTCTGTTTGAATTTTCGTTTGTAAAAAAGTAAGACCAAAACTCGCGATTCCAATTCTGAAGTGTGAGAGATTGAGAAATGGCGACTGTTTTTTTTAAATTTTGCCAACGGCAATGATGCCCATATATGGCAGAATATCGGAATTGCACTCTGGGATCCAATCATCTTAGGAAATAAAAGCAAGAATGCACAGTACCTAAACGATAATAGATTGTCTGTGTGCCAATTACACCAGGGTTGTACCAACTATCTGAATCTGATGTCAATGCATTTCTAAAGCGACTACCCTCCTGAAATAACATGGAAATAAATATACAGGGTGGTCCAAAAAATGGGACACTTGTATTTCAAAAATAAATATTGATTTTCTTGACACAAACATGTCATATTATATACCGATGGATAGGGAATTTACTCATCTTCAATTTGGTGTATCATAAGTTCAAATTTATTATAATGGCCGTCAACCAGCGTCCATAACATAAATAAATGACGTCATTTTCGTTTCAAAACGGGTTTTCCAAAACTTGCAAAAACCAAGTTTTATTGTCAACTTTATTTACATAAACAGACGTTCAATATGTCCACCATTTTGATCAATTGTAGCCCTCAATTTTGGCCTAAACTGGTCAATAGCATCACTGATATGCTGTTGAGACAATGAATTTCACTTCTCAACAATTCCATCCTTAGTAAGGGACTGAGTAGATGAAAGGGGTTCATGATAAACCAATTCTGTTAGTTCTCCCAATATGTGGTTGTCGCAGACGTTGATATCGGATGATCCAATTATGTTGTTTTTGGACCATTCTGATATGAGCTCATTTTGGAATCATTACATTTTCCAACAAGATGGGGCTCTAAGCAATAGATACCACAAGAGTGTCAAATGTTTAAAAGAAAATGTGCCTAGATTCACCCCCCCCCCCTTAATCACTAGCTCCCCAGATCACCCGATCACTCAACGTCGAACTAACAGAATTAATGAACCATAAATTCTTTACATTTATTCAGTCCCTGAAGGACAGAATTATTGAGAAGTGAAATTTATTGTCTCAACAGCATATCAATGATGCTGTTGATCAGTTTAGGCCAAACTTGAGGGCTACAATTGATCGAAATGGTGGACATATTGACTTGGAAAACCCCGTTTTGAAACAAAAATGACGTCATTTACATTATGGACGCTGGTTGACAGACATTTTAATAAATTTGAACTTATGATATACGAAATTAAAGATGAGTAAATTCCCTATCCATTGGTATATAATATGGCATGTTTTCCCATTTTTTGAACCACCCTATACAAACTCAGAAAACATTTAAAAGCAATATTGTTTCAAATCACAAAAAATGTGATTTGATTATCCAACCTGAAGAACATGTTTAAGATTATTGTTTCACTTTGATAAACGAACCGTGACAAATCTTTCCTCCATACCGTATACATGCGTTTTCATTTGGGATTAAGTATTATAATGGACATGTGTAGGTTTTTAATAATTAAAGTTTTTAACAATTAACGCCTTTACTCTTCATTCACTCTCGTTGGATATCTGAACTTAGTGTAACCACGTGATTAAGTCATTCTAACCTCATCAGTCATCTTCTGATAATTGACGAATCATGTTAACACCATCGCGCGAGAAGTTGTCGACGTCAACATTCGATATGAATTATATAATGTTAGATAGTATACTCGAGTGCAAACGTATCATTATCTTTATAAATACATTTTTCAAAGAAATTCAATTCACTTAAAGGACCACTTTGGGAATTTCCAACATTTTTTGGGCAAAATAAAGACTTACCGACACCAATAACAGCTCAAATGGACCACATCAAAGCTTACAATAAATTATCAAAAAATATTTTTGATCTGTCAAGCTTTATATATAAGGTTGTTTGTATTACATGATACATTCATTTTTATAGAAGTGTCGCCATCTTTCAAATCAATAGTAATTTAAAACATGCACTTTGTTTAACATGTGCATGCATGTCTAATGATCTCTGAACTTCAAATGCTTTTTTCGATGTGAGTTATTTTCTTCTTGGTCCATCCAATATTAAAGCAAATCAAACTTTGTGTCATATTTGAGCAAGTGTGTGAGTAACATGTTTCAATTATTTTTTTTTGATTTTTTCTTCTAAATTAAGTATAGTGCGCCTTTAATGAAGCATAGGACAATAACAGCTATGCATTCTCATCATGGTTTGAAAAACTCTACAATGTTTAAGCTAGATATTACAGAAGTGGATCTACAAAGTGTTCACAAAGTACTAATAACACATTTCTACATTTTCATACCCTCTGTAAAGAAAGAAAGGTGCAATGTCCTTTATCAATCATATATTTTTCATTTTTCATTATTATCGTACCAAACATTCAGAGGTACAATATGTGTATCTTTTGACCAAATGAGGAAAATTTCAAAGAATTTCGTAAATATTATATGAAAAGTTAGAAAGAATTGAATAGAGCAACTCCCAAAATCGTGAGTGTGACTTTTTACCATAAATTGACGTCATAAATATGAGAAATCCTATACCTAGCAATGTGCTCAAGAAGGGGATCTTCTGAGGCATGAAGTTAAACTATTTATTACGTTTAGAGGAATACATCATCTTAAAAAGTTTTCAATCCAATAAAACTTTGTGAAAAATATCAGTAACAGAATTATTAGGTCTGATTAATTACAACCATATTGCGATAAAATTGGAGGTAATATCCTTCAGATTCAGAGGTCTCTTTTCAGTTCAAAATCAGGGGTAGGGGTAACATATATAGCAGTAAACTTGAAATTGTAAGATAATTGTACCCTTTTTTCTCAATGACCCCTACAAATGTTATACATCTTCTACTTAAACATACCAAGATTCATGTCAGATGTGATACACAAATGTGTTTATTGAGCAAAATGGCTACTTCCTCATAATAATTATACCATAATTTCATTGCTATTTGAGGCGTAAAATCGTCTAAAAATCATGTTTTAGACGGGTTTTGGCACTTCCATAATTTTCTGTCAGTGGGTCAATGTTTATTTCAAACCTGTCAGTTATGACCGGTTTTGGACGGGCTTTACAATGGTATCAAGAATATAACATATAGAAAATTATGTTATAGGCTTAGACGAAAATGTATTTCACTGAGTAATAGCAATTATGACGTAATTTAAAGGAAAATGTCACATTAGTGAGTTTGTGAGACGATGTCTTTAACCATTGCTAATTTTTTTTAATTTTCATATAATTTTTTGAAAATTCCACAAGTTATTCAAAATAGTTACGCCGTGTGCTTCCAAGAGTTTAGAAAGTTTATACAAAACTTTGAAAATGTTATGATTGATAAAGGACCATGCACCTTTTTCTTTCCAGAGGGTACTCTATTCTACAGTTAACCTTGGTTATTGCTGTATATTGTTCATCCTCATTAAACGCACTGTAGCTAGCTTTTTTCATCCTGCTTTATATGGTTCATCCTGCTTTATATGGCCAATCCTGCCTTATACAGGGTGACCGGAAAAAAGGAGACCATTGAAGTAATCAATTTCTCCTAAACTAGACAAGTGCCATCAATGAAATTTTGCATACACTGGAACAGTTATATGGAAATTTGTTACTGAAGGTTTCAATACAAGCATTCAACTGGTTCAGGAGCTATGATCATTTACATAACATGCTCCAAATAGGCACAATTGAGACCAACGCAGAGTTGGATTCATATGGCAAACTACCCTTACATGTTCTGCCCTCTATGGCATTATTATGGCATTACATATAGCAGTGATTGCCTTCTTTAGGTCAACAATAGTCTGAGGATTGTTTTGGTATAGATTGTCTTTCAAATATCCATACAAAAAGAAATCAGCAGGATTCAAGTCTAGGCTGTAATGGCAATGAAGGGTTATCTGACATGTGGTTCATCATCCTGTTGCCAAAGTGCTGATTTACCCAATCTTAAGAGTCACTTTAGGTATTGGGCATAGTGCCATGTTACTAAAACCACTATATGGCACAATTAAATCCCATATGGAAACCAAGGGCTGCCCAAAACCTCCTTAGGATGATACTGTAACTGAGTGGGACCACTGAGTCAGAAGCCATAGGTCAGATAAGCTTCGTCTCCATACACCTCAAATTTGAATCCACCTGATTTCTTTTTGTGGGGCAATTTGAAAGACAATGTGTACCAAAACAATCCTGAGACAATTGCTGACCTAAAGGTGGCAATAAATGCTAAATGTAATGCCATAACAAGGTCGGAATATGTAAGGGTATTTGCCAAATGTATCCAGCTCTGCGTTGGTCTCAATTGCGCCTATTTGGAGCATGTTATGTAAATGATCATAGCTCCTGAACCAGTTGACTGCTTGTATTGACACTTTCAGGAACAAATTTCCATAGAACTGTCCTGATGTATGCAAAATTTCATTGATGTCACTAGTCTATTTTAGGAGATATTGCCTATTTCAATGGTCTCCTTTTTTCCGGTCACCCTGTATGACATAAGTTATCTGGTTTGTGTCAAGAATTACTGATGCCCGACGCTTTTAACCAGGCTTATTGAACACATTTTGCAACATGATGTAATATCACAAATTATACCAGATAAAAAGAAAAGTTACTTAGTAAAAAATTAAAAATAAATTCAAATCATTTTTATTTAATTATTTGACACATAAAATAACGAGTTGATGCTCGATGTCATATTTGTCATCATATTTTGTAAACTTTCAGAAGCATCAAGGAGATCAAACAGGTCGTCGCAAAAACAATCCTGCCATGTCCTATGTCTGGATCCATTATACAATGATTTGACAATGTTTAGGATTCCGCCAAATGGTATGATTTAGAAATTCAATCATTTTGCTACAACTATTGAATTTCGTTTGTTTTGAATTAGACCCATAGTAAATTGTCATGATTAATACCTGGGCGCCTAGGGTGTGAAAAACAAAAATGAAGCCTTGAGCCACAACACAACTAATTATTTCCATTGTGTAAATTCTCTCATGTGCTTATCATATACAAGTACAGTATGTCATACAAGAACTATCAAACTAGATACACAATTATAATGAAAAAGAATATATAAACATATACATACTGCATTGTTGTTAATGATCACATCTTCCTCTTTAGCGCGTCTCTCTATAAATAAACATCAATTAATGATTTAGGTTAGCAGTGTTACTTTTGGCAATTCAATTTGGGTCTTCCTTCAGAGGTACCAGTATGAAATCTGAGAGGGGTTTAAATAAAAGGGGATATAATCATATTTTAACCTGACGATACATTAATGTCACGATGTGGTTTCTATTTGGATACGATGATAAGCCAAAGTAATGTCTATTTACATTAGAAGTAGATACGACGATTGGTCAATGTGATGTCTATTTACTATGACGATAAGCCGATGTGATGTATATTTACAATAACAATAAGCCACTATAATGTCTATTCACTATGATGATAAGCCAATGTACGATGATAAGCCAATATAATGTTTGTTTAGATACGATGATAAGCCAATGTAATTGTATTCATTATGATAATTAGCCAATGTGATGTCTATTTCGATACGATGATAATTCAATGTGATGTCTATTTAGATACGATGATAAGCCAATATAATGTTTATTTAGATACGATGATAAGCCAATGTAATGTATATTTACTATGATGATTAGCCAGTGTGATGTCTATTTAGATACGATGATAAGTCAATGTAATATGTATCTAGATACGATGATAAGTCAATGTAATCAATGTAATGTCTATTACGACACGATGATTAGTCAATGTAAAGTCTATTTAGATATGATGATAAACCATTGGTGTAACGATGATTAGCCAATGTAATAAAAACGTGTGTAATATCTATTCATATGTTATTTTGTCTCATGTATCTCAATTAGCTTAAGTTTAGATCGTGATTAGACACTGTATCCAATTACTTTAATTGCCCACTAAAGATGACCCTAAAACGATTGATTTGATGAATGAAATTTGTTGTGAATATGTTATGGTTTTCAGATGCATTTAATAGGTGCTGTCCTCTGAATACCTTCACCCCGGACTTTCACCTTAGTTGAGTTATGCATTATATCTAGCAAGGACTATTGTTCAGAGGTGAACACCTATTGCCCAAGTAATTTAAAGGACAATTTGATATAGTTAACTATTAAGAAATATGCTAACACCGTTTTATGAGTGAACGTACACACGTTTAGTCGTGGAATCCATTTGAGCTAGAATGAGCACATCAGACTATTATCTTTAATGGCAAACTACTTTTATTTTAGTTCTCAGTTTGGTTCATTGACAATTCTAAGTTTCATTTTTTCGTTTGACATCCCTACTGAGTAACTGCGATTTAAAGAGTGTATTGTACATTATACAGGTGGTATAATATATTCAAAGGTGAAGTTTATATCCTGTGTATGAGGGCACGTGGGTGTAAGGTATGCAGTTCATTGCCATTGACATTATCCAAAACAATAAAGGTATCTTTTGTGTGAGATTAGCCTTGAAAAAAATCAATAAAAATGTGTCAACTAACCTCTTTTAGAAGCCTTCTCTTCTTCATCCTTTTCATCTTCGCTCGAATGACTCTGCCTATTTATTGTCGCGGCTTTCTTTTTGAGGTTGTGCTTCTCCTTCCGTGTACCTCTTACATCATTAGGCTTTAAAACATTATATTGCTTTTTATGAGATTATAACTTCTGTTTCATTGTTGAATGTTGTGTTCATTGATTGATTGATTGAGTGTTTGATCAATTTGTTGTCTCAAGGTCGATTGCACTGTCAGATCAGGACACAGATTTCACAGTCTTCGCAACATTTAAATGCCATTGAATTGTTGTATCAATCAATTCTAAGTCACATCTCCGACATCATGTTGGAAATAATGTCAATGTCATAACAACGATTGTTTCTTAAGAAAATGGTAATCAAATACTGCAATAATAATTATCAGGCAGTTATCATCAATAATAGACAAATGTGCAAATTTAGATATGCTTAAACAATGAAATGAAACAATAAACAAAAAGCATGTGACGTTTAGAAAACAAAAATTCTTAAAGATTAAATGTTAGAGTCTATGATTTCCCTGTAATAGTGTATACGATTTCTGTTTTAAAAAATAATGGGCAGAATATATTGATAAAATCGACCGTAAAGAAGGCGGGGCATTTTGAAAATGGTGCTTGCTATCTCCGATTACCCCTTTAACTACCAATGTATTAATTTGATTTAATTAAATCGAGCAATTCGAATTCCCCGGATGCGAACTGAAATGATGTTTGTATATGCAACAATGTCTTACCTTGGCCGACGTTGTCACAATTAGCGCCACTAGAAGTACAATTCCCAATCCTAAGACAACTTGCTGCATGTCTTTCGCTGTCTCAGTCTAACGTATTGAACAGTGTTAATGGTCCCATTGGCAGATGTAAACCTGTTTTATTTATACCGTAGCGATAATCCTTCATCTTAGAAAAGGGCTTTTCAAACGTGGGACTATTTTTAATTTGAGCAGTTTTCAATGAAATAAGTAATGCATCAACACATTGATGAAGCACATCTGAAGATTGTATGTCATACTTCTTAGGTGAAAACTACAATAATTGAATTGATTAGACCTATTTGTGTAATTCATCTTTATGACATATTGACATACAGCATTAAGTAAAAACAAAAGATGTAACATTATTAAAACGTTCTTATCGACTAATTTAAGATGGACAATAAGAAAGGTGAATTATTACAGATGTGTTTTTGGAACGTCGACATTTATTGCTGTTATAATTGTGTTAATAATGAGTTTTATTCAAGTACTGCACATTTAACTACTTTAGCATAATCGACTAAATGGAGTGTCTTATGAATCAAAGTGCAAATAACTATGAAGTAATCATTGGCATGCGTTCAAACGTTCAATTTCTTATGAGTTTTTTAATTGTTTTCTAAAGATAATCAGCCATGTTCTAGTTGGAGATGCTTTGTTACAGGCACTGAACGTGTAATTGTAAATCCTGCGTCATTTCTAAATCCACAGGGGTCTCTTTTTATTTACACGACTACCAATTAAAATGGGATCAATCCCAAAAAGACAATATTCTTCACCATTCCTCAAAAATCAGTAGCTATAACAACGCGTTGCCACAAGAATATGTGACAAATATATATAAAAAAAACACAAAATGGTTTGAATGTAGGGTGCAGTAGTGGAAGTTAATGATACTTTTGAAATGTGCAAGAACATTCGTTGTAACACATCTTACCTGGGTTGTTGGGAAACGAACCAAGCATACCTTTGGCAACTAAGTAAATCTCCACAAGCACATAAAAACGTCACTTGTATGAAATGCAATTCTCCATCAAAAGTATTTTATTTCGTAAATTGTGCCGCATTTGTATCTGAAAAATTAAAAATATTTTCGAACGTTTGATAGACATATTCCAAGAAATAGAGTCAATCTATTCAACCTTGATTAAAACCTCTTTTTACAAATTATTCAAGGTAGCATAATTGATTTTCACCGTTGAATACAACAAATAGACTACCTATACTATGTTTATGATTATCTGCGCAAAAAGGCACATTATCAACATGCAACATCAATCTATTTTTCAAATAAGAACATTATATACATATCAAATGTTTAATTATCTGACACGCGCAATTTGTCACACTGATATCTTTACAATGTAAATGTCAATGTTTACCTTCAACAGCAGACAAGTCATTTATTTTTACCGTGTTATGAACTGTTTGAATGATGAAAGAAAAATCCAAACATACTGTGTATAGATATTTGATACTCATGCCAAAAAGAAAGATGATTGAACAATTAGATTTTGAGATATAGCCATTAAAGAGCCATTAATCATAGTACAGCCGCCCCCAGCTAAAATGTTGATGGAGTAAAACTCAAAATGACAATTTTTTGTACCAAAAACTAAGTAGATATTCATGTAGGGTGGTCAAATGAAATTGATGGAATAAAAACGCGTCATCTTCCGATCTCGACCAATTCTCATATGCAGCCCACTATCAGAATCCGTTATCAGAACTTGTCCGAAATCTTTGATCCTCTTTTAATATTCGTAAAAACAATTGTTCAAATGATTTGGTCTGCAGTCCTGGTAGGGGGAGCCGTATACTTAATTACTTACATGTACACCCTGGACGAAGTGATAAGGTCAAAACAAGTGGCTCTGATTTAGGAAAAAACGATCTTCCTAAAAATTAATAATTTTTGTACCCCAATTTTTGTAAGGTTAAATTCTTGTGGACAAAGAGGAGAATCATATACAGTTTTGTATTATGTTCAAGTGGTACATCTTAAACTACTCAGTTCGTGTGTTTTAAATTGAATGGAACGCGCATTAGTGGCTGGAGTGTAAATTAAAGTTGAGAATTATATCTCCCGCTAAAAATTACGATTTTATATTGTCAAAATATCTTTCATTGATGATCAATGATGCATATAAACGTTCATGCACACCGAGATTGTATATTTCTTTTCATATGTGCATTTACAGCATCGACAGTTATTTCAATTTGATGTGATGCCTATTGTTTTACTCCCGACGACGAACATTTGAGGAAAATAAGCGGTTATAGATTTGCGATGGTGATTTGTGATAAAACGCGGCTTTCTATACCTGATTTAGTTTAATTAATTTAACGTTTTCCAGTCATGTCCTATGACAATCGCCGTTATAAAGCGTCGAAAATCTCTTTATATTACATCAAGTCATGTGGAAGTGGCCTTTGGATGAAATAAGAGTCTAAGATACATGCAGCTTGTTAGACGTACGATGCCCGTTGTCAACGCAAAGTCCAAAGATCTGGATGTCAAAACAACCCCTTTATTTACACTGCCATTGCCAAGAATGGGAATTATGTTTATGTCCACTATTTTAGTAAATCGTCTTGGACATTTACTATAGAACAAATCATTTGCCTTACTGTATCTTTTGTTTAGCCTGAGAAGCAGTCACAGTGATTGTTAAGATTTTTGATTCAATCTCATTAATTTTGATGAAGCCCTCTTTTAAGCAGTTTAGTCGAATGAATGCAAAGGAATAATATAATGTATTTGTTAAAGTTCCACTTTTTTAAAAAATAACAATAGTATTAATAAAGTTTTCAAAAATAAACTTTATTCTATCATCTATATCTGTGTAAAGAACTATACAATTAAGAAAACAAATAACTACAGTACAGTGTTGATATTTGCACTTTTGTGTTGATAATTACCTATAATATTAATGTAATTACCTTTAATAATCATATAATTACCTATAATAATTATTCCAAAATATGATTAAAATTGTTACTCAAATAGTTATGACTAACAGTTATTATAAAAATAAGGTCAGGTATGCATTAGGTATGCATTACAAAATTGTATGAAGAAATTTTCCTTTGAATAAGCGATACCCAATTCGCCAGAATCGTACAGTGGTAGGGTCCTTGTATCGGAATTGGACTATTCATATCGCATCCCATCCAGTCCACGACGTCAAGAAAACACCTATATGCAATGTTGTGCAATGGAAATGAGTTATTCTTTACCAGATTGAAAAAATTAAGTATTATGCGTATAGATCCATCGTCGGCAAGTCGTTGAATGACATCAGGTAACACACTGGTGAACTCATTTATTAGATCTTCAATATTTTCATCTAGCATCTGTATCGTTACATTGCCATCTGTGGAACTGTGTGCTCCATTGCTGTGACAAGATTTCAAATTTATTATATCATTCATTTCATTGGTGATTTCATTGGTGGTTTCATTTTCAATTTTATTTTCAATTTCATTTTCTTTTTCAATGTTATTATCCATTGTTGTACGACATTTCATTTCATTGTTACTGTCAATATCTAATTTTGAGCATTTAGATACATGGGGAACATCACTGTCCAAGTACTGGGCTATTGATATTGTCATGGAGTCCTGATCCTGAATCACTATTTTTTAGCATCAACGATTAGATGTTTGACCAACCTGATATATATGACATAGTTTTGACTAAATGGTTTGGAGGGACACTTGAAAAGAACAGCTTTGACTTGTGCTCATGTGGCACTGATTTTTCTCATTTTTGTCTCAGGTACATTGTATTCCATGAGTGTTAATGCAATAACACATTACATTTTTCACATAAGGGAAATTCTTAGATTTTTCAAACGATTTAATATCCCATTGCATGGATTTATTATGCAATGTCTTCCGATGGATTAACAAAAGCTTAGCATGGACTTTGCATCTGAATGCTCTAAACTCGGTTGAATATGGAATATTCTTCCCATTATCACAGTGATTATGCTGTAAACTTATTTTTCTTATGTCATTGTACAGTTTCAAAAATCCAATGTTTCATAAAATCTTATTTCTTTTTCATGTAAATATATCCTAAAAACATCATGTCTCTTTTTACATAAGTGAAGTTATTTCTCTAGTGATCCAGTTTGCAAGACCATGACATTGTCTTTGATTTTATCAGTGTTAAAGGAGTTCAACCGATAATTACTTGAGCAAGATTTCTGATTCAGGTTAAATACTTCATGATAAACCATGACATCTCAATTCTTCTCAGCCCTGAGCGCTTTCAGGTGAAACAGAAAGATGCTATGAGTATCAGAATGGGTTAAATATTGCACTAGGAGACTTGCCAACCTAAAATGAATGAAAAATTTGTCGGAGATTTAAAAAATACGGTACTTTTGCGTGATATATATCCAAAATCCTGTTGTTTTTGTGCTAGATTTTTGAGAAAGACGCTAGTTTTTAGTGTAAATTTTTGAAAAAGTGTAGTTTTTGCAGTAAATTATTAAAAAGCGAGTTTTTACTGTAGATTTGAAATTTTTGAAGAAGGCGAATTATCTCCAGTACCTTTTTTAACAGTAGTTTTTGCGATAACCTTTAGAAAAAGCGGTAGTTATTATGCTCTATTTAAGGAAAGGTAGTTTTTGCAGTAGGTTTTAAAAAGTGGTTGTTTTGCGGTAGATTTTTGAAAAAAGGTAGTTTTTTAGGTAGATTCTGAAAGACCGTTGGTCCTGCACCCTAAATGATATAATAAATTCAGTGTGTTTTCTTTCACTAAATCTGGGTCAAACACTGATATATTACTGAGTTGCTAGCTTATGTAAAACCAAAATAAAAACTTCGAATTTATAGTTCTTTGAGGAAAAGTTTAAAAATAGGGTTTCCCTCATTTTTTACTCATTTATCATAACATTTTTGGTGGTGCAAATGAGCTTGAACACGCTGTCCAAAAATGACTTACCGTTTCCACATTTTTGAGAGGAGGGATGTATTTATATTTCTTTTTGTGACAGCAGTATCAAAGAATATAAGGTTTATTTCATGCGTCAAAAATATTATATTATATTGCATGTGTAGTTGACTTTAAAAAAGCTTTTGATTATATTGATTGAGATGTCCTTCTTTAAAAGATTTGTAAATCAGGTATACAGCCTTTATTTGATATGACATCATCCCCTATATAATCGTAAAGTACAAACTCTATGTAGAAAAATTCGACATCAATATTCAAGTTTCATAAACTTTATTGAATAATTTAACAAAAATTATTACAATGGGGCTATAGCTCAAGGTAATTATGCTATAATCACTTAAAATGATCATGGCAAATACATTTAATTCACTACTGACAAAACAAATAGTTCATTTCCATAATGAGAGTTGTTTTCTCTTACATGGTCGGAGCTAATGTAATTTTTATACGAATACGTTTGTGCAATATAGCCCCATTTGCATAATGTTGTAAGCTTACATATCATATCAGTCTACCCTGTCATTTACATTAATATGGTTTATGGGAATGTTTAAAACAACAAACACGTTTTCCATGGGATAAAGAAAATGTCCTTCAACCCAGGTTCGTCCTGCTTAAATTTAATTTAGTTTTAGTTTTCCAACAACTTGCTTAACTGCAAATCAATCATTGAAATATTTTCATCATAACTTAAAGGCATATAGTTTCATGTACAATATAGCTTTTCTGATAGATACGGTATCATAACAGTATTTTGGATGTAGGTTACATATTTCTGTACTTTGGCTGCTACACACTATACACAAACATCTATTTGCTCATATCATATTATGGTCTTCTTCTCCGGCCATCGATTTATGTAGTGACGTTAGTTTTATACTGAGTCAAGGTCAGTAAAGGTCATGCAGAAGAGGATCCATTATACTGGAAGGGCCATTATTTCTTTCATGAATAATGACGTCGATGGGCAATATCGTGCCGTTTTCAGTCTCTGGGGCCAATGTCTCTTTTTCGTTTGTTTACGTGCTGTAGTCGTGATCATATTATTCAATGCGAGCCCAGAATTCATTATTTCCCATTCTCTTCTTGTATAACTCGCCAAGTGAAGGGCTTTTAAAACCAAACAATCCCTACAGAACTTTATCGATGCTATGTACACTATATGTATGAGGAGATAATAAATTAATTGTATTTGTAGAGCGTATGAAGGTTGGTACAAGTCATCAAGTTTTAATCACTCATTAGACAACAGCATATGTATGTCCAGCACATGGTCATACAACAACAATCGTCTGCTTCGGCGTTTCTTTGGCGCATTGCGGCAGCCTCCGGGTCCTCTTGATAGACCCTGAAAGCAGACGAAATGTCCCATAATTTATCGGCTCACACAATATTTAATAATTATCTATAAGTCCATCATCAATGTCACAAATACTGTTTTAAATACTTCATAGTTAGTTAAAGCTGCTACTTGACATCCTGGTGCACGTGGCGCCATCTGCAAGCCATGATTTTGCTGGGACAAAATATGCTACATTCATGTCCAATGCACCGTGATAGCCTTCAGGCCTTCAACATCTACGTATCAATTAAAATTGACTATTTACAAGTATAGACGTAAAGCAGATGGATGCTTTTCACAACCGTTATTATCAGTTCAAGCAATATATAGTTGTCAGTGTAAATAGTTCGGTGTATTAATGCGCAAGGTCCCATCGCGCATCAATCCGACATAAGACAACAGCAAATGTAAGTCCACAAGCATGTCCAACAACAACAGTCTGAATCTGCTTGTGCCTGGGCCTGTTGTCTTGCAACGTTAGGATCTTCCTGTATAATCCTGAAATTATATATTTACTAAAAGTGTATATGGACAATAGAAATTCGCATTGCCTCGATTTCGTATACCTTTGGACAAGGCTAGGATTGAATTATTCAGTGTAAGTGCTATTCAAGGATGTTTGGATTTCAGGCTTCCAACCCGATGTGAATTCAGGCGTCCAACTCGATATTCTGCCATATATGGAGATGTCGTGATTACAAAATTCGAATTCAAATAGCCGTCATCTTTTTCAGTTTCACTTCAAAATTTGAATCGTGATTTTTGGTCTCATTTATTTCCAAACAAAAAATTCCAAAACACCAAAGAAGAAGTGATCGAGATATTTGTTCGAATGTACATGTATAGAGACAAGATAAGCAATATGAGGTTAATCGCACCAATGGTTCATACGATATCATCCAGTACTGTCAACCCCTAAAGATTTTCTCGCGGGACAGATTTTTTAGACCCAGTGCCCAAAATTCGCAGGATTTTGCGGGACATCTACTAAATTCGCGGGATTTCGCGGGACATTTAAGGGATTTGCGTGATTGCGCTAATAGGCCAATTTTTTTTATCAAATTCGCGGGATTTCGCGGGACCATTCGAGGGACAAACACCCTAGTTGCGGGACAGTTAACAGGTTTACCACCAAAAACTTCATAGAGGGACAGATTTTTTAGACAAAGTGCCCTAAATTTGCGGGATTTCGCGGGACATCCACCTAAATTTGCAGGATGTCCCGGGACACTCAAGGGATTTGAGGTAAAAGCGTGTAAAAGTACTTAAATCAAACTTCCAGATACTGATTTATCAAATATAATGCACCGTTGCATTGTAACTTAAATAAACGTCAACACAATTTCACAAAATACGCATAGGAATATTATTAAACTTTATTGTAATTTATCAAAAACAAAAACTATGCTTCAGATGTGAGTACCGTAATCTAACACGAAATTCAAAAATTCGGAACAATACTTTGCACTTCTGGCGTCGTGACCAACTATGAAACGCTTACCCCCATAATGTTTTATATTAAAATGTACCTATTCATTACTGTAGGCGTGATATAGGGGTTCGATTAATCTACATCAAATTATAGGGAATGAGGTTACTTTTCTAGATAGGGTTTGTAGAAAAAACCGAGTATCGGGTAGTAAATCCTCCATGCTGGGTTCAAACTTGGTACCCGGTCGAAAAAAACGGGTACCCGAAAAACTAAATATACGAATATACAACATAATAGAAGACGAGTAAGATTTGTTTTGAATATACAAAAATGTATGTAACTTCCTTCAAAATTGAGCTAGAAGCTTCAAATAAAAAGCATTTTAAGGCTCTTTTCTTCCTCTATCATCATGGTCATATTCCCATTGGTAATGAAGGGGGGGGGGGGTGCGATCGCACCCCCTCTTGGCTACGCCAATGACATTGTAAGACGATTTGAAAAACATTAAGACAAATCAATCTTACTCTAATTTCAATAGTTCGTATGTTGGTACGTGAATTATTTTGATTATGATTTAAATCTGTAAATAGCTATCGTTGCTTTAGCAGAGAGGTGACGTGTGTTAATTTACATGATGCAACGTGTAAGATTTTGATTATTAAGTTATCCCAATTTTCGACAAAATGTCATAGGCGTAACCAGGAGAGGGTGCGATAGTGCGATCGCACCCCTCCCCCCCAAAAAAAAGACAAGAAGATGGACAGCACATCTATCTCATGTCCCAGTTCCAAGTACAATGTGTAATATTTTATTTTATGAATATCGAAGCACAAATGCCTGAGGGAAAGGACCAAAAACTTAGCAAGCAGATCAAACTCTAAGTGTAAACCTGTCATAAGAAAAATAGGCTCTATAAGTATCCCCGAACCTTGATCTAAAGTGAAAAAATAATGTTTAACACCCACCCTCCCCCTCAAATCGAAAACCAATATCACAATCCAGTACAAGATCACCAAGCAACATTTCATTCAGACTAAAGTCATTAAATGTTGACAAAAATTATAGCTAGCAATACTCATAGCAAAAATTGTTAGATACTAGATATAGTACTCATAAAGGAATATTCCGTCTCAAATGATGTGGGATAGACGAAATCCAGTCTCGAAGTGTATATGTATTTCAAAGGGTCAATATCCGTTCGCAAAGCCGTGACCGCAATCCACATCGTTTGAATATTAGCCCTGTGAATTTTAGCTCTATGAAAATATATTTGAAATTAGTATAGATAACATTTATATTTTTTCTCAAGTGTGTTAGTTTTTCTCAAGTGCTTTAGTTCACGTGTTAACACGTATTCCTGATAATTACCTAAGTAAAGTATTTGTGTATTTCTATTTCAACTTTTAGCTAAACAATAATGATATTCACGTGAGAAAATAATGTGTTTACTTATTGTTTGGCGCTAAGATAAGTCGAATACAAGATAATGTCCCACTTACAAGTTATAATGTTAAAATTCGACACACCAAAGGCCAACACATTCGAAAATATCGATATCTGATATTATTAGTTACGAAAGCCCGCAATATTGCCAAAGATCTAGTATGTAAAATTGTAAATGCATTTTATTCAAGTCGATATAGAGAATTAATCTAATCTAAGTTAAAACTTGCCGAATGTGTTTCAAATGTTTGAACATAAGTGAAGGTCGAAAGATTCAAATTGTGTTGAACCTGTGTTTAAAATTGAAAACGCTTCTGTTTAGAATGACATCGTATACATCCGTTAACTGGTAAAAATTAGTTGATGACTAACAAATTGAAGATTGGAAAATATTGCTTGTGATTCAGATTGAGAGATAAGCCGAGTTCAAAGATGACCACAATAGTACACACCGTGGTACAGTTTCCATATAGCTTTTGAAATCTCACTAAATCTTGTTTTTCGTGAGATTTTAAGAGATTTGACATAACTTTTTAATAAATTTCTCCATTGATGCAACGTTTAAATTCTAGAATTTTGATGATAAATCACATAGTACTAAGTATGTTGAAAGGGTCATCACACGATATATCAATCATGATTTTTACAGATCCAACCAGCAGTTTTTGATCATGAAATAAAGACACTCTTCAAAGATCTTAATAAGGAAGTCAATGGAAGTTTAGCCCAAGAAAAAATTGGAATAAAAGATGGCAGCACTCGTTATCATTCATTTTTCAGCTATTTAGAAAATTTAATTGCCTCTAGCTTATTCCTTTGTTTCGTGCAAAGTTTTAGGAAAAATAAAGAGACATAAACATAAAAATCTTATTGTTTTAAAATAACATGATAATATATCATATTAATTCTCTCAGATACTTACATTTGTTATTCCCTGAACTTACAGGAGGTTCCTGGTTATACGGACCATGTTTTGAAATTATATATTATGTGTTATTTCACAGATTTTCAGGTTTTCCAATTGCGATTTATAAATAAGAGGCGGAAGTGCACTGCGGGAGGCCACGCCTTTAGTGAGAGAGATGCCATGAACAACAAAATGGCAGAAGAGTATCAAATCGGAAGGTATTATTAGGCAGTATTACATGATTAAACCACGTTTACTCATTCAATGCGACATACCGTTATATTAGTTCATGAAACCTTATCTATAGATATTGAACTTTGGACCTAAATAAATGGGGAGAGATACCAAAATGGTCGAATTTGCAATTTATCATTATATTCTTACGTTTAAAACATAATTACTCATATCAACGTGATTAAAAACTAAAGAACGATCGCAAAGGGCCGGAAGATATAGCATGTGCATGAATTGCCATGTTTTTGCGCAACGTAATTCGATAATATCATCAGACCATGGGTGTGTGTTACAAACTCAAGGATATCACTTTCAAAGTGGTATTTGCTAGATAAGAGTTAATATTATGCCCTCTGTGATTCTTTTATCTACATTTCTAAAACACGACTCTTAGAAATGGATTGATGTAAGGACATAAGCAAATTTAATTTCCATCATAACGGGAGGAATCTAAAACTGATAAGGCGTGGATGGCGAGGGAGTTTGAATTGGTTTTGAGAAATAGTCCGACATTTTGCAAATCATTGCAAAGTCCATTTCTAAAACGAGGCATATTTTTGAAAACGAGATCCAAAATTGATAAAAGATTAGGAATCGAAAAAACATGTCGGCACATCTTTGTATCTTGACAATATCTGTCAAATTATTTCCGAATCTATGATGACATATTTGAATCTTTTACTTTCTAAAACGGATTTCATGATCTTTAATTAATTTGAATCAAAAAATTAAATGTTTGTCATCCTATTATCATTTGAGAAAGTGACATTTTAAAAATTTGGAATGTATTAGGGTTTGAGATAAAATAAAAATGAATAAACTCATGGAATTTCAAGGATTGATTTCTAGAAAAGCCCCAAAAATCTCCTGTTAGATCTCCCTTAAGTAAAAATCAACTTACACCGTGGTTGGGCCTTGTTGTGGAACACCTTGTTGGTATACCGTTGTATTATGTATGGCTTGCGGATAGGGCTCCTGCATGCCGGATTGTGGCGCATAGTTTGGTGGGGGACCTCCGGGATATCCGGGTTGTCCTGGTTGGCCCGGAGGTGGGTAACCATAACCTTGTTGAGGGGGGTATCCAGGCTGGCCTGAATAACCCGGTTGATTAGGATAACCACTCATATTTTCTGTCATTCTGAAAGAAAAACATGAAGCATTTTACCAGCATAAGGAATGTTTTTTTCATCGTTGATAAATGTTTATTTCTACGTTACTTTCAGTCAAAAGATATGACATTGACTTGCCATATTTTGGTTTCATTTATAACCTAACGTATACGATAATATACAAAATATTGACACAGGTATATTTGTATTTATAACAATGCAAATAAATAAATATCAACTTACGTGAATGTTTTCAATTAAATAAGATACACAATTATAAATTATTCCTTATTCATACATATATTACTCTACTAGTTCCGACGATATGAATGTTAAAAAGCTTTTATAAATTAGGATAAAATAATTATGATTCATTAATATGCTTACCATTACCAGTAATAATCATAACCTGCTTTGCTCTGCAATAATTAACCTATGGACCCGTACGCTGGTACCACAATCTGCAACCCGTACAATAACTTTCGGCAACTTTCGGGTTAATTTGAAAAATACGTCACTTGAGTAGAAGGAAGATGGGGTAATCCGACTTTATGATATTAGCGTTCGATTCCAGTAAACTCAGGATCTTTGAATTATTTTATCAATGTTCTGAGAAAATAAGAGTACCATTTGACTTTGGAAACTATAGAAGGACAGTGTTATTCTCTACTTGTCTGTATGTTGATATCTTGATAGCGGTAACTGAAGTACGTTAATGGTCAACCAGACTTCGATAACGTTAAATGACACATGGATGTTTGTTATTTTCATCAGAGAGGCGGTTCTGGTGTATAAGGAGTGTCTTTATGCACATATACACGTCATTCTTGTTCTCAATTCTTTTCATTTTTGAGTTTGCCTACACTTTGCTTCAAAAGACTGTAAACCGGAAGTGCCATATTTGACCACGTGATAAGAGCCTTTTATACATTATAAATGTTGAAGTGAACAAAATGGCGGCTGTTTGAATTCGAATTTTGTATTACGACATACCCATATATGGGACAGAATATCGGTGGTGCACTCTGGGAGCCAATCCTCCTTGATCAGGAGGAGTGAGTAGCTCCCATAATTCTTTCATATTCTATCGTATTCGGGGATTCCCCATTACATCATCTCTTGCATCATCTCCAATCAAATTGCAGGATTCGATCACGTGAACAATCATGAACACGTGCTCTCCCAGTGCTGCGCATGCGCAAAGTTAAATTTGAAATCCTGGGAATGGCGTTTACATCAGTTCAACATCATTATTTCAAACCTACGGTAATACTATTGAAGTTACTCGATCCATACTTGTAGAGAATACTCACAAAACTACAGTGAACATTTGGAGATCCATTTCAATGGCAAATTGAGGCCTGTTTATAAAATTTGTTTTCGAACGTGCTAATATGATAGGGCATCTTTGGGAAATCTCCCCCCCCCTGACATTTGATGATTAAAACAGTTCTTGTCATGAATTTTCGACCTTAACATGCAATTAGAAACAAAATTTAAACATAACACAAAACTTTAACATGCCAATCTAGAAATGATGTAAGTTGTCCAGGGGCGTAGCCAGCTTTCAGTCAAGGGGGTTGATGCGATCGCCAAAGAATTTCAGTTTTCAGTCAGGGGGGGGGGGGTGCAATTGTGGCATAAACAAGCCAAAAATTAAGATTTTTCTTGAATTTTACCAAAATTGATGCATTTTACAAACATTGAGCTAGAAGTTTCAAATAAAAGCATTTTAAAGCTCTTTTCTTCTTCTATCTCGGGGTTTTATTATTTTATTGGTAATGAGGGGGGGGGGTGCGATCGCACTCATGGCACCCCTCCCCCCTGGCTACGCCTATGTTGTCTATTCCTCCATTTAAAGAGGAAATGAGATCTAGCGACCAGGCCAACAAAATATTGTATCAATTTTAGAATATTTCTGGCTCATTTTATTTTTCTATAATAATGGTAAGTACCGTTACAATTCTTATTATTTGGAAGAATTTAAACATCATTACCCAATTTTGCACTTTGAATCCATAATAACTTTACCAATTTATGACATATCGTGAATCTTTTTGGAAATATTGTATTTGAGATTGTAAGGAATAGATTGTTAGATCAATTGTACATATTGCTTGTAATTTTGTCACTCCTATAGATCTGATTCTGCCTTTAAATTGAGCAAGATACTTAATAAAGGATTTTCAACGAGTCAAAGCTCATGGTTGAAGCTCACGAAACAATCATTGTACAGAAAGTTAAAACAATGTACCTGGCATTATCTTTTGCGAATTTTTTTTATCACGAACAAATGGATTTCCCGATAAATGCTGGCGCTAAGCTACTTATTTGACATTCACCAGGAAACTAATAATTTAAATGATTTGTCACCAATGGAGCAAATTAATTTTTACTGCTTAATAAATGGTGAATAACAGCCAAATTAAGTTTTGTAAGTATGAGAATAGCATATTCAAGGCCGATGGAAGGACGCTGCGAACTGCAGCTGGTATTGCCCCGGATGAAAGTCCGGTGTGATAACATTATTCACCGTGTTATCAGTTTAACAAGGAGATTGCCAGTTGGGTTCCACATTTCCAATCTGCAAAGTAGTTTATGTTTTCGTTTTAAGAAACGCATCACATTGAAATAAAGATGTCACTAGTGAAATGGAATAAGTATCCTTATTTGAAGTTCAAAGAGGATTAGATCCTAGGCTTCCATCTCGATATTCTGACATATATGAAGATGTCGTGATTACGAAATCCGAATTCAAACAGGCGCCATTTTGTTCACTTCAAGATTTCAATTGCGAGTTTCCTTGAAATTGTTGAAAGAACGTCATGTGATTGGTTTGGATGGAAATTGAGACAGAGTCAAAATATCAACTGTAAGATTACGTATATATAAAGAAAATGGCCCATTTCGTATGACCATATAATAACATGAAGTACATATTCCTCTTAATTCATCATATACTCCTGAAGTCATAATGTAATACAGGGTGACCGGAAAAAAAGGAGACCATTGAAATAGGCAATATCTCCTAAAATAGACTAGTGACATCAATGAAATTTTGCATACATCAGGACAGTTCTATGGAAATTTGTTCCTGAAAGTGTCAATACAAGCAGTAAACTGGTTCAGGAGCTATGATCATTTACATAACATGCTCCAAATAGGCGCAATTGAGACCAACGCAGAGCTGGATACATTTGGCAAATACCCTTACATATTCCGACCTTGTTATGGCATTACATTTAGCATTTATTGCCACCTTTAGGTCAGCAATTGTCTCAGGATTGTTTTGGTACACATTGTCTTTCAAATTGCCCCACAAAAAGAAATCAGGTGGATTCAAATTTGAGGTGTATGGAGACGAAGCTTATCTGACCTATGGCTTCTGACTCAGTGGTCCCACTCAGTTACAGTATCATCCTAAGGAGGTTTTGGGCAGCCCTTGGTTTTCATATGGGATTTAATTGTGCCATATAGTGGTTTTAGTAACATGGCACTATGCCCAATACCTAAAGTGACTCTTAAGATTTGGTAAATCAGCACTTTGGCAACAGGATGATGAACCACATGTCAGATAACCCTTCATTGCCATTACAGCCTAGACTTGAATCCTGCTGATTTCTTTTTGTATGGATATTTGAAAGACAATCTATACCAAAACAATCCTCAGACTATTGTTGACCTAAAGAAGGCAATCACTGCTATATGTAATGCCATAATAATGCCATAGAGGGCAGAACATGTAAGGGTAGTTTGCCATATGAATCCAACTCTGCGTTGGTCTCAATTTTGCCTATTTGGAGCATGTTATGTAAATGATCATAGCTCCTGAACCAGTTGAATGCTTGTATTGAAACCTTCAGTAACAAATTTCCATATAACTGTTCCAGTGTATGCAAAATTTCATTGATGGCACTTGTCTAGTTTAGGAGAAATTGATTACTTCAATGGTCTCCTTTTTTTCCGGTCACCCTGTATAATATAATTCCCGCACTATTCGTCAACGACTAATGCAGAGTAGCCTGGGTTAAGAGTAACATTATTGAGAATAAGATAAAAATTCTTTCAAGATTGTCATCTATTTCAAATTCTACATCCGAAACCAATGCACATATCTTACCATCGTTGATCACGTGTATAGATTCCCATTACAGAATCACTGTCATTTTACCCTACAGTTCTATTTTTATAAAATATTTCTGAATAACTTTCGCATTAAATTGTCAATAAGTCAACAATACATAAAATACCGTGTTTTTTACCGAATGTTTTCAATGATTGGTTTAAGAGAAAAACATTGTTGAATTCAGTTCTCCATATCGATACCACTCATTTTTTCAATATATGACCGCTGCCTGTCTGCTTTGAAAATGTCGGGAGTTTTCCATTTCTAGCTAAAGTAATGAGAAATGAGCAATTAGTAATATCATCGTAGCGAAAATTAGCAGTATCGTACTTTGATAAGACAATGCAACAGTCCAAATTGTAAATCTATTTTTCGCCAAATCAGGCACATTAAGTTTAATACCCAGTAATGGATGATGCTGACTGAAGTGAACCACAAAGTCATTCATCTCGCGTGTTTTGCAGTGGAAGCATGTGTACGGAGGACCTAAAATACAATGTTTTGGTGTACAGTGGTGACTTGTGATGGTGTTAATTTTTCACTTTCATTTATTGCTCACAACAAAATACTTACATGAGTGCAGAGTGAATATTTATTATTTCATCATCAGCACGTTCATTAACTCGACGATATCATCACTGCAAGGAATGTTAGGATCCTGAGGTCCTTTACTCAATATATTATCGGATCTTTGATAATATTACTCATCGATCACATCGGGTCCGAGGTCTGATAACATCGGATCTTTTTGGGACAACGTTTAAGTGAAGATTTTGCTGTTCATAATTGCTATTTTCACCCAATAATTTGACAATAAATATATTGTGCATATACCATTCGTTTACCGACCCATGTATTTGTGATATATGGCCCTGTATCAAAAAGCGAGTATGAAAAAAAAACAAATTAAAAACTATTATACGTTCTACTATTCTCTTAATTGGGACATAAAGATATATTTTAACCATAATTCTAAGTCAATTTCGCCTGCTAGAACATTCTAGTAACGATTCTAAGCATCTAAGAGAACTGATAATAGCCTAATATTACCTCTGCTATCCATTTTCCTTGGTCGTGTAACTTATCAACATTTGATAGGCGGTATTAGCGGATCTTACTCTGCATGTAGCCGGGTAGACTTTACCCGCGTGCTTTTGGTCATCATTATCATTATGCTTTTCATTAATTCATTGGTCACGTAATAGTTCACATACCACAAGTCTACGTACTTACACTTCAAGGAGGTCAATGTTAAAGACATTTTTATTCCTTCAAAATTCAATTTATAGAAAAATATCTCATTTCAGCAAAGATATACTCATTCAAGAAACGTGTACGTGGACGTGTGGAGTTATGGTATCCTTAGGATCAATCCTATAATAGTATTTACCATAGGCTAAGGGCGATAGAAATACTTTTAAATAAAGATGGCATGGTAATCGATCTGTGTTTATCTATGTTTCTAGTAAATAATACTGGATTCTTTCTGGTGCTGCCATCTTTATATCGGCCCAGAACCTATGGTATTTACTTGCCCAATTGAGTATAAATGTATACGGAAAATAGTTGTAATTCGGCCCCCGAAAATAATTAAGATGAGAACATAAATCTAAGGGACTAATAATATTACACGTACACGTGTACGTTCACTTCAAAACATGTAGCTAAATTCAACTAATACATAACGTAATACGTGTTTTCCATTTCACAAATCTGTCATTTTATTTTGATACGATACTTAGCAACAATTAAAACATACAAGATTCCGATCAAATATAGAGAGGTTATTTACAAAAGTCTGGATAATACCTAATCTAACATCATACAACATATTAAAGGTGCAACAATTAGTGCAGGGGGCCCTTTATAGAAACTTTGAACTGAATTTACACTTCTTAATGCTGAGATTGAGAGTTTATCCATACACTTTAAGTAAATAGGTATGCCAAAGAAAATGTTAAGTCAAATATTGACCTGATAGCTCAGAAAAAATAAAAAAAATCGAATTTCCTCTCTACAGTCCTTGTTGCCCCTTTAATCACTTAACATAGTAGTTATGAATTATAATAGTATTATGGACATTACAAAAATGCTAACAATATACAAATGTCTATTGATTTGACTATTGAAAATAAAATGTTCTAAATTCGAGATACGATGTCCGGGATACGATGGCGTTTATGACCAATAAAAGGCAGCAATGGCGAGCAAGATAGTGAAGAATGACGGGACAATAGCGGCTGCTGCACTTCCTCCGGCGTTTGCGATGTTACCATCGTTGCAAAGGTCTCCGGTGCATTTACACGTTGTGATTCCTAATACCTCGCTGCAACCAACATTCCCATCAATAAGAGCGCACGAATGTGTGACTGATGCTGAAAGATAAATGTACATTGAATATTTTATAAGAATATAGATATATTTTTCATTGAGTCATACACATAACAGATACATTTGTTACATGGTCTATGCACAGATAACAAACTGTATAATAAACAATTATTATACTGGATGACCATGAGGTGGATAATGGATATGCCAGAATATCTATCCGAGGAAAAAATAATAATAAAAGTATTTTTTATTATGAACCTCCCTTTACTTTATTTTAAAGAATGGGTCTACTAAAACAGAAGCCGAGTCTAGTATTTTTTTCCAATACTGGATAGAACGAGATCTTGCTGCCACGTTTGACAATAGACCCTGCAGCTCTTAAACAATCAGATTTGAGTATTTTAATGAGGTGCATAATAAAGCGCAATATTGTCCCAAGTTTTATTTCTAACAAAAAAGTATGCAGATTTAAATGTGCTAATTAAAGTAGGGAAAGGGTATAAATATTGAACACGCGTCACGATGTGGATAAACTATTAAAAGGGACGTATTTTTATTGATGTCAGACGTAGATGTTGCCAGGTAAATTTCATTATTAAAATTGACTATCTAGAAATAGACCTTCTTTGTAGATGCTAAATATCAACTTGTTTAGTTCACGTGTATATTAGCCGGGACTGTACAAGGTATGCTTCTCCTTTTTCTCCTTATACATAAATTAATATTTATGTGTTTCATCTAAATATGATTTACTATTGAAATATTTATTCATATAGTGTTTCTTTCTGCTTCTTTCCCCACAGTTAAAATATTTAATTTCCTGATTAAATCAGGTTACGCTGTGATCTCGCTTAGAGTGTATTATTTATTTTCAAAATTCATTAATCTTTTCTCTAATTAATCTATTATTTTGCGCTTTCTGCGCTTGTGAGTTAATAATCTCAGTTATTTTCGACCCATCTTCTTATTTTGGTCAAAAATGGACAATTTTTGGATGTTTGCTTTGCATAGGTGTCAATCATGGCAACCCAAATTTTATTCTGAATGACGGTCACAATTTCAAACAAAAATATCGAAAAAACAACGACTTGAAATTAAAAAAAAGTTTCACATCTCACATTTTGATAACATAAGTTAAGACTACATTATGAGCAAAATTGTTATAACCTTTTTTGTGGCCTTTGAATAACAAAACCTGTTTCTTACCAATCCCAATTGTTGTCACAACACGCTGACACTGTGTTCCAGTGACGCAGTCTGTGATACTTCCGGTGTCATTTGACGTCAAAGTAAATGTCTCAGCGCATCCAGATGTTGTAAGGCTTGAGCAAGTATAACACCTGACAGCGTCACCTGGAGAAGGTAAATTGAATGATTATGAAAAACACATATAACTTGCATATCTTGAAAGAGAGAGAGTAAACATTAGTACGTTTGTAAGTATATATCATACAAGTTAATTGCTTTAGATTCAGTAAAATTGATTCCCATTAATTTCATATTCACAAGTTGGCCGCTATGCTAAAATATCACCATAATGCAAAAGGTGCTGATAGAAAGAGTTCCTTGCGGATCAATGAGCGAGTGGTCATTTTTGAATTTGAATTCGTTACAAACGGAGCTGTGTTGCCATTGTTGGGTATTCAGCTATATTCATATAATCTGTAGATGCTACCTGATACCTGATTGTGTGAATACTTGTGTGTTTACACATAAGGAGAAAACCATACACCTCTTTATAATTTCGATCCCCACTGGGGTGGACTGACTTTTCTCATCAGCCCTAAGCACAGGATTTATATTCTGTGTTTTCATTAACAGGATTTTTATTCTGTGTTTTCATTAACTCATTATATTTTCCGATGGAATTCATATTTCATCACGATCATATCTTCAATAACCTATTTATTCCATAATTTTTTTTCAAGACTTCTGTTGCGTATCTATCTAGACATTATCTGCCACAGCACGATACCTTTCATTTACGTTGTAGTTGGATTTTCATCAAATTCAATTGCAAATATTTCTCACTGAACCTGGTACGGGATTTTGGCTTATACGGAATCCAAATTCCAATACGGGATCTAATACGGGACTTTGGCTGGTACGGGATTTTCACTGTCTCCCGCCCTTTTGACCCTAACTTAAATAGCTGAATACAAGTGCCAAAGTAATTTTGTTATGATAACTTGCTAGAAAAAGCAAACTCTAAGTAAATGTACACCAGTCATAAGAAAAAAAACATATATCCCAAAACTATGATCTAACGTTAACATAAACAATATCTAACACCCCCTTTCCCCCACCATTCAAGAACCAATATCACAATCCAAGACCAGCACACCAAGGGGCATTTCATTCATACTGAAGTCATTGCACACTTAATGTTACACATGTACATATTCTATACTTTCCGCTACGGAAATGAAGATGGAATTAGGGGAGGGGACTTGGATAACTCTTTCCGCTTGTAAATTTATGTAACTTATTGATTCTTTTAATGTAAACTTGATTAATCAATGGTTGCCAAGCTAGCCCATTAGAACATCACCATTTGTATTTCATATCTCTATGTTACTAGTGTATTATTGTGTACCAAGAAGTGTTTATATAAATATTTTATTTCTTGATTAATTTTCGTCCTGTTGGCAGGGTGTCGAAAGCTAAATATTAAAATCTTGTAAATAATTTTTTCATACAGTAGTTTGCCATTCCCGATTGACCATTTTGACCTCATTGAAGGTCAAATTTTTAGTCAGTTTTTTCTGATAACTTGTACATGTAGATGATTTTGAAAATATTGATCAATTTGAAGCAAGTTGAAAAAGACCCTTTTAACCTTCAAAAGGTCAATGAAGGTCGATTCTTAAGTCAGATTTGAACTTCTGATAACTTGTAGATGATTTTGAAAAAACATTGGTCAATATGAGGAAAGTTGAAAAAAGACCTTTTTGACCTTGCGAAGATCAAATCTAAAATCAGATTTGAACTGCTGAAAACTTATAGATGATTTTAAAAAACTGAAGTCAATCTAAAAAGTATTTGTTAAGTTATTGGAAGTTTTAAGAATTTGTTACAGACGCCAACCGCCGATCGCCAACCGCCGCCACAAAAAACGGAGACCACCACAATACGTTACCACTTTTTGGTGGTGACATAATTATGTATTTATATAATTAAAAAAATACTTACATCCTGAATAAATGCTAATAAGAGCGAGTAAGGCCAAGTAAAACTTCATTTTAATTCTTTTCTTGGTTTTTCAACCGGTCATGTACCTCTGCCCTGTCTGGTGAATGTGCAAACTTTAAAATGGTTGCCAATTCCAAAGTTATTCTCTAATTGACCCCAGATCCATATATTGATGTCTATTTAATTAAGGCATTAATGATATAATAAGCTATGTGACTTTCTACTTTGTGAAATGTTCACAGGGTGTGCAAATAATGACGCGTATCAATATTCCAAATTTTACTGGTTACTATTATGGTGACTCGTGTTGTGGGAGGGGGCATTAATGAATGCCAATATAATCTTTTCTGTCAAAAGAAGTACCAGTTTTAGATTAGATGCTATTTTCTTGATAGTACTACTTTAAGTAATCATACTATTCAATATCAAAGTTTATTCCATAATACTACTGTTTTCCAAATAAAATAAAATGGAAGATTCTATTGAATAACCCATATCCCACTCTAAGTTGCTCATCTGTAAAACCATCTAAAAAGTGCCCATGTCATGTATAGCTCTTCAGAAGTTCCAAAACACTTTTCCATGTTGATCAACATATTTTTTAAGTTTGGAAATACAGTTTTACTCCACAGTGTAGATATACCAATGTAGTAATTGTTTAAGGAATTGGAACTGATATCACAATTTTTTCACTTGGCACCTTTTGACTGTTTGAGGTAGTGAATTTCCTGTTCAGATTGCATTTTGAGAATTAAAAACCGCTATTTTGATATCCTATGTTATGTCAATGGGCCAGCAGAAAAATTATGAATTGTAAAAATATGATGTACAGATTTAATACAAATAAAATTTGGGCACTGAAAGGCCCAGGTCAAAATCGAGGTCAAATTTATAGTTTTCCTTATTTTTGCGATTCTGTAAAAACTTAACACTTTAATAATATATTCTTCAAAATAAGGTATATTGATAGCCAAGTGTATGCTCATAGTGTTAGCTTTTTGCTGTCAGAGAGTATATTTTTACCTACTTTTGAGATATGGTGTCCGGAAATTCAAAGGTCAAAACAAAAAGTTTTCCACATTTAACGTGGGTATTATCTGAGACTATCATAAAATTTTATGTTAGTCTCAGGTATTATGGAAGAAGTGTAAGACTTTCTCAGGAATTCGAATCTGCTAACCATATTTTGATTCAACTTTCGGTTCAGAATATAGTGTTTTGGAAATTCCAAAAATTGCTATTTTGATATCCCATGTTATGCAATGGAGCCGAAGAAAACTACGAATTGTAAAAATACGAGATACAGACTGAACACAAATAAAATTAATGAAAGTCTTCTATTGAAGAAGACCTGAAAAGCTACTTTACTTCAAAATTTGGGCACCCAAAGGGATTTTCTTAAAAAGAGTCACGGAAGTTGGTTCAACAGATTTTTGACAGTTGATAATTTTTCGCAAGTATATTCTGGCTGTAAAAAATGAATGCATATGAAAGGCCAATGTAATTCAAGAAAAGTTCAAAGAATGATATCAAGAACAATTTGATTGCCTCATAAATCGTGTTTAATCCACCCAACAACAAGCTTTCTTTTCAAAATACATTCATCTTTTTCACCACCCCCTCTAATTTTTTTACGATTTTTCATACTTTAATATATTATAGCTTTTTAAGACAGAACTTACTGATAGTATTCCAAAAATCATCTTTTTTATTGAACAATCCTTAAAATGGTTTCAAACACAACTTTATTTTGATTGGTTTAAGATATTAATTGTTAATCTGAAATAACTACGAATTTTCGCATGTAAGCTGTATTGCAATGGCAACCATTTTATCAAACATGATCAAACTTGCAATATCAACTAACTATATATACATACATAGTTCCTGGAAGTATGAATATGATTGGAGGTATATAACAGAAGTTACTCAAGAATGTTACCTAAAAGTACCACGCCCACTTTTAAGTAGTGTGAAAGGTAGTGACCAAATAGGAATATGGACTAGAGTCATAGATATCATTCAATTAATCATTTAAATCATGTTATCTCCTTGAAAACTCCTTAAATATGTTTCCAAAGTCAACCTCATGTTGATTGGTGCAATTCGAAGAGATTAGCAGTCGCTTACCTTTTAAAGAACTGATGGATTTATCCGAAATATTTACAAAGGATCTAATGCGACCTCCACTATGATCTCCCCATGAACAAAAATAAATTCATCTGATTTTTCAAAATAAATATACTGCTTTTATTATTACATTCATATGTACACTAGTATCTTGTTGACCTATATTCAGCATTGTATTGATAAATGGGCCACTTATTAGGGCCAATATTAAATCATAACGTGTACAGGGGTAGAGATGCCAAACCAGGAAGTCTTTTTGTGTTTGTCAAAATCCATTTGCATCCAACACATCCCTACATCTTACCCAAATATGTTATTAAGTAATGCAACATAACAGTATAATCTTTGGATCAACAAAGTTGTTTGAGATTTCATAAGTGTAAAAATTACTTTTGAAGCATTTTTCTATATCCATTTTTTAGGGAAAAAATGATGAAAAAATGTATAATCTTTTAATTTGAAGTATGACCTGAATCGATTGCAAACTTTATATTTGCACATCTGATGTGATATACCATGTTAAGTCAATAGAACAAATCCAATGTCAAGTCAATACACCCTTGCTGAACTTAATGACCTCAACCTCAGCCCATATAGGTCCAGACGCTTAAATATTTTCCAAATTAAAAGTACTAGTATTATGTGACATTGTATTCTTTATTTTACATCTAAATATGATTCACTTTGTTCATGGGGAAATCATAATGGAAAGTGCACTAGACCCTTTTTACACTTAAGTTGTGTTGCCACGGCAACCACTTGACCAATCATGATCAAACTTGTCATTGCAACTAGTTATACATAGATACATAGTCCCTAGAAATAAAATTTGATTGGAAGTATCTAACAGAAATTATTTATGCTTTTCATATAGTACCCCCTCATAAAAATAACCAGGGGATATAAATGGCAATAATTCGAAGAGGCTGAAATACTAGACACTGTTATTTTCAAAAACAATGAGAAATGATATACTACATATAATTAACATAATTATAAAAATGCAATACCGTGAGTAAAAAATGGTTCGAGCTCATCCACTATATAGCATTAGTATATGGTAGATCGTCACATTATAAAAGGGATATTTTTATTTTGACAAATCAATTTCACATTCATGGTTGAAGGATATTCTATTTGGAAAAATTGACATCTAAATTTCCCCATGACGTATTAGTACACAGCTTGACATATGAAATATCCTCCAAATGAAACAAAGCAGTTCTAACACAAGGATTTATATTGGCTGTTGTACATGCATTCTTTGAACAATCGCTCTCTCAATAATGTTTTCAGTATCATTATAAACGGATTACTTTATCTCCAAGAAAATTTCAATAAACTTGATTTTACAAAACCCCTTTATTTCTTAAAAATGGACTGATCCAGTTGACTCGCCTTTGAGCCGCCATATTGTTTTTTTACGGGAAGCTTATCGGAACCCTTTAATATCAAAAGTTTGAACTCTTGTGCATTAATGTGCATCTAGCTGAGCTAGTCATCTGGAACTCTTGTGGAGTCCATGACACCTAGTTTTAAAGTGCCAAAGAGCAATTTAGATATTATGCAGACAAGGAAGTAATGTAACATTATGTGGATGTTAAATCTAATGGGGGAGAACATTGACACCCTTTAGGTTATATATATTAACCCAGAAATTCACAGAAATGCTGTTTTACCATGTGCAGCGAATGTAGCTACCAAAATCAGCGATAGAATGGTCGACTGCATGCTGCTTTGTAGAATGACTTCAACTTGATTCCCGTGGTTGAACAATCCGAAGCTGGAGTTGGATTTTCTAAAAAAAAGACAATGGTTTAATTTTGAATACGATTGTGTCCCATCGTGCCAATAAAATACAAAAATCTCTGATACAAAAAACCTTCATGTCTGCAATTTTTTCATAAATTTTTTTTTCAGATGTACAACATTCTTTGGCCATTGTTTTTCCTTCTGACCAAGACTAATTGTTTATCACTAACATGATTTTGGTCCATGATTTTGTGTAGCATCATAATTCTGTTGAATCTATCAAACACGACATGGTGTTTATGTGTAAACTGTTTGAAGTATGCTACCCATTCCCCCTCGCCTAACCGTCAGTTGTTTTAGGCTCAGCTTGCATAATTTTGTATAGCGTGTTGTCGCACTTTTGATGTGTAAAAAAGTAAAATCTTCAAAATTCGTTTTGTTTTATTAATATATTAGCAAATCCCAAAAAACAATTTGATCGAAAGTATTAAAAATGTGTTTATCGTTTTATCAAAATTGCCCGAGTAAAATTGACAAATAAAAAAACGTGTAACTCATGCTAAAATTATAATTAAAAGTTATAGTGTTTATTAATACCGTATGTACTTTAATTAGATAATAAATCGAACATCTTTAAAGATAAACAAATACAATGTACATATATAAACTAAAGTGTTACAAATTGCGCAAACATAATACGTCATATTTCATTCCTAGAACTCAAAAGAAAACTATCAATTCGATTTCCTTATATAGTGAAATAATAATTACATATTTAAAAATGTAATGCCATGCTTAATGACAATATAAAAAACTAGCAAAATACTTACATGATTTTGTAGATTCTCTTGCGAGAAAATGCAACTGCGTTGTCTTAAATATGTACATGAACGAGGAAGTAGGAAGTGCATTTTTATTTTATTCTGATTGGTTGTCTGATGTTAACCGGTAACCGTTATTTAGTGATATTGTGCAAGTGGAGAGAACAAAAGGCAATGATCAAAATGTAAGCTGTCATTTCGTTCGGAATTTCATTTATCTAAAATACACATACATATTTCAAAACAAGAGTAAAATTCTGACATACAAAAAAATATTTAAAGAACATCTTTTAATTTATTAAAATTATAGGCGTTCATAGTATGAGTGATGCAAATACATAATTCACCTATTTTTCTCATATTTAAGAAGTATCACAGGCCAAAGTGGGTCATACTTCCACAGTTACGGTCCTGATGTAATACAGCAACTGATCAATCATCAAATACAAGATGTCAAACTCCCTCCAGAGGCCAATGAACTCAACTCTATTGAAGTATTCGAAGGTTGTGTTTTTCTAATAATCATTTATTTCATATATATATTATACAATAATACAATAGTTAAGTTTGACTAGGTAACAATTAACATTATTGTCAAACTGAAAACCAAAATGTAGTTTCATGCAAATCTTTTTAGTTTACTAAGAAAGATTCATTATTTTATTCAAAATGGTCAAGTTGGGTGCTTAATGTTCGAAGTTTGGTTACAGGTCAAGTAGGTTTTTGGTGCATGGATTGCAAAAATGACACACTTGCTTTGATTATTAAGATATTGTATTATCATCAAAATCAGGGTGTCCAAATAAAAGCGTGTCTATTTTATCAGATGAATTACAATCTAAAAATACACTTAAGCAATCCGCCATATGGAGATCTCTAAGGAGTTGACATCTTGGGTTACTGTATAGGGGGCACTGTAGAAAAAAGCGTTTTGGTGTTTCAGAGTGATGACCACAGGGACATTCTGGTGAAGGCACATTGTTAAAATTATGTGCAAAAAGCTGTTTTTTTTAAAAGATCTACTTTAGGTTGTGTTAAAGTGGATGTAAAAAGTGGCGCCCCAATTAGCGGGATGTGATGAGAGTATAGGTCCCCGATCTTTTCAAAGAGGCCGATACAGCCATCTCAGAGGCCCTTGAAACACATACATTCCAAGGACGGGTAAAGAGGGATGCAACTGGGAAAGAGACTAAAAACAGTGGCAGCATAACAATCAATTGCAATCCTGCAAGCAAAAACATGGACCAAGCTCATCCAGTACCTTATCAGTCAAAATGGAACACGAGTCATATTCTTCCTAATTAGATGGGCAGAATAATGGTATACGAGACAATAACAAAATGGAAGTGAATAAAAATTCAGTTTTCAGGGTTATTTTGATATTTCAAAAACAAGACACCATAATTCTTCCTAATTAGATGGGCAGAATAATGGTATACGAGACAATAGCAAAATGGAAGTGAATAAAAATTCAGTTTTCAGGGTTATTTTGATATTTCAAAAACAAGACACCATAATTCTTCCTAATTAGATGGGCAGAATAATGGTATACGAGACAATAACAAAATGGAAGTGAATAAAAATTCAGTTTTCAGGGTTATTTTGATACTTCAAAAACAAGACACCATAAAAAATGTGTTTTATTTATTGTTAATCAGTGATTTTTGCTCTGCAAGCCCTACATATACACAGGATTACCTATACGAAAAAACAAGTTTTTGAAAATTACTACTCAAAAGTTATGAAGACCTAACACCCCAGTCACATTTCCTATGGCGACCTTGCGGTCTATCATTTCTGCGGACAGTAACATTTCTACACTCGCCGTGAAATTTCTGCGCTCTCATACTTTTGCAGTCACATTTCCCACGGCAGCCGCACGGTGAATTTTAAATTTCTGTTGATAAATAATACTTTTTTCATTTTATTTACATCGGGACAATTTATAAATGTTATTCATAGTGCTAGGATGTAATATCAAATGAAAAGTGATCGTGAAACATTGACAAATATTGATTCAATCTTGTTGAGCCAGTTGATTTCTACGGGGACCTCAGAAATGAACAAATATTATAACTCTGAGTTATAATTTCTACGCCTTCCCTGCGGCCTGTAAAAATCTGCATACGCCGTACGGAGCCCGCAAGGCAAGCGTAGTTTTTCTACGCTCGCCGCAGAAATTCACCGATTTAATTGATCTGCGGTCGACTTGCGGCCGCCGTGCGACAAATGTGACTGGGGTGTAAACTTCATGTACAACATTTTCTTAGACCTCTCAATATTATAGTTATACAAAGAAAAGTTTGGTTCATTTAACAAAATGAATTCAAAAAATAAAAAAAATAAAAAATAGATAAAATAGATACTTTTTTTTAAAACGAACCAATCTTTCTTTTGTACAATTTCAATATTGAGAGACCTAAACAAATTGTCTGACATGTATGTCATTTTGTTCCAATGAGGTTGGGATGGGTGTTTCATTTCATTCCGGTGTGTTTTCTAAAACAATATAGAGAAACTTAGGTATTACATAGTTCTTTTCAAATTAAATTGTTACCATTCAAAAGATGATAATTAAATCGACTATGTAAAATGTTCAGATTTTTTGATAACTGGTTTACGAGAAACATGTATTCAATTCAGTTTGCCATATCGATGCCAATCCTTTACGAGAACTTTTTTTATAAACATTATACATTTTTATTTATCGTCATGATCAGTGGTGGTATGCTTGAGATGAAATAACATCGCGGTGCGCAAAAACAGTGATAAACGCCAAACGAGGATGTGAATTTTCATTTTTATTTGGATCCAATTCTTATTGGTTGTCTGAAGTTAAACAGGAAAACAGAAAAATGAAAGGAGCCTTCACGAGGGCAAACAATTTTTTTCTAATTATTCAGAAAATGCTTTGAACTGGAAAGGGCAACCTGTTTTTATGTCACTATTTGTCGTGTTGATTCATGTTTCAGGTGAAACAGAATGATAAAAACCTACAATCACAACGCACACACAGACAACACAAAATTTCGAAATTCTGAGCATTTTTCACCATTGACTCTCAATAGTATGCGGCTGCATAGCTCTTAGCTCATGCAGTGGACCTTTTAGATTTTGTTATATTTGCAGTAGATTATTGTGATATCATCTTCATTTACTGCTTTGAACATGATGATTTTGTTTGTTTTTTATCGGCTGCCTAAATTCACCTACTCAGTTTTAATATGTCGTAATTACATTAAAACCGAGCAGATTTACTAATATGAACGAAAACACATTTTCAGAACAAAATATTGCATAATTTAAACTTAATAATGAAATCAAGTATATAACAACGGTATCAATTTGGAATAGAAGAGATGCATTTTACTCATCCACCAAGAGTTCCAGACCAAAAGCATATTTTGAATCAGGCGCTGTCTGTAAAGAATCGGGGTGAATCATTGAAAAACACGGCGTACTGGTTCAATGCGTCCCCATTTAATTACATACTTATAGTTTAGTAGGACGCAATGGTCCCCATGCACCCGGAAGATATAATTTTTTTATTTTCTACTCACACAGGATGTCTACTTAATGAATTGTGATTCATTGTCATCTCTGGAGCGAATATGGAGCCCCTCCTAGGACGCACCCCTATTATAGGCAATACTCATTTGAGACCTTGTATTTTAAGATTATGGCTTTTCACTTTCTAGAAACCCAAAACGTTTAAAGAAATTAAATTTAAAGCTGTTTTACATGTACGTCTTAGTTTGATACTACAAATCCAAATATACAAGGGCCGATCCAGAAGTCCTGACAAAATGCTCTAACTAAAAGTTTATCATTCAGTTTCACAGGCTGGTATCGTAAGATTTGTCCGCTGTGACGGAGCATGCTATTTTTCATAAAAACACTAAGAATACTTCACAATTTATTTTCAACTCAATGTTTCGTTATATCACAGAAAATTTCCATGCAATGGATATATCATTTGCCCGTAACTTTCACCTTTGTTTGAAGTCCAATAACGCTAGGAGTAAAAGCTATTGAAAACGGCGCCAGAGTAGCATACTCTAAAATGTACCATTTCTTTTTTACATATGTAAATATCATCATGTCACTATATCGTGCCATTAAAAAGTTGAAAAAATGGTACATTTTGGAGTATGATACTCCGGCGCCATTTCCAATAGCTTTTCCTCCGAGCGTTATGGGACTTCAAACAGAAGTGAAGATTACCCACAAATGATATATCCATTGCATGGAGTAAATAATTTCCTTTGATATAATGAAACATGTGAGTTAAAAAATAAATTGTGAAGTATTCCTAGCGTTTTCATAAAAAATAACATGCTCTGTCATAGCGGAGAAATCTTACCAGGTTCCAAATGATCACTTTTTGAAAAAAGTATCAATTTCTTCCCTAGTCACTAGTGAAGAAAACACTTCAATTCTTCCACGATCACTAAGTCATTGCTTATTATAAAAGTCATATCAAAAATTGAATAAAAACAGCTTATAATTCTGCCCCCTGGAGTACCCACTTTTTGCTGATAGCACAAAAATCAAAATCAATAAAGAAATACTGAAGAAAATAATACCTCCAATAGAGGTGTGTCCTGGGGGAGGGGAGTAAACCCTCAATGAACAAGACACATGAAAAACCTTCAAAATGGCAAGCTGGCTGCCCAAAAGTGAATCAGCTGTAGAACTATATCCCGCCGATTGTGTGACAAAAGATCGCTTTGAAAAAATCGGCCATGCATTTTTAAAAGCCATGTCAGAACCCCATTTTCATTTGAAGATATGATTAAAATTAAAAACCTCAGTTATTGCCATATGCTCACCGTTGAAAGGTGATTTGGTATGACGATCATTTAATATACGGTTGACATAACAGACAAGGCATTGTCATGGAAAGTGGCATCACCTGCCATTTGTAACAGACGGCAACCGTAGAACACCAGACACCGACCACCGTCTACAAAAAGACTATAACAATATATCACCACTTCTGGTGGTAACATCAAAATGGTACACAAGATTGTTAATGTGCATACAACCGCTCTAGTGTAGAATACAGGCTCTACATGTTTACACTAGCAATAGAATCAAATGAATGTTCCATTAAATCAAGCCTAATGCCATGTATGGCATATGTAACGATTATGATTGTTATACATGCGGTTATTTTCTTGGAACAAATCGAAACAGCTAAAATAAGAGATTCAGGATTTTCCACACTGGAATATTTTTCAATAATTATCTAGATGATAGTATCATCTAAGATTATTAAAATACTTATCAGCAACAGTGGCGGGGTTTAACGTCAAATTCAAAACTAAAGCAATATTTAACTGTCCATTCTAGTCTAATTTTCCGAATATTCCTATTATCTACGAGGGGTGATCAATAAGTAATGGACGCTTTTTTGCACAGATGCTTTTTATCAACCAATCCCTTCGATTTTCTTACCAGTGATACATCATTCAATTATCTGTCAACTCTGAAGATTTGAAGACAATATATATATTACATGTTGATATATCCTTATTTCCGTGAAGGAGGTACAGGTACCCCGGGACCGACATTTACGTCACATATTCTGAAGCTATTATAGATTGTTTAACATGCAATGCAGTTGAATGCAGGCTGAACAAAAACATTAGGTCATGAATTACCCCATTTTGTTATGCCTAATAGTTGATTTTGAATATTTTATCATCACTATGTGGTATTCATGCCACATTCATTCCGCAGGGCCCTCTAAAAAGGTTCCATCAAGTGCTACATGTTCACAATTCCCCATCCTCTTAACTCAAGATTGTGAGACAAGGCTGAATCCATTCTCTGACATGGTAGCAAGATGCAGTTGCACGGGTTGTTTTATTTCATCAATGTCAATAAACCTGCATCCTTTTTCTATAGAAATAAGTAGTATAGAAATAAACAAGTCACATGTGAGCAGATCTGGACAATATGGTGCATTGGCCAAGGGCTCAATTTTGAGGTCCAGGGATATTGTTTTCTGAACATTTTGAGATCTGTGGGCAAGTGCATTGTCCATATGGAGTAGGGTGTTCCCTTCTCTCCCCACCCCTTTCTTCCACAATGCTTTCTCAAATTGACCTGCAAACCCCTTCCATACAACACTCTGACATTACAATACTTTCTATTCATGTGTTAACAGTCAGCAAAAAATGTAAACAACACAAAACTTGTTGCATATAAAACGTTCAAATCTAACTGAAATTTACAAACTGGCTAAAAACTGAATATGTGACGTAAATGTCGGTCCCGGGGTACCTGTACCTCCTTCACGGAAATAAGGATATATCAATATGTATTATATATTTTGTCTTCAAATCTTCAGAATTGATAGATAATTGAATGATGTATGACTTGTAGGAAAATCAAAGGGATTGGTCTATAAAAAGTATCTGTGTAAAAAAGCGTCCATTACTTATTGATCACCCCTCGTATAATTAATAAAATAATCATTTATGTCACTTGTCTTTATTTAAATAAGCAGAACGACCATATAAACATGAAAAGAAATGCAGAAAAGACTGTGGATCCCACACTATATGATGTTTTTCATAATGTATTAACGCTACATCTATTATTGTGCATGGTAGTTTGGAACTGGCACAGCGTGACATCTATCAACGGTGCTAAATTATTTTCGAAGTTGATCGAGGGAGGTTGTTATCACATTTATACTATGGTTAGAGCAATATCAGGTATATAATAGCAAGTGATAAATCACATATTTGGGACAGGGATGATATCGGGATTAAAAGGATGATATCAGGATGATATTGATATCATCTCGGTGTAAAAGAAATTATGGTCCCCTGGGGATTATGGTCCCCTTTCCTTACGGCCCTTACTGGCCCTAACTGTGTATAAATAATAAGGAAAATATTTGTAATTAGGTCACCATGTAAATAAATAGAGAGTAGGACCAAAATTTGATAGGACCACCTACCCTTTAACACCGGGTAAATTAAAAATTACATGTTTTCGAAATTTTTCATATTTTAAAATTTTTTCGTTTTTCTAAAATTTACATTTTCCAAAAATTTAATTTTTCAAATATTTTTTTGGGTTAGAAATAAATTTCATTTTCAATTTTTTAAGTGTTATAATTTTCTTGCCCTTAAAATTCTAAATGTAACATTTCCAAGACTCAATCATTTTTTCTCATTCAACAGAAGATGTTAGGTAGATATTGCTCTTGACCATGCTATAAAGTCGTTATATTCACCTGTCGGGATCACTGCGTTCCCTCGGGAAATATTGATATTATCCTGGTGATATTCCCCATATCAAATCCCTCCCGGTGAATAACTTATTTTTAACCCATGGTTACGAGGACATAGATCGAATATCATGTGAAGATATATTTGATATGTGGATCAAGATATCATATTTTAGCAAAAAATCCCAAACAATCGAGTATGAATTTTTTCATAATTTTTTTAAAAATCTTTTTAAAAACATTTAAATTAAAAAAAAATTCAATTTTCTTTCGCTAACCAGGAAGTTCATCCTTTTTGTTACATTGACAAAGTCAAAAAAGGTTTCATTGTCTCATTAATTTGTTTATAATGTTGTAATGTGATCAGATACTATAACAACTTTCAACCCAAGGAAGGGTCGCAACCTTAACCACGAGTTACTGATGACGTCCCAGCGCAAAGACATGGTCTTGCATTGCAAAATTATAGGGGTACCATTATGTAGCGGATGTCATTTTTATCCCATGGTTGCTGTTTTTGTATGAGCACATACAAGTGGTTATTTGGCGCCAAATTCAAAACTAATGAAAAAATCGTATCCGGTGGATATTATTTGTAAGACGTCATATGAGTCGGATACGATATTTTAGTTGCGCATACCAAAATTACCCCATATTTATTTAGCATCCATCGGATAAATAGTAAATTTGTCCGTCTGCCACCTTGTCTTTTGTTTAGTTCAGTGCTGAAATAGTTGTGACGGGAATCCCTGGAGCGGGATGTATAGCCATCGTACGTCCCGGATAATGTCAACTGCGGGACATACGAAATATATTTGCCAAGATATCGAATATATTCCCGGTTAGTATGTCCAGCTGGAACCTCATCAGGTATGGAATACATAGAGATTATCCTATATGAGGTTCCGGATATTGGGATTATCCCGAGGCCAATATAATATATCTGCCCGAGGGCCGTAGGTCCCGAGGGTAGATATATTATATTGGCCAAGGGATAATCCAAATATCCTGAACCGACTATAAGATGATCTGTTTATCCCATACCAATCACATTGTTCAATAGGCCAAAGTTCAGAAACTTTGCAACCAACCGTGGAATTATTTTAAAATATTCATGTCCAGTTTTGTATTCTTGTCCGGAGCCGGATTTTCCTGTTCAAATCTTTGATAATTAACGGGGCATACTGCTCCTTCCCTTCTTTAAAGCATCAAACAGATCGCGATTGTCTGCGTTTTTCTCCATTGTCGTTTACAGTATGCGAACGTTACAGAAAAGAACCAATACGGGAACAGCGATTATGACATAGCGGGCAGATATAGTCTCGGAGCGGGACGTAAAGCTATATCTGCCCGCTGATGAAAATATATGTTTTTACAAACCGGCTTTATGTACCCGTAACACGTCCAAGTATGGGATAAAAAAGAATATCACTGAGGATATGAATAGATATATGGGTATCAATCAACTCTCATCGTTGGCTAGAATATAATTTGTGCTTCAGAGTCCAGTCTACAGTCTTTCATTAACTCCCCATTCCCCTCTCTCTCTCTCTGTCCGCTCCCTCCCTCTCCCCCTCTCTCCCCTTTTTTTCGCCACACTCGTTTCCTTCCCCAGTACTGGAGCGGGAAATATATCCAGGGAATGGTGATCGGAGATGATATAAGATTATTGCAAGCATTTTTGAAATCACAGATTGTGCTAATGGCAAATAATAATACACTATTTATGACTTTTTATGTAGCTTTTCAGTTTATTAAATGTTTCTATGACCCGTCACGCTCCGATGAATACGCCATAATGATGAACAATTCCTCAAGTGAGAAAAAACGAATGTTTGTATTGAATGTTTAAGAAGGCTCTATTCTTTATTGTAATTATTGCTTGCTGTGATAATAAAAAAATGTCTATGATAAAATTGTTCTGTGACTAATATCCGTAGTGTTAACATTTCTACCTTTTTCTAAGGGGGCAACTGGAGTGTTGCCTCGTAACTGATTCCCATTTTCATTAGAATGATTATTATTTACTCGAAAATAGGAATTAACATAACATATAGAAGTAATGATATATACATGTAGTATTACGACCGTAGTGTTACCGAGGGAATGCTTACGGTTTCTTGAACTGGAAATAAAAAGTATTTCATGTACTGATATAAGACAAGGCGTATTTAAAATATTGTAATTCGAAAATATTGAGTTCGACTCAGAACCCTTAAAGTGTGTGCGTAACTATAGAGTGCGCTGGTGTCCGTACTTGGGGACTATAAATAGGCTCAACCAAAGTTTGGCTCAGATAGTGAGAGGACGGTCGAAATACATGCTAAACAATAATCCATATGTTTGCAAGTCTCGGTGTACACTCACAACCCAAAAATATAAAACAAATATATTCCTTCGGGAATCGAACCCGCGACCTGGTGCACATGAGACGACGATTCTGCCATTAGACCAACAGGTCATTTAACATTACGGAAGCAATAACACAGTAAAGTCACACACATTTAGGAAAACCAAGAATTATTTTGCATTGCCCGAAATATTCAATACATACACCCCTTCAAAACAAATAAACCCTTCTAATCTGAAAATGTAAACACTTTGGTCGACGTAGCTGATTTTATCATGTCCCTTTAAGACCAATAGAACATACCATAAAACGTTCAGCATAGAGCATTCTGATACTCATGCCTCGTCTGAGAAAAATGACATATCAAGACAGATTTATCTTTATGGGTTAGAGGCAAATCTTTAGAGGTTAAAGGACAATTAGTCAAGGAAGAGCAGTAGGCCCTCCTTTATTGATAATGTTCTCCGCTAAATAAAGGTTAATATCTCAAAACGTATTGAGACCCATTTTGAGCAAAACGAGCATAATTTAAGCATTTGTCATTCTAATATAAAAGTGATTTATTTGTAGCATTTATCTTATTAATACATCAGAAACAATACAAAACGTCGATACACTGATTACATAATATTTTGGTATTGATAAGAAAACTAACCTCAAACTTAAAGCTTAGAAACCTAAATCATATATTTAAAATCATTTTGTATTATTTTCTGTTGGATTGTGTACTCCAACTTGTGAAAAATTGGGTTTTTATTTTTTGGTAATTTTTTGACCTCTGTTAATGGTAGGCATGTTCAGCCTAAAAGCCGGAAGTATATTAAACGGTTATAATAAATATCACTAGGGAACATATGTAGGTATGTTAATATTAGGTCAAATATCGCTGCGCTATAGTTTGCTACCAGCTCCTTTATTAGACGTCCTAGAGATTTCATACCATGGACTTGTTCTCGAGCTTTAAATTTAAATATAGCATTTTAAGGGAAGGTAAAATTGGGTAAATGTTCAGACCACGTAATAGACTTCTCACAATACCATCGAACAATACCATTGGACTGGAATAGTTTCCCTCATGTGGCATATCCACGTCTATGCAGACTCCTACAATAATTTTATCACAGGGGTCATCAGTTATCGATCGTGCGTATGTGTTACCATGATAAGGCTTACTGTCCAAATAGACAAGAGCAGGACGGGCTATGGGTTGCTGATCCATATTTATTTTGTTCAGATTTCCCGAGCACTGTACTATCCCGTAAAACAATTAATTCCAAACGCTTCATTAAGTTACGGTTATGAAAAATACACAATCGATAATTTGGTCGCTGCACATTCAAGTTTCTATTAATTGAAGACAGTGTATGAACTGGCATATAAATGTATTATAAAGTGAGAATATATCAGGTTTATTTCGAAACAAAATTGGGTTGCACATGCTTTCGGAATAGGTCGGTAATTTCAAGAGTAATAATCGTCTAATTTAAGGTGGAAGTATAATTTTCTAAACAAAATGAACACGTAATCAGTCTGTTTTTGGGTCATAAATGTCCAGCCTCTTGAAATGGAGGATAAAAATTAAGTCTCAAACATCGGGTCACGATATTTGGACTCCAGCCGAATTTGGCCGGAGATGCTTATACCGCAGCCGAACATTGCCGAAGATGCTTCAAGGAATTTGATTGGTTCATTGAAAAGTATTGATCAATCTGAGCTTAAATATATATTCTATTGATTACATCGACGCCGTGTGAAATAATAAAAAAAGTTATAAAATGTTCGAACATGAGGCCCGTGCTCGGAGGATAATGGGTATAAACCGACAAAGATAAGTCGCGAAATTAGGCCGCTAAACGTAACCGATCTGGCGAAGAGACATTCAATGTCGGATCGGGGGCCAATTTTTTTTCCATTATAGGCCTTGTTTTTTAAAACTCCTGACCATTTTCAATAGCCAGTCACGTGGTCATTGGCATTTAATGCTACTCCTCCGTCCACCGGACATCGTTCAACGTAACTGTTACTCAAGAAAGTCCAATTCCAATTTTGCGCCAAGGGTGTACTGGAGATGATAAAATAAGTCAAACGTCAATTTGATCAATTTCCTAATGAAGGCATCATCGGAAAAGAAGAAAGCCGATGACAATTATATCTGAAATTAAAGCTTAACAAATGCCCGTAAGGTGTCGAAAGTATGGCAAGCGAACAAGTGCTTCGCTTAATCTCAATGATATCAACAAAGTAAAAGAGAATTTTGCAAAAGATAATGTCATTTATTAGTTTGTGTATGCATAGTAAGAATATATCAGAAGGTACCAAGGGTGATTTGCATCAACTTAATCCTCACAACGAGGTCTTTCTACTTTCATTGAACAGATAAATATGTTTTAGAAGTAGATATACAGTGACACGTATTGGCACCAGCTGACTTGAGCTATAATTTCCATTTTCATCGGTTCTATAATTTAGCGTATTCACGGGATTCCATCAAAAGATTTTTCCGGTTTGAGGAGCATCCTGTTTCTCATAAAACACTAAAAAACGTCCACAAATTATTTTAATTCATATTTTTGTTATAAATACCGAAGAAAAAAGTAAAAGCTATTGAGCTAAAAGCTATTTTCATTATGACAGGAAAGGCCAACTAATCGACGACCGTACGGCGACCGTAGTTTCATAAATCGATGTAGAATTTACATCGTAGAATTTATCCAGAATGTTTTATCCTGCATAATTCTCTCGATTCTGGGAAGCTACGGTCACCGTACGGTTGGCATAGATCAAATGTGACTGCAGGTGTTAGATTATAAACATAACATGTTTTTATGTAAACAGGGTGGTCAAAAATATAACACCAGCGTTTTAAGATACATATGACATGATATATATCAAACCATGCTATGTATTATATATCATTTTAAGGATAAATCATTTTCCAAAAATATGACACCATTTGATTGAAAAACATTTGTTTTCTTGTGGAGTTAGAGGCTAAAATTGACACGAGGGGTGTCATGAGCGATTGTTCAAAATCAAAAATAAAAATTCATTATTTCCCTCAATATTTCAGTCAAAGCTGCTTGACTTGATCATTTATTAATTTTTTAATTAAAAAGATATTGGCGAGTTTAGCACCAAACTTGTATAAAAGTACCTCTTTTAAAGGTAAAAAATTTCCCTGCATTTTCCACCATTTTGAAATCAACAGTGAATAATTTTTTGGTCGCTTGTGACACACCTTGTGTCACGAGCGTACATACATACATACATTGTACATACAAACATCAATAAACATGGGTATTGGTTTTTGGCTCCTCCTATATATTGTATGTGCATATGCTATCCCCTGTAGAAATCATTATAAAGATAGAGCCTCTGGTCTGACCCTTTGCATTCATTTGACTGCACTTCTAAGAGAGAGCTTCGTAGTTTATAACTAGAATCTGCGCGTAGGGTACCTCTGATCCCCCTATTTAGTGCCATGTCTGACAGCAAGGTATAATTGATACCCTACTTACGGAAAACAATACGCTAAAACACAACTCGGACATCAGCATAAAACCTAGTATTGTCAATAAACAAATAGAAAATTACCCCAGTCCATTGTATAAAGAATAATGTCCATGATTTGTTCAAGTAATAACCAACAAATCCACTTTTCTTGAATGATCATTTGTTTCCATTAAGTGATACTCATTGATGGGAACATTACAACGTACTCTGGATTTCGTAAACAACCACGTTCCTATGAATTGCTGTATGTCAATTTCACTAATTCCCCAGATACATACTAACGATACACTGCTAGTATTTTTCATTGTTGCCTCAAAATTATCTCCATATTTATAAGTAGCGAGGGAAAATTGAAATTACTTACCTAAGATCCTTAATATCAGTTATAACTTATAATATCCCTTAGAGCTACTGGTTAGTATGAATTAAGGATTTAAGCCCTGGACTCGGGGCAATGTGGAATGACCATTCCTGAAGACGCTGCTTTCTAAATTTTGCCAAAGACGCGGAGCATAGAGTGTTGATTTTAGGAGTTGTTTGCCTGAAAGGAATGGTCATTACACACTGCATTGAGTCTCGGGCTAAAATTTATTCTCACACATTGCAAAATATTTTCAACAAAATCATCTAAAAGATAAGAAATCACGAAAAGAACATATTTTCAATGAAACTTTTTGCAAGGGTCAAGTTGGCAAGTTAACTAGTGACCTTGAGTTGGTTATAGGTTATATAATGGGATGCAGTTATGTGAAATAGCGTCTTCGGATTGGATTGAATTGACACATCTTGCCTAGATACGTGTGGTTTGACAAATAACTAATAACTTAACAAGTACTATGTTTAGACTGACTTCAGTCAGCTACGAGTTCCCAGAAAATTCCAGAGAACACATTAATTTAATTTGTGTTTTTATATCACCACCAAAAGTAGTGACATGTTGCTATGGTCACCGACTTTTTATGACGGCGTTCAGCGGTTGCCGTCCGGCAGTCGCAGTTGGCGTTCGACGTCTGTAACAAAGGACGATTCTCGGTTTGGAGAACAGTCTCCTGGGCTAATAATTTGTTCATGAAAAATATAGAAATATTACCCAAATTAAACTATGAATATTCAAAAGAGGACATTTAAATCTACAAGATGTAAAAATAACAAATTGGTCTGAAGCAGGGATAACGCTCAATTAGACCGATTCAATAAAATACAAGTCTCGATTTGGGGAAATAAGTTCATCATTGTACTGCGCTAATATTTTTTTGCGAAAAATCTGGAAATATTACCCAAATTAAATTATGACTATTCAAAAGAGGACATTCAAATCTATATTATGTAAAAAAAATCAAAATTGTCCGAAGCAGGGATAATGCTCATTTAGATTGATGAACTTCGTTCTCCAAACCGAGAATCGTCCTTTGGACATTTTCCAATAACTTTACGAGCACTGCTTAGGCTGATCATGACTTCAACTGTTTTGAAAATCATCAGTAAGTTTTCAGAAGTTCAAATCTGGCTTTAGATTTGATATTTGACCTTCAATGACCTTCTCAAGGTCAAAAAATTGAAAATGAAAAAAATACTCTTGTACTTGCTTCAAATTGACCGATGTTTTTAAATCATCTACAAGTTTTTAGAAGTATAAATATGACTTTAGATTTGAGATTTAACCTTCAATGACCTCCTCATGGTTATGAAGGTCAAAAAAGTATTTTTCAACTTGTTTCAAATAATTGATCATTTTTTTCATGATCCGCTGCAATTTCTCAGAAGTTTAAATTTGGGGTCACAATATTGTGAGCAAATGGGTGGTGACATTATGTCATGTTAATGCCTTGTTATTTATTTTATGATTCTTGCAGCGATGCATATACACGCCTCATTAATTATAGATGACCAGGCGTTTAATTAAAACGCTAAGAAGTTTGTTTGATAGATATTCACATTTTACAACTTAAAACGATAAACTGAAACAACTGCCCAATAAAGTATATTAATCAAGAACAAAATTATTCTGATGAAAAGAATGTACTTTGCTCCTGGAAAACATAATAATTTTGACCATGGGTGTATGCGACAGTTATTGCCCTCTTTGGATTTAAGTTTCACGTAAGATTCTGTGCAGTAAGCACTGTTAGAGGACATAACGTAATCCATGGCCATTCAATGTAAGATATATGCTTAACATCCCTTCGCTCTTAAAAAGGAGCAGGTAGGTTATCGCAAAGAATATCAGACGACTCTAACTTGAATTATGAGTAGTTCTGATCATTATTTTAGAAAAGTATATAAAATGACAATTGAGTTAATCTGACTTAGTGATATTAAAGGGCCAATGGACCAAACAACATACTTTTAAAAAAATGTTGACTCAATCTTCACCAAATTAAAATGCAACCCTTTATTATAATATTAGATGCATAATAAGAATGTGGTTTTAGATATGATCTATTCCCTAAAAGGAAAAGTGAATTCCTCCAGGGACTTTAAAGCTACTGCATTGTGATGACCAAAATGAGATGAAACCAATGAATAGCATGAGTTTTTTCAAGGGGGAAATACTTCGGGGAACACATTGTAAAACATGATTGCAGTTTTGGAGAAAATTAAGTCAACATCTTTGAAAAAGTATCTTTGCGGGTCGATTGCTTACAAAATAGCTCCGTCCGAGTCTGATTAACTTTATCATCATTATATATACTATTCTTGGAGATAAAGAATAGGTCTAAAAGATACGCCCATGTTCATGATCAATTCAATATTCATACTTAACTTCAAGTTAGAATCATCTGAAATTGATTGCGTTAACCTACATGCTCTTTTACTGATCGGACAGCCACTTTGAATGAAAACAGGTCCATTGATGATATATGACTATTATTCATTTGATCACTTGAACCATCACATACCATAATCATATTGACTTAAAATAGGTCTGGTTATTTTTGAGAAATTGAAGCATAATTATTTATTAATAAAATTATTTGGGTTAAGTTTTCATTTTTATTTATATGGCCTTAGTGACCTTATATGCAAGTCTATATTAAGTCTGCTGAGAACTTTATAGCATTCGAGTGATGTATTGTTATATAGACGATAAAATAATCATATGCATTATCATAATTTTTTTATTTTAGACATTTATCTTTTATTTCCCACGTAAATCTTAAGATGACTTTGCTGTATAATGAGTGCAAATGTGTATTAGCGGCTCTTCTTAGGGTTCCCATTCTTTTCTAATGGTATAAATTACCATAGATAAATTACGCAAGAGCTTAGCTAAATGAGATGACTGATAAGTTGCTAATCTGTAACAAACAGCTCGTCGAGTCACAAGTCCTTGTGACCCCCCCCTCTACCTACACTCCTTGCGTTGGTGAAGTATATAAGGGGGTACGGTTCACAGACAGTCTTGAGGTAAAACTACAAACAGCGTGCTATACGGTTAAAATCAATGAGGCGAGAACGTTTCATAGAATAGAAGTAACAGCATACCATTCTTATGTTAAATAGTAACATGTACATCATTTCAGACACATTTGGTTGAAATTTTGACCAGCTGTTTACCTTAATATCATTGATTTTATTACATAATACTGCGGGTATTTTCACATCAATGGCCTTTGTAAAATACTTTCACAAATATGACTGATAGGGTTCTTATGAACGATGTAGTTGGTTTATGTTCTCTAATGCTGTTTTATGCCATTCCCAATGCGCCATTGTAATAATATTTTCCTCAATAAATAATTTGTCAAGCCAACAATAGCAGTCTCTCAAATTAATGTTGTTTTACCTCTTCGTGCCGTTATTAAGGTGTCAATTATAAAATAACGATCATCGTTATTTTTAACTAAATGGGTCTCATTTCATGCTTATTAAATTATAAATATAACGTGTTATTTTAGGGAATACTGAGATTGTGCTAAATGTTAGTTTTAAACATAAACTCCATCACTACGCAACCCTGGCACAAACTGCTCTTGATGTTTTTAAACGCTATGATTGTAATGATTACCAGTCCCAGTGGAAAGCTCGGTCGATTGAATTATTTATTAAGTTCTCTTCAGTATTAGGATAATCGTTACAAATTGTGAATATATTACGTTCATGTCCCAGAGACCTTACTTAAGGTCAATGTTAACTGAATGACCGAGAGAGCTAAGGAGGCTCGTTTTTCTGCGTTAAAAGATTTCAATAAGAGACAGGTAGGGCGAAGTATAAGGGACAATTATTTCCAGAAGACCATAGCCCTAGTCTTTTTCTTTATTCAACTTTTACATTACCCTCTAACTATCCATTTCATGTACTATTTAAAAAAAGTCCGGGAAGTCTAGCAGGTACATGTTGCAATGTATACTTACAAACGAGACGCCATCCTTTCGACTGTCTCCTAGTTATAAAGGAGCTTTCAGTCGTTCGCTGTGTACAATATTCTCCTATTGGCGTACGACTCTCTGTGACAACAACTTAATCAAACATTTTCATTGAAGTCTGATGTCAGATAAAATAAGTCGATATTGTTTCTCTTGAGATTAATAGTTATTGCATAATGCATGTTATAATCATTGTAATTTATAGTAGATGTTTTCATTGATTAAAATGGTCTTATATAGCTACAACTATTTGAGAAAAAGTTTTGCAAAAGTGGTCACATTTTGGGATTCACTAGTCCGTCCTATAAGCGGGTCGGAGTCGAAGCACAAACAACTTTTTAGCACCAACACATAGTCACATACGTGCGCAGATTTCTGAACTTCAATGATGTCATACCAAATTACAATAATGTCATTTCGAAGGGCAATTCACTATATTGCCCGCAGAAATGACGTTATTGGTATTATTACCACCGTTAATGACCAAGACTGAAACAGCAAAAAAATCTTACGCACTGAACGATATCTAGTTTCCCGGGGAAAATTGCCAGTCGTTAAATGCATTCTCGACCGGTCGTTAAATGCATTATTGACCACCACTATGACGTCACATATTGCTCAGGTCGATATAGTAAAATGAACGCCTTCTAAACTAGCACTAAAACCCCCAGAACTGGCCCGGTAAGGTGGTAATAATATGTATTATTGCACTTCGACTATACGTACAATATAGCTAGAAAAACAACAGATCCAAAAAAGTGAAGTAACAATACTTTCTGGCAGTAGTATACCTTTTAACAATAACAATAGCTCATTACTGACATTACAGCCTGTATAGAACTCAAAGACGATTACGCGAGACGCTTTATTCTGATAAATGCAAAATAGATGTACAGTGGATATAGACAACTCTGATAATCGGTTGAGATAAATTGTCTGTCTGATTTTAATAGTTTATGATTGTATTTTTACTACAAATACTACCATGGAGTTAATTCCTGGCACTGACGATGAGCGTCAACGGCCCACGTAGACGTGTATAGGAACAGGTGACATACGCCGAAATGTAAGTCTACCATAGTTTACGTAATTTAGATAATTTGTTAATGATAAATAATTGAAACATCATTACGGCGTCATAAACTATATACATGTGTCGTGGTCACAAATATATAACTATTTTCTTCTTTTCACAACCTTTAATTAATTTATTCCGAAACGTCCTATGAAGTTAAAATAAAGGTTGTGAAAAGAAGAAAATAGTTCTAATATTTTTGTGTGTAAAATAATCCAACCTGAAGAACATGTTTAACTATATTTATCATGGCATTTCTACAGTTTTTAAGCATGTTTAAATCCGGAATAAAGATAGAGCTGCCTTATTACACTATTTTTTGTTAAGAAAAGGTCTGATGGAGACCTTCTCACAAACAGGCTGCGGCATGGAGCAAACTAGATAACAATAATAAGAAGTTCATCCGAAATATTGGAATTACTAGTAACTATTACTTTTTAATTTCAGCGTGAATTTTATTCAGATTTTCAGGTATTATGCTATTTTTCCCTTTGTGCGAAGTAATTTGCACTTTTCATATAAAAACGAGTTTTACCGGAATAAATATTAGGTCAACGAAAATCTTCTTAAGGTGTATGTGTTTAAATTTTCATGTCTTCTCTCTCGCTGTCTGGGTATTCTGAAATACTAGTAATTGTAGACAGTTTTAAATAAAGAAGACCTTTAGGTTTGGTGAACGATAGTCATCATTTTATTTCTCCCTTGGCACTTATTGAAAATTCTGGAAAATTGAATCGTCGTATCGTCGATGTACAGTATCAGTCATATTTTTTTGAATTGAAACACTTTAAAATGAAAAATATTAATTTAGATTCAGACTTCGCACTTGTATATATTTGATGCATCACAAATTCCGGGCTGTTCTGACAGAGTGGCTCACAATGCAGTTCATATGAAAGTCTGTGGTGTACACACGTTTAATACACATGGGTGTCTCAAAGATTGTACCGGAATGGGGCAGAATCACTATTTCCTTCATCTAAAATAGTTTAACTTTTCACAAAATAAAGAAAATTCATTTTCTAATTTGCAATTTTAACAATTTTGTAAAAATTTACTTTCTGATAAATTTAACATTTTATTTGACAAGCTTTTGATAATCTATGTCATCATTGAATAGAACTATAGTTTGCGATAAAAAAATAAATTGAATAAAATAAAATAAATTAATAGAACTTATTGCGATTCCAAATATGGAAAATGGGTGCAATTGTAATGAAACAATTTTTCTCTAAAACCAAATGGTGTTACTTGAGGAAACTTTCAGATATTTATGATAATCAGATTTCAAATATTTATAGGTATCAAATGTCCGATGACTGATTTTCGAGAATATTCCTTTATCACTTACAGAGTTATTCCAAGTTTGTTTTAGTATATTAAAAAATATAGGAGGTGGTACTAATACACGAGTTTCTCTAAAATTTGATAGAGTTACTAAATGACACTCCCAGATCTTTATTAAGATGAAATTGTCCATCAGATGACCAAATTTCAGGAATATCCTTAATTACTCAGCCAAAATGCATGATTTGAGGGTTACCTCGCATATGAAGATTTTCACTCAAACCTTTATTTTGATTTGATATGATTGAATCTTAGGGCAAGAGCGCCCTGCTTCATTTGAAAGATCCCGCGACACTGTATCTAATCTATGCTGACAATCTAGTGTCATAGAATGGTCAGGAACACTCCCAGTCCTCTTTTGATTATTTTTAAAATAAATTTTTGCCTATCGTCACTTTTCAAAACAAAAGGAGTTCGAAGCCATTACGACAGCACAGGCCCTGAAATAGTTATCATTTTTGGATACATGGCTTTAAACGGTGCCACTATGTGGCTTTAGTTGCGCAAGTATCTGTGTTTGTGCGTATAAACGTAGTTTAATATGATATAGAAGTTGTATTAAAACGAAGAATTAATGATGACATGTTGTATTTTTACAAGCATTATCAGTTTTAAGCGAGTGTACAAATGGCATATAAATCAATCAACAGAAACAAGATTCTCTGATTAAGAATATTACTAATCCTTTAAAGAGCTAAAAGACATCTAAGCTATAGATAAAAAAGTTTTATAAACACAAACGTCAAAAATGATTGAATTTTGGGAAGTCTGTGTCTGTCTGTGTCTGTCTGTGTCAACTCCGGAATCATCAAAATTCAGTTTGTTGTGGATACAAGTAGGCCTATTTTTATTGTTACAACGGGATACAAGTCAATACATGAATTATTCATATATATTATTCACACACAGACGTTGCTTAATGGAATATTTTAAAGAATTGATAAATAAATAAATGATATAATAGTTGATGTGATATTATCCCTTTTTAGGAACTGGTATTTATATTTAACTACACTCCCTTCCAAAAGTATGGCAACGGAGTGTTCAATTACGTAACGAACACTTTGTTAGTGATATTCTTACAGTTTCGGGAAAGGGTATTATTGATGCACGACCCTTTCGTTCGAATCTAAGAAAATCATTGTCTACTCTTTGACGAATAAGGATTTGCAACCAAATCGTAAGTTAAGACGGTTCCAAAACAGACTCCTGGATATCAAATCAAATTACAGCTCAGCTGTGGTGGCTAGCTAGCCCTTATAGCGCAGCTATTACTCCATGGTGTGAAATTCTGAAGACGCCTAATAATGGAGCTTGTAACACAATATAGCTCAGCGATATTTGATCTAATATTTACATACCTACATACCAGGTCTGATTACGTTTTGAGATATGGACTGTCATCGTCAGGGGTCAACTATCAATAACGGAGGATTTGCTCTTCACTGACTGACTGTGGCTACGGCTAAAATTATTTTGTCCTGGTTAGATATTGTTCAGTTGTTCATCAAACAACCACCAAGACCTGGTCAAATTCATGAAGATTTGAGAAAAGATGGCTTTGATTTTCACCAAAAATGTGATGATAACAAGCTATAAGGTCTAAGAAGATATACGTTATGACCATCAGAAAATGTGATGATATGCAGCAGTAACGTCGTACGAGAAATATAAGGCGTTTGATTGCATATGTCGCTTAAATACTTATTAGACATGCCTTCTGAATACACTCCCCTCCATAAGTTTGGCAACCTTTTTTCCCCCATTGAACTACGTGTTAAAGCCTCTTTACGTTTGAATTTTTATTTACTTAACCGGCGATAAAATAACTTATAATATTTATGGAAACGTAATTTGACTTTATTTCCAATACCTCCAAATTTTCTCAATTTTTTTCCTCAATTACAATAGGTCGAAAATCGATGATAAATTTGATGAATTTTTGAAAATCGTCATTCCCATGTAATCCAATGGGAAATGGAGGGTTCGGGGCAAATCAGAAATCAGGATATCTTTTTAGTAAAAGATTCAGCAAAAAATATTTTTATATAGAAAATTGAATTGTCTAACTTTTTTGAACACCAAGTGTTTAGTTTATTTGATGAATATTAAAGTTACAGCGCTTCAAAGTCATTTTTGAAAATAATTTTTCGCCTCCTGTGTTATTTCAATGGGAGAGGTTTTTTGAAAAATAATTTTGACTTTAAAGCCCTATAACTTTGTTGAACCTGAAGAAACATATCAATTGTTTGTTAAATAAAGTTAGCAAATTCAATTGCCTGCCTAACTCGTATTTTTGCAAGGACTCGGATGGATGGATATTCAGTCATATGACTTGCGGCAAACCTACCATTTCCCATTGGTTAACATGGGAATGTCGATTTTCAAAAATTCATCAAATTTATCATCAATTTTCGACCTATTGTAATTGAGGAAAAAAATTGAGAAAATTTGGAGGTATTGGAATTAAAGTCAAAATACGTTTCCATCAATAGTATGAGTATTTCTATCGCAGGTTAAGTAAACAAAAATTCCAAGGTAAAGAACGTAGTTCAATGGGGGAAAAAAGGTTGCCAAACTTATGGAGGGGAGTGTATATAAACGTTCCAATACCTCTATGATATTCAAATATTTATACATTTAACATTAGAGAGATTTCACAAATGGAACATAACTATTCCCGATATAGAAAAGCTCCATCAACTAGAGACTGCAGTGAATGCACTGTCATCTGCACGTGCAGATTATGCACATTATAATTAAATGCTTGCTTCCGTGTCCTAATAGTTGTAGTGTATTATAAACACGATCCTTTAAAGTGAGTCATGATCCTTTAAAGTGATTCATTACATAAACAAGTTGATTATTTCAAAGTTTTCATGATCAGTATAAGTTCGATGAACTTACAAAACGGTATATTTATGTATCACATACGTATACAGTTCACTGGGGAGTATCGTGATGCAACAACACCGTGTTGTTGCATCAAGATGGCCAGACTTCCGGTGATAGATTTTCGTACGATATTTTGTTTCCCCAATTAAACCCATTTCTAGGACGAGTTGCTCAATAACCATACACGTGCAGTTAGTGCACGATCTATATTTAAAGAAACTGTCATTAGTATACATGTACCATCACCAAGAAGCAATAAGTTCACGGTTTTAGTTCCTCACTATTGATGCAACAACACCAAACCGAAGATGCAACAACACTCCTCTAGATTTGAGCAATGATGCAGCAACACCAATTAATAGTATAATTTCAGAAGACCATAAATCTCGAGAGGAGCAGATTTTTAAATGCTACATTTGCAACACAGTTACCAATTAGCCTACCCATATTTGCGTTCTTCTCAAGGCATTCAAAATACACGTCCTGCGGGCGAAGATCCTTTATATGTATTTTCAAAAATTTATACTTTTACATCTTATAATGTACTGGACAATGTTCTATAACATAGTTCAATCGCCTTTATAACAAACATCTTTCGTTCTCGGTAAACATGATGAGCTATTGGATATTATCTGTCATCCATCTGTGGAACAGTGATAAACTAGTAGATGTACGTTACCACTGTTTATCAAATTATAACTAAAACAGTTAAACTGTGACATTCGTGAGCTTATGTTGATGGGATGATTGCTTCATCTATGATATAATATGATATGATTCTTTATTTCCTCCAATTTGGAGAGCCAACGTGTAAAACGTCTAATTGACTTTATTAGAGAGGCCGTTTAGTTACACGTTTAATGGAAATCTTGCACGACGCACATGTAGAATTATTGCTCTCTTTGGATTCCTTCTCTCCGACTGAATAAAAAGGTAAACAAAAGTGATAAGATTTAGGGCCCAAAAAGGTAAATTGATAGGGGTACAGTTATCCCAGATATCCCGGGCCCTCGGGAAATATCATATTGTCTCTCGAAATAAAACCAATATTGAATCCCTCTCAGTAAATAACCTTTATATAATAGCATTGTATAACTGCAATATCATTAAACCAACACTCATCCTATACAACTCTTGGGAACGATGTACAACTCCTGGATAGCGTAAACTCCTGAGCAGCGTATACAACTCTTCAACTTGATATATGACATCATACTTTGGGTTGGATAACAAAGGATATACAATATACAATTGTAGACCTCAGGTCAACTGGCAAAATTGTATACCGATACTGTAATCCTTGAAAGTTCGGAGGTCGAGGTCAACAGTACTCTCAGGGTTTACTGTTGAGGTATACACTTTGGCCAGTTGACCGAATAGAGAGGTTAACAATTGTTTGTTAGTCCGAAGTAATAATTTGAAGGTTATAATATACAATTGTAGACCTCTCTTAAGGTCAACTGGCAAAATTGTATACCGATACTGTAAACCTTGAAAGTACTGTTGATCAAGACCAGAGGTCGAGGACACTTTTGCCAGATGACCGAAACTGAAAAGAGAGGTTAACAATTGTTCTGTTAGTCCAAATAATATAATAATTGGACGAATATATAGTCGAATATCAGGTGAACATATTTGATAAGTAAAGGTATCATATTTTAGCAAAAAATCCCCAAACCGTCGAATACTTGTAATTTTTTACACAACTTATTTTTTCAAAATTAAAAAATTTCAACATTAAAAAAACAATTTTTCAAAAATAGGGGTCAACAGTACCTAGTAGTGGTCAACAGTTTACAATTGTTGAACTCCCCAGAGGCCAACCGGCAAAATTGTATACCGAGACTGTAAACCGAAAAACTACTGCTGACAGAGACCAAAGGTCGAGGTCAACAGTAGTTTCAAGGTTTACAGTCGAGGTATATGATTTTGACGGTTGATCGAATGGAGAGGTCTACAATTGTTTTGTTAGTCCGAGTAAACTAATAATACACATATAGACGACAATTATCAATCGGCATGGCTTCATTTCACAACCTTTTCTCCGACCCACGCTAGCAATATTTTTTTTAGAAAATATGGAGACAGTGCAAGTAGTTTAACTCTGTATTTGGCACATCACGGCGTACTCGTTAGTGAATTAATGTTAATTTCACGTTTCTATTTGTATTTTTGCTATTCTTGTCGCTTAGTAAAGTCATTTTCATCAACGTTTACAAAATGTCCGTCTTCCATGTTTTTTTGTGACGTCATGAAACTTTTTTTCAGAAGTAGTCAACAGTACCTAGTAGCGGTCAACAGTACATAATTTTGACTGCTAATCACCCAATCAGAATCGAGTATTTCAGTTGAGGTACTAACAATACATTTTGTTGCCCGCTCATCAACCAATCAGAATTGAGTATTTCAATTGAGGTACTAACAACACAAAATGACTGATATCTGTTGTCTTTCCAAAATTATATTAGTTATTTGTAAGCAATTTCCATACGGTACATCAAGGGCATTTAATTTAGAAGATGTTTAATCTTTATTTTTCAGATACAATATCAATGAGATTGCCTCCCGGGGATTCTGTACTTTATTTAGTTTGCCTTGTATATCCTTTTAACTTTGATATAGACAAAGAAACCAAACAAAATACGTTTCGTTCATGGACCACTGACTCACGCGTTTTATTCATGTTTCGACCTACACCTGTAAACAGAACATAAAACAGTTTCTCTTGTTGTTCAATGATACATTATATTGGCGTTTTTGCATCAGCACATTGGTGTTGTTGCATCATCGATAAGAAACAGAGTGGTGTTGTTGCATCAATAGTGAGGAATTAAAACCACGAATTTATCGCTTCTTGATGATGCTACATGTATACCAATGACAGTTTTTTAAAATATAGATCATGCGCTAACTGCATGTGTATTATTATTGAGCAACTCGTCTTAGAAATGGGTGTAAATTGGGAAAACAAAACATCGTACGAAAATCTATCACCGGAAGTCTGGCCATCTTGATGCAACAACACGGTGTTGTTGCATCACGATATCCCCCAGTGCAGTTGGATCTCCGTATAAAGCTTTACCCACATGATGTGTGTGGAACAAATGACCGCAAGCATTTTTAAAATTAATTGGCTGAGTAGGAACAGTATCCAATCAAATACTTTAACCATCAATTTGAAACACCAATCAAACCAGTAGGTTCTAGCAATTCCTGGAAACGACCCATTCAGTAGCTCAACAAATGACATACAGGGTGTTTCATAACGAGCATCTCCAAAAAGTCAATTTGAGAAGAGATGGGTCTATAACATATGTACAATACTCGTATATGAGCCTATTTTATTCTTGACTAACACATTTGGATCAACTAAACATGCTACAATTCAAGAAAGTACAAATGGCATCCCTTTGACCTTTATTTATTACAGTCCGAGAAGATTATTCCTGACGAAAAGCCCTCATTATGAAACACCTTGTACGTTTACTTATAAGTATATACGTTATAAGTTGTACTTTCACGTATGTGCGAAATCTCTCTATTATCATTGTTATATGATTTATAAAATATTGGCAATTATTTCTTGTTTGACTCCTGGCGATTATAGGAATGAATTCTTGAAATAGAACTTTCAAATAGTAAAAACTATATGTTTGAAATTATGATTTTTTAAATAATTAACACAATTTTGTGGAATCTAGATCTGCTTGACAAATATTTGAAAAATGAAACAAAAAATAATAAGCACATTTATGTAATTACACTAATAAACCTGAAAATTACGTTGAAATTATGATTTATTTTTATAAATGATAATTCAACAATGCATTGTCAATATGCTTAGATTAACGTCTTGGGTCTTATAAAATGTGGAAAAATTCGAATGAGAATGTTAACGTTTTTGACCCCTTGTAATGAGAGACATATTTCGACCCAAAAAGCTCGAAGTCTTTTCAGCATTAATATGTTCAAATGTTGCTGCGCAATATTGTGTTATGGATTCTTCATGTTCAGGCTACTGGAAAGGTCATCAAACTAATTCTGGTAAAACAGTGGGGTGTTCAACGTCTGAATGTCTGATTTGCTCACGCAATTATTAATCTGGATATCACAGACTACAGGGTAACCCAAAAAAACAGAACCCTCCAAAAATGAAATAACTTCTTGAATATGTATTCAGCTTCATTTTTAATGTACAGAAACTACAATCTATGGATGGCAATGTGAAACTAATTTTTTTAAATAAGATTCAATATTGTCCTTGTTATGGTCAATTAAAATTGTTCCCACTTTTGACAGAAAAGAAAATGTAAGATTTTCAAAAGCTGTTTAGAGGTTGAAATCATTAATGAGGATGTGTCCCAGCAACCTTTAGTTATGCACCATTCAAAAGTTTGCGTGAACCCCCCCCCCCCCACCCACGCGGGAAGGGTAAGGAATTTGATCCACAATATTGCCCCCAGGGGTAGGAATTTGTCGAAGATTGTCGTCCCGGGGGTGGGGAATTTGATTTACATGTGCCCGGGAATGGGGATTTTTGACTGAATCTGTTTCGTCCAGTATACACTTTAGGATTCTCGGAATTTGCAAATGATCGGTATATTTAGTGAACTAATGATCTCTCATATCGGGAACATAAGAAAATAACTCATCTACACGTTGGGTAAAGTTTCAGGGATGGAATCGCCGAGAATAACCGCTGGAGAGAGGAATTCTAGAATACTGAGCAGTAATTATTGGTTTGTCAAGCTTGTTTTCGCCCTCCTTTCGGAAGAATACACTTCCGCGTTCTACTTACATTCATAAGCTCGTCATAATTTAATTGATTTAATATAGATGATTAATTTAATTTGAAATTAATTTTTGAAAAAAAGTATCGTTCGAACGAATTTTAATTTAATTAATTTGATATAGATGAATAAAACGGAGGGAGGTCACCTATTAAAGTAAAAAGCCAATATCTTAAAATACGTCATTGTATAAATTACAAGAGACCTTTCGAAAATTACTACGATGTGGATTTGTTCCCGATTTGTACCCGTCAAGCGCAACAATCCGCCCGCCCATTCGACAATAATGATCATTCATACAGGTATGTTCTCCACTTTTGTTGAACAGATAGAAACCAAGAGTAAAACCACCATGTCCTTCTCGACTTTCAGGCAATTTGCGAAAACGTCGTCATATAATGGACTGTATTGTCATTGGCTTTTAATTTCGTGGGTGATTGCGTCATTTAAAAAGCTGCTTTTCTATTGGTTATATGTAAATCGTAAGCAAACATTTCATTCATAAATTAATAGTAGCATGTGTAGTGGACTTTCCGCGAAAAATCGTTTGACCATATATGGTGTCTCTAATTTAAATATTGACATAAACAAAGTACTACACGTGTATCCCTCAACATTTACGAGCATCAGTCTACTAACAAGAAAAGCTGATGTTTAAAAATAGATTTCAAATGGTGGAAGGACCCCGGGGTCGCGAATATTTGACCAGATTTATTGCTCCAAGGGTAGAGAAATTGACACATTTATTTGGCCCCGGGGTAAGGAATTAGACAGGCCAAATTTTTTTGTCAAATTCCCCATCCATGCCCGCGTGGGGGGGGGGGGTCTCACGCAAACCTTTGAATGGTGCATTATGGCAGCACCTTATGAGTGCTGTTTTCTTAACTACGTTTAATGCAATCTCACACAGTGCTTTCAGGTGTTAGGAAAGCTGATCATTTTTCCATTCAGGTGTTTAAAAATCTTCCTCTCCCAACTCATTATTTGAGAATTCGTCCGACAGCATTTTGTACAGCGTTTGAGGTGTTCTTGCTAAGCAGCCAAGAATTCCACTCATCTGGTTTTTATTAGGTGTTTTACCATTGCTTATTCTTCATTTTCTTAGATTCTAGTTTATGCACATAAAAAGTGGGTTGATACATGGATAGAATAGGCATTCAAGAAATAATTACATTTTTATAGGGTTCTGATTTTTGGGGTCACCCTGTATGCTAATGAACTACTTTATTTTTGTAGTAAGGTTTAGTTTTTAAAAAATACAGATATAATGTTCCATCTAATTTAGAATTTCAACCTTTTTCAGGTTTGTCATTCCCAATATCCTAATAATGTCGGCTGTTTGACGTTGGAAGGAAGAAGGGCAACGAAGCAGAACGACTCAAAAACAACAGCAAGAAATAAAGACATTAATTAAGCCACAGATATAACAACAGAACATCACAAATGTAACAGCTGAACGATATAAATAGTATAGTAGGACGACACAGAGGCGCTGTAGCAGGACAGTAGGACGGCTTAGAGGTACTGTAGTAGGACAGTAGGACGACACGCTGTAGCTGGAGAAACTTGAGTCGTGCAAAACCACTCGATTGTCGAAGTAATACCAATATTACGAAGATAAAAGGAAAAATATGTGTTGGAGCCGGGGTATGCAAATAATGTTTTATCAGATATTGCAAACATTTACAGGCGCTCTGCAAGAAAAAGTTGAACACGGTATCGATATCGATAATTAGGTTAGGTAAAAATTGCAAGTAACATGTACAGTTGACCTACCAATATATTTCTTCCAATGTCAAATACTATATCTTTTAAAAGATCAAACATATGTTTTCAATTGGGGTAGTGGGTTCAAAAAGTTCAAAGTTCAAAAGTCCAAAATATGGGGAATGGTTCAATTCTCCCAAATAATAAATATGGTTATCATATTTTAAGAACAAATGAAAGTACCATTGTAAAATCTGTCGTTTTCCTTAAATAAAGTAATATACACTTTGAGGATTTTTAGAAATATACATGACAAGGAATGATATGAGTTCAAAATCTAAAACTGAAATTGAAATTAGCGAGGTTACTCGGTAATACTACAACTAATATTTCTATTTGATAGATCATTCTGTACTTTCTTTAATCGTGAAACAAATTGATATCGTTGGGTTCTCTGAGTTCTGCAATTTTTGATAATTATGCTCAATATATTGACTGGGCGACTTATCGTTTCACTCAACTGTGCAACTTTTACTTTCAAGGTTGGTTTAATATGTACAAGTGAAGTTAGAGCAACTGTATTGTAAATCAATATGTCAAATGTGTGCAGTTGTGATTTTTTAAAGATGTAAATCACCCAAGAAAATTGCAAATGAACGGATTTCATACGTATGTATCAAAATACATGTTTTATGATGGTAAACCTAACAATCAACTAACGTTTTTCATCTTCAGGTATGTTGTCCGGCACTCTCTTGCTCCTCCTGGTGTCTGGATGGGTCCTCACAGCACCAGGCGTGACCATTTTCCAGCTGAATATAACCGACAGTGAAATGTCCAACTTAAGCGGTGCTACACTAGAAAGGGATGATCAAAATGTTACGATGCCATCAACGTACATAAGTGATGATACAACAAATGCTGGAGTCAATATAACAACCCAGGGACAAAATAATGTATCGTTTGTTACCCATATGTATAATATTACAGAAAATGCTAATGCTAGTGGTAATGCAACTACCCATGCGCCAATTAAGAAAATACCATATTATTGTTTGCCCCCGCACAGCGATGCCGATGGAGACCCATTCCATTTAGCACATTTTAGAATAGCTTGTTATATCGTTGGTGCTGTACTTGCTGTAATTGGTATTCTCGGCAACACCTTGTCATTTGTAGTGTTATACAAGGACCCTGCAAAGGGGACAAGTATGTTTTATTTAAAGGCATTAGCCATTGTGGATTGGTTAGCATGTGCCACTTTTATCGTATTCAATTTCCCATTCTTTTTGTACAACCACACCCACCTTTTAGATAAATCAATTGATGCCAGTCACCATATTGTGTTGATTCAACCTATTTCCCAGTATCTCTTTGTGATTTTCACCACACTTAGTTCATGGGTATTGGTGGCTATCTCAGTTGATCGTTATATAGCCGTATGTCATCCTTTTAAAGCTCCGACCTTAAGTACGTTAGGACGCGCCCGAATTACGTTAGTTGTTGTTTCTATCCTTTCTTTTGCTATTCATATACCCAAATTTTTGGAATATGAGACGAAAGATTGGGGACCGTTCGGGGGGCATCCTTGCACTCATGAAGAATTCTATACACTTGCACTTACAAATCTCCGTAATGATAAAGCATATATGATCGGCTACCGAGTTTTTATCTATTCAATATGTCAGCCAGTTGCTCCAGTAATCATATTGTTGGTTCTCAATGTTCTTTTAGTGCGTGCCCTTAATAAGGCTGCTAAAATGAGAGCCTCGATGTCTGGAGACGAGGCTACATCAGCTAAGGCTGATACTAACGTCAGCGTTACTCTAATAAGCGTGGCTGTTATCTTTCTTATATGTATGATACCCTCATTTATGAACTCAATAATATTAGTAATAAAAACTTTCGAAAAAGATATGATCAATTTTTATGTATACGTAAAAATATCGGAGTTCAAAGTTATTACGAGAATCGGCAATTCAGCTGTCAACTTTTTCATATATTGCGTGGCGAGGGCAGGATTTAGAAAGCATTTAGTAGAGATGTTATGTGGTAAAAAACAAAAAGATGGTTCTATAATGACAAGTGCAGCTACAGGCGCAACGATGATGTCCAAAACAAGAAGTACTGAAATGTCAAAAATGTAAAGAATATCATGAAACATCTCATGAGCTATCACACGGTGTGATAGCATGACGGTTACGTCAAGGCGATTTGAAAATTTTTGCCGTAACGATAACAAAAAATGGCAGATGGGAAAGGCAGCATGTACTCTTTCTCGCCTGTAGGCAATATTCACAGATAAGATTTCCTTTTAAACTAGTTCAATTCGGTGAAGTATATATGGATGGTTATAACGACTGGGTCAAATCTGCCAGGTGGTCTACAAGGAACAGAATATAAGCTGTAAACCTACCGACCGAGATATCCAAGTTTATAATTTTAGGTCCATTCTCGTGTTTTCTCAGTACATGTGCCTCAGAGCCACTCAAAATATTAGCTGTAAGTAAACTGTGTATACACGAAGCATAAAATGACAAATCCAGAACAGAAACGTGGTGTATATCGTAAATAATAAGGTTTCAAATGCAATTTCGTTAGACGACTACGTATGACTTCTATCGAATTCTATGGACGATAACGGATAACGTATTGTATTAGTTGTACATAAGATATTTAGCGGACGGTTACGTGCATGTACATCTGTCAAGTCAAGGTTGCTAGATCTGATAGCCTCTATCCATGTTATTGTTATAATGGGTAAGAAATAGAATGTTGAATTTCCTATATTCGTTTTCAGGACTCGCAAGAGACGCTCTTGTTTCAGCCTCTATAAGGCAAGGAAAAAACTGTCGTTTGCTTTATTTATGAAACCGATGAAAGTGTAAAAGATAGCAATGAAGAGGCAAAAGAAGATTTAGGATCAAGTACTGATGAAGATGACAAAATTAAAAACAATGAATCGGGGTTTCATATTTGAATCAGGTTCGCGTAACCGTACATCAGTTTTTTACGTTACCGCAAATTCAAAATACATTATTATGGCTTGAGTAGAACATATTAGGTGGTTTCCAATGCTCAATTGGCTTTGTATGAGCGTATGTAGGTTACCTCTATATACCACAAGGTTTTTAGGCAATGTAGACCATGCCCTAACAACAAAAATAAACAAATTACTAAATTTTTGTGTAGGCAATTTCAAACTCGACAGTTTTTCTCTTATTTCATGTTATCCCCGGGCATCAATTTGCAAAGACTACGTTCAAAATATACATTACTGAATGTATCACCGAATGCGATGCTTACATAAATTGTCCGTCCTTTCATTGATACACAGTAGTAGAAAATAATGCACCAACCTTAGTTTTCTCTTCCATTGCGGCCATTTTATTGGATAAATCAGTGAACGTAGCTGTCCAACCTCGTTTTCAATGGCGTAACCGTCATGCTATAACACCGTGTATCAGAACATACTATTTCAAAGCATGTTTATTAGTGGGATCAGTTAGGACAATAAAACCCTAGAATTGCACTTGCTATATATAATTAAAGCACAATTGTTTGACAGAAGTATCATTGATACATATATATTTATATCTAACGAAGTGGTATTGAAAAGTGGCCCCAATTAATGATAGCAGCCCTCGAAGATTTTGCACATTTACATTGAGCCCCATGTTAATTTATCAATCTTCTACAGACCCCCTGCAGAACAGTTCTAGAGTAACTAGAAAAACAGCAACTCCACGGAGTAGCAAATCCCACCGAAATAAACGTATTTAGATTATTAGTGGCCATCTTGAAAATTCCTTCTTGAGCAGAGCTTGTTTGTCCCTAAGCATCAACATATAAAATGTAAACCATATCCATAAATTAAAATTTGAGTTATCAAAGATTACATTCTTTTTTACTAAAAATGGCGGCCAATTCTGCAGTCATTTTGAAAATCTTTCTCGAACAGAGCTATAGTGTCCCTAGGTATCAGCATATAAAATTTGAATTAAGAAAAATGGCAACCATTTTGAAATTCAGCTGCCATTTCGAAAATTCTTCCTCGAACAGAGCTACTGTGTCCCTACTGTGTTCGCTGGTATCAGAGTTATCAAAATGTTATGTTTTTTTACGATAAATGGCCACCATTTTGAAATTCAGTGGCCATCTTGAAAATTCATTTTTGAACAAAGCAACTGTGTCCCTAGCCATCATCATATAAAATTTGAACCAAATCCGTTCACTGGTATTTGAGTTATCAAAGATTATGTTTTTTAACGAAAAATTGCCGTCATTTTGAAATAAAGCGGCCATCTTGAGAATTCTTTGTCGAACATAGCAACTGTGTCCCTAGGCATCATCATATAAAATTTGAACCAAATCCGTTCACTGGTATATGAGTTATCAAAGATTACGTTTTTTACGAAAATTGTCCGCTATCTTGAAATTCAGCCGCCATCTTGAAAATTATTTCTTGAACAGAGCTACTGTGTCCCTAGGCATAATCATATAAAATTTGAACCAAATCCGTTCACTGGTATTTGAGTTATCAAAGATTACGTTTTTTACGAAAAATTGCCGCCATTTTGAAATTAAGCGGCCATCTTGAAAATTTTTGTAAACTTTTTGGGAAAAGGACATTTTATTAAAGCCATGTTAATAGCTCTTTATAATGGCAGTCAATGGGAATTTTCCAAAATTCAACGGTCAATATCTTTGGAACTAGGCAAAAGAAAAAATTTAACCCTTCTTATTTTGAAGATAATCATATAATTATAACACACTGGGAATATGGGCTTTATTATACTAGAACTGTTCTGCAGGGGGTCTTTAGAAGATTGATAAATTAACATAGGGCTCAATGTAAAAATGCAAAATTTTCAAGGGCTGCTATTATTAAATGGGGGCACTTTTCATTACCACTTCGTTAGATATCAAAACTATATGTATTAATGATATATTGGTCAAAAAATGGTGCTTTATATATAGCAAGTGCAATTGAACAGCTAACTGACCCCACTATATGTTGAACTACATTATTAGCCAAAGTGGTTCAGACTTTATTTGGGGGCTTTAACGAAATCGTGATATTGCATTTATATTTTTATTATTCTGATAAAATCATTTTGCTCCGCAACATTGTTCATAATTATCTTTTATTATTTTCTAAAAATTAGATAAAGGAAGCTGTGTTTCTGATTAAGAAAGAAACGTGATAAACGGTAACTTATTATGCAAAACCGATCATTTCGAGTTTAGGACGTTCGCACATTTCGCATTAACTTTGTATCTGATCAGAAATGGACTTTCGGCGAATTTCGTGCAGAAGTACCATTGACATTGTCATTGTTTGTGCTGGTTCATTTTCTCTGCGAATCAGCAGCTTTTAAGTCAAAAATAAATTATTTGAAAGTATTGAAATTTCTTGTTAAACGACCTGCTCCGTCTCATCCAAATTAGTCGATGACATCCCGTAATTTAATATGGTGTGTTGGTCAGAATGTCGTACAAATCATGAAATTTCTGAAATTCTGTCCAACGAGTTAGGCCCATGAAATAGGTATGATAGTACCCCACACAAGTTTTTGATAAAAACTTTGACCCATGTCACTTATCCCATCAATGATGGGAGAAATAAGTGACATTTTTCAATAGAAATTAATGCCCAACTCATCTCCAATCGTTGCTGCCCATTTCAATAAAGACGCAAATTAATTTAATATCATGCAAAGAATGGAGTCTCTGGTAATGCCATAGCGTTGTTGTTGAAATGAACACAACACTGTGTGCTTCATTCTATATATTCAAATGATGAAATTACACGTATCGTATTCAGAACAGAACAACAATGTTGACAGAGATATTCAAATATATGGTAAAAATAAGCACATAAAACGACATACACTTTCGATGGAAGAACAATTGCATTGAATTCCATTTATAAAACAGGGGAAATGATTTGCAGTTATATGGCGCCATCTGTATGAATGACTTGCACACTATTTATATGTAACATGTAACACAGTGTATTCAATAAAAAAAAATTATAAATTAGTCTAGGCTCTTAGTTTTTTTGTTCAAAACGATGAAGAAATTAAGCCATTATGATTTGATGAATATATTGATTGTTTGAAATAAAAAAATCCACCCGAGCAAGTTTGTCGGTCACTTTTTGTCCCTTAAAATTATCTTTTGCCCCCACCCCCAGGGGGTAGCAGGGGGTCAAAACGAAAAAAATTAAAAAGTGTAAAATTTTCTAGGTGGAGTGGGCCACTCCTTTCACCCCCATAAACCAATTGGAAAGTTTGGAAGTTGCATTTGTTAATTTTAAAGACTTAAAAGTGCCCAGAAATCACCAAGTGACATAATGAAATCATAAACATTTCTCGCACCCCACCCCAAAAGCGAAAGCATCCATTTACTCAAACACATTAAAAGTGCTCAGAATTAACCAGACAGCATCTTGAATTAGTTAAATTTTCCTGTGCTGTCCCCTCGCTCCCCTAAGAAGAAAATGATTGTATTGATTGATTGAAACACTTGAAAGTGTCCAGAAATCTCTGAGTGTGATCTTGAACTGGTAAAAGTTCTCGGGTGAACATTTATGACCTTACTAGCACACCCTCCCCCTATTCCATTGTTTCTCCAAACCGACCCCCCCCCCCCCCCCTGTGACTTACACGATTTGACTTACGCTGCAAAAAATTGACAATTTTATATTCTCGTAGTGGGAACCGCACCCCCCTTGGAGAAAAGTGTCTTACGGGCCTGATAACGAACATTTGTTTTCAGAATTTTAAATTATTACCAATATTTTGATCACTTAATGTCCAGTGATTCTTGTTGGTAACATGGATTTTGATGATATTTAGTCATAATTCTAAGATCTTTTCATTTTTATTGATGGAAAATACAACAAGTGAGCACTGATATCATTCTATAAGCTCAATGAATTTCAAACTATAGGAATCATTTAATACAGAGAAAAATTCTTAGCCAACTAAGCCAAGAAGCAAGAGGGAGGGGGGTAGTCCAGGATCTTCATGTTCTTTCTTGTTTGAATTCCTGCAGAAATTAAGCCATTAAATTTCATAAATATTTTGATTTTAGATGAAAAATCCATCTGAGCAAGATTCTCGCACACTTTTTGCCCCAAAATTTATGTTTTACTCCCACCTCTGGAGAGGGTCCGGGGGAGGGGAGTTAAACTCTAAGGAAATATTTTGAGCAAACTCTTTCCCAGATTTTCATGAAATAACTGTTACTATTAGGTAATGACCATAAGCATTAGTAATATGTGTTTATTATAGGTAATGACCTTTGGAATTAGTTGTTTTATTGCAAAATTGATATTTTAACCCTCGATATCCACCTTTTCAAGTTTTGTTAACATTAATTTTGAGGATATTATATCACTATTCTAAGATCTTTTGATGTTTAGTCAAGCAAATTCAGCTAAAAAAGGTCCAATATGAATCTTTATGTCCAAACTAATTTCATATTATAACAAATATTGATGATGCAGAAAAAAAGATTTTGCCTATTCAGTGTGTACACGGGGGGGGGGGAGGGTTAACCATCTCTCCCTGATTGTCTCGAGAAACTGGTTTTGAAATTATTGTTTCACTCATTTAACAAGAGACAATCTTATGTTTTCTTAAATCAATTTGAGCGATCTAGTTTATCAAGCTAGCAAAATAAATAGTAAACTAAATGCTAATACCCTGAAAATTTGCAATTTACCATAACTGTGCCTCAAATTAAACATGTTTTTTCTCCTCGGTCTTATACTTACATAGTCAAACAGCTTTATGTTAATGTAGCATGGCATTTCGAGGCCATTGGGTTTTTTCATGGTCAAAGTTTACCATAAATATACTTCAACCATATTATTTAATTGCAAGAAGGATGAATCAATTCATTGTTTAAATCCACCATAAGATGCACAGAATACCATGATTGGCCATAGTTTATGATGACCTATCTATGAGTATGAAATACCTTAAAAGATCATGTAGGTAAAAATCAAGTTAAATTGTACATTTCTCAAGGGACCCCCACACAAGGATCAGTTTTTGAACAATATGTTAATAGACGTACTTAATAGTAGTAGAAATCTCATGGTTGAAGCAATACAGTAGGTAATAATGCATGTGCATGTATGACTCATTATATTATTAAATCCCCCCATTGACACCGGGTTGATGGGGTGGAGTAATGTTTATATGAACTTATATGTTCATATTATCTGGATACATCACTGTTATAATTTCTGGATCTATAAAATGATATATCAATAATATTACAATGCAAGACATCTTAAACATGATGCATCAGTATAGCATTAAATGGCGCTTCAATTATCATCCGGACAAATGTAAGGCCATCATATTTAGTAATAGTCGTGCCACTCAACAGGCAGGAATAGACTTACAACTTGGAGGTCGTACAATAGATGTAGTCCAAACAACACAACATGTCGGCCTTCCAATGTCGAACTACAACAGTAATAGAGAACTGATAGAGTCTGCACTATCAAAAGGAAAGAGAGCAATGAATGCATATGTTGGGACAACAACACACACCCAGAACCCAACCAACCCCCTCACTGCGTCTAAGTTATATTGGTCTGTCAGTATGCCTTCTATGACGTATGGAATGGAACTTGTCCCCCTCAGTGAAACCGATTATAAGATGCTCGAGCAGGGACATAGAAGTATCTGCAAACAACTACAAGGCCTGCCAGTAACCACATCTGACCCAGCTGTCCTACCCCAACTAGGCTGGCATACTATGACGGCGACTATAGTAGTGGCTAAAATGATGTTCCTGCTACAACCTCTATCTCATGTATCAGGTTCGATCTTCCGTACCATAGCAATAAAGCGTATCACGAAGTTCAGATATGACAGTAACCCGCTACACAAAATGTCACCTATTGGTGACATAATGACACTCGCATCACGGTTTGGCATATCAAACGTGATATATGAAATGATGGACAGTGGTGAAGTTCCCCCCAAAACTACCTGGAAACGATATATTAGGAATATAGTAAGGACTTTTGAATACAACATGTGGAGAAGAGAACTTATTACATATCATAAATTAACATTATACCGAACTGTAGTCACTAGTACAAAACCGTTTGCCTGGTGGGAAATAGCTAGGCAGGACTGTAGATACATTAAGAGATGCACCCTGATGGTACGACTGCTCACGGGTCAAGGAGAACTCCGAGCTATTACCGGTGAGTGGGAAAATATTCCTGTGTATGATCGCATATGTGGAATATGTGACATGCAACGCATTGAAACTCTGAAGCACTTCATCTTGGAATGCCCAAGATACTGCTCATTAAGAACAAATACAACAAATATATTACATATAGGATACCCAATGGGAGACACATGACTTACATACTGAAGCTACGGTGCATATTTGGAGGAGATGAGACTCTAACAAACGAAGATCTTAAATGCATCTCAACAGCTGTGCAAAATATGTACATTCTAAGGATGGAGTGATACTGTAACACGAAACACCAATCAGGATGTCAACAAAGAGGCGTGATTGGCACTCCTGGTGATGTCCTAGACAACTGCTTTTGTATATAATTTCCTTCTCATTTTGAAATCGTAATGGATCGCAGAGTGGTGCAGTGGGACCCCCAGGGGAGAACATGGGCTAACCAGGGGGGTTCTGCTGTATCAATGCTTTCCGCTTGTCTTTGTATTTTTATAAATCTTTATTTTTATTACTTTTATTATATACTCTAATAATATATTATCTCCATAATTGGAGGGGCAATAAATATAATAATAATAATAATATATGAATTTTTCATTGGGTTCCAGTATGTACACAACAATGAATGTGGAGAGGGGGGGGGCTTAAAAAGATTTATATCACAAATAAATTCTAAATACCCTACAGAATACCTATAAAAAGTGAAGTTTACATGAACAGACCATCTAAGGCATGATAAAAAAAAGTTTGCACAAATACTAGAATTGTACTCACAAAATACTTTTTCATAATGACCCCTACCCCCTGTTGAAGAATGGGTTGGGATCTTGTGATTTTTTTCTCAGTATTGATCAAACAAATCACTGTCTTACTTTCTTGATCTATCAAATGATACGTGAGCAATGTTTTTGAAAACTATGATTGGATATTCTTGATAATAGGTATATTCAACACTGAATGGGGGGGGGGGTAGTATAAAGCTTGAAATCACAAGTAAATTCCAAATATCTTTCAAAATGTCTCATAAATAGCAAACTGTACATTAATTGGCCATTTCAAGCATGATAAAAAAGAGTTTGCAAATCATAATATAATCACTAGATAGTTTTTCATGTTGACCCCTACCCTCTGTTGAAGAAGGGGTGAGGCTGTTATGATTTTTTCTCAACATAAATAGGACAAATTACTGTCATACTTTCTGGATCTATGGAATGATTTTAGAACAATGCTGTGGAATTATTTCATATGCTTTAATGTACTATTGCAAAAGTTATGGGAGAATCCTCTTGAAATGAGGTACACTCAACATGGAATTAATGGTAGTAAAAGGCTTAAAATAACAAATTAATTTAAAATATCCTGCAAAATGTCTGATAAATAGTAAACTTAATATAAACTGACCACCTTAGGCAAGATAAAAAGATTTTGAACAAATAATGTACTCACAATTTTTTTTCATATTTACCCCCTCCCCACTGGTGAAGAAGGGGTGGGTTTGTTGGATTTATTCTCTCAACATTACATGGACACATCACTGTCAGACTAACTGGCTCTATCAAATGGTACTTGAGCAAAGTTGGTATCAATATGCTGAAACAAAAGTTATGAGGGAATATTCTTGAAAATAGATATACTCAAAATTGAATTGGGGTTAGTAAAATGCTTAAAATAATAACAAATAAATCTAAAATATCCTGCAATATTCCCAATAAATAGTGAACCTATATCAACTGACCATTTTGGGTATAGTTATGAGGAACTCAGGTTATATATAGTGCCCACAAAAAATATTTCATTTTGGCCCCCAAATAATTTGGGGGAGGGGGTCTACCCTAATTTTCTCTTGCAATACCCACCCTTCAACTTGCTCGGGCGGATAAAATTTATTGCAATATAGAGTTGTTTCACCATACAACAATTCACGATTTCTTCATCGTTTCGAACAAATCTTGTACTAAATGGCATTGATATGTTTATGTTTTATTGATACGGACAACACAAAGACAAGAGAAAATAATGCATCGACGATTACAGAAGCAATGATCTTGAAGTAATCTTGAATCATCTTGAAGTAATGTGAAATAATTATGAACTGGGAAATGGCTGTTCATTTCGTGTCACTTTCGATTAATAAGAAGTATTTGACTATTATTCTTTGTTAATGTATGTGGATGTCTTAGTTCATATACGCTATTTTTTATTTTTTTTTATTAAAAATATTTATTCTCTAAAATTAAAATCAAATACATAATAACACTTAACACTTTTAATAAGTGTATCAGCGTGAAAACATTTAAATATTAACCAAATGGAAATGAGAAAAAAAGAACAATTTAAAAATATTTACTCAGTTAAATTAGAATAAAATTGATAACAATATATAAAATCTACATATATGTTTGTCAGTAATTCAGTTCATGATAGGTTGATGTCATATGAATTTTAAAATTCTTTTTAAAACAGTTAATGGAAGGTAATGTTTTCAAAGAAGTTGGCAGATTATTCCAAAGCTGAGCACCTGAATATTTTATTGAGTTATGACCTATAGTTGTTCTAAATTTTTTCATGTGAAGACAATTTTGGAATCTTGTCTCATGTTCGTGAAATATCAAATTTGGAGTAAAATAATTTTCAAATATGTCAAAAGGAAAGCCATCGGGTTTTGTTGTGTATTGATAAAGAAATTTTGCAACTTCAAGCTTATGTATGTCAAAAATATCTAGAAAATTGAGTTGTTTAAAAAGAGGTGGGCTATGTGCTAAAAAGTCAGAATTAATCTTCGAATTTTACATCATTCAATATCCTACAAGCTTACCATAGTTTGGTGTACACATGTGCTAAATATCAGGGAGTATTCCCTCTAAAATGACAAAGATATGAGGTAGAATTCTATATTAGAGTGAAATAAAAAAGATGCTGTTATAGTAAATAGGTGTGACAATAGAGGTCAAAGGTCAAATATTTGGCTTGTTGGATTCCCCTTAACCTTGATATGTAGAGAATCAACCATACCACTTGTTTAGAATGGGTGTAATACTCTTTTGAAATTAACTATAGCATCAATAAGTACCCGAATGTACACACTATTTTCAAATATCATATCTCATTTCTACCGAAAACTAAAATTCAGACGCTTTTTTAGCATAATTGGGTCACTGAACTTAATTACCCCTCTCAGCCTATCTGGGTTCAAATCCTTAAAGATTCTCTATTTGACATTGAATTTGTTAATTCAAACCTAAAAATAATCCATTCTGGCCATATGGGTATTTGTCATTTTGAAATGGATTTTCATATAATTAATAAATGACCTTTATAGACGAAACGGTTAATATCTAATTTTGCATTCACTAAAAATTCAGTGAATACAAAATACAGAGGTCAGATTCTTACAGCTGACCCTTTTAGCTTTCCAATGGTGTATTGGAACCTTAGTGCAGTGGTGGTCATTAATAACACCCTAGTTTGTTCAACTATATAATATGGTATATAGCGTTGACAAATTAGTTTATCCTACTTTTTGACACGGAATGTAAAGTAATACGGAACAAACATAATGTGACAATTTTATATAATTTCATGTAATTAAATTTATATGCTTATAATTGTGATCATCAAAGTTGAGATGTGTCCTCGCAGCTTTTAGTGACGTTATCTGGAAAAGGGCAAAAGCCAGTTATCAAGGCAACAGATCGAATATTTTCTTTAGTTTCTATCTTCAATATATTTGTTACTGTTTATTTCAAAACATTAAAAGTGTTACGGACACTTTGATATTCTTATCCGTGAGGGGCTGGACCAAAGTTCCATTTTTCAAATTTGTCTAATAAGAAGACTCCAATTCCGTCAGGACCATTTCGTTTGGCATTTGTCACGTGACCTCCCATCTTCTTGACTATTTCGATCCTGTCGTTCAACAATCGTTCAATGTAACCAGTAGTCTGGAAAGTATATTGAAGGATATAATTAAATAACGCAGATGCAAGTAGGTAGTTACCAGTTTTACCACCAGGTGGCTCTTTCGGGTCAGATAGCACGGTGGGTATAGTACAAAATTCCCTTTAACTTAAATTACATCTGTTTTTAGTGTTCAATTTTCATATAACATGTATCTAATAGTTATGCAAATTAAACGTCCAGTAAAAGAAAATGTTATCTGTCCAATACAAGAAAAGATATTTCACTTTTTGTGATTTTGCATGGGGAATGAACCCGAACTAGAAGTCAAATTTTCAAAACAAATTAAATTTTCAAACAATTTTCGAAACCATATTTCGAGATGTACCTTAACAATCATGTAGGTTTCAAATATGACATCAATTACTAAGGGTGTCGAGTGCACACGTTTTGTACTTTACATTGTTATATTATGAAATAAACTATAAACTAACTATAAACTAACTAACTTTGACTGAATTTTGAATATTTAATGACGTAAATCAAGATTTTTTATTTATGATTGTTTTGATAGCAAGTCGTGCCTGCTAAATGAATGCATAGGGTATGTGATGAGAACGTAGTGTGTCTCGTTTCCTATTGTCATTTCTATAGTAAAGACCATAAATCGCTAAGAATGATAGGTTCTCCGTCAGCAGCCTAATGGGGGGGGGGGGGGCTATCGGTTGCGCCTCGGGTTGTGCCAAAATGTTATATAGTGTTCATTTAGTGGTGTGGGTTGTGCTCCATTACGCTATGTGATCGTGATCAAACTAGTATGCCAAATGGTACAAGTTATCCACTTGGGCCTTCTTCCCAGCTTCTTTAGAGGCCCATAAATGTCCAACAGTCCTTAATGGCCTAGCTCTGCTTGAGTCAATACAGTAGATTGCTTCCCGGTAAAAGGTCCTCGTAGATCATTGCTTTACACATTTTCAATACAATTCTTTTTCGCCTCCTCGGATTACCAAATATTCTCAAGTTGCTTTTTCTGCTATATCGACTATTGTGGTAGGTATGAATCGATGAGTGGTGTTTTTAAAGTCGAGATATGTCACTCTTCACTCTAAAGTTCTCAGTTGCCTTCATTTAACCTGAGATCTCTCCCTTTACGATTAGTTCCAACAGCTCTATTCTAAAGTCAGCGAGGCTCTGGCCGTCATCGCTGTTTTCGTTTGATGGTCGTATTTTTGCCAATAGCGTTGATATGTTTCATTCCAAATTGTAAATTGTAGCAATAAAATAATAAAAACTACAGCTTACGATTTAAACGTATCTAAATGCTTTGCATTACCCATTTGTGCTAGTGAGCTTTGAATCTTTCTTTGAAGTCGTATTGCATTGATTAATTTTAAATGAAAAGCAGATCCAATTGCAACCAAATTTTGTCAAACCAGTCAATGCCTTTAATTTTTACGTCACCTGCATTCTAATTAATAGATCAGATGGACATTGACTTACCCCTCCATCATTTGTTTCTTTCGCTTTGGTGTAGACATCATTGTAACACTGTAGTACTTCTTTGGCATTTGAAAGAGCTCTTTCAAGTGCAAAAAGAGGGTCTTGCCAATTGGTTGTCGAAGGTCCCTGAAATAATTGCATTATTGTTGTTTAATGTACATTTACTACATTATCTCATCGTCTTAAATTCATTTTCAAAACTAACAATTTGAGAGTGGTCAATCAGTCCATTTTAACATTTTTTTGAAAGCGTTGGCAATTGTAGAAAAGTAGGATAATATCAAAGTCTATGACAGAGTGACCCATTTTCAGAAGAATCGCGAAATAGATTAGCAAATCCTACCGAACAAGACTCATTCAATTCATTTTTTGAGTCCTTTGCCAATAAGGCATTGGCCATTTTTAGTCAAATGGTCATATTTGAAATTCCTTTTTGAGCAGATCTTTTTGCCAATGTGACTTTTACCAAAATGGTAGCCATCGAATTGAACAGCTATATCGGTCATTTAAATTGACAACTCATCTTGAAAATTCCTTTTTGAACTAAGTCTTATGTCCCTGGAGTATTAGCATATTAAATAACCAATCTGTCATCTGGTATTCGATTTATTGAACATTATATTTTTCATGACAAGTGGCGGCCATATTAAAATGAGTGGCCAGATTAAAATTGCCTTCTTGAGCAGAGGTTCCTTGCCCATTAGTTATTAGCATAATAAATTTGGTCCATATACCATAACTTGGTCCATAAAGGGTTATCAATATTAAAAATTACATTCTTAATGACAAATGGCGGTCATTTTGAAATTCAGTGGCAATCTTGAAAATTTCTTCTTGAGCAGAGTTCCTATATTTATGTCCCTATGTATCAGTGTACACATTTTTACAAACATGGCGGCCATTTAAAATTAAGCGGCCATATTGAAAATCCCTTCTCGAGCAGATGTTCTACACTCGTAAGACATAAGCCTGTACAATTTGGACCAAACCCGTCAACCTTTATTTGAGATGGTCATCTATATCCATATATCTATATCCATACGAACTTCGTTGGGATAATAACAGATCAGTGTGTTCAATGGATAAACAGTTATATAGTATACAAAAAGCATCAACAGTTTTGCTTTTTGAAAAGAAAGCAGTTTCCATCTAGACGTCCTCTCCCATCAAATACTTCAAAAATGCGGATTTTGGATTGCATTGATTCATCATTCCTTGCCATTATTGGTAAAATAATATAATCAAGTTATTTCTGAATTTCTTCAATTCACATTTCCTTGAAGGTCCCCATCATAATGATACTCCAAATACAATGCAGATTCAATGTAGTGTAATGGTGCTACACTAATTTTGTTCATTAAATACTGCATGTTTTGAAGTTAGACTAGTACTAGAATAGTACGCTGGCTCGACTTGTCATCAAATTAGGCTCATCTTGATATATCAAGGCATATTTCATAGGACTATAGGAATGGCGTAACAATATGCAGAGGCTTCCAGTTGCCAAATCTACAGGGAAGTGGATACCATTTAAACTGACCTGTATCGCAGGATAGCTCACACAGCCACCACGCTGAGTAATATAGGCTTGCAACGTCGCCGCATCTTTGGACTCTGTGCTTGATGCGTGGCTAAATTCAAATTCGAGGCCGGGTAGTGCAACGTCGGCTTGGTCGAAAAAGTTTTGCTGAAAACAAGTGTGAGTCTATGCTTGTCTCTCATTTGTTAATAACCGTATTATTCACAATTTCTTACTTTGGATTCGAGGTTTTAAAATTCATCAGTATCATTTAGCAAAATCGAGTAAAAAGTGAGCTTTTTTAAAATGCGTCAATGTTAAGATTACCATGATTTATGTTCTTTTTGGTTTCCGTGATATCTGAGACTAACATAACATTTTATGTTAGTCTCAGGTGATACTCTAGTCTCGTGTAAATAAGTGATTGGAGTTTAGCATTATTAAAGGTAAAAAGGTGATAATTGTATGTATACTTCAGAGCACTGGACTAAAATTACCAGTTAAACGAATAAACGAACCACCTACTATACTTCCATATTCATAGGAGTGAGTCAAGAGAAGCTTATAACACCTATTGAGTATCTTCTCCGTATCAATGTGGAAGCTTTGCCTTATTTCACTACTGCGATCCTCACATTCTTCAGTGACTACAAAATCATAACGTATCAAATCCATGGACAAATTGGAAAGTATCGTGTAGATATACACTCCCCTCCACACGTTTGGAAAACTTAGCCAATTTGTATACCTGTTACCGTTGGGAATGTCGATTTTGAACCACTCGTCAAAGTCATCAATTATTGACCTGTTGTAACTGAGGGGAAAGTGGGATTTTGAGGTATATGATATAAACTCAAGTTACATGTCCGCCTTTATTAGGTAATGAAATGAAAAAGTCAATCAAAAGAGAAGCTTAAAGACGAAAACCAATGGGGAACCAAACTTATGGAGGGGAGTGTATGAAGAGCGAAACCTGTGCAGTGTAAGTAGAACGCCTCTGGTACTAAATGTGATCCACTTTTCTTTGGGAGGGGGTGTTCCATTTACAGAGTTTACATTTACACTTACATTTAACATCAAGTTAGAATGTATCAAATTAATAATTAAACGTATTTACCAAATAACATGATTATTTTCTATTGTTATAATTGAAGAATTTGAAGATAAACGCCACCGTAATCCCGCCAATGAAACTTACTAGTAAAATCTGCTCCAGAGGCAACTGAAAGGACTGAAAATAAATAAAAAATGCTAGTTACAAGCATATAATTATAACAAGGCAAGGAACAATACGGCACCTGTTTCCTATATTGTACAAATTATCTTCAAGTTAGGCCAGATAGACCACGAATGCACAACTTCATCAATTACTTCCGTAGATAAGTGTACGATTCAAAATGGAGGACACAAAGTGCAAAGGGGATCTTAATCTCGTTTATCATCAAGAACCCTTTTCTACACATTGTAAAGATATATTTTGTAAAGTCTCCTGTCTCGTCTCTACTTACCTCCCGTTAGCCCAAGCAAGATGGTGTACATCTGTAAAAGAAAACTTATATTATAGTTCAATATACAGTATGAATTCTGGACCTCATAACAGTGTGAATGACAGTTACCATGAATGAAGTTACAGTAACATTCAATTTTTCATAATGGTGGAAAAGTTTTAACTTTTCGAATTATCCACTCTTATCCACTCTTCCAATCGTAACACCATAATCACTGAGCCATCAACGAGAATTGTGCGAGGGGATGACAAGTGTCAATCATTTTGTCAATAAGCTGACGGTAACAGATGACATTTGTCCGGTTCTTGGACTATAGACTGTTGTTCTAGAAGCGGATAGGGTAATATGTAGATACTATTGTCTTTAATGCAAATTATTTATCCTGACATCTAAATAAATAGATCAATGTTGCTAATCGTAATATTTGAGTATCGTACTTCATTTTATCAAAAAAAGAACTTGATACGCTTCATTTACTTGTCCTGTGATTTATCCTTTTGCGGATATCCTCATATTTATAAACATAAAACACTCATAACAAGTTGCAACAAGTACTCGTGATTAAGTACTATAAATTGTTGATTTTAAATATGGGTTGCAACATTGATCCTCAGTCAGTCGGTTCTTCTATCCGAATAAATGATTCCCGGGTTACACCAGCAAAGTGATCGATAAACGCTGCCATTTGCAAAATGCAAATATGTGAATTCAAATGTAAACATATTATATTTTATTACAAATTTATCAAACGTTAACCAAACAAACAATAACGATGTCCTTCTCTTGTTAATGATGCAAACAATGATAATACTGTCTACATATTTGATTTATTCGAAACTTATTTCTGTCGACGATTTCGTATTTTTGTATTTTCCGATGCCATATTTGTTTCCCCAACTGTAGCAGATCGGTAATCAATATCATATATTATAGTTATACATAATTAAAAGTTAATTTGTAATGAATATTGGTCAAAATCGTTTGGGATTTAATTGCTAAAAAGACAAAAATCAGAAGTCCATATTGACCTAATCTATCCAAAATGGCCGCACCCGGATTCTGAATTGTATTTAATATAGCTTATGATTCTCAAAATGATCCTAGAAAATGATGTGTAACATTTATGATCGAGAAAATGATGTTAAATTTTTTTTAATAATTTTGGCTTGTGTATTGTAATCTTACAAAATAACAAGCAAGAGCAAATATGAAATTTTTCAAATTTCAAATACCTTGGTTTTTGAACAACTTTGAAGTTTATTATCCTTTTTTGAAAAAATGAGGTTAATCACAAGACTGTGAAAATGCTATAAAGTGGAAAAACGTATGTGTAAACATGAATTTAGTGCTTCAAATATTGTGACATGTAATCAATATATTCTGTTTTGAGAAAACAATGCGTTTTACAATATTAATTTAATGTCTATTTATTTTTTGGTTTCTCTCATCAAATGTATAACGGGTGTAATTAGAAACTAATCAACTTAGCAATATATCATAAACAAAACATTGAATCATAAATTTATTTTTTTAAACTTTGCATATGGCCTTTAATTGAATAAGTCACTATTTATATTCAAGTTTTAGCAGGGAGGATGACTTTCTCCTTGTTTCCCATTTCAGTAAGATGATGATGCACTTGCGAAATACATCTAGTATGATTCATAAATCTTTTTATTGATTAACAGTCGATGATTGATGATTGATCGAGTGAATACTAAATGACGGGATGCACATTGAAATTCTCCTCCTAAAATTGTGTGATCACGACACCCATTATTTGGATAACTTGTAAAAACTCGTTTTCCAACCTCTTTCTTTCTGCTGTTTCTGTTTCTTGATTTTTATAAATCGCCAAGCATTGACATGCTTTAGCAGGATTTCCTATAGAGATTAGGTGTTACCAAAGAGAAAGTGGTGTTTTAAAAATTAGCCTTGCCGAATACCTGAAAAGTCGAAAAACATTTTTCCTCGGTTGGGTAACGTACGTCACTAAGCAACAAATTATCAATGCATACAAACAAAGAACAATATTGTACAGCAAACATATGTAATAAGTTCGCTTTATATTTTAGCTTGAACAGTTACGTCGCATCAACGAACAATGAACAATTAAAAGCTGTACTTCATGTTTTTTCTTGAAAAGTTTCATATATTATTTTAAACCTAAATACGAATTTGTATTCGAAAATATGTTGCATAACAGTGAAGTTATAATATAATCATAATCATTATACATACCTTTTGATTGAGTATGTGATCTTTCCGATATCACATATGACTGTCGCTCTGTAAAGAGCCGTCCTATTGTTTAGAAAATGGCGAAAGTACTAATAAAATATTGAAATAAATCACTAACTCAACTCAACCATGACGGTAAATATGTGAAATTGATGCACATAGAGATGCAAAGAAAATGGCGCCTATGTAAACGTTAATAGAACAACCTTGATCAACAGGAATTTTATATCGGTACAATCGAATTATCCTTGGATACTCCATCTTGAAAATAATGATTTTTTGTAAAAAAGACTTCAATCACTAGGAATCTACACACAGGTAAGCAATTTTAAAGTGGTGTAATAATAGATTACAAAATAGCGATGTCTAAATATCGTAATGATCCTATCTTTTAAGTGACCATTTATTATAAATAACTTTATGGAATTTTCTTTCTAATATCAAAAGTTTAAGCTACCCGTTTTTAAGACAACTTGTACGTAAAAATGTTTTATTATGAACCAATATCATAACTGTCCCACTCTATTCTATTTTCTTACTATCCTTATACGCAAATCGACAAATAAACGCTACGAGGGGGGAAATAGTCCTTGGATGACCATAATTCTACACGTTCACGTATAAGTTATCTTAAGAGCGTTTGCCTTCACTTAGATTTGTTTTTATGTTGGAGTGTATTGGATGATATGATTGACATTTGGAAGACTCAGATTGACCCGACCTCCCCTGACATGTGTTAAACTTTAATTGATTTTCCGAAATAACAGTTTATTTTATTGACCTGCCTAATACCATTCTCGTGCCCGTACTGAAATCGTATCTTCTTTTTCAATCTTATGATGAATGTCCAAATATACACAAAATATTGATAGGTGTCCTGGAGTTTTGCTTTGATATTTTGGTCTTATTTATGTTAAATTTCAAATACTCGTTCGAGAACGAACTTTTCTGCTTTATGATTTAACCTGGATATTATGGGTGAATAAATCTGTCAGAGCAGTATTGCCGAAGCAATTTGACTGTTTAAACCAGCGTTATGAATATAATCACCAACGTGCATTCAACTGGAACTACGAGTTAATAGTTATAAGTAATAACAGCTGAATTTCCTTTCTAGGGGAACTGGCCATGGTTGTGACGTCTAACGTAACAGGTATGCAAATGACCAAAATTAACAGAATTAATCATTCATTCCAAGGGCTTTATTTATTCCTCAAAGAAATGAAATATCCTTGGGCCAAGGCCGGAAATTAATACCATCTATTTTAATACGTAAAGTATATTTAGACATTGATGTATAAGGTATTCTTTTCTCCACTTACCCTACCATGTTACTGTACGTTAAAGGCCCCATATAAAGTTTAAACCACTTTGGCTTATATTGTAGTCTTACCCAATGTAATCAAAGTGTGATATGTGAAAGTTTTTGCTACCTTAGTGACATCACTAATGTTTCAAAATATTTTTGATATGCTAAAACATTGAAGTGGCCCATTAAATATGGCATTTTATTATTGAAATAGTGTTTCCTTTGTCCAATCTTTGCATTGGTGTTAAAAAGATGATCTTTTTTGAAATGCATTAAGAAATATTTGTTGATTAAAAAATTTCCACTTTTTTTGAAAAATGGCGGGAAATTTGAATATTTGAGAAATGAAATGCTCACAACTTTTTTTCAAAAAACGTTTTTTCTGAAGTCTCTAAAATAACTTTTTAAGTCATGACAAATAGTAGATGAATGATAAAAAAATATTTTCAAACTTTAGACGGGGACTTTAGCAGAGAAATTTGAAGGAGTTTAGGGTTTATCCAAGATTTATTACATAATCTTGATCGCATGATTTAATCATTCCGCACCTTATTGCCAAATTATGAAAAATCTGTGTATGGTATATGTCTCGATATACCTTTGTGGTCAACTAGGTCAGTAGGTCACCACTGTCAATTGCAATGATCAAATATTACAATCCATACTCGTTCAAAGTGAATATTAATCGCAAATACTTGCAATATTGATTGATGATGACAGTGACTTGAAATCAGTAATGATGAAGTATGTTGATGTAAGTGATAAATTACCATATGATTGATTCATATCAATAGAGAAAAAAGACACGCATTGATACACTTTACTATACCTTGCATTTGGTGTTCATGAGCAACCCATTGGGCTTATTAGTAATGATTATGTATTTGTTTATATTTGTCTGTTCCTTATTAATGGTTTATCGGTTGAATGTTAGATGTTACTAAGGCACTTTCAAAAATATACTAAACAATACAATTAGACAAATAAAGTAGCTTATGCATTTCTAGGTGTTAGGTATAGTAGAGTGATATCATGCCTTGAGGAGCAGAACAGCCAGCTTGTAATTTACCTTGCGTGCGCATAACCTAATCAGATCTTGGCTATAGTCTACTCTTGCATCTTCAAAAATTTGAAAGTTGAACAGATGAAGAGTTCTCCTGGAATTTTGAACAATATAGTATATATGTGTCGCTAACCCACTCGCGTACCCACCTTGCATATTGCCAATGTGACAATATTCATGAAGATCGTCAACGTAACAAAAGCGAAGGACTAAATATGTCAATTGTGTCTTCGTTAATGTACCAAACATAGAACCGCCTGCATATTCTCAAACTAAGCTATCTTCCTTAACATTGAGCCAAAGTATTGTCCACAACTTAACTTATAAGTGGTGAAGAATCGAGAAATAAAAATATCTTACCGAAAACGAAGCCCGGAAGTTCTTCCATCTTGTTACGCTGACGTATCGTCAGCGTAACTAGGTTAGTAGCAGTGATAACGCACGCTATTATGAACATCGATTTACTGTATATCATATTGATTTATGAACCATTGATTCGACTTGATATTTGCTCGTAACCTTAATGTGCAATATAACATGGTATGGTTTGTTTTATAAACTTATAATAAAAAACCGTGAACACCAATTAACATTGCACATTACGCATACGCATGTAATCTGCTAAAAGGTTTTACTAACTTCAAATTTATTGCTCATATTTTTGCAAAATTATATTTGTTGAGTATTCCTTTCTGGATAATGCATTAATTGTCAAACGCATATGAATTTTATTAGTCAAGCTACAATTGCAAGCCCTTGTTACCCCCCCCCCCTAAACACCTCCCCACAGAGAGAAGGTGTCTAGTATAGGGGAGGGTCACAGTGTCGGAGTTAGACTAGAATTTTATCCTATTAGATAAGATGTATTGAATTTAAACTGGTGTAATTAATACTTTGATGAATATGAGGTGAATTTAAGGACAGTGAGAAAAAATTGCGGGGTTTGCATCCATTAATCTTAGCTTTCTTGCTACTTTGACTTTCCTTCATGAAATGACAGCCACTACTTCAGACGAATGTGCCAAAATTATTAACATTTACCTAATATCCTTTTGAATGACTTATACGTTTCCTCATGCATGGAAACGAATGATTACATCAAATTTTATTTCCATATATAATTTCAGATAGTATTTACAAATTTCATTTTTTAGTTTTTATTGTCGTGCTGTGCTTTGCTGGATACGTTGCCCAAGATGCAAAGAAGAAACGAAAGGGTAATATTATATCAATATCTTATTCAATTATTGAAGTGAATACTATTACTTATAATTTAATTGCGTGACCATATAAAATATAAACCTGAAATTCCTATAAAGGAAAATGGTATGCAAATATCATTAACCATGTAATTTAGGTGATATTTCGGTGTTCAATGTGTCCCTTATTGCAAATAAAATTTCAAGGTCGCTAGCTTTCTTGGTAAACGCGTTCTGAACTGTTAAGGCGGACACAATGCATCAATACACTTCTCATTTTTAAGATAGAAGATATATCAGGCAGTTTTGGCAAATTCGATGTAACCTCGATACTAGGATAACTTCTACTCATAATTGCTGAGGAATACCAGTCTGGCAGAAACATGAGCATCAATTGTTCTATTCTTAGTCCATGGTATAAAATCTCTAGAACGTCTAATAAAGGAGGTGGTAGCATATTACACGGGTTACTAGAGTATCCGCGTATATTGAGTATGACCGGTTCTAAGCTTACGAGTGTGACCGTATTTCTGTTCCTATAAACAGACGAGGTGACTACTTGCTTTTTATGAACACTTTTGAACGTTTTCTATTTATCCTACTTGGTCAATGAATGATACTTGGTATACTTATAATGCCAGGCATATCACAAGGGGCCTTAATCAAGAGAAAACGTATTAATATTAGATTGAAGCCGTAAAATCCTAGTTTCCAGCATCTTTGATCAGTTTTTGTGTAACACAACGCAACTCCGAAGAGGATGACACATCTTATGTATAATATATAGCTAGATCTACGAATTAGTCATGAATATTTTAAATAATTTAGCCTGCTCTGTCCAAATATGATACAGGGTGGTCAAAAAAATGGCAACCCTAATTTTTCCTCATATCTTTGTCATTTTTGGAAATTTTGCCCTGATATTTGGCACACATGTACATCATTCAATTTCATACTAGACCGTGTTATTTCATGAAAATTGGACAGATAATCGCAATGTAACAGCACTTTAAACAAGATGCCCCAGTTCTCCAATATCGTGCTGTAGGCAAACCTGCACATGTTTTCCAAACCTGTCAGTGACATAACAGCATCCCTCAGCAAGTATGGCCTGAATGACACATGTGATCTTTATTTTGAGGTCAAATGTCTTTCTGGAGTTATTACCCTACACTCTATCTTTTGGGTTTCCCCACTGGTAAAGATTAAATGGGGCCATATCTGGACTATGGGGTGCCCATTCATTGTCTGTTGTACTGCTGATTATGTGGTCATTGAAGTGGTCCCAAAGCCAATATTGTGCATCATTTGGTGTATGGGGTATGGTTCTGGCTTGTTGGAACCACTGTTGCTGCCTTTCAACCACCCTGGGTTCACCTAAAGTCCCCAAAAACTCCATGGGAATCATAGACTTTGACTTTGATGTTGACAGTTATTGCATATCTGTTAGCATCATCAAAGGTAAAGGACCCAATCTTCTGAGAACACACTAAACTTTGCATCTGTCTGTGTGAAAGTGCCTCTCCACTACTTCATAAAGTGCTTGGCTCCCCAAGAATACATAATTGTTACAGATCACCAGTGCATCAAGTTGAAAATGGAGTTCATTTGGATAACAGACCAGCTCAGACAGCCCGAAAGTGGCCATCTGGGGTATGTTGCTTAAAATGCAGTAATATTGTGACTATCAGTCCGATGGTCATGAAATATGGTAGGTTGGTAGGAAATTGAATGATGTACAAATGTGTAAAATATCAGGGAGTTATTCCTTAGAATGACAAAGATATTAGGAAAAACTAGGGTTGCCGTTTTTTTGACCACCCTGTACATCTTTGAATTTTTGAGAATACGAATGTCACTGGTGCCCCATTATTGGAGAATACGGTTGTGAAACAATCAGTGGGCCGTGTTACACGGAGTTAGATATTGCTCAGTTGCTTATAAAACAACCATCACGTGACTTATGAATGGGGAATCCAAATCAAATTTAAGGAAGGATGATATTTTTCTTCTGTTTATATCGTGGGCCAGTGAAGGTCTTATAGATTAGTTAAACCTTTGTTTGTTTTGTTTTTACCACCATAGTGGTAAGTCGGTATTTCACCTTGGTAAGTGATTTTAATCAACATTTACATATTTTATATGACTTTGAAGAAGCTTGCGTTAATTTGACATATAATTCGCAAATATGCTTCTGAAATAAAAAAAAAGATATCATCTAAATATATATGTTACATCTCTTTAGATCAGCATAGATCATCAAAAATTGCTCCATCGGTCTCAGATGCAATTTGCATGACAGAATGCAAATGAAATGCTATCTTAGAAAAACTTCACAAGCCTTTAAGACCAGAAATAGAGAAAGCAGCCTAGCACAATCTTTCATTCCAATGCCAACTTGCAAGTAACCACTATGCATTTCGAAATCTCGTGAATATACAGTTGTTCCTTACTCTGAAGGAATAACTTATTTGGTCAATTTGACACTTTACCCATTGTCTCTAAATCCACGTGACTCTGATAGTATTGCCAAATCTGGTTCCCATCTTGCGAAGTCATCATCTTAACTTTGATAAGCTTCGACTTTCTTAGGAAATGCAAGGACAACGACAGATACCTACAGAGAATGGAATACTAACATTAACTTCGTGATTCACCTTAATATTTCCAATTTTCAGGTGTATCATATTCTTAGTCACTCTTAAAAAATATTACTTGGATTTCCTTATATTGAGAACTTGTACTACTCATTTTAAGTAAAAAATTACTTAAATAATCTTGAACTACTGAATAATTTTTAAGTAATTACAAGTAATTATAAGTAATTTAAAACAATGATATATATATTAATTTAAAAAAATTAAAATGACTTCACAGGCACTCCGAATTTATGGTGAATTTACTAATGCAACGAGAGAAATTGAAATACTTACTGTAGTAATTGTAATACTCATTTACATAATTAAGCAATTAAAAAACTCAAAATGACAATATAAGTAAAACCTAAGTAAAATGAAGTAAAACTAAGTATTTAACTTTAAGTAATTTCTATACTTGGGAAATACTCAAGTAATTCATTTTAAGAGTGGTCTCATTCACGATGACACACTTAATACAATATAATCATATCGATATTAATCATATGTTTAAGTATTAACAGTTCTGATAATATATTAAATAGCTCAACATCATTTACTTCAGAGTATAATAGTTATTTTAGTATAATAGTCATTTTGAAGGTAATCTTGATAAAGCTAGTTGGATGACTGGGGAAACTTAGAAAATAAACCATTATACTCTGAAGTAAATGGACTTGAGTTATTTATCATATCAATAGTGTGTAATCATGGAATGAGACTAGAAACATTAATGATGACAACGCGTATTCTCCATCATAATTAAAATGTGAGCTATGTCTATATAGATGTGATAAAATGCTATGATTGTGATGGTTTAACTGGACTACTTTCCCCCTGCTACAACAAGAAGAGGTGTGATAAATCTGAATATGTGAGTAATTTCATAATTAGACATTTTAGTTTCTAGAGTAGTATGTCATCTTTGAATTCCAAGGCGAAGATAATTACGTCATAGTTCAGCAATACAAGATAATAGCGGAACGAACTTGTACGCGAACGCGTAGAATTATGGTAATCTAGTTGTTGGCCTCCCCTTCGTAGTATTACTTACCTGACTCAGTATGAAAGATAAAGGAAGACTGTTGCAATTAGGTGCATGGGAAAACCAATAGAGATGGGAGTCGGTAACCACTATAGTTACATGTATAAAATAGTACACGTCTACATACACGTTTGTACACATTCTCTTAATACGTGTAGCTGATCCTCCTTAATATGCCAAAGAAGAAGTCATTAAAAAAACATTTATCTAATATATTTGTAGTTTTGTGGTATAACTTATCAGTTCACCCCGTCTGAAGGCATACGGGTGAAACAAGGATGTTCTAGTAAATCAAAATGCCCATCTGTACTGGACGAAATAGCATGTCAAGGAGTACCAAAGGCACAGTGTAAACTATGTTGCGACAAAAACCTGTGCAATAAGCGTACGTCATCCTTATTCATTATACAGTATAAAATGACCAATGCAAAATGATTGATCTTACTTTGGTTTCGAGCTTTTGTTTAAGACTAAAACATGATGTTTACTATGAATCGTTTGACGAATATCTCTGTAATGCCTAGCAAGGGCAATTGGCGTTATAGTACTTATGATCAAATATTTTGTTTATTTCAGTAAATAGTTAAATACATGAAAAAATTGAATTAAGAATACAGTGCCTGAATTCAGTCATGACAAACACTAAATTCTCTACTTTCACCACGTATGAAAATATGAATGAAGAAAGTTCCCTTCATTACAGCTGATCTAGATATAGGTATAACAACTCCGGTGCAGCCGTCCACCCCTGTGCCAAACACAACACCCGCACCGACGACTACCCAAAGATTCAAAAGTACATTCGCTCCCGTATCACAATGTGCGGTGGTACTTCAGGTACCGACAACAGACTTGATAGGACATTTATATGAGGCGTGGTATACTTATTATAGCATGGTTAGTATACTTGTTTTCCAACGGAAATGCTTTTTAGTAATTTTATTAATCGTAACGTAATGGTTATCATGCTTTTTGTGATGTATTAGTCTTCTGTGGGAGGTGTCTAGTCAAGTAGATGGGGGTGGGTCACAGAGGCTTGTAGATACAGACGCGTGATATATCATCACGAGTAGGTTTTACCTCTGATTTCTGGATTTAGGCGGTGGCGTTTAACCAGTGGTACGTTGCACTGCCCGCAGCGTCTAAATATTTTGCCGTATCAAGTTTCGTCGGGAAGATGAACGACATCATTAAACTACGGACTATACAAAATATGTACAACATCCCTCAAAAATATCCACGAATAAAAGTAAGTGTGATATATTATCTATCTGGATGAACTATTCATGGGTAAACTCCAAATGAGTGTTGTACTAGATATAAGATATTTGAGTAAAACATTAACATTTTTACTAAGTTGCGTTAGTGATGGCATTTTTGTGTCTTAAAGATTTGCAGCTATGTAATGAAACAACAATTTTGACATCAATCTAAAAATAATTTTTCTTCATTATTTCATTTTCCTCAATTTCGCAAGACATACAACATTCAAAAACAAGGAACTGTTCTTCATTTTGAATAGATTGAAAAGATTCTCTCTCTGTGTACATCTCCTTCCCGATATAATGGGAAGTACATGAAGTACATGGGTGGAGGGTGTACACAGCGTTCCTATGAATTTGAAAAAACACTTATTTTATATCTTCATATATTTTTACACGTATGTTTAATTTCCACAAGCCACCGAATCTCCAATGGGGCAGCTTACTGGAAGCTCTTGAAACGGCGTTAAGAATCGAATTAGGCGTTGCTGATTCATATCAAATCCTTGCGCAAGCCTCCGAAGCTTGCGCTGCTGCAACGGTAAGTGAATTATACAGTAGAAGGACCGAGAAATGTTTTTTTTGTTTAGTTTTATCATTCCAATATTACTCCTCATGACTTGAAAAACTATATGAGACATTTATTGAAATTGTGACCTTTGAAAAAAGTTTTTTATTTCTCAAATATTCAATTTTCCCGCCATTTTCAAATAAAAGTTGAATTAATTTTATGATGAATTTATTATTTTATTATTCCACTATACAGTGCAAAAACTATATTTCTAACACCAATGCAAAGATTGAACAAAGAACACACTATTTCGATAATAAAATTTCATATCTAATGTGCAACTTCAATGTTTTACCATGTTAAATCTCAGGTGGCAAAAACTTTGTGAAAATTGAAATTTTTTCCATGTCAGTCTTTTATAAATTTTCTTAAAGTTCAAAAATAAAACAATTTTGATTGTATAACCGGGTTAAAAGGAAGAATATAATATTATTTAAGAAATATAGACCGAAGAGCAGGTGTTATATCGACGAATACATCCTGCGGGGCTAGGTTCGAAAGCCTTTGTGCCAGCCCCAGAACAAATTTTAAGGGCCCCAAAAACTTCGCTGGGCCTCAAAAATAGGCCTTTTTGGGCAAAACTTGTCCAGATTGTCAAAAAATTGGCCTCAAATTTTAGCCCAATTTTGGGTTTTAGGAGCCCAAGATTTTAGTTAATTTATTATATGTGCTTTATGCTTTTTTCTGAACCACTTTTCTTATTTTTTCAACACAAAATGGGTTAGAATTTACTTGTATGTTACACGTTTGTGTAAATTATCGCTTAACACTGATGTAATGTGACTTTTATACTTTTATCATAGCTCAGATATTGATTTCAAGTATTCAATAACTATTTCAACCATGTCAAGAAATTAAATATAATATATTCAAAACAAATTGCTTATTACCCATACTTGGACATGATCCAATGAACACTGTAACCTGTTAACATAAATTATATGATATATATTTATCCTAAAGCCTTAATATTTCATTTTCAATTGAATATCGTTTCTCAGTTGTCGTTGGTCCTCGATCCAATTATTTTACTACTATTCCCTCAATCGTCAATGCTAGACGGCTTAGCCTAAATGTTCAATTGATTGAGAGATAAAATGACTCAAGGTAACCAATAAAATCTTGCAATAAACATATTTCTAAATTGACGGTCGAGAATTGAATAGGCATCATCATATAGTATAGTTTTTGAGGCCAGGTGATCTAGGACTTACTATGAATCATGGTCATTATTAAACCCCCTGTTAAATGTCGATGCAACAATCATATCAAATGGAATCTGTTGATATTATCGATAGAATGTTTCACTTTCTATATGATAGATATATAGATGTCACGCTTGTTGTTCATGGTTTCCATGAAAGCAGCATCCCCGGGCAGGATCCAATCCAATTATCATGAAGATTTTATTTTTTCATCTATCTATATAATAGAGGCTATATAATTACCACTGTCAGTCCGTCTAACCTTAAGTTAATTCATAATGTTTTACTTTTCCGACTATAGGTGTCGCAGAGTGTCCAGGAAAATCTCTCCGTCTCGAATACGGTTATCAAAGAACTCGCTGGCCTGATCACGTCTCTAGCCCGTGTAGGCGGTCCAAGAGGGGACTATTTGCTCGATCGAGTAGTGTTAAATCATCCGAACTTCACACAGGTGTATGCTGCAACGGCACCTAAGACTCAATTTCTTACCTCGCTGGGGAACAAGGAGGCGCTTGTGTGGTTACCAAAGCAAGCGATTTCAATGATTCAACCTGGCTATAGTTATTGAATCCAATTTTTTGTTAATGTACCAGTGAAACTATAAATAAAAAAATAAAATAAAAATTAAACCACTGTGAGTCTCATTTTGTTGTTAATTGTTCATCATGAGTTTTTACATAAACATAGTATGGATTTCGAGAAATTGTGAGGCTAAGATACAATAGAAATGCAAATATATAATCTAATATAACAAGGGACGGACCTTAATTCAGAATGAAAATCACAGAGCGGAGTCTATATTATGGTTATTTCATATACTTCGATCTGCTCAATTACATTCGTAGGGAGAGAGGGTTCGGAGAGCTCGTGCGACCCTCCCCCCCAAAAAAAGAAATCTTGACTAAAAAATCGAACCCACCTTTTCCGGCAACTATGCGAACCCCCCAAATTCTGAGTTAATTTTTTGAAGTATTTCAGTAATTTAACGGTTTTTGGTTGCCTTAGATATTCGAGGTACAAATGTTTATGTAAGATTTATAACTTTATCTTGGGTAAAAAAGACTTCAAGGATACAGAAAAAACGATGGGCGATAACAGGTTTCTACTTCGCATTTTAGGCATGAAATACTGATCTAATACCATCTAAAGGAATCCAATTGTACAAATGAAGCATACTTACCGAGTATAAATTGTCAGATTGGGATAAAACGTCAAAATGGTCCCTAATTTATGATATAAATCAGAGAATTTTGAACATGTGAAAGTTCAGTGATGCGATGCACGTGATGCACCAAAGTTCTGAGCGCTAGAAAATTCTATTTTTGGTCAGGAGTCACTTTCAAAATTGTTTTCTTTCATTGGAACTCACATTTTTGCTAATACTAATGTTTTGTCTCCTATTTATTTGAAGAGACATTGTGCAAGTAATGGAAAATACAAGACAATTGAATTACACAACCTATGCTTGGATTAAATTGGGGGGGGTCTATGTCTGATAATGTCCTTGAGCTATTTATTTTGGATTAAATTTTCTGACGTATCCAGAAAGTGGCAAAAACTTAAAATGTAAAGGGATTTTAACAGGCCTTTGTTGAAAAAAGGTTCTAGATTTCTGCCTTTAACTGTTCCAAATGAACGAAATTGGTAAAAACATTGTGATATTTCACTTTGATTTTGCTCTTGCAAATGTTTTGCAAAGGTATACTTTTAATTCCAGCAAACAAAAAAAGTATTCAAAAAATTAAAACAAACAACCCAAAATAGATAAAAATTAAGATAGACCTTTTATTTCATTAACAAGATACTTTTTTAATTCAACCAAAATTTCGTTTGTACAATTTCAATATTGAGAGACCTAAATACGTTGTGTTTATGTCATTTTGTTCCAATGAGGTTCGGATAGATGTTTCATTTCATTCCGAACGATACCAGGAACAAAAGAAGTGTCTAATGTGTTTTCTAAAACAATATAGAGAAATGTATATATTTATTTCAAATTGTAGTGTTACCATTCAAAAGATGATCATTAAATTGACAATGTGTAAATTTTTTAGATTTTTTGGATGACTGGTTTAAGAGAAACGTGTGTTCAAATTTAAGCTAAATTGGCATTAAGCAAATTAAGCAGAGATTAAGCAAAGTTTCAGGTAGGTTATCGCAAACAATTACAGACCAGACAGTTATATCTTGGATTATGACTATTTTCTGACCTTGAAGACAGGCCATTCACTATCTCAAAGAAAATTATATACAATAATTAAAAAGTCAAATGGACTTGGAATATTTAACTAGCAATGTTACAATGTTTAATGCATTACATTTCTTTATCAAATAGTTCTTGAAAGATAAACTCTAAATTGCTCAAAGATTAGTGTTCCCCATGTTATTCCTCCATTGAATAATCTCATGTTATCCATTGGTTTCAGTATATTTTGGTCATCCAAATTCAGTATCTTTAAAGTCCCTGGAGCAATCAACTTTTCCTTTTAGGAAGGAGGTTGTGTATGATATGGATTATAGTAAAGATGCCCTCGGACGGTCGCACATGCATCGTTCGCTACCCGGGGTTCGCTATGCCCTGATTAAAAGTACTGTATTACTTTTTGTTCAATACGAGAATATTAATTGGATTCTAATTCATGTCAAATATGCTACCTGTCATTTAGTAATTACTAAACACTCCAATAGAAAGTGTGACGTTTTGTTGGCCTCGTGCGTCTATCAAGCTGTGACCGCTACTTCACTAACTGACGTGTGCTTGTATTATACGCGTACAACATCCATCTCATCCGCTCCACCTTCGTATGCACGTGCACGCTTTACAAACGCTCTCAGAAAACATGGAGGTTGAGGAAATAAACTAAAAGCGTATGATGTCTTTTTTCATCGAGTTTTTGTTTGTTTAGCAAAAACGTGTGCTGTGATTAGATGAGCACGATATTAAGATCGTTTCCCAGGGCTTTGTTTTATCAAACGGAAGTCAGGCCATCCCTCTTTGCCATGCGTATGCATGCCACCGTCGAAACTGATGCACGTCACTAAACACCCCTAGATGAGAATACGTTCGCTGAATGTATTATAACATGTTAACTAATAGCTAAATGTTGTCTCTTCACAAGGTGTATGCGTGAGAATGGGGTCAGATTGCTCCTTTCAATAATTTGGTTTTGCTTCTTTAAAGAGGAACTAGGTTCTGACCCTCGGTGGTAGTAGGGTGAAATCAATTTTGGGATGAAAGTCCCGAATCATTGGATCATGATGTGGGGCAATCGTTTTTTAATCCGTTAATGCATTCCATGATAAACATTCGTCATTCGGAACATTTTCTCCCATTTTACTTAGGTATTTTCTTTGATATAATTAGAGGCAGAATTTAGACAAATATGACATTGTATATATTGGTATATGATGACGTATAATAAAAGTAGAAATGTTTAATATGAAATTATGCATGTCTGTGTATACGTTTACTCCAAAATTTTAACTAATTAATTTGGCAAATTCAAGTTGAAATGTATCAAAATAACAAAAATATAGTGAAATGTGTTTATTAATTTTGACATTTTGATACGAGAGCGCCCCTTGGCTGAGTGGGTACCCAGTAATGAAAATTACAAATCGTGCCGAGATAATTTCTAACTCAGAATTTGCAAATGTCTAATAAACATAACCCTTTCGAATACATTTTCTAGAGTCGCAATATTGTTTGGAAAGGACAGGAGTCAATAAATATGATGATTAGCCTAGATATAGCTATATACAATTTATTTAAACACGATATACATACAATTACATCCTTTTAGCAAAAATAAACATCAATATTTACAGAAACAATTACAAAATGAAATAATAAATTATTTGCTTTCTGTTTTGATAAAATATTTGTTCACATTGCACAGCTCCCGGCGTTAAGTCAAGCGATATTTTGCACGCCATCGCAAAATATTGCGTGCGATAAAAATGATCGCAGTTAGTGTTTCTCCTTTGTAGTAGCTATATACACATGAATATTACAATAAGCACATTGCAGTATTTACATTTGAAGTGGTATTTACAACTTATTAAATAATGACTACGTACACTCATCACAATAGCAGATTTATATAAAACTGCCTGTTATAATCTCCGAATACAGATAATAGGGAGTTTAAGCTTGCATATAGAATCGAAACGCCAACCTATACATATGACCAATCGCCCATACAAATGCATTGCTTCAAAATTTTCCGTTCGCGTTTAGGTTGTGAAAAACATTGCAAGCTTAAACTCCCTAATGTTGGAACCGATCATCCTTCAAGATCGGGTGGCTTTACTGCTTAGCAGTTATGGAAAGAATTGGAATACCCTTGGACCAAGGGTGCTACCGATGCATGCCCAAAGGTCTGCTGAATGCAGAAATGTGCATTTCCTTTGTATTTCCACTCGGAAGTCTAGATGATCCATGTTCATAATTTGAAAGACTGTCTGGGAATAAGCCTGGTTTCATTAAAGGGTGGGGTCCCCCTAATGGCGTTGTCCCTAAACCATATCCACCGGGGGTTATGGGTGACACTATCTCAGGTAGTAGCTGGGGGAGTTTGGTGTGGGGTTGTGACATCCTTGGAACGACGATATGTGGCGCCACTGTCTGAGATTGCGCACGTGATACGGAGTAAGGTGAAAATCTTATTGGTTGACGAGAAGTCGCAACAGTGGTTCCGGCATACGGAAGCCTCCCAGTGGGCGGTGGCACATGTGACTCATTATGTAGAAGACTAACGGTGCTTGTGACACTAGAGGGATGGTCAGTTACTGTTTGGGTGGTGGATAGAGCCGGTGTGCTTGTTACTGGACTGCCTTTTTTGTTGCGATACATATTACCGCCACTAACCGACGCATCTGGTCGGAAACGGGTCCGTAGGTAACTGACGATGCGCACGCATCGTGTATTGTTAACATCGATACCTTCAACATCAGACATGTAGTTAATGATTTGCCGCATGCAATCACTGTATCCAGTTTGGTAGTGATGCATGAAATCCGTCCACACGTCTGAACTATACCAATCACCTGTAACAAAATTAAAAGTGCCTTAACTTTTTTTCTTTTTTATTGAAATCAATGTAACATATTAATATTTACAGTTTGCAGTGGCTATGACACCCAAGAGGGAGTATTAGGTGCCACAGTGTGTGTTTACAATGATTTGTGATATATTATAAAAAGTGTACATGAAATCGCGTAAAGTATGATATTGTACATAAGTGAGAAAATAAACTGATTTGGTGAAAATGGTATACAATATGTATAGCATACTACCCTGCGTGCAAAGTCTAGTTAAACTACACGACGGAGCTCTCTTTTAAGAAGTGAAGTCCAACGAATGCAAAGGGTAATAGCATACTATAATGCGGTGCATATAAATAGTACGGGAACCTGGTGCGTGGCAAGATGGTCACCTAAGCAAGACATGTACAAAGTCTCGTCGAATTCACTCATGATAACAAATCCAAATCATTCACCAATTTTGGCTCACAACACACATGGGGTTTCTCCTTTTCAACGAGATTAGTTAATGTTATAATTGGGAGACAACTGTCATGAACCATTCTAGGTCCACACGACCATTTTGCCCAAGGTCGCCCTATATTAGTCCCAAAAGTAAAAACGTACCATTTTCGAATCTGGTCCCAATCTCGGTAGACTGTATTGCTCTTAAGTATTCGACTGTCATCTCAAGAATTTCAGCCTTTTCTAGTTTTCCCGAAGACTGGAAAATAAATATTATACGCTATATATACCAAGCCCTATATTTAAGTTTTGTGGTACTAGAGATAACATCATGTAATTAGTTAGTTACAATTAGAGTGTCTAACGTTACAAATGTATGTACAAATTTAAAACGATTTAAGACAAAGTGAGGTCCTAATTTATCATTAAAGACATAATAAATGTGACATCTTTTACTGAAGTTCACGAGGCACGCTATTTTTGATGAGTTTTTTCCCTATTAAAAATTCACCCTTTGTAATTTATTTAATGATTTAGAAGTAATTAACAAGTTGTCAATGGGCATGGTGGTTTTAGATGTGGCTGGGGGAGAAGTAAAGTCGGATAAAACATACGTTTTTTCAGATTATCTTTGGGATTGGCGCGTGTGCGGCGTGCGCGTCACAATCGTGCGCAAATTGTACATGCGCGTGTCAGATACTACACTCGTGTGAGCATATACATTGGAGTGTCCCTATACACCTGAATAATTATGATAGCGACAGAATACAAGGGAATCCATTGTCTCTTTGGTATAATGACCCATATATAGTCTTTTGATACTGCTTTGTCTGTGTTGTATGGTTTCCTGCGAAAAAAACTTTCTTCCGTACACTTCTTTAGAATTTGAACCAATTGGGTTTGTAGAACCAGATTTCTTGGACTCTGTGGAAGAACTAACTTATGAACAGTAATGAACCAAGACCTACTAGTATAAAGATAACCCATTTGAAAGATAATAAATAAACTACATGTACTTGTCGTACCAAATAAATCTGATCTGTTTACAGTGTGTGTTGTTGTTGTGTTGTTGTTGTTCTGAGGATAGAAATAAATAAGGAAACAATAACATGTTTATTTCATCTCGTTTGTAGTGCGTTAACATCCCAATAAAGTCTTAGTGAGAAACATTAGTCGGGATAACATATTGACGTCAGGCCCTGGAACGTTGTTGTTGGACGTTGTTATCTGATTTTATTAAAAGAATCAGATGAAAGGGCGTTTTCTTTTTTGTTTTACTCAAAATTCAAACGCTAATTACACATCGGGTCAAATTAAAATATCCGAGCAAAATTCTGTATTTCGGGTTATTGGATTTTTTTCATTTTAACTGCGAATGTTATTATAAAAAAGCCTTTTCACCTGGTGCTTTTAAAAAGAAAACAATAAATAAAAGATTGACCTTTTAGGGGACTACTATTTACATTAACTTCACTTTATCTTAATAAAACCTGTTACGTCCCCGCATAAATTATCATGTCGGTGGTAACGTTTTTTTTTATTTCTGAAAAGAGAATTATGAAAAATATGCCAAGATGTGACGTACATTAAAAAAGTATGAAATCAGAATCTTGTGATTTTAGAAAAGAATGAAGTCTGTAATCGATTTTACAAGAAAGTGTCACGGAAGAAACAAGACATTGGCCTCATTTTATATTGAGGTAATATAAAAAGTAGGCCGACATTATTGTGATTAATGTGCATATTATGAACGTATTGCTCATTCACTGAACGAAACGGCACTTCCCGCTGAAATCACCGGGTATTGATTTTTCCCTTGATTTACGGATCAAAATTACATTTATTGTTGATGTTGTTAAATACTTTGTGTAGTTAAGATGAATCGAAAGATGGAAGGACTAGTATTGCAATTAGTTTTTCACGCAATTATTGTACCAGCTGTAATTTTTGAATATGAACAATTTCTGGAATTTCTTTAAGACAGATGCAGACGATGTTAGAAAAATTTGAAAGTAGATCTAGTCACCTGTTTTGCGAATGCCGCGGGGACAGTTTGGCTCAGTTCCGCAAGGCAATTGTTTATCCTGTCTCTTCGACGTTTCTCGATGACTTTATGTGACGTCTGTTCCTGTAAGGTGAAGGCTAACACATTTTAAAATTTGTAAAATAAAATTTGATTGTCATGCTATCATCAAAAACCCAAATTGCAAACTTTTGAAGATTGCAAACAAACCGGAAATCAGATCTTCACGATCGAATGTCACTAATCCACCCGACCATGTCACCAATGAATAGTTTACATAGGTCTATACATTAGACATTTCATTTATGTTTTTGTAATATTAATGTTTTGAAACACTATTTATATGTACAGGTGATAAATTGAATTTTAAATTATTGAGGAAGTTTGTAGTAATTTATCAACCTGAGTATAATCAAATGTGCGATTCATATAAAATATTATTTTACATTATCAGTAGACTGATAGTGTCCTAACTGAGGATTACATAATCATAAAATTAATCTTTGAAGTCTGCTTTCTATATATCCGATTCTCTTATTCATTGTGAATACAATTTTTAGTTGAAAAAAACGTATATATAGGCCTATAAAGTTAACATAATTTGAAAACTAGCTAACAAACAGATTGTGTTAAATAATTTCAATATTTATACTTACTTTGACTTTTTGTGAATCTATTTTTACTAGCATCCATCAATAAAGAAATAAAAAATAAATTAATTTACAAACCTGCTTCTCCGGCATTTCTTCGCTCATTTCTCTTGTCACCATCGACGTCTCTTTTTGGTTTTCCACTTTTCCCAAGCCTCCGCAGTATCTTTTTAATAAACTTTTGTGGAATACTTTTAACAGATTGAATAATCTTGAAAAAGTCTTAATTTGGCTTGATGATTTAATATATCTTATTCTCTCTCTCTTTCCTAGTTCATTATTTCCAGTGATTTTCGCGTGAACAATGATCGAACCTAGTGCAAATTAAAATAAAATTTCAAAGAGATAATTTCCTTTATATGGGAAGGCTGGCTATCGCATGCTGGTATCATGGTATCATGTGTTTTGTTTCTAATTGGACGACACTTTCGGTTAAGATGTGGACAATATGCCAGGGATCATACTAGACCCATCCTAGCGTAATGGAAGCTTGTACGGTCGTGTGACTGCTTATTTAATCAGCACGGTTGCATTGTAAACCTACCTAAATGAGCGGCGTTCGCACACGCGCAATGCATAATGGACTCGTGTGAGTGGCACGCGCCGCACGACGCAAGTAAATTATGGGCGTGTAGTACGCCCTTTGAATCGTGAGAAATAGCTTATCCATAGTCTATCTAAAACCAGTAAATTATAAGTTATTTCAATTACACAACCAGACAGTTTTTCTGACCGGATTAAAATAATATATAGGCCTCTTATTATGCGATCAATAGTAGTGTTCTAATAACATACACAAACACCAGGAATGTAGAATGCGAAAATATCATTCCACGTGTATCTTCTATCACTGCCGTTTAATTGCTGTTCGTAAGATAATACCATCAATTAAAACCGGGTATTGTTTCACTTTTCTTATCCAGTCTCAACGCAAGTGGACAGTTTATGTCCACACGAGGAGAAACGGGGGCGAAACATCTGCCGAAAGGACATGTCTCGTGAAGCGCCATTGCATTGGCGAAATTTATCGTTACAGGTGCCATATCCACTGCCGATCACTATAATACAACCGGGTTTTCTGTACTTCAGACCCTCAGTGTATCGCCTCTTGGGTGACACATGCAGGGCTTTCTTTTTTCTTATGAATTTAAGTCAACGACACTTGTCGGAGATGTTTATGCGAAGTCTTGCTCAAGAAATACCCTCATTCCTTAAGGAGAAACCGCCATCCCTCATTTCTTCATACTTTTGAGAACATCGATCCTTACGTATGATGTGTTAAATTGAGTGATTTAAATCTGCACAAAATATATTCATGAAATCAAACAAAGCTGAAAACTGTATACCCATACACGCGTTGACCAAAGTGCTTTCGACCTGTATATCTAATATACACTCCACTCAATAAGTGTAGCAATAGCAATTGTTAACATTTGACTCTTTATTTTGTTCAATTATTACGACGCTTCCGAAGTCGATAACTTTGATGATTTTTTCAAATCGCCAAATCTAAACTGGCGTTATAGACACACGATTCAGAAAGGGACTTCTGGTATGCCATACTTATGGAGGGAGTGTACAGTCAAAATTATACAATAAATAAAGTATTGTTACTTTGCAGGTGATATTGATTAATTCTTCATGACTCGTGCCTGCTAATAGAAGAGTTTATAGCCTATCCTAATCCTAGATACCATTCCACTAGCCACGCTAGGAAGTCACGAGCTGTTTAATCTTTAAAAACTGCATTCAAATAAAAAAAACTCCGTTTTTGCATTATTTATTGGAACATTCCGCGTAATTTTATTTGATCGAAATTTCTGACTCATTAAATAATATTACAAGAAAAATCAGTTCCGGTGACTTTGTAATATAAAAGTTATTTTCTCATGTTTCTGAATTGTTCCGTTTGCAATAAAGCATATAAATCCATTTACTAGAGCCTGAGACCATCATCTCGGGCCAAGAAATACGTTTGAGCGTTGATATTTGAAGAAGAGGGGGGGGGGGTATTTTGGTATTTTCAGTAAGGGGGTGCGACCATGGCATAAGCAACACCAAAAATAAATAATACATAAAAAACAATAATAATGAAAGGTATATGTGAAAAAATCACAAAATGAGAGCATTTTTATCAGAACATATGGATCGCCCCTTGTATAATATGATTTGTTTTGAATTTTACAAAAATTAATGAGCTAGAAGATTCAAATAAAAAGCATCTTATACGCCCATGTTGATGGTGGAGTTACAGATCTAGATCGGTATGATTTAAATAATTGGGTACATATAGTTACAGGGTTGAGGTATTTAATATTAAAATTAATTGTTCAGTTATTTCCTGTTACACTGACAAATGTTTATTTTATTACAGTCTGTTACAAGTGAGTGACTATGTTTTTATTCACAATCTCTGCGTTATCGATCAACGGGCACTAGTGATTGGCTTTTGATATAATTTTTGTTACAAATTAATTGCATTTCTCGTGACTTTGGAAAATAACATTTAACATTCTTTTGTAGTCAGTGCAAATTAAATTGGAATTTAAAACATGGCCTAACGATTCAATCAATGAACCAGATTTTAGACTCCCGTTACTCTCGACTCTGTCCCTGCGCAGAGTCTAATCGTGGGCTTTCATAATTGAAAGCCCATGGTCTAATTAACAATCTACAATCTCAGTCACTCAAAGATGTCACTAGTCATAAAGAGAATTTGGGAATATAGTTTGCATTGATAAATTTATAGTATTATTAATACTTTGATTTAGTGTCCTCTATTTTATAATTTTGAAAAAAATAATAGCACATCGACCTTAATGTACATGAATTTCGGATGATCTTGTTATTAATAAGTGACATCCTAAAACCGGTGTGAAACATGAGAAATGATGGTCCCCCGGGGATTATGGTCCCCTTTCTTAACGGCCCTTCTGGCCCTGATTGCGTATAAGATAATGAGGGAAAGAGTTGTATTTAGGTCACCATATAAATCAATGGAGAGTAGAACCATAATTTGATAGAACCTCCTACCCTTGTTTTACACGGTACACCGGGATATAAAAGTTGAAGGTCGCTATAGCGGCTTTTGTTATAGCGAACAGGTGTGTTCGTCTTCACAAATTGAGCTCTCCTGCAGAGGAGGAAAAATACGCCCCTAAAAACTAGGCAGGTGAGAATCCGTGTTTATTCTTTGATTTTAATGTGTAATAAAAACTTATATCTAAATGAAACTCATGTTACTTCCTCAGGTGATTGTCTGAGATGATTTGGAAACGTGTTTTTCTCTTCCGAAATTCCTATTTACTCTATACTCATCTGAAATTATTTTTTAATAAATTTATTTCTGACTTGAAGTTGAATTGAACTTTCAAAAACATGAAAATTGAATCTGAATCTTGAGTGACCCACCCATTCAAAGAGGTCAAATGAATTCTCTGAACATAATTTTTGCTATTCCCTGAATTCTAAGGTTCTGACATTTTGTTACTGAAGTTGAAAAATATAGTTCATAATATCAAATCATGGGCTATTGCCCCCTCCCCTCACCAGTAAAGTTGGCCAAAAGTGGTGTTAATTAGAAACAATATATTTAGATATGAAGGTTTTATATGATCTTTTTGTTTATTTGTAACATGTTTTTGTACATTTATATTGTATTCGTGTAAAGTTGAAACATGTTTAGGGTCATTCCGATTTATCCTGAGAATGACTCAATCTTTTGCCTGTACGACTCCAACATGGGAGAATTTTCTACACCTCTTACACTTAGATACCTACTTCGATAGATTCCTGGGTATTTTAGCATTCTACCGTGTAGTTGAATACACAATTATCTGGGTTTATCGGCAGAACAGGAACATTTTTCTTTCTCATCAAGAGAGATTCCATCACTTTTCAAGATGGTGGTTGAATTTAAAAAGGGATTCCCCATTTGACTGGCCTGGAAGTACCAATAAATGGAGGAATTTGATGGTTGAAATAAGTTAAATATTACACGCTAATATTGCGATCAAAAATAAAAATTTCTTCATTCTGCCAATAAACCCAGATAATTGTGGATTTAATTACATGAAAAGAATGCTTAAATACCAAGGAATCTATTGAAGTAGGTATCTTAAGTGTAAGAGGCGTAGAAAATTCTCCCATGTTGTAATCGTACAGGCAAAAGATTGAGACGTTCTAAGGACTATAGTCCTGGCACAGGATAAATTCTGATAATCTTTCAAATGATACCACATCGTATTTCGAATATGTAAATATACTTTATGTTCTTTAGAATATTTCAGCATGACAAAATTTGGTATAATCAATTAAATAGGATGAGGAGAGATTTTCAAGAGCTTCAGTCTATTTCTGTAAGACCATATTTCCACAGTGAGCACTATTTTGAACACTGCTATAAAACTGAAAGTGAAGTAAAAAATTAACATGAAAAAAATCAAAATGTTGTGTTTTTCTAAATTACCAGACTTTAATATAAGCTTGTATAAAGCATGGGTAGTGCTTTCTCTGGTTAATTCCAGCAATATATTCAATCAAAATCAGAAAATCTTAATAACAGTATTTATGATTTCAGATTTACCTTATAAGATTAGGACCACTATCTTTTTGTGCTACATAAGCGGGCAACGATGGGTGAGTTGTTCCGCAGTGAGGAGATGAGCCTCTGTCAGCTTTACCTGCAGACAGAGGCAGCTTACGCATGTGTCTCAGAGCTTGGAGAATTAGGGCTTGTCCAGTTTAAAGATGTAAGTTGTTTTTCCTCTTCCAGCAAGTTTTGTTTAACTAGGTAATGCACAGGCAGGCCCGTAGCCAGGGGGGGGGGTTCTTTCAAAATCATGCAGTTTTTCACCATTCTGAGCACTTTTTAAGTGATTTTGGCCATATTTGGACCAAAATTGTCAGAAGTGAACCCCATTGGAATTTTTCAAAAAGTGACCCCCCTCCCTTTGGCAAATGCTGGCTACGGGGAGGATAAGTGTAGCCAGGTTTGAGGTTTGTGGGGTTTGAGGTTTGTGGGACACCAAGATATTAGTTCCTATTTTTCAATTTTACTTAGACTAATTATCAATATATCCTCACCTATTTTTAATTAGAATATCTAAATTCCTTCAGAAAAATGAATACATGAAACCACATTTACCTGTAAAATAGCTAAAAGATGAAATTCATGGACCTTTTATATATTCCCCCCTCTCCCCTGGCACCAGTAAAGTTGGCCAAAAGTGGTGTTTAATTTAGAAACAATATAATATATTACTTAGATATGCAGGTTTTATATAATCTTTTTGTTTATGTATAACATGTTTTTTGTACATTTAAAACACAGATCATGTTTGATATTAAATTAACTATTGTATTCCTGTAAATGTTTCTAGCTGAACCCAGAGGTAAATGCTTTCCAACGAAAGTTTGTGGCTGAAGTTAGACGCTGCGATGAAATGGAGAGGCAACTACGTAAGTTGACTTTTCAAAAGCCTATCAGTTATTGATTTCTGTGGACAAGTGGGATAAAATTGATTTCTGTGTTTTTAAATAATTACAAGACAATGTTTGCTCTCCTTAAAATTCTTCATGTTCAGTGTAACCATACTTATGTAATATATTAGGTGAGATCCTTTTGGATGGTAATACCAGGTCCTGTTTATATTGATCGATTTAAAGCTTAGTCAATAGTGTAGGTCACAAGAATATGTAGCACAGGCACATATACAGTGAACCTTGTTTTAGTGAAACCTGTGTCTTGTGGACACCCTTGTCAGCACATACCTCATTGACTTTTGAATAAAATCACCTATCTATAGTGACCCCTAGGCTACCTACAGTGAACACATTTTTGTGGCTCCATAGGTGTTCACTAACACACAGGTTTTATTGTATGATGTAATTTCAGGTTTCTTTGAGGGTGAGATTAAAAAGGAAGAGATAAAATATGAACTGTCTTACCCCAACCCAGAGGCACCCTTCCCCAGGGACATGGTCGATCTGGAGGTAAGAATTTTAGTCATTGAGATGTACAGCGTTTGTGAATAAATGATTATGCCTCAGTTACATTTGATCTACGGCAACCGTATGGTTTCCCAAAATGGACATTTACTCTATCAGTAATCATTTGTTCAGTGTAAAAATGTGACTTTGAATTTCCAGGAACATTTTTTCATGGGACGCATTTTTTTTTTTGGACAAACCTACTGAAAGCACTGTCTATGTATGTCTGTATTTGCAATGAAGGCTAACAACCATAATGCATTGCAAAGACTCTTTAAGTAGAGTTTCTGGGTGTTTCATACTGTGTTAAGCAATAAAGAATGAAAATAGCAAACTTACAAAGAGTTACTCTAGTAAGTTAACCTTTCAGCTATACTGTATATACAAATATTTTCAGGCTACATTTGACAAACTGGAGAATGAGCTGAAGGAAATCCACAGTAATGCAGAGACGATTCACAAGAATTATAATGAGCTCACTGAATTGAAATATGTGCTTCGAAAAACTGCTGATTTCTTCGAAGAGGTGAGGGATATTTAAAGTGTGTTAGAATTTTAACATTTACATATACATGTATGTCACTTCATTCACAAGCAACTTTTGTCACATTATTCACAAGAATTTATTATTTTCTCATATATTTTACCTCATTGTATATATCTCAGTGAATCTGAGCATTTATTTATCGTAAGTTAGGGTAATTCATGCATTGAATATTTTAGGTCTCGAAATATTTTTATATGAACATACCTGAAAGTCAAGTTTATAATTGCTTTCACACATCACATACATGCAATCAATTTATGAGGAAAGATGATAAATATTTTTTGTCCACTTTTTGTGTAATTTATATATCTGGTTGTGTTAAAATATTGCTTCATCAGACTTAAATTTTGCAATCACTTGCTCAGTGTGTAAATCAAACATTTGCATGTGCAAATCAAACACCCAGTGTGTAAATCAAACATCTTAGTCTGTAAATCAAACATCCAGTGTGTAAATCAAACATCTTGGCGTGTAAATCAGACATCCAATGTGTAAACCAACCATCTCCGCCTGTAAACTAAATATCAGTTGTGTAAATCAAACATCTCTGTTTGTAAATCAAACATCCAGTGTGTAAATCAAACATCTCTGTCTGTAAATCAAACATCCAGTGTGTAAATCAAACATCTCGGCATGTAAATCAGACATCCAATGTGTAAACCAAACATCTCCGCCTGTAAATTAAAAATCAATTGTGTAAATCAAATATCCAGTGTGTAAATCAAACATCTATGTCTGTAAATCAAATATCCAGTATGTGAATACATGAAAAGATATTTCGCTTTTCATGATTTACAACAGAAGTCACATTATCAAGTCATATTTTCAAAGAAAACTAAAATTTCAAAGTCAATAAACAATTTTTTAAACCACATTTCTAGGGATAATTTTAAATGTAGATTTCTTGAATATTTGATGACGTAAATCAAGATATTTCCCCTCGCATCTAGTCTATGGAGTTAAATTTTTACTCTCTAATAGTCAGCATCTAGTAGGGCCAACTAATAGGGACACGGAGTAATGTTTTAACAATTATGGGGCACCCGGCATATTTCCCCATATAAATGCAGCAAAGTTAATACTAGTTCCCATTTGTAGTCTATGGGGAGCTTTTCAAATCCTATGGCCCCATTTAGAGACTTAATGGTTAAAATGTTGGACGTATTTGCTTGTAGCGCCCAAGAACAGGGAGTATTCTAGAAGAAGCAAAAGATGCATTGCAGCAAGACTATCAGCTTAAAGATATGTCTGATCGGGACAATCCCTTGCGACTTGGGTAGGTCTACCAGTAGATCCCCCACCCTACCCCCTTCAAGATACCTCCTATCACATAGTGGCCATGGAAAAAAATGTTTTTTTTTCTATTTTGAAGATTTAAACTTAAGAAGTGCTTGTTTTAAGCCAGTGAACATTAACTAAATTGAGGATATTCTGTGGCCAATATGTTGATTTAAAATCTGGATTTCCCAGAAAGCATGTACCCTCCTCTCACTTGACCTTGACCTTTACACAGCTGGTAGCCTCAATAAATCACTTGACCTTGACCTTTACACTATCCATTGAATTGCCCCAATAAATCATTTGTATACATTTGGAAGCTGTATTCTTCAAAAAATTGAATCCTTGTTTCAAGAACCCTTAACTAAAACCGAACAAGGTTGGTTGAAATAAGGCCAAGCAAAATAATGCTTAAAATCAAATAAATTTTCAAAGCTTATTATATTTAATTAACCATGAAGAGAATGGTCTTTTTTTCTTTTTACCTTAGTAATATTTATTACAATACAAAACTTGAAAAATAATATATAATTATAATTTGTGTAAAGAAATTTATTTCTGATGAAACAAATATTTAACACTGCTTTGCCTAAATAAACACAAAATTCTAATGAATTGATTGCATACCGTGTGAAAAAATAATTAAATTGTAAAAATTCTCAAGACATTACTACTATGGTGATCTTTTGATTGAGTATAATTTGAAGATGACACAAGGAACCTTAGAGATACTGATTCACATGTACATGAGTTATGATAAATGTTTAAATTATTGGGACAAGGCTGACAACAATGATACACACTTACAATAAGTGATATCTTATCAGTGGTCTAGTGTTGTCAAATATTTATAACAACTGCTATGAGTTCAAAGGTTCAGCACTGAGTTTGATATTACATGTCATTTGTATTTGTATTTTCTGTGTGAACTATATTGTATTTTAAAATCAAGTTCTATTGAATTTTTCTCCTTTTGAGGATATTTACTTGAAATATTTCTAGGAATAATTATTGTATAGAAAAATATTTTATAAACTACTAAAGAGAAACATGTTCTTTAACATTATATATATTCAGGTTTCATATGTTCGGCTTTGAAAAACCTTTTTTGAAAGTTTTATTTGAAAACCCCATCTTTGAAAATTATTGAAATATTTGAAATACTCAACTTTTATTTTTTAATACTCAACTTTGAATTACTTTGAAATATTCAATAATGACTTAAATTAGCTTAAATTAAATTGTGTTGAAATGTTTAACATTTAATTACTTTGAAATAGTCAGCTGTGAATCACTTCAAAACACTCAACTTTCATAACTTTGAAATCTTCAACTTCAAATTATTTTGAAATATTTCAATTTTAATTTGAAATACTGAACTTTGAATTGCTTTGAAATACTCAAAGAATGGGTATTGATATGGCGAACTTTTTGAACACATGTTTCTCTTAAACCAGTCATCAAAAATATCTGAAAATCTTACAATTTGTCAATGTAATGGCCATCTTTTGAATGGTAACAATATAATTTGAAATAGATATACATACTTTCATCTATATTGTTTTAAAAAACACATCAAACACTTGTTATGTTCTTGGTATCATGTTTCCAGAGTGAAATGAAACATCTTTCTGAACCTCATTGGAACAAAACAACATAAACAACATGTTTAGGTCTCTCAATATTGTAATTTTACAAAGGAAATTTTGGTTGATTTTAAAAAAGTATCTTGTTAATGAAATAAAAGGTTTTTCTTGATTTTTATCTATTTTGGGGGGATTTTGTTTTAATGTTTTGAATACTTTTTTAAAATCAACCAAAAATTCCATTGTATAACTTTAATATTGAGAGGTCTAAAAACATGTTGTATATGCTATTTTGTTCCAACAAGGTTCGGAAAGACGTTTTATTTCATTCTCAAGAATTGGTAGAAAGGAGTAAAAACAATTGCACTAAAAAAACAAAAAATGTTAACAAAAACAGTTATATAAAATATTTCTAAATAATTTTCGCATTAAATTGTTGTCAATCAGTCAACATTACATAAAATACCATGTTTTTTACAGAATGTTTTCAATGATTGGTTTAAGAGAAAAACATTGTTGAATTCAGTTCTCCATATCGATACCTATCCTTTGAATTACTTTGAAAACTCAACTTTAAATCACTTTGAAACATTCAACTTCAAATGACTTTGAAATACTCAACTTTGAATTTGAATTACTGAACATTGAGTTACTTTGAAATGTTTAACTTTGAATTACTTCATCAATACTCAGCATTGAATAACATTGAAATACTCAATTTTGAATTACTTTGAAATACTCAACTTTGAACCTGCTAGGGTCATGTTAGAGAGGATGCTCCTAAGAGACTTGCAGATCAGGCCCCTGCCAGTGGCATCCAATCATCATCAGAGAGGACCCCTCTACTCAAAGGCCGCCCTGCCCAAACGCAGGCCATAGAGACCGTCTCCACCATGGGGTATACGCTAATGTTAAGATTTATGCATAATATATGTTCTGTGTTAGCACTTAGGTTGAGTGTAACATTGGCCATGTCTCTTTAAAATTGAATGGATAAAAATAATATCCCTCAAATATCATATTCTATGTGTCTCCTATTAAGTGAATAAAGGACAAATAAAAGCCCTTGATGAGGTTCAATTTCTTGGGCAATCTTATCATAATAAGTTTGTTTAAATAAGAATGAATTTAAGTACTGTTCAAAATTTGAATTAAAGACACATGACTAGTGTAATATTTAACATAGGACACTGGATGGAACCATTTATACAAAAAGAAATTTGTTCAGAGTTAAGGAAATGATTAAGTAAATAACTAAATAATATTTGAACTAATTGTGTTTTTGTATAATGGTTCTCTACAGTATAGTGCTTAAGGTAACTAAGAGGTGTCTGTTTGAAAAATTAATTTCTATTTAGGCAACGGAGAAAACCCCATTGGTCCAAAATGATTCAACGGGTACAATCCATCTGGGGTAAGCCCCTTAGCTGTGCTCCAGGCTTGCCCCACCTCTCCCACATGCCTTATCACACTGCTCATCTTTTTTTCCTACTTTTTCTGCTCACCTATCCTTTGCTCACTTTATTCTGCTCACCCTCTCTATCTTCTACAGAATTGAGCCATGGACTCATATTAACATAGGTTTATCACTATTCACATTTAGTTTAAAATTTTAACATAGAATTCACCATTTTATATGCAGAAGAGAAGATTACATGCAACAATCCCAATTTGGTATATAAGATATGATATCTTCCTCCATGCACTCCCTACCTGCATGGAATATACTTCATATCTCATACTCCCAGAAACACTCCATAAATATTTTAATGCATGGGGCTCCTCAGTTTGAAATCTATTACTTGTAATTTATATTTAAACTTTCATAGAGCAGTTGCAGTTTTGTATCTTCAAGAATATTTATATTTCAGTTACAGTAAAACATGTAAAGGTCGATCTAAGTGGAACTCAGGAAGCATCCCGCTTTCTCATAATTGTACCATTTTGCATTGAAGATATCTGTCAATCATATAGAATGGTTTTGAGACTGCCATCTGCATCGATCACTATTACCACCCCAAAACCACAAGTTTTTACACAGGGATTTAACAATATTTTTTTGGCACATGATAAGACTGGGTATCCAAATATTGAATTTTCAAATTTTCTTACAGGTTGGAGTGCAATGATGTTTTTTTTCTTTTTAGTAGAAACTGTAGCTGTTGTATAAAATAATAACATGTCAACTGGTTCTTATTATTTTGACTGGTACATTAAAAATTCTTATATCGCACCCCATTGACCTATGTCTTTTTCCTAACGGCACCAAGGAACATGGACTTGATGAAGTCTCAGATATGTTAACGCATCCTACGTCAGACAGGCGCCATCTGGTGAGCCCTGTGGCATCACGGTATGAGACAGAGACTCATTTGGGGTAAGAGAGTTGGTGTGAATCCCCGCAACATTTTAATTGGTGCATGGATAACATTTTTATTTTGCGATCTAACTTTCTAGTCTAGAATACTATATGTTGGTATTTTGTGTATTGTTTTCCCGTCATTACCAAGAAAAGGTAACATGTTGTCATAGCAACAGTCCTTTGTTATCAGCATTTAGTATTGGCACTTGGCATTTGTAACACATTGTTTTTTAAAACCATTTGCAGTAGGCCTGGCATGGGACAGAATGGATTTCTGCACTTGCCTTTAGAATTTCAAACTTCTATTTTAAATATGTTGCATATACAACTCCAGATTTCTTTTACTTCTGATCATTATGGCGAATGTTCTTTATGGAATATAATAAATTCTGAAAACATCAGAAAGTAAGAAGGCAGTTCCAAAAGTCCATTTACAAAGGTAAAATAGGTCATATCGAACAATGATTCTGTTCCGCACCAGCCCTAATTTGCTATATTTTGCCACATTTTGTCATGTTAATGCCATATTTTGCCATGCTAATACCATGTTTTGCCATGTTAATGCTATATTTATCATGTTAATGCCACATTTTGCCATGTTAATGCCTTGTTTTGTTTCTTACTTGCATGTTTCACAGGCCCGTAGCCAGGATTTGCCAAGGGGGGGTTCAGTTTTCAAAAATTTCCAGGGGGGGTTCACATTTGACAATTTTGGCCCAAATATGACTAAAATCACTTGAAAAGTGCTCAAAATGGTAAAAAACTGCATGATTTTGAAGGAATTTTTGGCCTGCGAACCCCCCCCTGGCTACGGGCCTGTTTCATACATTAATGTTTGAGATAACATGCATGTCTTCTCCTTTCTGCATGTATTTATCAATACCCAATTTCCATCTGTTATGCAATTTTATTACAGGATATTTATAATTTGTATTTTAGTTTATGCATTTTAGTCTGTGTTTGATACACACTGTGTTCATGATTTGAAGCTTTTGTATATTTTTGTAGCATGTAAAAGCGCTCTTTTTTAGATAGTGTATTGATAGCTTGGTTTTGCTATTCAGCTTAAATATTAATACTGTACTTGTATGTAAAGTGCAGTTATAGGTAATAAAAATGGCTGACTTACTTGTTGAAATTATCATTATGGAAGGACTACTTTGTGAACAAAATTTATATTTTAAACTCTTTGATTTTTATGTCACCACCAAAAGTGGTGACATATTGTTATGGTCTCCGTTTTTTTTGCGACGGCGTCCGGCGGTTGGTGGTTGGTGGTTGGCGTCCGGCGGTTGGCGTCTGTAACAATTTCTTACAACTTCCTATAACTTAACAAATACTGTTTAGACTGACTTCAATTTTTTTCTAAATCATCTACATGTTCTCAGAAGTTCAAATCTGACTTTAGATTTGACATTTGACCTTCAATGACCTTCTCAAGGTCAAAAAGGTCTTTTTTCAACTTGCTTCACATTGACTAAATTTTTTTTCAAAATCATCTACATGTTCTCAGAAATTCAAATCTGACTTTAGATTTGACATTTGACCTTCAAATCTGACTTTAGATTTGACATTTGACCTTCAATGACCTTCTCTAGGTCAAAAAAGGTCAAAAAGGTCTGTTTTCAACTTGCTTCAAATTGACTAAATTTTTTTTTCAAAATCATCTACGTGTTCTCAGAAATTCAAATCTGACTTAAGATTTGACATTTGACCTTCTCAAGGTCAAAAAAGGTCAAAAAGGTCTGTTTTCAACTTGCTTCAAATTGACTAAAAAAAAATTTCAAAATCATCTACGTGTTCTCAGAAATTCAAATCTGACTTTAGATTTGACTTAAGATTTGACATTTGACCTTCAATGACCTTCTCAAAGTCAAAAAAGGTCAAAAAGGTCTTTTTTCAACTTGCTTCAAATTGACTAAATTTTTTTTTCAAAATCATCTACATGTTCTCAGAAATTCAAATCTGACTTTAGATTTGACATTTGACCTTCAATGACCTTCTCAAGGTCAAAAAAGGTCTGTTTTCAACTTGCTTCAAATTGACTAAATTTTTTTTTCAAAATCATCTACGTGTTCTCAGAAATTCAAATCTGACTTAAGATTTGACTTAAGATTTGACATTTGACCTTCAATGACCTTCTCAAGGTCAAAAAGGTCTGTTTTCAACTTGCTTCAAATTGACTAAAAAAAAATTTCAAAATCATCTTCGTGTTCTCAGAAATTCAAATCTGACTTTAGATTTGACTTAAGATTTGACATTTGACCTTCAATGACCTTCTCAAAGTCAAAAAAGGTCAAAAAGGTCTTTTTTCAACTTGCTTCAAATTGACTAAAAAAAATTTTCAAAATCATCTACATGTTCTCAGAAATTCAAATCTGACTTTAGATTTGACATTTGACCTTCTCAAGGTCAAAAAAGGTCTGTTTTCAACTTGCTTCAAATTGACTAAAATTTTTTTTCAAAATCATCTACATGTTCTCAGAAATTCAAATCTGACTTTAGATTTGACATTTGACCTTCAATGACCTTCTCAATGTCAAAAAAGGTCAAAAAGGTATTTTTTCATCTTGCTTCAAATTGACTAAATTTTTTTTCAAAATCATCTACATTCTACATGTTCTCAGAAATTCAAATATGACTTTAGATTTGACTTTAGATTTGACATTTGACCTTCTCAAGGTCAAAAAAGGTCAAAAAGGTCTTTTTTCAACTTGCTTCAAATTGACTAATTTTTTTTTCAAAATCATCTACATGTTCTCAGAAATTCAAATCTGACTTTAGATTTGACATTTGACCTTTAATGACCTTCTCAAGGTCAAAAAAGGTCAAAAAGGTCTGTTTTCAACTTGCTTCAAATTGACTAAATTTTTTTTTCAAAATCATCTACATGTTCTCAGAAATTCAAATCTGACTTTACAAGTTCTCAGAAATTCAAATCTGACTTATATTAAGTTTGAACTCATAATATTGTGAGCAACTAGGTGGTGACATTTTGTCATGTTAATGCCTTGTTTGTTAATGCCAGCTGTTGAAGTGATTAGAAATTAACTGTGAACTATTGATGGTCTAGAGAATTGTTGGGTTTAGATAAATCTTCCAGAAAAAAGCTTTGTTTTATTTTATTTTTTTTATTATTTCATTGTACAGTATTATTTCAAGGGTGGGTAGATGTTGATATGTATGCAGTAAAAATGTAAACTCAGCAGCTGGGAAAGAAAACAACTGATAAAAACACAATATTTAATAATTATTATTTTCTTCACTTTATACATGTAAGATCTAAAGTTGTAGAATTATCTCGAAGCCATTATTGAAATGTAAACTAACAGTTATTTAGTGAATGTGAACATTATTCCACATCCTATTTTCTATATTCCATACATGTATTTTAATGGTTGATCATTTTTTCTCTGGACTACAGGTTTGTTGCTGGGGTCGTATTGAGGGAAAGAATGGCGGCTTTTGAGCGTTTGTTGTGGTTTGCGTGTCGCGGCAATGTCTACATCAAGACAGCTGAGATTGAGGAGCTTATTGATGACCTTGGCACGGTATGTTGATGTCACCCTTATAGGAGCCTTTAGTGACACACATAATTCCCATCTTGTTATGGGTTAAATCAGGCAAAGGAGTGGTATCGATATGGAGAACTTTTTGAACACACGTTTCTCTTAAAACAGTCATGAAAAAAATCTAAAAATTTAACACATCATCAATGTTATGATCATCTTTTGAATGGTAACAATATAATTTGAAAAATATATATATATACTTCCATCTACATTGTATATTGTTTTAGAAAACACATCAAACACTTGTTTTGTTCTTGGTATCATGTTTCCAGAGTGAAATGAAACATCTTTCCGAACCTCATTGGATCAAAACGACATATTAAACACAACATGTTGTACAAAGGAAATTTTGGTTGATTTTAAAAAAGTATCTTTATTTATCTTGATTTTTATCTATTTTGGGGGGATTTTGTTTTAATTTTTTGAATACTTTTTTAAAATCAACTAAAAATTCCTTTGTATAACTATAATATTGAGAAATCTAAAAACATGTTGTATTTGCTATTTTGTTCCAACAAAGTTCGGAAAGACATTTTATTTTATTCTCAAGAATTGGTAGTAAGGAGCAAAAACAATTGCACTAAAAAAACAAAAAATGTTAACAAAAACAGTTATATAAAATATTTCTAAATAATTTTCGCATTAAATTGTTGTCAATCAGTCAACATAACATAAAATACCGTGTTTTTTTACAGAATCTTTTCAATGATTGGTTTAAGAGAAAAAGTTGAATTCAGTTCTCCATATCGATACCACTCCTTTCCCTATAATTTGGGATAATTTTTAAATTCCTAAGTTTTTATTATTTAGATATTCAGGTGAGACCATGATTAGCCCTTGTTTTATTTCTTAAAGGTAACATTAAATGATCAAGCAGAAATTATTCTATCCAGGAAAGTGTTTTCATTTGGGGCCAATGAACTCTCTATAAAGCTTTTAAAATGATTCAGCCTCAAAATAACTGGGACGAACCTTTTCCCTAAGAACTCAAAGATTAAGATGCATAATAGTTTCAAAACAGATTTGTTCACATACCATATTCCTCCTATAGCTGGTCCATGCATTGTTTTAATAAGACTGGTTCTACTTAAACAAGTATCTGAATTCCTGATGTGTTATCACCCCACCCCCCCCCCCCCACCCTCATTTTCCCCCATGCAGAGTGAGACATTTTATATGAAACATGAATTTTTTTAAACTACAGGGTGAACCAGTGCAGAAGTCTGTGTTTGTTGTGTTCTTCCAAGGGGAGCATCTCAAGACTAAGGTCATGAAAATATGTGAAGGGTAAGTGCATATGAACAGTCAAATCGATCTGTTGAATATAGACTCTAAAAGGGACATATCTTACATCAAACTGCTCCTTGTCACTTTAACTCAGGGAATGTGAAAAGGTGATCTTTGTACATATCATATTACACCAAATTAAAAAACATTTATGTAGGGGAGTTTGGTGGGTTGCAGGTCAAATCAAGGATGGTCAGGTCATAGGTGAATTGAATAATCACATTCAATCTGATGATACATTGGTCATCTGTGAGCGAAATTTACCTGCTACTATATCTGAGTATTGATGATGCATTATGGGTATATGTGACCAGTATTTACTCCATATATAATGAGTATACAGTAAAACCTGTCCGAGGGAACAACTCTCTGTAAGGAACAACTTTTTTTCTTTTTTTTTTTAAATAAGTTAATATTTTATCAATATTCTAACTTGATACTTATGCTTCATATGAACTTCAACTTGAAAAGACAATGTTTTAAAGAGTGTAATGTTGTTTTTAACATAGGTTCCGCGCCACCCTGTACCCTTGTCCAGAGTCATTGGCTGAAAGAAAGGAGATGGGTGTCGGTGTTATGCAGAGACTGGAAGATATGAAGACAGTAAGTACACTCATGACTGAGTACAGAGACCAATGGCATATAGTTGCCGACATCTATTAAATACAACTGTTGTATTTTATTTTGACAAAATGTTCAATTGTATTGAAAATCAACATTCAGATACGTTTATTGTATTGTATATTAATATAAACAGACATGTATTGTATTGTAAATCAACATTCAGATACATTTATTGTATTGTATATTGATATAAAAAGACATGTATTGTATTGTACATTGTATTATATATTAACAGAACAAAAAAATCATCTACTGTGTATACCACTTTTAGAAAAGTGGGACCAAAAGAATAAATTAAGAAATAAAAGGATAACATTGGAATGTTTAACCCTTAGGTTCTTAACCAGTCAAAAGAGATGCGTGTACGTGTGCTGACATCTATCTCCCAGAACCTAGAGTCATGGTTTGTGAAGGCGCAGAAGATCAAGGCCATTTACCATACCATGAACATGTTCCGAACAGACAACAAGACGTACATTGCCGAATGCTTCTGCCCTACCAAGGATCTGGATCTTGTCCAGGTCGCCCTGAGAAGAGGCGGGGTAAGTTATCTTTTTACCAGCAAAAGTGATACCATTTTACAAAAGCTCAGCATTTTTATTGTTTAAATAATTTATTTCATTAAAACATCATATCTTACTGAGTACATATATGTGTTACCTACTCTTTTGATTCATTGATCTATATTTAATAAAATATTCAGCCAGAAAATTGTGAAATTACATTTTCTGCCCATTTAAATAGGTAACATTCACTTCGAATTCAAATTTCTATAATTATAAATGCCATGACAATTACATTTGAAATTAATAAGTTTAGATCAAATCCACAATAGAGGGAAAAAATGAAGACTTCAGACTTTAGGGAGTTGTTTACTTGTATTACAGCAGTAAACCTATTCATTTACATGATAATCAAAGAGGTTCCTTTCATGTTGAATCATTTTGAAAATGAAATCATGGAATTATTTAGTCCAAAGTACTAGTACATAATACAAGTTTATTTTGAGTAGAAATAAAAAAGAATTTAGTACAAGTAACAAGACAATACAAGTCACTTCATGTATAGAGTACACATAAGTACAAGTAAATACAAAGTTCAAGTAAATGTTTGTTACAAGTAACTGTTTACTACAAGTACATGGTAAATGCCTTTTTCAGGAGAAGAGTGGTAGCACAGTGCCATCTATCGTGAACACCATTCCAGCCACGTCCTACCCCACATATTTCCGTACCAACAGATTTACACTAGCTTTCCAGGCAATTGTAGATGCGTATGGTATAGCATCATATAGGGAGGTGAACCCAAGTAGGTGTTCAGTAATTATGTGCAGGCCTCTAGCCAGTTTTTGTCACTTTTATAAAATTCCAGGGGGGGCTCACGATGACAACTTTTGCCAAAAATCACTTGAAAAGTGCTCAGAATGGTGAAAAACTTCATGATTTTGAAAGATTTTTTCCCCCCACTGGCTTCGGGACTAATATCTTAATAAGCTAGTGTAAAAACAGGGATTCCATTTTTTGTAAATTAAACTTCTTTTATTTAACCTCCTTAATAAAAGTGAATTGCATTCATATAAGGTTCAGAAAGTTAAACTTATTGTTCCTCCACACAACGTATTTTGATGTATTTCAGCACCCTACACAATCATCACATTCCCCTTCCTGTTTGCCATCATGTTTGGTGACTCGGGGCATGGTCTCATCATGTTCGCCTTTGGTCTCTGGATGGTGGTCTACGAGAGAAAGCTCAGCAAGGGCAGAAGTGATAATGAGGTAAAGTGATATTGAGGTTATGATAATGAGGTAATATGATATTGAGGTTATGATAATGAGGTAAAGTGATATTGAGGTTATAATAATGAGGTAAAATGATATTGAGATTTTAATAATGAGGTAAAATGATATTGAGGCTATGATAATGAGGTAAAGTGATATTGAGGCTATGATAATGAGGTAATATAAGAATGAGGTTGTGTAGCCTAATAATGAAGTAATGCACTTATGAGATGTAGATTTAATGATATATAACTTTCCTATGTAGATTTCAAATATCTTTTCGACTTAATTTAGAACATTTGATATTGTAAATCAGAATTATTTCAACACAACTTCAATGTTGTCTATATTATATATGTTTTCAATATTTTCTTTTTATGCATGCTTTGGTGTATTTCAGATATGGACCACGATCTTTGGAGGCCGCTATGTCGTATTCCTGATGGGATTGTTCTCTATATACACTGGATTTATATACAATGATTGCTTTTCCAAATCATTGAATATATTTGGATCATCTTGGAGAGCCAATGCTTATGAGTGAGTCTTTGCATGTAATAACATGAATATGCTTATGAGTGAGTCTTTGTAATAACATGAATATGCTTATGAGTGAGTCTTTGCATGTAATAACATGAACCTTAAAACATGATATTTATATGAATCACTAAACCTATTCAAAGCAATATATTTTATGTATCCTTATACGCATTTTACTGATATTAAAACTTATTAATTGAATAAAATAGAAGTACAGTAAAACCTGTAAAGTGGAACACCTATGTACATGAAAAACCTCTATTAGTGGAACACTCTTTAAAATCATGTTACTCATGTAATAGGTCTAATTTAAAATGATTCTCTGTACAGGGTATATCCACTCCTTCCTCTAGAAAATTGTTTTGGGGTACCAGTGGCATTCCACTACGAGTTTTACTGTTAGTCCATCTCATCGTATTTAATGTTAATTCCATAGGTTTTGGGCCGATATAAAGATGGCAGCACCAGAATTCACTGTTATAAATAAACACAGATCGATTACTATGCCATCTTTATTTAAAAATTATTTCTATCGACCTTAGCCTATGGTTATTTCCCTCAGAATCTTTAAAATAACTTGAAATCAAAAGCTATTGCCTAAGTCTAATAATATTATATCATCATCCTGAAATTGTGAAATGGTTTTGTTATTTCAGTGAATCGACAATTGAGCACAACAAAGTACTACAACTCGATCCTGGCGATCCTAACGCTTGGATAGGACGACCATATCCCTTTGGAATGGACCCCGTAAGTGACTTAATATTTGAGTTAAAGCTCTCGTAGAATTCTCCTCTGACAAATATCGGGGTCAGTTGTCTAAATACTAGGGTTGTCTAAAAGGTCTTGGATTTTTTGCTCTAATTTCATCAAAGTTTATCCTTTTGACTTCATATTTTACCTAAATAATATTCAAACATTCAATGTCAAAGTGTTTTAAGTTGGGATAAATTTAACACAAGAGTTTTACTTTTTTGACAACCATCGAACTCCCACAATTAGCCTTTCATTTGTGTGATAATTTCAATCTTCTCTTCTAAACACATTAGTAATTAAAGGAAGTGGTGACATATTGTTATAATTTCCAACTTTTTGTGGATGGTGTTTGTCGGTTGCCATTCAGTGGTCAGCATGTGTAAAAATGGCAGGTAGTGACATTTTGCATGTTAATGGCTTGTTGTTTGATGTTAGAATGACACATTGAACGTTAGTAATGAGGTTTGTCCATGTATATTGTATTTTATTTTGTTGTATTGCTGTATTGTATTGTTGCATTGTATTGTTATATTGTATTGTATCATAGGTGTGGACACTGACCAAGAACAAGATCACATTTCTGAACTCATTCAAGATGAAGCTATCTGTCATTCTGGGCGTCCTGCAGATGACATTTGGTGTTATACTAGGAGTTTTCAATCATAGGTGAGTTTTCCATGAAAAAAAATCAAAAAATATCACATCAATTTGCTCTAAATTTTACATGTCACAACAATTAAACACTTGTTGTTTGTTGATGATTGCATGAACATACATGTATGTATAAAATCTAGAATCATCGTTTAAATTATTTAATTTATTCATAATTAGTAACTATTACATTGTTGTACTGTTTTGCATTTCCAGGCACTTTAGACGTCCCTTGAACATCATTTCCGAGTTCTTGCCAATGATTATCTTCCTTATGGCCATTTTCGGGTACCTCTGTGCTGTCATCGTGGTCAAGTGGGTTAAATACAATGTGGCAACTGGACACTGCGCTCCTAGTCTTCTCATTGGTAATTAGAATATGTGATGTAATTGTCGGTCCCCCCCAGTACTTTAATTACCATTATTAAAATTGAGACTGCATGGGATATCTTGCTTATTTTGTCTTCAAATTTTCAAGACTGATGGATAATTGAATGAAGCATCACTGGTGGAAAAAGCATTTAGATAAGTCGATAAGAAACATCTGTGTAAAAAAGCGTTCATAACTTATTGATCACCCCTCGTATAATAGGGTGGTTGTAATAAAGCCCTTGCTAATAATAAGGGTCCACCATGTAATGATTAACCATAAGAGCTCATTTCTCCTCAGCCATCAGACTTATGCCAGTTGTAACTCATACCATATCAGATGAGCTAATATCAAAGAATATGTCTCTCTTTTCGTGTCATCTAACATTTTTGATAAATATGTCTCATAATATCAGAGCTTGTTGTTGAGTATCAGAATTATAATGTATTTCTTTCCTATCTTTCCTACTGCCAGATTTAATTTACTTGATTGGTTTATTCTCTATTTTAAAGAGTATTAGACTAAGACAAAGTACTTAAGTTGAAACTAAAATCAAAAATTAATGATGGGTTTAAATTGCATGGGATATTAATAAAGTTATTGTTCACATACAATACTTAAATAATTGTTGTAAGGTAGATGACCTATAACTTTTGGATCTACCCTCGTAAAATGTTATTTTATTTTTCAGGTTTAATCAACATGTTCCTGTTCAAGGACCCAGTGGTCGGTAAGGACCCTTGTAATACATACTTCTGGTACCCTGGTCAACATTCCTTCCAGTTGTTCCTAGTGGCCACAGCAGGTATCTGTGTCCCATGGTTGCTGCTCTCTAAACCTCTCTACCTACTATGGAGGCATAAGAGAGAAACACAGGTAAGGAGGGTGACTATGTATGATTTCAGTATAACCCCAACCCGATCCATTGCGAAATGCATGTGAAAACAATGTGGATTACCGTGGGTCCTCAATGATTGCAACACGTTTCCATGTGGATATTTTGCATGGATTCTATGAGGATCAATGTGGAAAACCTCTCCGTGTGCCTAAAATTCACATGGATTTCGAGTGGGTTCTCAATGATTCCGTACAGATTTTCACAGCATGGGTTCCATGTGGACTGGCTGTGTATACAGTAGAACTATCCAGACATCTCTCTGATCAGAACATCTCTCGATGTTAACACTTTCTCTGTCCCACTTTTTAATCTCCCATAGACTTCTATGTGAAAATGTGAACACATACCAGTACGAACACGTTTGGCCAGTCAAGGTGTTGTTAAGATTAGACAGGTTCTACATTTTACTGCACTGTTATTAAGGGGGCCACTGTTCAAAATGTCAATTTTATTTCCTCTGTTGAAGCTGATGGACAGAGAAATGAATTTCATTTGAATGTAAAAAATAACTTAATTAAAGCAGATCTTAAAGCTTAGATATTCAAAGTGTTTGCCGCTGTTGTGGAAATGATATTAAATGAATAAAAAGTTGTAATAACATTTTTCATTTCAGGCCATGATTCACCAGCCAATGGTAAATGAGTCTGATGAACAAGTTGCCAATGGAAAGCCCACCACATCAAGTGATGCTGGGGGACATGGACATGGGGAAAAGGTGGGAAATAAGTTTGATTTAGTCATTCTGGATATTTATGATGGCATTAACTGTATAATGATAAAAATATTTTCATATAGCCTACACAATAAAATTATCATTTTAAAAAATATGAGGTGAATCTTTTATGATCACATTTTCAATTTTTAAATAAAACTTACCTCCAAATAATTGTGAACACCAAATATTTCAGTTTGAGTTTGGAGAAATCTTCATTCACCAAGTAATCCACACGATAGAATACTGTCTCGGTTGTATCTCAAACACAGCTTCCTACCTTCGACTCTGGGCCCTTAGTCTTGCTCACGGACGTAAGTACATGTTCTGTTGCCCAGCAACCAGTTTTTTATTATCTTTATTTTTATTTAGATTTTTTCTTACAATAGAACAATATGTTACAGTGATTTAAGACAAATCTCAACATAGGATAAGTGATATTATTCAGGTCTTCCCATTGTTTTGTACTTCAATTTCAGAGCTGTCAGAGGTGCTGTGGAATATGGTGCTAAAGATAGGGCTAGGGATGAACGGTTGGGCAGGGGCACCTCTTGTGTTTGTAGTGTTTGTGCCCTGGGCTGTCCTCACCATTGCTGTACTGCTCATCATGGAGGGCCTCTCTGCCTTCCTGCATGCTCTACGTCTTCATTGGTGAGTAAAAGAGCTCTGGAGATATGGGCGTTCAGTCAGTATGCTTAGTTAATATATTTTTGTAATGAGGTTCTACGTCTTCATTGGTGAGTAAAAGAGCTATGCAGATATGGGCGTTCAGTCAGTATGCTTAGTTAATATCTTTTTGTAATGAGGTTCTACGTCTTCATTGGTCAGTAAAAGAGCTCTGGGCGTTCAGTCAGTATGCTTAGTTAATATCTTTTTGTAATGAGGTTCTACGTCTTCATTGGTGAGTAAAAGAGCTCTGGAGATACTGTAAAAGCCCACATTTTCAAGGTGCCCTAATTTTCACTATATTCACTGAAGAGGCTAGACAGTGAAATTAAAGGCACAGTGAATATTTGATTTAATTGAATTCATTTGGATATTTCTTCAAACATAAAGTTAATAAGAATTAACTGGGTGATAGTGTAAAGGTGTAAAATTGATCAGAGGAGAGTAATGGGAATATCACATTGTACATATTAATGGTTTCTTTGCTAGTGAATGTGACTTTATACATGTATTTTATTTTATTTCTTGCAGGGTGGAGTTCCAGAATAAATTTTATGAGGGTACAGGGGAGCCATTCGAACCCTTCTTGTTCCAGAATATTGCCGAGAACACTGCAATACAATAGGCTGTTGCAATACAATAGAGGATATTGTAATGCATGTTGCAGTACAATAAAGGACATTGTAGGAAATATTACAATACAAATGTCATTATAGGGAATATACATCACATTGTACAATAAAGGTTATGAATATTGCAGTACAATCAGGGACGTTGTTGGGAATATTGCGATACAATGAAATTTTGAAAAATGTTACAATTCAGTCTCAAATTGTTTAAAATGAGAATTGATTCAATATTTACAGATCAGTAGCCATATTTTTGAGAATTGGTATTTTTGAGAATTCAGTATTTTGAGAATTGGTATTTGTATGTCATGTGGAACTTATACAAACTGAATCAATATTGCTTTATTTAGATTGCTATCGATATCTTGTATTTTATATTGCTATGACATGTTATTAAAAATGCTACAAGTATCACCGTAACTACAGTTATATCATTAGGGTAAATGGAGATTTGTAAATCAAAGAATCATTCGCAAATATGAGGATCAATTTTTCAAATCTAACAGATAAAATGACAATTTTTGGGATGATTCTGCATATGTACATTACGATTGTAAAGCCTGCAAGTGAGTCTCTTGATTGATACCTAGTATCTATAATGACACATTATAATATCTAACACTTAGACATGCACAAGCTACCCCATTGGTCAGATTGGGTTATTCAGTAGTTTTATGAAAGCACCGTATTAACGTCCAGTTAACATATAATAAGAAAAAACATGTGTGAAAACAATTGAGAAAATTCTGAATGATTAGCCTAATGGCATACTCATGAACACTTAATGCAAGGTGTTGTAGCATAATGACATTACATGGTATGATATGGTATAATATGGGATAATAGATGGCTCTGTTAGTTTATAACCTAATAAATGTCTCAGTCAAATCTGATCTACGGCAACCATACGGCAACTGTAGCTTCAAAAAAAATTGAGAGAAATATGCAGCTTAAATATAGCGATTAGCAGTACAATTTTCTATATCGATTTTATGAAGCTGTGGCCACCTTAGAGCAAATGTGACTGAGGCTTTACTCGCAATGTGCAATGTTCATTATGTATCATAATATGTTCAAATCACAATTCTTCTTTGATCTCTACAATTTGAATACAAATGGTCTCATTAAAAAAATACACACCAAAATTGGGATTAATAATTCGGAGATTGAAGCATCAAATAAAATAAATGTATTTGCTTCCAACATCAGGGTGGCCAAAAAAATAGTGACTTACGACACACAACTGAGATTGCAGTTCAATCTAATAATAACATTACACGTTGCATTGTGATCAATTCAACTAAAACACTGTACTGAGATGTACCATGTTTTTGAGTCGGATATAAGACCTGAGTAAAGCTCAATAAAATGTATTTTTCTAACATAATAAAAACATTAATCAACAAATCAAATTTTACTTGTGTTCAGTGTTTTCTTCATATATTTTTCATCATATTTTATTCTTAATATGTACAGGTTATGTCCGGTTAGTTGGCAATTTACCATGGTGATAAACAACCATCTTTATCAACAATTTTGCAATCTTCTCTCAGCAATAGTTCACTTTTGAAGTGATATCAATGTTGCTTTTTAACACATGTGTTACTTTGATATTGTTGAAGTTTGTCCTTTATCAAAATCGAATAGATTTTACATCCTTGAAAAATAACATGTTTTGATTCCATAGTTTTCTTGACATTTATGTCTATAATATTTAACGAGGAATGGCCTTAGCGTTAAAGCGCTGAATTTCCGAAATCACAAAAGATGATGTTGGCGAAAGTGTAAAATTAACTTCCAGTCATAACATCCTAATTTTGTTTTCGTACTTGAAACATAAATACTTCATTGTTTACAAATTCTGACATCAGAAGATGTGGAAGCTGTGACATAGCATAAACCAGTAATGCTTTAGAAAAACTAACTATCCTTGGCTGTGGATAAATTTCTCAGTTTTTAGCCATTTAGCCAGACTATTTGCTTCTCTGGATTCTGTAGTTCTGAGCATTAGTAGTTCAGATTTTAGCGTTTATGTTGGCAATATGAAACTTGACTCTCAGTTCCTGGCACTAGATGCTGTCCCTGGGGCAATTGACATCTCTCCCCCTTGGCTACCATCCCTCTGGGGCATCTGGAAAATAAAGAAACAAATGCATCAAAGTATTCAAAGTCTTGAATTATATTCATACAGCTTCAACTATCCCATATGAAAATTAGATTTTTTATTGCACCAAAAAAGGCTATGGTAAGATATCATAGACAGCTTGGAAGCTACTTGGTGGGATGCCTAACTTTTCAAATCTGTGCATTTCAGGCATCCATTCCAAATTCATCATTTACTATAGACACAAGATTTTTTACACTGACCATTTTGAACGAATACATAGTGATTTTTGGAGTTGACATATTAAGACTAAAGATGCAGAGTGAGAAGTATAAGCTGAAAATCATGCTATGTTTAAAACTTGCATACCTTAAGATGTATGTTTAGAACTTGCATACTTAAAAGTTGCATACCTAACATGTATGTTTAAAACTTGCATACCTAACGTGTATGTTTAAAACTTGCATACCTAACATGTATGTTTAAAACTTGCATAGCCTAACATGTATGTTTAAAACCTGCATACCTTAACATGTATGTTTAAAACTTACATCCCTTAACATGTATGTTTTAAAGTTGCAAACCTTAACATATATGTTTAAACTTGCATACCTTAACATACATGTTTAAAACTTGCATACCTTAACACATATGTTTAAAACTTGCATACCTTAACATGTATCTGATTCTTCAACATGGCAGACCTCAAGATGAGAGCTTTAGTTCTACGCTGATACTCCTTGCCAATGTTCAAGGACTTCTCAAATGTTGTACTGCGCTGGTCAATGTCCTTGGCATACAATATCTAAACAAATAAAATCAAAATATGGCAAAAATGCAAAAAAACAACTCAAAACAAATTCGAGACTGATGAATGTTCTCTGAGGACTACTGTGTGATTTTTTACTGGGTGTTTAATGTACTTTTACCTATTTTGTAAGATATTCAATTTTTCTTGTTTCTCAAAAATCTATACTGCCCGAGGACACCTCCCAATCTACAGGGTGGCCCAAAAAATCTAAATGAAGAAAATCTTTTCTGATATTGAATAAATTTCAGGATCCGAAATTAAGTAACTTTTCTCTATTTTTCATTTTAACTTTTCCAAAGTTTGGGTCATACTTAAAGTACCTGCATGGTCTTTCATTTCAGTTCCTACTGTTTCTTCACAAAAGTGCATTACATTTTGGTTCTATAGATTACCTTGTTATGTGAGTCTATAGATCATTTACCTTATTATGTGAGTCAATACGAGCGTTAATCTGGCCATCTAATATAAGTTGCATCAATTCATCTTCTAATGCAGCTACTGTTGTGTTAAAGGCAGATGCCATTTTGTTCATATCTGCTGACATATATGGGCTAAAATACTAAAAATAACAACATATACTCAATAAGAGTGGTTTATTCAAAATATTTTTCAATTCTTTACGAAATAACCTTAAAAAGCAAAGGAAGGTCCTGAAAGTCAAAATAGTAGTATTTTTATAAATAAATTAGGTATTTCATGCAATGATGAAAGCAAAAGGTATTGTAAAATTGTGACAATTTTTTGTAACTTACTCCAAAATCATTTCTTATCTATTGTCTCATCTTTAATGGCACAAAGTGTACCTTTGAGTATATTCAATTGATTCAACCAATCAGAATGCAAGATATTAATTATGCACATATTTAACTGCTTACCTGGCAAAGGGCTCTGTTCCTAATCTGTACATACAGGGTGTTCACATGGGCAGATAAGTACATGTCTAACAACAGGTTATCCTGAAATGAGGTCATAAGAATCTATTATTTTATCATGTATGAAAAACTTTGTTGACTGTGTATCAAAGCTGAATATTGAGATTAACTGTAAAAATATTTGAGTCTCTATATCGACAAACTCATTTTGAATTTTCTCTTGCTTTTGAGACAATTTCTAGTTTACACTCCATCAGTTTTATTATCAATATCCTTCATATAAATAGTACCAACTTCTATACCTATTATTTAGTTGTATGAAAACAAGAAAACATAGAGCCACACATACCTTAATCTCTTCCAGTAATTTGAGACAGGATGCGTATTTAGAGTCGTAAAACTTGTGTATGATATCTCTAAGTGGAGGCTCTAGCTCTAAGAACAGCTTGAAAGAACTGAAAATACAAGTAGAGAATAAGTAAATGTGTAAAAAATAAAACTGGTTAAAATACAATTGAATTAGTAAATTGTAAATAAAATAGATTTACATATCTGATGAAAACAAGAAAATTATGGTATTGTATGGTACTATATCAACAGTGTTGTCCAGATGGAGAATGGGACCATATCCAAGCCTGCACAGATGCAGTGTAATGGTAACATAAAAGACAGTATGGTACTGTAGCGTAATTTGAGTGTACATGAGTGTGATATTTATAATTCTTTCGGTATACAATACAGTGAGAGTTTGGCTGTGTACATTTTGAATTTTTAAACTTATTGTATGCTTTTACTCCACATATGAAAAAAGGAATAATTTGTTTTTGAAGCTTACCTGCTTGATAGAACATGTTTCTGAAGTTCTTGTCTATCAAATGATGCCAAAGCACAGAGTGTTCCATAAATTGTGACATTATTGGCAGACAGCAACTACAAACAAAAATAAAGACATAAAGTATGTAATCTAAATCTCAAAGTCAATGCTGCACAATAAATAAAATACATCACTTTTTCAGGTTTCATTCTAACTACACGATGAGATGATTGCAAAAGAGTCCAACATGATTCAGTTATTATTTTTGGGCTACCCGTATTTCAAACCTGGCCTAAAGGGAGTAGATAGTTCAAGTGATGGTGAGGTTATTAGACAGAGGACTCATAAAACCTTTAAAGTGATCGTGTAATACAAAAATTAACTGAAATGCAAAATGTAAAAGTAACGGAGCAGTCTTTGCAGACAGCAACTAATTAGTGTTAGAAATCCCGCAATATCATTTTTATGTGCTTGGTTGACAGAGCCCTTAGTTTATAGTATGTATCAGGTGACATAAATGATAGCCTTTGGTTAGGATTAATGAGTATAATTTACTGCAACAGGTTAAATAAAGTTTTCTAACAAGGCCCTTGAGAAGCTATACCTATAGCAGGTACATCACTTATTGAATATATTGACGTGAAATGATAAGAAGAAAGTGCACTAAGATGCCTTGGGAGGTTAAAGCTATCTTAGATATCTAAATACATAGTCTTGAAAAAACATTTTTCAATAATTATAAACTAGTTTGGTCAAATATTTGAAGTCAAATACATGGTACTGATATGTTTCAAATAGAAATACAAACTGGCATCTCCTGCAAACATAGTAGTTTTTTAAATTTGAAATGAATGAATGAAGATACCCTATAGAGCCCATGTTCTAAAATCATAAAACTTGAAATATCTTTTGTTTTATTTATCAATAATTCCGATTGTGGAACATAAAATATTACTTGATTCTTGTATCATAGTCCAAAAAGTGACATTGAATTGGTCCACTGAATTAATCGCTATTCAAGTTTTTGAAATATTTTGTACGTCCTGGTATGTTATCGCACCTGAATTAAAAAAAACATGGTGGTGAAACTAGTATAAACTGTAGGCATCGAGGTTATTGTTCAAGGGTTCAAAGCATGCATGCAACATAAGCTAAGAATAAGAGTTTGGTGTATGATGGTTAGAGAGTCAAAGATTGACTATACATTTGGTTTTGAAACAACTTACCTCTGGAAAATCACAATGATCAAAGTTGGCTTGTAGAAAATATTTTGCGGCAGATTTGTATTTTTTGGTTGCAAGCTCTGCAAGACCCGCTGCACACTTGAGCTTTGTCATAGTAGCTTGGCTACCCTCCTTACCAGGGGTCTAAAAATAAAGGGAGGAATATTGCCATATTTAGCTATTCTCCTTGCAAGGGGTCTACAAACAAACAGTGGATTATTGTTCTTTTTTATTCCCCAGAACATATATTTTTAACTAATAAGTACCTGGTACATGTATATGATTCATTTACTTTACTTGAAAACTGGGAGGAGTATATCAGAGTTACTTCACATTTTTACAAAATTTTGATTTCAAAGCAGCCAGCTTGATATTTATATGAAAACTACAGGTGAGTTGGGTTTGAAAATTGTGGGCATATGGGTCCTGATTATGAAAAATGGAAGATTGAAAACCAACATAATATTTCTCTGGCCGAACTCAGAAAAGGTCAAGAAGTTCAATTAAAGTCTGAACTAATCTTGATTCTTTGGTCGTCAACTTTCTCACCAAGTGACTGGCATTACTAAAATTAATGCAATCCTTGTATTCTGTACCTGGCCTGGCAAAAATCAAAGACAGACACCATCAGTCCTTGCTCTGCTCTAATTAACACGATCCACACATACAACCAGTTCAACTATAAGAACACTAACTCACCTCTGGGGTTGCCTCTGCCTTGTTGACATAGCTGAGCACATGGGACCAGTTCTGCAGGAACACACTCACCTAAAAAGAGAAAATGATGGTACAATTTTTAAAATTAAATTCATTTGACAATTTTCTATGGCACATTTTTTAAAGACAATTCTAGGTCTGAGGATGTAATTTACTAGTTGGTTTGGAAACAAATGGATCTTACACTGTGTTTGCTCTACAATTTATTGTACATACGGCAGTTAACACCTTTTCTGAACTTGGAACAACATTTTCATTTTACATTCAAACAAAAGAATGTCCAAAAGTTCTAATTTTTCATTAATCTAACGCAAAATCTCAAAAGAAATGCAAATAGATTTTCAACTGAGTGTAATTTTCAACTGGCTAAAGCTAATTTAAGTTAATAATTATAACTTACTTTAATGACATTGAGACACATGTTGACAACATGTTTAGCACTGGTACAATAATCCCTAGACCTGGAGTAACACTTCAGGGCATTGCTCAGGTCCCCACAGTCCATGTAATGGTCTCCCAAATCATCATGACCTCGCCTGGAATATATAATAATGACATTGAGACGACATGTTTTGCACTGGTACAATAATCCAACATGTTTTAGTAAAATAAAGGTTGTGAAAAGAAGAAAAAATACTTTTGTGATAAGATAAACACTCTATTAACATAGATGCTTTACATAAATTGTAGCATTACCCTTGTATTTGTACACTATTAATAATGGAGAAGAGGCATCACCCGTATGCTACAAAATTATGAATATACTTTGACTTTACTACATGTAATTATTGTACATGAACATAAAATATACATTTACAACTTCAAGTTTACAATTTACCACCACTTCTTGGTGTTACAAAAAACTGCTATATCATAATTCTTTTACAAATATAGTACTAATCACAAAAATACCAATTTAAGTGACATTTTTGTTGGTTTAATTCAAGAGCTGTCTATAGGTTGTAAAAGTCAATTGACAAACGGTTTTCACATGATTTATATTTTATTTTCAAAAGGAGTTTAGACTTCGTTAGACTTTAAGCTAAACCTTATCTGTGCTTTAAGTATCAATATCAAGGGGCGTAAATGTGTGTCTCATTTTAGCACATAGTTGCGACACCATTGTGAAATGTGGAAATTTCTATTTCCTTTATAGGAGCTTATGTGGTTTATGCAAATATTAGAACAGGCTATTGAATCAATGCCATGCAATTCTTCTAAAAGGATGTATTGAATTGTTGCTACATAGTGACTCAACAAAAAATGTTCATTGATTGAACAGTATGAATGGATCGTTAACGTTATACTTGAAACCTTTTTAACTGGGAAACTATATAAGGACTACAAAGATGTCGGGTAAGTTATTAAATTCAGTAAAAACTATCATCACCAAACTTACCATCATATAATGTATTGATGAAATGGTTGAACATATTTCAATTTGTATTAATAAATCTTTTTGGGTACTTTATATAAAGAACAAACACAGAACAGAGGTTGTAAAATGTGACCTATAAAAAGTGATGAAGGTTGTTGCATTCAAAATGCTTTAATGTTCAGAATACATACTTTGACAAACGAAGAGCAAATCTTGATAAACAGGATTTAAGTCAAGATTTGGAGAGCATACATACATGAACATACCATAACTATGCAGCATTTCAAATCCTGTCTATTGTCAATACACCACACACATATATTTTTTATTTTTCAGATTATTTTACAAAAGTGTTTCCCCATGATGTTTCAATAATATGCAATGAGAACTCGATTGAATCTATAGAAACAGCAAGATCTTTAGCACACATACTAGACAAGAATGGATTAACTGTGTACTTCAGACCAGAAAATGCTCCAAATGAAGAATCATTAGACAAGCACTTTGCGGAACTCCACAATGGCAAATATATCTTAACAATATTTGACAAAAACCTCTTAAAAGATGACTTCACAATGTACACAATGAAGTCTGTATACAGGTCATTGATAGATGCCAAGGAGTTGACCAGGTTCATTCCAGTCCTAATAGGGGTTGAAGTAAAGGATGTGGTTCCCCAATATATCTCCAACTTTTGTCTGGAGTTCTCTGAGAACTGGAGGGAGGAAACCAAACAGATGGATAGGCTTGTAACAACTCTCCAAGAAGATGTACCTCCTTATATGGACTAATCCCTGAAATGTTTCTCTCAAACATTGAAAAATATTGAGAAATAAACAGTCATAAAAATGCATCTTTCCAGGTGACCAGAGCTGATAGTACCATCTGACAAGAAATCTGTAAATAGTGACCGCTATCACATAAATGAACAATGACTTGCTTCATTGTGACTTCATTGCACAAACTTCTATAGATGACTCAATACTGAATGAGTCTGTTAATATCAGTCATTAGCATTTTTAAACTCTGCACTGATTCATCATTTGATCATTTCTGCTTTGTATATTATTCAAGAAGAACAATGGGCAACATTTGGTCAACCAAATAATGCAAATAGATGTGTATTTGTATTTTTATCAGAGAACAACCCATAGTGAAATAAAGCAAACAAGCCAGTATTTTGAATTTTTAACTGATTTTCACATGTATTTTTAGGTCTTTGTTATTGCGCAGTAACAGCAGATTTCAAGAGTTGAAAATTTATGGTTTAATGTTCAAAGAATAAAAGTTCAATACTTTCAAGTTGAAATGTATGTTATTTCTGATATGAACAGTCACATTCTCAAGTACCTTAATCAAAACGTTTAACATTAACTAAGGGATAATGTCAAAAGCAAATTATTCAATTCAACAGAAAATAATTTTTGATGCGGACATAAAAGCCAGTTTTTGGTAAAAAAAGCCATTGGACAGGGGAAATCCCACCCAGTACAAGTGCAAAGTTGTAAAACCACATAAATATAATATAAAGTGCATTTCATGGGTAAATATTGATTACAAGTAACAGGATATTTAGTGCTTTTATTATGAATTTATGATCATTTTTTTGTCAACAAAGTATACAACTGGAGTCATAACATTAGTTTGACGTACATTCTTGAGAAAACTCCCAATTTAAAGTACTAGCGTGCATATTTCGCAATTAACTGTACATGTATTTTATATGAACCGTGTACTAGACTGTATATCGCTTTACCAATGTATCATGACTGCATTGGCCAAGTACTGTAGATGTCAGCATAAATAATGAGCACTTCATATTTACGATTACGACATGACAAATAAAGGTGTCAACACCACCAACCATATATGCATTTGTGTAAATATCTGTGGTCAATTTTGATGTCAGCACAAAAATCCAATATTATTTGAAGGAATTTTATTTTTTTGCTAACTAACCTTCTATGAATCATTTAGAGGGAGAATGAACATTTCATAATTTTTCTTGATTTTTCTATTTCTCTTTTCCATATGTAGTTCCTCTAGATACATGTGCTTCACTTTTAAGTTAACATTCTTTGAATGGATTTATATACAGGGTCGTAAAAAAACGGCAACCATGTTGCTATTTCCATCATATCTTTGTCTTTTTAGGAAGTTACTCCCTAATAAAGTCTAATTTTACAGCACTTTACAACAAAATGCTTCAGTGACCACAAATGTGCTATAGGCAAACCTGCACACATCGTCCAAAATGTCCGTACCTGACTTCTAGCTGTGGGGATATGCCAAAAATAAAGTGTACAAGAATGACCAAAGGACAAATGCAGACCTCAAAAGGGAGATCATCTGTTTCTTTCAGGCCATTTCAGGCTGAGGAATGCAGTCAGGTCATTGACAACTTGTGTAGCTTTGCATTCAGCGCAAAGATGGCCACGTGGGGCATGTTGTTCAAAGTGCTGTAAAATTGTGACTATCAGTCTGATGATCATGAAATATGGTAGGATGGTAGAGAATTGAACGATGTACAAATGTGCCAAATAGCAGGGTAATTCCTTAAAATGACAAAGATTTGACGTAAATACAGGGTTGCGTTTTATTGAACACCCTGTACTATCATAGAAAAATGGATACCGTTGTCTAATGCTTTTTTGTACAATGCCATGTGCTGATGCATGAAAAAATAGAAACTGATAATTAAATTCTCAAAGAGTGATCTAATCTTGATGATATAAAAAACTATTGTCAGACCTCCTTTATCAAATGATAAATTATATCAACTCAATAAAATACAAAAAAATCTATAATATCACATTGTAAACTGAAAATGTATACCGTAAATGTTTATGTTTTGCTACGATAAGCCTATAAGACTATTGCGGGCTCTTAAATAAACTTAAAAAAATCGAAAAAAAAACAACTTAACTACTGATAGTTTGTTTAATTGATTTTACAGTATATAGGTTGTTTATACTCATGTACATATGATATCATCTTAATAAAACTTGTCATATTTATGATGATAAATACTCATGGTCAAAGGTCTAAAATCTATGGCCATTTCACACCTGGTCATAAAATATCACAATGAAGATTTATTTTAACCTTAATGAATTTATAGAATAATATTTGTATATATGTATTATCAACTTGCGAGGTGGCTTTTTGATATAAAAAGCCATAAAATATGCACCTGTTCAAACTCATTTTCATAGGAGAGAGATAATACACATTTTTGCTTGTAAAGCATATATCACAGAAACAGTTTTTCAATGAAAAAAGCGATACATCCTGTTCATAAAATTTCTCTTCACAATTCCATACATTTCCCGGCCCTTCCAAATATGAATAAATGCCCTTTTCCATTTTATAAAACTGAGATGTTTGACTTTCTGGCAGTTCACAAAATTCCTTGGATTTTTATTCTGCCATCAATTAATCATTGAAAACACCATGGTAACTATGGCATTCTAAAAGACAATAGACAACTATAACAAAACAATGAAGAGTATAAAATCAAACAAAACAAACATTTAACCGATAACATCCCTTACTCAAAAAGTACTGCCTTTGTTATATTTACCAAATTTCTCCTCTCTAAAAAGTGAAAGTGTCTATTTGATTGGCCCTCTGAATCGACAGAATGAACTGTCTTTATTCCTTGCTAATTCTTCTCTTCACAACACATCTTTTTCAAAGCTACCATGATATTTGATCAAAGAGGGATGTATTACAACCAAGGGAATGTGCGAGATTCAATATTAATTGTAGTTTACGCAGTTTAGTACAAAAAATGAAATATAAACCTTAGTCCATGGTTGTCTAAATGATGGCAGTATCATGCCCATATTTAGTCATATTATTGCAAATTCTTAGTGGGTATTGCTTTAAGGAAATAACTTCACTAAATGTTAATTTTACGACTAAGGATAGTTCAACCAGTACATTGACAGAGACTACAGGCAGAATACTAACAGATAGGATAACCACTGCATTAATGGAATACAACCCCAGTATAACAGAAATTACAACCACAACACTGAGAGAAAATACAACCAAGACATTGAAAGAAGGTGCAACAGAGACATTTATAGATGGTATGACCAAAACATATATAAAGAACACAACCAAGACATCAACAAAGGGTACAACCAAGACATTAACAGAGGGTACAACCAAGACATTAACAGAGGGAACAACCAAGGCTTTAACAACTGACTCAATGAGAAACACAACAATTATTCCTCACACACATTCATTACATAGATGCTATATTTGTACATGTAAGGTAATAAAAAATTAGACAATGGTTATGCCAGGGCTGCCTAAATCCTATTTAAAAAACTAGCTTTCACATAAGCCATGTGGGCTCACTGTTCACCACCATGTAGCTAATTTTGGGCATCAATTTTTTAATTAATTAATTTTTTTTTTTATTTGGTGTGATGAGGGATATCTTCCTGTAAAATTATTTGTTTTGCCCCTGTGTATCCAGGCCGCGTCCCGCCATCTACCCCAAAGTATTTAAAAATGAAACTTCAGCGAGATTTAAAACCACTATGAATCTCACCCTGTACCTTTACAGCTGCAATTACTAATGCATTGTACCCTTTCAGACCCAGAAATGCAATATGCGAGACAGATGTATTTTGCAGAACTCGTTTCAGTTCTGCCATGGTGTCAATAAGTTCTGGATGGAGGAATACCTGTGTTACAGTAAGCCACATTTTCAACAGAATCCATAAAGCAATGTTAGCAAAGGATAACAATGTTATTTTAGTACTGTTCTTCTACTTAATTTGGCGGCTGTTTTAATTAGGCAGATCTGCCAAATTGTAAACGTCCACCAAATTAAGTAGCCGCCAAATTCAATATTTCATATTTCAATCGTAAATGTGTATGGTATATACATTTCAATATTGCAAGTCCACCAAATTAAGTAGTTGTCAAATGTTTAAAAAGGCAAATCCGCCAAATTAAGTAGAAGTACAGTACACAAGTCAAACTCATGAGCGACATACATTTCAGTTCCACAGAAAACAAACTGTTATGTTATGGTGAACTGTAGAAGTTGGGGCCAGTGTGCAGGTTGTTCATATTCTTATGTGATTACCTGGAGTCCATTATGTAATGATACAACTTGCACAATTTACATCAATGCAGAGAAACTATACATGTGAGTATTATTATGTAATGATACAACTAGCACAATTTACATCAATGCAGAGAAACTATACATGTGAGTATTATTATGTAATGATACAACTTGTACAATTTACATCAATGCAGAGAAACTATACATGTGAGTATTATTATGTAATGATACAACTTGCACAATTTACATCAATGCAGAGAAACTATACAAGTGAGTATTATTATGTAATGATACAACTTGCACAATTTACATCAATGCAGAGAAACTATACATGTGAGTATTATTATGTAATGATACAACTTGTACAATTTACATCAATGCAGAGAAACTATACAAGTGAGTATTATTATGTAATGATACAACTTGCACAATTTACATCAATGCAGAGAAACTATACATGTGAGTATTATTATGTTATGATACAACTTGCACAATTTACATCAATGCAGAGAAACTATACAAGTGAGTATTATTATGTAATGATACAACCTGTACAATTTACATCAATGCAGAGAAACTATACAAGTGAGTATTATTATGTAATGATACAACTTGCACAATTTACATCAATGCAGAGAAATTATACATGTGAGTATTAATATGTAATGATACAACTTGCACAATTTACATCAATGCAGAGAAACTATACAAGTGAGTATTATTATGTAATGAAACAACTTGCACAATTTACATCAATGCAGAGAAACTATACAAGTGAGTATTATTATGTAATGATACAACTTGTACAATTTACATCAATGCAGAGAAACTATACATGTGAGTATTATTATGTAATGATACTACTTGTACAATTTACATCAATGCAGAGAAACTATACACGTGAGTATTATTATGTAATGATACAACTTGCACAATTAACATCAATGCAGAGAAACTATACATGTGAGTATTATTATGTAATGATACAACTTGTACAATTTACATCAATGCAGAGAAACTATACATGTGAGTATTATTATGTAATGATACAACTTGCACAATTTACATCAATGCAGAGAAACTATACATGTGAGTATTATTATGTAATGATACAACTTGCACAATTTACATCAATGCAGAGAAACTATACATGTGAGTATTATTATGTAATGATACAACTTGCACAATTTACATCAATGCAGAAAAACTATACAAGTGAGTATTATTATGTAATGATACAACTTGCACAATTTACATCAATGCAGAGAAACTATACATGTGAGTATTATTATGTAATGATACAACTTGCACAATTTACATCAATGCAGAGAAACTATACATGTGAGTATTATTATGTAATGATACAACTTGCACAATTTACATCAATGCAGAGAAACTATACATGTGAGTATTATTATGTAATGATACAACTAGCACAATTTACATCAATGCAGAGAAACTATACATGTGAGTATTATTATGTAATGATACAACTTGCACAATTTACATCAATGCAGAGAAACTATACATGTGAGTATTATTATGTAATGATACAACTTGTACAATTTACATCAATGCAGAGAAACTATACATGTGAGTATTATTATGTAATGATACAACTTGCACAATTTACATCAATGCAGAGAAACTATACATGTGAGTATTATTATGTAATGATACAACTTGCACAATTTACATCAATGCAGAGAAACTATACATGTGAGTATTATTATGTAATGATACAACTTGCACAATTTACATCAATGCAGAAAAACTATACAAGTGAGTATTATTATGTAATGATACAACTTGCACAATTTACATCAATGCAGAGAAACTATACATGTGAGTATTATTATGTAATGATACAACTTGCACAATTTACATCAATGCAGAGAAACTATACATGTGAGTATTATTATGTAATGATACAACTTGCACAATTTACATCAATGCAGAGAAACTATACATGTGAGTATTATTATGTAATGATACAACTAGCACAATTTACATCAATGCAGAGAAACTATACATGTGAGTATTATTATGTAATGATACAACTTGCACAATTTACATCAATGCAGAGAAACTATACATGTGAGTATTATTATGTAATGATACAACTTGTACAATTTACATCAATGCAGAAAAACTATACATGTGAGTATTATTATGTAATGATACAACTTGTACAATTTACATCAATGCAGAGAAACTATACATGTGAGTCCATTATGTAATGATACAACTTGCACAATTTACATCAATGCAGAGAAACTATACAAGTGAGTATTATTATGTAATGATACAACTTGCACAATTTACATCAATGCAGAGAAACTATACATGTGAGTATTATTATGTAATGATACAACTTGCACAATTTACATCAATGCAGAGAAACTATACATGTGAGTATTATTATGTAATGATACAACTTGCACAATTTACATCAATGCAGAGAAACTATACATGTGAGTATTATTATGTAATGATACAACTTGCACAATTTACATCAATGCAGAGAAACTATACATGTGAGTCCATTATGTAATGATACAACTTGCACAATTTACATCAATGCAGAGAAACTATACATGTGAGTATTACATACAGTGCCTCCCCAAGGTCGGCCTTTATTGGGAGAACTCAGGCATATTTCACGTCATAGTGACATTACTTCTAATCTAAGTATAGCATGTTAAAGTCATTTATTGAAATAAATAGTGCTAGATTTCAGTAGAATATTTTCTAAAAATTAAGAGGCCATAAATTATTTAGTTTATTATCCTAAAAGTTCATGGTGGCAGACTGAAAATAAGAAGGCACAGGGTGAACAAAATCAAGACTAAAATATAGCAGTGTGGCACCATGTAACATGCGTAAAAAATTTGAGGTGAATCCGTGGTCTTCCTGGATTTACGATGACAAGATTCGTCAAAAAACTTCCAAAATGGCCACCAGAAAGCAAATGAGCAGCCGAAAAGTTAATCAGCTTTGGAACTTCTTATCATGCAACATGTGTAAAAAAAAAGTAATTCTGTTGAGTGGTTTTCCTGTAATCAGATGACAAGAAAATTGAGACACCACCCACCATACACCCATCAAAGTGATGACAATATTGTACCTTTTTTAGGTAGGATAAAAACATTACTACCTGTAACCTATGATACCATGAATCAGGTCAATATATTTCCTAGCTACTTTGGTGTGGCCAAAAGTGGTAGGGTTTATGGGTCCCCTCTTATTCAAAGGTGTATTAAAAATACTTAGGTACTTTAATAAATTCTGTTATAGGTATACTGAAGATGACCAGCACATTTTAACAGTTTTGAAGGAATTCAAACAGTGTTTTCAAGGACGTCAACTGATTAAAGGTACACTTTAAGTAAACCATTGGTTCTTCGGGGGTAGATTATCATGAGGTAACGTTAGGTACATATAATGAAATCACACCATCAAGTAGCCATCCAAAAGATAATGAACTCTTCAAGGAAGAAAATCCAAGAATTCCTTCTAAAATAAAACGGCATGTAAGAATTAGAGAACAAATGAGTCACATCCTAGCCAGCTTATCTAATTATATCTGTTAATTCATCAAAAAAAGTACATTGTATTTACCAGATTTCTGGAATCTGAATTCGTAAATTTTACAGATAAACCAGAGACAACCACGAAAATCACGACACAAACAACACATACAGCAACTAAGACTCCACAAACTAGAAGTGAAGCAAGATATACGACAACATTCCAGCCAAAGAGATCAACAAAAGAACCTAGTATCAAGGAAGTGCTGACGGGGGTGTTTCTATGGATTGTGGATGCTATATGCGCCATCTTTACTCTTGTGGTAATATGGCGTTGCAGAGTTTGGGCAAAAAAGAAACCCGATCTAAGACCAGCCAGTATCAGAACTCTTGCCAAGGCACGAGAGAGGACATTTTCAAATACTGCTTTGTAAAATTAGAATTGGGTGATTGTTTTATTCTTTCAAAAATAAATTTTTAATCAATTAAATAAAACAACTCCTTTTACATCGTATCATATCGTAATTGTACTACTGGTATGTTCTTTTATGACCTAAGCCCCAGTCACATTTGCTCTCTGACGAATGTTACTGCAGCCATGGCTTCACAAAATCGATATAGAAAGTCTACATCGTACTGATTATCCCTATATTTGATGCTGAATTTGGGAAGCTATGGCTGCTGTACGGTCATGGTAGATCAAAAGTGACTGAAGCATTATGACTGATACAGAGACATACACGCACAGTCTTTCATGTATGAGACTACTTAACTAAACATCCTGAATTACTTAATGGAACATAATCTTGCCTGAACATTACTGAAAAGTGTGATTTAATCACGAATGTAACTTACCTGATGCTTTCTTTTATGGAATTACTCTTGTAATTTTTCAGATCTGTATCAAGTTTTTCTAGTTTCATTGCAGCTTTTTTTGCGGTTGTCTCAATCCACTGTGTGTCGAGGGCAGGAACATTGTGAATGACTCCAGCCACTGCATCTGGCAGAATTGATGAACTGAAAAAAATGTTAATTTTTTCAAAAAACAAACATTTTTTATTGTGAATTCAAAAGGGTAACAAAGTATTACCCAGCATGCCATTCAGTAGATTTAACTTATTTGTTCCACTAATAACATTTATCAGACTCTCTTGGTAAAAGTTATTCAGATTTTTTAACTTGTGCCATCAAAGATCATTATCAAAGTCAGCTGATGGAACAAGTTGTTCAGATTTTTATATTTATGGTCAGAAATACGTACTGAACCCATGCAAGTTATAAGACCCTTTCCACATTTAATAGTATTTTACATTAATGCAATGTGCAACTTTAAGCCCAATGGGTCCCTTTAATCATATAGAGTATTCATTCCACCTAGCCAAGCTATCTTAATATACCAGAACAGGTTACACAGTGATAAATACATGTATCACATTTATCACAAAGAATTCAAAATGGCCACCAAGTAATTCACTGTACACGCTTAAAACCTAACCAGATCTTAGTCTCCTCTTGCATCTGTAAAAATTGAATAGGTAAGTGGTTTTCCTGGTATTTGATGACAATATTTATGTGGCACCCACCCACTTGCCCATCAGCATAACACAGCGGCAATAGCCCACTTAAAATTGTTACCTTGCTATCACTATGGCATCTTGTAGCTTCTTGTGGATCTGCTGGTACATGGATACATTGAGAGTAGTCTGTACATAGTCTAGGGCAACTCTGAGTGTCTCAACCCTGTATGTTCTACATGTTCAGAAAACCTTACCTTGCTATGGCATCTTGTAGTTTCTTGTGGATCTGCTGATACATGGATACATTGAGAGTAGTCTGTACATAGGCTAAGGCAACTCTGAGTGTCTCAACCCTATATGTTCTACAATGGTCAGCTACATACACAAGCCTTTAATACACCAGAAACCTTACCTTGCTATGGCATCTTGTAGTTTCTTCTGGATCTGCTGGTTCATGGATACATTGAGAGTAGTCTGTACGTAGGCTAGGGCAACTCTGAGTGTCTCAACCCTGTATGTTCTACAGTGGTCAGCTACATACACAAGCCTTTAATACACCAGAAACCTTACCTTGCTATGGCATCTTGTAGTTTCTTCTGGATCTGCTGGTTCATGGATACATTGAGAGTAGTCTGTACGTAGGCTAGGGCAACTCTGAGTGTCTCAACCCTATATGTTCTACAATGGTCAGCTACATACACAAGCCTTTAATACACCAGGAACCTTACCTTGCTATGGCATCTTGTAGTTTCTTCTGGATCTGCTGGTTCATGGATACATTGAGAGTAGTCTGTACGTAGGCTAGGGCAACTCTGAGTGTCTCAACCCTGTATGTTCTACAATGGTCAGCTACATACACAAGCCTTTAATACACAAGGAACCTTACCTTGTTATGGCATCTTGTAGTTTCTTGTGGATCTGCTGATACATGGATACATTGAGAGTAGTTTGTACATAGGCAAGGGCAACTCTGAGTGTCTCAACCCTGTATGTTCTACAATGGTCAGCTACATACACAAGCCTTTAATACACCAGGAACCTTACCTCGCTATGGCATCTTGTAGTTTCTTGTGGATCTGCTGGTACATGGATACATTGAGAGTAGTCTGTACGTAGGCTAGGGCAACTCTGAGTGTCTCAACCCTGTATGTTCTACAGTGGTCAGCTACATACACAAGCCTTTAATACACCAGGAACCTTACCTTGCTATGGCATCTTGTAGTTTCTTGTGGATCTGCTGGTACATGGATACATTGAGAGTAGTTTGTACATAGGCATGGGCAACTCTGAGTGTCTCAACCCTGTATGTTCTACAATGGTCAGATACATACACAAGCCTCTCATACACCAGGAACCTTACCTTGCTATGGCATCTTGTAGTTTCTTGTGGATCTGCTGATACATGGATACATTGAGAGTAGTCTGTACATAGGCTAGGGCAGCTCTGAGTGTCTCAACCCTGTATGTTCTACAATGGTCAGCTACATACACAAGCCTTTAATACACCAGGAACCTTACCTTGCTATGGCATCTTGTAGTTTCTTGTGGATCTGCTGATACATGGATACATTGAGAGTAGTCTGTACATAGGCTAGGGCAACTCTGAGTGTCTCAACCCTGTATGTTCTACAGTGGTCAGCTACATACACAAGCCTCATAAGCCTGGCCAGTCCTGTGTAGTTAGTTGCATATGAGTCCAAGTCCTGGAACAGAAAAGCATACCTTATGTTAAAATCAAATATCAACTAAATAAGACAATTTACATGAGTGTATGGGATTGATGCACATCCTGATTGGAATGTTATTTCCTCTTTTAATCTACATAGCTAAGTGAGAATATTATGTGATGAAATTATATCATAATTTCTTAACATAGAAATATCTTTCATAAACTTTTTGGGGGGAAATCCCCACCTAATATTAATACTAATATCCCCCACAAATATCCTCAAGATACAGTGTATACATTTCCTTCTTAAATGACTGAAGAGAATGGTCAAGGTTATGAAGAGTCATTTTTCTCATTTTAATATATTTTTCAATAAGGGTGAGTTCATGCCTTATTCATTTCAAAATGTCAGTCACAAGAATCTCAAACAGCCTTCAATTTAGACAATATAATACACCATAACCCTTCTGTTAATGAAAACACAGAATGAGATTCTATGCTTAGGGCAGTTGTGAAAATGTCAGTCCAACTCAATGGGGATCAAACCCATGACCCCTCATTTTCTGGATGAGTGCTATACAACTGAGCTATAGGACCGACTGACATCTCCACTGTACATAGTAAGTTAGTATCTAAGTCTATGGATGGTGCATGTTATAGGTTGTTACTAGAGACTAGCCCACTCTAACTTGAGAATACATTGCAAATTAATCTCATTTTGAAAACTAACCAGTGATGTGTTTTCTACATTGAACTGTTCCTCTTCAACATTGTCATTTTCCTCTGGGGCATCCACCTGCATTGGTTCGGCTACCTCCTGCAACACATGAAAACATATATAGGAGCTTTTAATAACACATGATTTCACATTTCAGAAATCTTGTATACTGGGCTTGTACTTGTACATTGCATGCATATCAACATTTTGACTTGTTTGTACAGCATGTGAATCAATATTTTGGGAGATTTTTCGCACCTCACAAACTTATAACCTACCTCAATAAATTCATGAGTACATGTATTTTAGCATTCTTTTTAAATGTAGTTAAATCCCCAATCATAGGGTTCATTGTAGACATTGTCCTCTAGTCTGAAATTTTTTTGAAATTTGGAATGAAAATATTCAGACTATAGCCCACATATGTTAAAACATGGGATTGAAAATGATTTGTTTACATAGGAAGTGCCATTCAAAATGGCCGATTGGGTAAATTAATTTGCATATTTGTTACTTCTCCTAGCTTTATTTCCATTATGCTGTGTTACTTTTTATAGCATTTAATAGTACCTTACTACTTAATTGAATTGTTATAATGCTTATTTTTTGGAAGTGAAGTTTCCTAAAATTGATAATTACGTGCTGGAAATTTCCTGTTTTTTCCCACAGGAGAGACATAATGATCAATAGACTGAATTCTCAGGAAGTTCAGTCTATTGGATATAGACTAGGGTTCATTGGCAGAACGAAAAGATTTTCCCTTTTCATCAAGAAAGATCGCACATCTTTTCAAGATGGCAGTAGGTTTTAGAACGGGAATATCCATCCATACTGACATCAGGGTCTAGTGATGCAGAGGCCGTGTGTATCAACAGACAGAAGAATTTTGACCGTTGAAATAAGCTAAATAACAAGCAAAAGTTTAGAAAACGAAAATTTCATCGTTCTGATGATAAACCAGACCAGATAAATTGAGGTGTTATCTCGGGCTTGTATGACTGCCAAATTTGGATCATGATAGAGAAGTGCATTTTTTTGAAAAACATCAATGTCTTTTTCTGAAATAACTATTATGACCTCTTTATCCTTGGCTTCGAGCTGGTGCAATTGTTCATAACTTTATGAACCAAAATGATCATGATTGCATTGAATTTTTTGATTTTATTTTTCCAAAATTTTTCATTCCGTTGATTTTCAGCTAATTTTACAATTCAACGCATATATTTTGAAAAGTTATAATCAATATGAGTAAGTCTACGCATACCACTGTGTTTTATGATGAAATTATATCTCTTTACCTGGAAAATTCCTGCTTGAACGGGGAGAGGCATTTTGGAAATTTATAACCGGAAATGATGCTCTTCAAATAGGAGGTAATAATTTTTAAAATAATTCAGGCTCGATTATTTTCTTTTATTTCACTGTTTTGGGGCATTGGATGTCATTAGATTATATATTACTGTAATCAAAATTTGTATAACATATGATTCATGAAAATAGTCTCAAATAGGATCACAGTATGTCGTACTGTAACTCGTAAATTGAAATCATATTACACACATTTCGTATTTCACTTATTATCGCCCACACCTACATCAAGGAGGATTGGCTCCCCACAGGATCAAGAATGTGTATCAACTCCTGACATCTATTGGCCAACCTTGAACAAAAAATGTCATTTACTCTAACTTGTAGAATAGATTGTCTGTCTTTCAGTTTGTCCAGATGTCAGGTGATTCAACTCAATTCGAGTTTCTGTGTAGCATTCCATCTCAATATTTTCCACTTCCAGTCAGTCATCATATGTCATGATTCAAATTCCACATTTTTTTACTTCAGAATTTGAATCTGGTCTTATTACCAAATTATGAATTTCATAATAATCTTGAAATGATCAAAATATCAGATCTACTTATGGACAGGGTGCATGTTGGGAAATTTTCTGCATTCCTCAATTGAGTCACATGTTATTTTTCAAACATGAATAACTCCTTCCCCACATTGTCTACATCTTCCAAGTTTGCACAAAGAATGCACTTTTGTGCCTAGAAAAGCCTTGTGAGAAGGTTTGTTTTGTAAAATGTATAAAAAATGAGAAAATTCAGTGAAAAAAATTTCTGAAAATTTTCTGATTTTTTTCACTGAATTTTCTTGTTTTTTATACACTTTGTCAAAACATTCTTCTCACAAGTCTTTTCTAGGCACATAAGTGCACTCTTTGTGCAAAACTGGAAGATATAGACAATGAAGGGAAGGAGTGATTCTTGTTTGAAAAATAACATGTGACTCAATTGAGGAATGCAGAAAATTTCCCATCATGCACCCTGACCTTAAGTAGCTTTATCTTTTGGATTGTTTTTCGTCTTTGTCATCACTTTGGACAAACTAAATAAACTACATGTATCTCTAAAATATAGACAGTTTATTCCTTGCCATAGAAATGTTCAAGCACTGAACAAATTGCTTGGAGATAGATGGGGACACCTCGGCTTCGATGAGTTTGACTGTTGTTTCCTCCTACAGCTTAAGGTCTGCTGGTTCCTGTGTTGATTAAAACCTATGGCAGGGAAAATCTGGGTACTTTATGCTCACTTTTCAAGGGTCTGGGCCATTTATTTTCTTTATTCTATTCATATTCTTTATTCTATTTCTTCATTTTCAGAAACATGGTTCCAAATAAACTCTTAACTCTGGTGTTTGTAAGGGAGGCTTCTAGAATCCTCCTTGGGATGAAAAAGAAAGGATTTGGTGCTGGGCGATGGAATGGATTTGGAGGAAAAGTCGAAAAAGGAGAAACAATAGAGGAAGGAGCAAAAAGGTACATAAAGATATGGATTGATTTTCTACACTGTATATTGCCATTATGCAGAAATTACTTTCACACTTTCAAAATACTAAGGCGGGTTCAAACAGAATACATGTGCATATTGTATATACAGGAGGTAGAGATTAAAAGGTGGATTGGATCGAGTGGATTGGATTCATGTAAAAGGTGGATTGGATTGGGAATCTTCAAAATATGGATTTTTAGTTGATCTCCCTCTAAGCAATTTCCTCCGGCCTAAAGTATTTTGTGATTACTTGGGTCCCTTTAAGGAATTGACAAAGCAATGACAAATACATACTTCAATTAGTTGATAGATACTCTAAAGCATTTAACTGCTCTCCCTTGTAAATCAACATTAGTAAGACATAATAAACATAGATAGGTAGATAAAAGCTGTCATTCAAATTGACGTGTGGGTGTTCCCAAGACATTCTGCCATGTTCTGTTTGAATTTAAAACAGATGATATGGATCTTCGACTTGAAAAGTCTGCCTTATGATTTGTGAAATGTCTAAAATTACCCTTGGAATGAATAAGATTATGTATCAGGTCACCTTTCTAGTCTACCCAAGCAAAATGATATAACATCTATTATTTGACATTGTGGAAGTGAGAAGAGCATTAATCGTCTGATGGGAGATCAATATAATTTTTTAAGGAAAATCCATATTTTGAAGAATCCCGATCCAATCCACCTTTTACATGAATCCAATCCACTCGATCCAATCCACCTTTTAATCTTTACCATACAGGATGGGGAAATTTTCCTAAGTGACATCTATATTATTGAGTAGAGTGAATATTTATTCTAAATAGGGAATTCGAAGTGGCCAGACGTACATTCAGCAGTGGTAAGCATATTTTGATTTTCATACCCGAGCAAGGGACGCCCGAGCAAGGGGCTAAAATAAAAGGCTTTGAGGGCCTAGAGATATAATGCCCGAGCAAGGGGCGCCCGAGCAAGGGGCTAAAATAAAAGGCTCTAAGGGCCTTAAAATATATGCGCAAGCAGGGGGCAAAAAATATGAACCTTGAGGGGTAATGAATAAAAGGCCTTGAGAGCCTAGAGATACAGAGATATATGTCAGAGCAAGGGGCTATTAAATATAACTATGAGAAAATATCAGAGAAGTTTTCTGAGAGGCAAATATTTGACAGAAACAAAGAAAAATAGAACATTGATGACATGAAAAATCTTGATAACATGGCCTTATAATGAACACTGGAAATTCAACGTGTTAATAACACAGTAAAATTAGAGGTCATTATGCAGTACGTTATAGTACAGTGTGACGAAAATAATGACCCTCAGATATAATCTGGTAATTGGCAATTGAATGAAAACTGGGGTTTACTCAATAGAAAGTATGTTGAATTGTTTTGACATGACTGGATAACCTATGCAAGTGATTGGTTATCATGTAATGGTTTAATTCCATGTACCCTCTTGTAAACTAATTTGAAAATGACTTGAGTTTGTAACATTTGAAACTAGAGAAGTCTGATAAACAATTGGCTTCTTTTTACATCTAAAGTCCGGGAGCACTGATCTCTTAGTGGTTATAACCACGTGGACTTCGGATGTGAGAGTTGTCTTTCCACAGTAGGAGGTAATTGGCAATTGAGGTTAATTACTCATGTTAGGGGACTGATTTTTCCCCACCAGTAATTCATGAATGAAACATTGATATGAGGTCAATTTTAGGTTTTATTAGCTTCATAATTACATCATGGAAAACCATCTACTAGAACTACTGGGAGAGATTGCTCTCAAATCCGATGTCCACGTTAGTTTTTTGTTAATTTTTTATTAAAGATTTGAGGATTGGGAGTAGTAAAAATTAACAAATCACATTATTCAGGATGTAAATACACCGTAAAGGGTAAAATTAAATGTGTATTTCAACCAATCCTTTAACATGAAATCTACTTGAATGTATGGATGTCACTTAGGAAACATAGATTTCCTAAGTGACATCTATATTATTGAGTAGAGTGAATGTTTATTCTAAATAGGGAATTCGAGGGAGGTAGTCATTAGCAAAGGGAATGGATAATAGTTTACAAATCATAAAATTTGGATGAAATATCATGAAAATGGGAAATGATTGAAAAATAAGTTACCCTCCCACCCAACCCATTTCCTGAGGCTGTACATTCTGGTGGGTTTCACTTAAATATGTATTTCACCCAATCCTTTAACATGAAATCTACTTGAATGTATGGATGTCACTTAGGAAACATAGAAAAGCCTTATTAAATTCATAGGATTCCGCATCTACAGTACTTCATTGGAGTGGTAATTGAGGATCTGTCATAGATTCTAAAACATTTTTAAACCATGGTCATTCAACAACAATAATTGATATGGTATTTTGAAATAATGAATAATGATGTTAGCATCTGCATTTAAACATTTCTGATATTTTGACAAATATAATTATGATATGAACATCTATCAGTTTTACTATGTTAACACATGTCATATCTTTTCCCCCTCCTTCCATTGAAATATGTCATACTAAAGTATTACCTTGTTGACAAAGCAAATATTCCCCCAAATCATAGTATATCCCACTTTTATATTGACCTTTTTTCAGAGAGTTACAAGAGGAAAGTGGATTGGTCGCTGAACAACTCGACGAAGTTGGACGTCTGATGTTTGAATTTGAAGGGGACCCACAGCTATTAGAAGTTCATGTATTCTCCACAAGAAACTACAAAGGTACCCCCACAGAGTCAGATGGTAAGTGCAACTTCAATCCTACCCTCAATGTGGGTCTTAGGATTTTTCTGTCACTCGCAAGTGGCATACAATTTGTGTTTTCACACTCGCCAATGAAAATGTAAACTCGCCACAGCATTGCCACTGATGATACATGTACTACAGTTTTCTTGTGAATAAAAATCTTTAAAGAGAAAGTAATAAGCACTAGAAATTGACTTAGTTCTATAATATTCATGGTGAATTTCATGTTTTTCATGTTCGACAATGTGGCAAGTCACTTCAATTTTACACTCGACTCTGAATATTTACATCCGCCTTGGGCTACTGTCGAGTGGACCCACACTGACCCTTAGCTCAGCACTTCCTATGCTCCTTATTGCTATGTTTCAGAAAATCTGGAACTGCCTGCAATTTAAAGGGCCAGATCAAAAATTTCATGTTTTCACCAAAATGTTTTAATTTCAGATTGAACTCTTCCCTCCCACTAAAAACTATAATTGAGCATGATTTTTTCATTTTGAAAATTGATATGAATAATGCTTTGAAAATTTAACCAAATTCAACCCCTTCCACCAATCATAATTATTTTCATTCGGGGCATATATATAAATACATTAACACTGCCCCTAAAATATTATTGTTTGTGTATTTCCAGAGATGCGCCCAAAATGGTATAATATAAACTATATTCCATACACTGATATTATATGGTTCAATATATAATAATAAATATTATTGTTGTGTTTTTCAAGAGATGCGCCCACCGTGGTATAATATAAACAATATTCCATACACTGATATAATATAGTTCAATATATTAATAAACATTATTGTTGTGTATTTCCAGAGATGCGCCCACAGTGGTATAATATAAACAATATTCCATACCCTGATATAATATAGTTCAATATATTAATAAACATTATTGTTGTGTATTTCCAGGATGCGCCCACAGTGGTATAATATAAACAATATTCCATACACTGATATTATGTAGTTCAATATATTAATAAACATTATTGTTGTGTATTTCCAGAGATGCGCCCACAGTGGTATAATATAGACAGTATTCCATACAGTAATATGTGGCCCGATGACAAATACTGGGTACCTCTATATCTACAGGATAAAAAATTCTCAGGGTATTTCAAGTTCAAAGGACATGATGATATAATTGAACAGACTTTGAAAGAAGTTGATAATCTACAGAATCTGTAGTGTAGTTTATTAGTTAAAAAGTTCCAGGTCAAATCTGGTGCAATGAAGCTTGTGTTTTAAGGGATTCTACATCACATTATTTACATGAGTAAGTTATATGACAATAAGTGGACAGACACACACCAGTATACTACTGGTGGGTCTAGATATGGTGGGGTGGGTTACGTGGGTGTCAATTTTTGGACCTAAAATTGGCATTTTGACCTCAAGCTGAGGCCTCATGTTCGAGTCAATTGTATTTCAAAAATTAACCCAAAATGTGCCCAAATATTCACAAACTGGTGTGTAAGTACAGGGGAAAAAATCTTTTGATTCATCTTTTCTTTTTTGAGTCACATGTCAACAAGGTATTTGATTGTTTCATTAATTTTTTGTTTCTAAAACTTGCTGCCTTCTGAAATAGATTTCTGTAACCAGTTTAGGGCTTATCAATACTTCTTTGACAATCCTGTACAGTAAAATTAGTTCAAGTGAAATACTTTAAACACCTCAAAGTAGTGTTCCACTTTGGATATGATCCATTTTACACTTAAATTGGCCCAATGGGTAACAGGATTTTGAAAGTGTTCCACTTTGGATATGATCCATTTTACACTTAACTTGGCCTAATGGGTAACACGATTTTGAAATGTGTTCCACTTGGGATATGATCCATTTTACACTTAAATTGGCCCAATGGGTAAAAGGATTTTGAAAAGTGTTTCACTTGGGATATGATTCATTTTACACTTAAATTGGCCTAATGGGTAACAAGATTTTGAAAAGTGTTCCACTTGGGATATGATTCATTTTACACTTAAATTGGCCTAATGGGTAACAGGATTTTGAAAAGTGTTCCACTTGGGATATGATTCATTTTACACTTAAATTGGCCTAATGGGTAACAAGATTTTGAAAAGTGTTCCACTTGGGATATGATCTATTTTACACTTAAATTGGCCTAATGGGTAATAGGATTTTGAAAAGTGTTCCACTTGGGATATGATCCATTTCACACTTAAATTGGCCTAATGGGTAATGGGATTTTGAAAAGTGTTCCACTTGGGATATGATCCATTTCACACTTAAATTGGCCTAATGGGTAATGGGATTTTGAAAAGTGTTCCACTTGGGATATGATCCATTTTACACTTAAATTGGCCTAATGGGTAACAGGATTTTGAAAAGTGTTCCACTTGGGATATGATCCATTTTACACTTAAATTGGCCTTATGGGTAACAGGATTTTGAAAAGTGTTCCACTTATAGATGTGTTCCAGTTTTATCTGTGCTAAAACCCTAATGATTGTTTCATATTTCTAAATTTGTATTTTATACAATGTATAATTTTGTGTTAGGCCTACTTGACTTCTCAAAATGATAAATGGTGATTGGAAATGACACTAGAGTTGTTTTGAAATGACACAGTTGGGGACACAGACACACCAAGAGTGAACAAAAATGTTTGTAAGATCATAGAACTGGGATTTTTACAATATGATATTGTTAATGTTCCAAACAACTATAGTATTTTACTGTATTATAACACTAGAACCTGTCTGATTCAAATGCCACGGGACAGCACTGGGACCAGGCAAAAGTGTTCAGATTGGCAGGTTCTTTTACATTGAGAGATATACAGATTAGAGATGTAATCAGGTGTACAGGATTTACTATTTTGTGTTTTTAAATTGTTTTTAGTAATTATCAGACATTTCCCAAAGAGCTACACAAAGCATTTATTTTTTACAAATTGTACAACTATTTTGTAATAGAAAATAAATAAGTAAAAAATTACAAACTTTTCCCATTATATTAGCACTGAAATATGACACCTACAGGCTGTCATGAATGCTATTTATTTGAAATATTCATTGTAAATTTCCATCCATGCCCAAGAGGGGCATTTGTGTATCAATAACACTGTTAATACATGTACATAAAGCCAGACAATGTAATTATAATGTCAATGACACATTACACTGAGATTCTTTGATTTATTGTGCAATACCTGGCCAAAACTTTATTCTGTTCATTGTCTTTGGTAATGGCCAGAATAAAATCTGAGGTCATATGTTTGCCATAAATCAAAGAATCAAGGTCTTTGTTAGATTCTAATATGACAAACAAACCAGAAAACAACTATTTGCTTTTATGAAATTTAGTGGTTAACATACTCAATTATAGACCAGTAATTCAATTGTTCTAGTTATTATGACATCACGTGTCATGTTAGAACTAGTTAGAATGTGAACTATAACAACATATTCAATGAAACATTGCACTGATACCATACACGATGAAAACAATTGAAGACAAAAGCAATTTTGGCGACAAATAAGTCAATGATATATTATGTCAACAATGATGAAAACAGAACCAGTGACTTATTTAATAACTTATGACTAATATTTACAAGGTTACACAGTGAATTGATCCATTACACCATATATAAAGGTAAAACAATCAATAACACATTACACCAGAAGTAAAGACAGCACAATTAATGACATATTATACCATGGACAAAGACAGCACAATTAATGGCATATTAAACCATAGGCAAAGATAGCACAATCAAAGACATATTAGACCACTGATAAAGACAGCACAATCAATGGCACATTGTTACAAAGGTAAGTACAGCTCTATGGCCAAAAAAGACAAGATCAAAGATATATTATACCATAGACAAAGACAGCAATCAAAGACACATCATGCCATATGTAAAGATAACGCAATCAATGACACATTACACCATGGACAAAGACACATACAATCAAAAACATATAAGACCACAAATAGAGACAACACATTACAACATAGTGGTGAAGGCAGCACAATCAATTACACATTAAAGAATAGGTTAAACAGTACAAAGACATATTACACTAATGTTAAATACAATGAGACATTACACCATAGGCAAGGACAGCGCAATCAAAGACAGCACACCATATGTTAAGATATTACACTCAATGATGCATACCATGGGCAAAGACAGCACAAAGACATATTAGACCACAGATAGAGACCATATGACACCAATGGCAAAGCAAAGACAGCACAATCAATGAGACATTACACCATAAGAAATAATATATTTAAATGAAGTTAGAATCAGAATGAAATTTCTAAAAAACAACAATGTATAAGGAACACCTCAAATTAATTAAATGTTGTTTGATTTCGTTTCATCATTTCCTGTATACCATCAAGATGGCCGCTGCCACTAGAGAGAAAAATAAATTTCGGAAGAATACTGCGGACACTTTCTGGTTTAAATACTGTCTTTCTTGCACAGCTGCAACGGTAGCAGAAGCAGGTAATGTTCAAAGATTCCTTGAAGTTATTTTAGATATAAATCAGAGTCCGGAGTAAAACGTTATTACGTTCAAATCTGATCAAAATATCTAGAAAACTTCGTCAGTAAAAGCTAAAAAATAAGAAATCAAAATATCATTTTGCAATAATATATAGAAAAATATATTCCTATTGTACATGAATGACATTTGTATATCTTGGATTGCTTCTAGTTTAGCTTATGAAGTGTGTGGCCTCTTATATTTGGATGCTTCTCTGCCATGTTATTTTCAATAAGATTAACATGGCTGAAATTCTTCAAATTACAAGACGGCACAGGCTTATTGCACAAAAAACTAAAAAATCTGAAATATACAAATGTCATTCATGTACAATATGAATATACTTTTCCATATATTATTTTTGCACAATGGTCTCCCAATTTCTTATTTTTGCCGTTCTACTGACGAAATTCAAAATCAGCTGAGTGAATTCGGTCAATTCACACTCAAGTTTTGAAGCCTTTCTCACCTCTTGACAGGATGCTGATTTGATTATTTTTACTGTTTACGCTTTTCATTCTACCCTATCACTTTTAAATGATGTTTTTGATAAAAAGAATTACTTTTATGAGATCAATCTAAAAAAATGCATTTGGAATCAAATGTACCATTTGCGTACTTCACTGGGACCCAGGTTTTGAGAAACAGGAGCAGAGTGAATGACGATGCATCTCCACAATGATGCCCCTGTTTCATTGTTTCCGTTTACAAACGTGCTATCAATTGTTGTTTGACAGTGTAAACCAAAAGGCCTGCACCCCGTCCCAACTGATGTGAAACGCTAGCGATATGACAGATAAATTACATTTGTCCTAAATTATTCCATGCAAGGGGAGAAAAGTCAACATGCATTTTGACTATTTTTGATAAAAGGTAAACAAGAAATTTATACATCATTATCACATCAGCTGGTCTGCCTTGAGTTGACAAGTTTGTATTACACAGTACATGTAGTACTTGGATATCTAACATTACCCCCCCCCCCCCCCCAGATATCCCCTTCCTTGCCAGCCGATGGTATACATACACACTTTAGTGAGGTTGGGGAAGATACATTGTTATTGCCTAAGGCAAGAGAACTGGCATATGTTGGCCTACGTAAAAATGTGCACTGTACTCATTCAAACCAGCTTTCTCAGATTCACAGAGGCTAGTAGTTATTATAACAACAAAAGGGTATGTACAAGTTCCGTCAGCCCTAAATACCCAATAGCAATTGACATGGGTTGGTGTTTGGCACATCTGTGAACATTTACGAATAACAAATAAATATTTCACAAATTAGGGTTTCAGCGAAGATCATTAATTTATATTTAATGAATCACTCTTGAACTAATCATAATAAATTATCAATTAATTGACTATTGAAAAGGGACTAAAGTTTGAAGGTTGTGTTCCAAAGTTGAAAAATAAATGGTTGTTGTATTAGTACTTTAAGCACAAAATAAACACCAATGTCCTATGGCGAAGTTATGTAAATAGATTGATAAGTAAGAAAACTAACTGTTTAAGAAAACTATGAGCAGCCGGCCTAAATCAATTTGAGAACAGTTTTTTTCAAGAAGTCTATTATTTCTACAGTATAGACGCTGACTAGGTTAGAACAACTTACAAGTCTTTACAGCTGACTGTTGAAAAGTTGTTTACATTTTGTAGCCCCAGATATTTCATTCAAGGTTAACCAATCAAAGTTAACCAATAGAAATTAGATAAATTATACACACCCATTCAACTGTACATCTTATTATCTACATTATTTTATCATTCAAATTTTCTCTATTTGTTGAAATATTTATTCACCGTGATATATTTGAATATATTGGAGATTATTTTTTTATCAGGTAACTTATAGAACTAAATCTGCACTGAATGTACCATTTCAGGATTTTGACCTTTCAAATACAAACAAAAATTAAAAAGATAAAAGATTAATAACTGTATTATAAATAAAATGTGATGCCTTTGTAGCAGTGCTTTTGAAATCAAAATATATATTTTATCAGATATACATCTGCCCACTGGCTGATCATATATTAAAAGGGACGTGTTTGGAAAAAAGGGCCTTAATTTTGCCAAATTGATCCATGTTAAGGCCTTTTCAAAAGAGCACCAAAGTTTCAAGCATTTTTGTTTTGGCATTTGCATTTTGGCCACCCCTTGTGAATATCTGGGACTACCCTTGCTGCAACTTCTTTTTACATTGCTGAACAGGTTCGGTGATAAGATGTCTGGAGGAACAATGTAGGAATGTACACATATAATGTTTATACCGTTATATTGTTGTTTGCTTGCAGTAACATACCCTTTGGATCTTACCAAGACGCGACTGCAAATACAGGGGGAACATGGGTTGAATGGGGAAATTGCTGCAGTGCGGAGGGGAGTCGTCGGCACTGCTGCGGGAATAGGTAAGCATTTAAGAAATGTTTGCGTTTTTAAGGAGAATTTTACTAAAAAAAGAAATTCCAGAAAAAATTAATTGAGCAATAGTTATATTTCTACTCTGTATTTTGTTAATAGAAAATCATGATTACGCATATATTATTTTGCCAAACACAAGTGGTGACATATTGTTATAATCTACAACTTTTTGTGTTTGGTATTCAGTGGGTGGTGGTTGGCGTCTGATATTCGCTGTCTGTAACAAATGGCGGGTAGTGACTAATGCTTTGAATGATTTTGTTTTTCAGTCAGGGAAGAAGGGATATTAAAAATGTGGCAGGGAGTCACACCAGCATTTTGCAGACATTTTGGTAAGTCATAAGTGACACACAATAAAAGTTAAGATATTTCCAAATTTCGATATAAAATAATGAATAAAGAAAAAATTAGATTGTTGAACAAATCTTTATATTTCATAAACCTCTTATGCATATGAAACATGGGCACGCAAAGATGAAGAAAGAAAACACCCTCATTTTACAGTATTTATCAACAGTAATGTGATCTAAAATAAACAGCAACTTGAAGCACAAGCTTCCTTCTCTCAAAGGTTGCTGTTATGTAAAGAGTTGTCTTTAGATAATTGAGACTTGGTGGATGAAACCCAGTGTTATTGAATTTGGCTAAGAACTTTAAATGCAGGTTCTATATTTTTGACAAAAACTTTAAATCAGAGAGATTGCTGCTGTTGCTCGTATTCAAAATGTTAAAGAAATGTGGCACCTTCTATTTATTTTTCTTGCAATTTTCTTCATACTGATTGAACAAATGAGTTTGTGTTTCAGTATATACTGGATGCAGAATGGGATTTTATGAAATATTACGAGAACAAATACTGGGTAAAAATGCTGATGGCACCTTTCCTGTTTGGTAAGTCTAATTGAGAGTATTAGATTCAATGCCAGTATCTGTAAATAGAAGTTTGAGTATGCTACAGGTTTATCTTCAAGATTAGGTATAAAACTCCCAAAACACAAGGTATAACATCCCCCCCCCCAAATTCGATTCTCGCTAGACCTCCCAATATGAATTATTCAAATTAACAGAAACAAATTCTGTAGAAATCATTTATGCTGATGTGAGTAATAAAGCTGAAAATCTGAAAGAATGTTGAAATGTAGTATTGAGGTCTGTTTTTCTATAAATATATTGCAATGGTAAGGGATCATCTTAACAGGCAACTGAAACATGGTAGTTTCGTTTATATGTTTATAAATAGATGCATGTCTGTTCATAATACCCTTTGGAAAAGTTTTGATTTGTTTTTCTAAAAGAGAGATTCATCTACACTCTTTGAATAAGAGGTAATCCTTTGGTTTAGCCTCCAGTCTTAGCCAATCAGATTTGGTTGATCATAAATGACCTAACCAGAGGATTGAAGTCACATAATTTTATACCTTTTTATATAGGTAGTATATCTCATATTTCATAGCCTGACAAAAGTTCATTAAAGCTTTTTTTGGGCCATTAGGTCCTATAAGCTTCAAAACTATTAAATTCTCTGTTTTAAGTCAGAGAGTAGTTATTGTTTTAGCCTCTGGGTTTCAGGGTAGTCTGTTGCATTGATAGCCAGTTAGCTAGACATGATATATCAAATTTCAGCCAATCAGAACACAGTACAATAATCTACATTCTTAAAATTAGAAATTTTTAGATTCAGTAAAATTGATTACCTCCATTAAGTTCAAGTTGACAGTTTAACTTGATAGATTGAGTTTAATATATAAGGGTTATGTACTGGGAGGTTTTGGATATAGGGTATATCCTGGGGGATATGTTTATATCTCCCCGAGGGACCGAAGGGACCAAGGGGAGATATAAATATTTCCCGAGGGATATACCCTATATCCAAAACCGACCGTACATAACTGGTGTATCTCATACTTGAGTGGGTTTGGGGTAGAAATAACCTTTACCATCTTTTTCAAATGACAAGATAGGCCTATACTGTAAAAGCACAATTTATATTTAACATTTTCATAATATTCTCTCGGCTCAATACAATAGAATTGTAACATTTAACATTTTTGAAAAAATTTCTGAAATTAACTTTTGAAAAAATTCCCGGGAGCGGGATGGATATACTGTATTATATCTGCCCGCATTTGGCCTAGAGCGGGACATATACAATATATCCTGCCCGCTCCTCAGATATGATATATATTCCCGGGTGATATCTACCCCAAACCCACTCAAGTATGAAATACATAATTTTATGCAAATTTGTATTCATGTCCAGACTCGCTTGTTTCAGGAAGGCTGTATTAGGGGGCCTTACGGCAGGTGCATTGGGTCAATTTCTCGCCAGTCCTGCAGATCTAGTCAAAGTGCAAATGCAGATGGAAGGAAAACGAAGATTAGAAGGAAAACCTCCAAGGTTTAGTGCTTTTCTCTCTACATTTATTTCCACTTTTTCAATTATGGCAACTTCATTGAAATGCTTCCATAGAGTTTTATTTTGTACAATTTTTGTTTGAGATGGTTTTCTGAAACATTTAGATGCAATCGTGTATTTTTCATACATTTAAACAATGCACTAGAAGATATTATGAAAGAACATTTACAAAGGACAGTTTTTATTAATTTCTTGTTTTAAAACATTTCTCTCCATCTGCTATTGTATGTGTTGTTGTTGTTGCAATGTCCTAACACTCTTCATATTCCAGAGTGAAAAGCGCTTGGCATGCCTTCCGAAAAATTTTACAACAGGGGGGCATCAAAGGACTTTGGAAAGGCTGGGTACCTAATGTACAAAGAGCAGCTTTAGTAAATATGGGAGGCACGTATCTATGACAACTGGCAAATGTCACCATAGCAACCAAATTTTGTATGTCATCATAACAACAACATGTTGTTAGAAACACAATACTCCTCCTAGTTAATATTTAAAGTGAAAGGATGGACTCCTATTCATGGCAATAATACAGACAAACTGCATATACTATTGGGTCCTTCGATATACTAAATATCACATATCGATATACTAAATATCACATATTGTGGGATCCCTTATACACATACTTTTAACAACACAAAAAAATTTCCATCTTAGCGCTGTTATTTTAAGTAATTAAACTGGTATCTTCTCAGCTATCCTTTTACTGATCTATCCCTACAATAAAACAACTTGGTTGTTATTAGACTATAGGTTGTTCTGATCTACTCTCTAGTAATGCAAATGTGTTGAAAAAATCAATTTTGAAGTTGATTAAAGTTTTTGTTTTTTTTCAGATCTGGCCACATATGATTCAGCGAAACATTTTATTCTCAGGAATACACAGTTAGATGATAATTATATAACTCATACACTATCTAGGTAAGTGTTTACTCAATAATTTTCAGGATCCTGAATAAGTCTGTTATAGTCTGAAAACATATTACATATTTGATACAAGGATACATTATAAAGTACGTAATAGAAAATATGTTAGTATCAAACTGGTTTCTTCAGTTTATTAGGTTTAACTTAACATACTTGTATTTGCTGAATGAGTATTTTTAAAAGTAAAAGTGGTACTCATGAAAATATTGAATGTTCACACAGGAAACGATTGTGTTTACTATGAGATATATGTTGTTGTTGTCGTTGATTATTTGTGAAATACTTGTTGGACGGTAGAGTTAGCATATTATTCATATTAGATGAAAGAAACTATAAATTTAGAAGATTCTTTTACATCAGGGGCCCTTTGTAGAAATTATATGTTCTCACTTTTTTCTCATTTTGGTTCACATGGTAAGCCTATGGAAATCAATACTGGATATAAAAGTCAATCAACACTCCTTCCAAACATCCATTAATAATTCATGGACAAACTAAAACTGGCTCAAGGAGGATTGGCTCCCACTGGGCTCCAATTCAATATTTTAATCTCCAAGCAATTTGTTCAGTGCTGGTTTCTTTAGTCAAGGTTTGCATGAATGAACTGCTAGGAGAATGGCCAATATTCTAGCGACCTTATTGTCTGACATTACAACTGGCTATTTATTTATAGCTATAAATTCATAATCAGTGTTCCAAAAGATTTGAACTTATATGGCGGCTGTTTCAAATTTTGTAATCAAGACATACACTTGTATGTGTCATCCAAACTAATATTTATATCCATTTTATTGAGTTCCATTACAGTAACTTACACCATTGGTTTTGGCTCCTACTTTTACCATGTTTTGAAAAAAGACTTTTTGACATTAAAATCTAAAGATCACCATGTGAGCCCATGAAATGGTGTTATTTTTCATACTCATATCATTTCATAATTATCTCACTTGCTGTGTTGTTTGTAGCGCATGCTCAGGTCTCGTTGCGGCCACTCTGGGTACACCCGCAGATGTCATTAAAACGCGTGTCATGAATCAACCTGTTGATAAAAATACTGGAAGGTAATGGACCCCTTCAAACCAGCACAAGCAGACCCCATCAACTCTACATAAACAGAACTTGTAATATTTATGGATGTGTTAAGAGTATATTTCACAAATCCTTTCTTTTGTGGATGCAACATTTAGCAGTTATTCTAATGAATAGGAAGCGTACATAAACTTACAAGCTCTGTTACCTTTACCCTATATTTGTTTTTTTGCTAACTTAGGTAGCATCCGCGAATTCAACTATCAGCTGACGGCTTGACCTCCAACTCAAAGATAATCTGCATATTGATTAAACTCGTTATTTTGAAGTTGCAATAACAATAGACCATCGGTCAACTAACAGTGATCACATGACATTTTATGCCACCATAACATGCTGCATTTATAATAAAGTCTCTCATTGAATGAGTTGGCCATAAAATTGCAGTCAAACCAACAGTCGGCAGTTGACTTCGCGAATGCTATCTTTGTTAGATTTGTAATTTTCATCTTTTCTTCCTTGCTTTATGGGGTCTCTTAAAGCTTTTTATTTCCTCTCCTTTAAGCACAATACAGTGGAGACGATAACCCCATTTAACGTGAAGTACGGCAATTGCCATGTTGCACGACAATTGACGTGAAATTATGACGCATAAGTGCGCATGTCAATAGATAATAACGGCAATTGCCGTCATGTCCGTCAAGTGACGTGCAATATTTTGCACGGCAATTGACGTGCAAACTATTATCTTGTAAAAGTTTCACATATTATCGGCAGGACAACAGGCAGTTATAAACTGGGAAACTAGGCTAGTGGGTAAATCATGATCTGCATCGTATGTAATACAGTAGTTATAATCATAAACATTTGCTATTGTCCGGGTTGCATTTTGAACTAACAACTATTATCATGTGCTTACGTCAATGTTTACTCGAAATATTTATTCAACAGCAAACCGGAAGTAAACAAATGATCGAAACGAACGAACTTAAATTTAATCTACATATCGAAAATAAGAAAAAATCTGCATTCGGTGCTCTTGCGGGCATAAACAATTTCACTTCCAGCAAATCGGGCTGTAGCCAAGAGGTATTCACCATGCTGTACAAAGCGTTGGTGATACCGCACTTCGAAACCAGCATTAGTGCTCTGGCTGCAGTTACCGAGAAAGCTGTTTCTGCCTATGCACCAGTCCAGAGGGCAGCACTACTTAGAGCAACCGGATGCCTCAACTCAACTAGCACTGACTCATTAGAAGTACTGGCTGGTGTACTACCGCTTGATATTTTACTAAGAAGCAGGCAGGCTCAAGAGGGTGTGAGAATAGCTACCCACACTGAGTCAGACCCCATTGCCAGGGAATTTTTGAGATGGGGTGGGTCATCTCAAACTGAGAAGACCCCCTCCTGCTTTAATATCATAACAGCCAGACTGAGACTTCATAGATGCCCCACACAACCTAACAATTATATACAGCACTATTACCATCACCAGGATGTAGACATCTTCCAACCTACGAAGGCAACCATCCATGACGAAGATTTTGCCAACACAAAGTCCGCCCAAAGTGTTCGAATAAGCTCAGTGCTTAGTGAACAGCCGGACGGTAGGACTATAGTCTTCACAGACGGGTCAGCCTATGGGAATCCTGGTCCTTCGGGAGCTGCTGCAGTGGTTTATGTGGGTGGACTTAAATCTACACCTATATGTCTTGAGCAACCAGTCTCCCTCATAGGTAACAACTATTATGGGGAAGTGGTAGCAATAAAGATGGCGGTAGAATATCTGACAACCATAAAGACTAGCAGCAACATCCTGCTCTTGTCAGACTGCCAACCCGCTATAACAGCATCTTTTATTACTACCAAGTGTAAAAGCATCACAGAGGACATCATTGACACAAGGAAAGCCTGCAAACTGCTATCTTTACAGAACAAAACCTTAGAAGTCTACTGGGTCCCAGGACACCAAGGGACAGAAGGGAATGAAGTTGCGGATAAAACTGCCAAGAAAGCAGCATTGGCAGCCAAATCTCTCACTGACTGTAAAACATCTAAGTCTGTAGCTTATAATAATATCAAATGTAACGCTTTAGAGAAATGGCAAAATAGGTATAACAACTCCACCAAGGTGAACTTTGTTCAGGAATTAATTCCTAAGGTTAAATTGAAAAGTCCAATTGTAAAGACAGGAACTAGGTATTATAGAAATATATGTAACCAAATTATTTCTGGGCACACCCGTTTACATGGCCATCACCATAGAATTAACCCCGATATTTTATCTCCCAACTGTGACCACTGTAACATACCAGAGACAGTTGAACATTACATCTTTGCTTGCTCTAAGTTCCAGGAAGAGAGGGAGATTCTATTGGCCAAAGTGCAACAGATACTACTAGGAGCTAAATACAATCCAGCTCTAGACCTACAAACAATCACAGGACTCAACACAAGCCTGGACCATAAGTTAAATAAAGAAATTATGAAATGCCTGCAGGCATTTATACAGAAATCCAAGAGATTTTAATAACTTATTTTTAACTCGAGTGAGATAGTGACTCTATTTTAACATCTCATTTTAATGGAAAAACACTTGCATTTTAGACTACGTTAGATAACAAGTTTTAGCGCTCTCTCTCCCAACAGAAGTAAAATAAGCACAAGTGAAAAGTACAAGTGATATTTTTAGTACATGAGTTTTAAAAACAGCAACAAGTGATCAAAGGCAGCATAATAATGCCAAAGTGATCCCGGAACACCTCATAAGGAACACTGAAAAGGACTAAGAAGAAGAAGAATCGAAAGAAAACTAATACATTCTGATCTAATGAGGATAGGAATTTAAATTGTTCAAAATTCATTTAAGGTAATCATTTGATCATTGTAAAGAAGGTTTAAAACTAAATCCAGCCAGAAAAAACGAAAAAATCGGCAACACACCGAGGTCAGGAAAACACTTCCGGTCAAAAAGAAGAGGGAAAGTAGACCCCATTTTAGTGATTTCCAGTGGTCTTTTCTCGGAATTGGGGCTCACGTTGTGTTAAGAGATTAAAATAACATTGGGTCAGTACCAATTTTGTCATAAAACCCGTCGGAAAGACGATATCTAGACAATTGAAGGAGTATTAGTAATTCCAATATGGCGTTTTTCTAGGATTCGTGAGAGGTAACTTTGATTAGTTCTAGCGCAAAATTCCCACATAGGATCGCGAATTCCTGCATACAAGTGCTAGATTAGATTAATTACTTGAAGAAAATGCAATAAAAAGCGTTCCATCGATCGATTTAGACTTTCCAAGAATGCAAGTTCGGTGGTGACTTCATTGGTTCGTAACATTGACAGAAAATTCACAAGATTGAACGGCATTTTTCTCCACAATTTTGGAATGAAATACTTCCCTGGGATTTAATATATCATTAATGTTTACCAAAGTATATGTACTATAAAAGATATATTACTTAGATTGTATATATATTAAACACTAGGTCTTCTAATTAACCTGGTGTTTAAATTATGAATTACAATGGACATTATGCTTATTGGCGTGATTCACGTCAATTGACGTGCAAAATGTCAATCTCCGTGTTACACGTTAAATGGGGTTATCGTCTCCACTGCAATAACAAACAATGATGACATTTGTTCTGTTTTGTTTTTCAGCCATATTGAATCTCAGAGACCATAATACCAAGAAGTTCTATGATTTTGATGTACAGGATGCAACATAAGGATGCCAGGCCCATTTGGTCAAAACTGAAATATACTTTTTCTGTCAGTCATGCTGATATATCAGTAGTGCTTATTGCTACACCAACAGTTAAATGTACAGTAAATGAAATAAGTGAAGACTAAAATGTCTTCATGTTTCATTGTACATTTTACCCAGGTGATTCTAAAACTTATTTTCTCAATACAGATTCCCTCTGATGAGCACCAAAGACTCAGCTATGTGCATTGCAAATAGGAACACATCCCTTTTGAATAAAACCCATATTTAATCCCTCCCAGTAAATACTATCTATTTCTACCTATTTGCCAGTGCCTGTTCAGGAATGGTGTCAGCAAGTCTCAGTACACCTCTAGATGTCGTCAAAACTCGTATAATGAACCAACCAACAGATGTACACTCCAGGTAGTCGATGCAAACTGATGTTGTAATTGTTATGTACAGGGTGGGCCAAAATGTTCTCCAGATTAATATTTAATATGCTACTTGCTCAGATATAAAGATTTCTTAATAGTTGACTGGACAAGACCCCTTGTTTCAGCTCTGTCCATCTTCAATTTCGAGAATAAAAGAGGCAATTTATAAAACTTCAAAACCCCTCATCATGTTGTTGGACCAGAATTTGAACTGAAATATCTGCAAAAAATTGACTGAATTTCTATTGAAATTCCCAAAATGAGAGGTGTTCTCAACTTTTTGGCCAATCCTGTAATGTTAAGGAAGATTTTAACCCCAGTTAGTTATTTCCCTAGTCCTCTTTAGACTACTTAGCTTCTTTTGTATCCTAAACTTGTACTTCTTCCCATGATTATTTTGTTTTTATAAAAACACACTTTAGGTTAGCCTCTTTGGGCACTTGCTCTGAAAATTTACTTTTTGCATCATCAAATATGGAAATATGGAAAATATTTGATTTTTTAGATCAAATTTGAAAGTCAATGTAACGAAATATATTTCAAATATAGTACATGTAGTTGATAAGTTGAAGCTAAAATTAAAACGTTTTCAATTAGTTTAATTCTAGTTGAAATATAATTAACAGAATCAGTATATGAATATGCTACATGTATGCATTCATTCAAGGGGTCCATATTTACATGAATAAAAGGTATTTTTCTTCTCTTGCAGGGGTCTCTTATATAAAGGTTCAGTGGATTGTTTGATGAAAACAATAAATAAAGAGGGATTCTTTGCCCTTTATAAAGGCTTTATTCCAATATGGGCTAGAATGGTAAGTAATATCTGCAAGCATTAATGATTTCTGAATATTTAAAATTGTAATATAAAATCTCTTCAAGACTCGATCAAGGATCTGTGTCAACTAAAGCAACAATTGGTGTAAGGGAGAGTGTGTTAATGTTGATAGCAATCTTATGCTAATGTTTCACTATAAGCATGGCACACTTTTGGTAGAAGGTGGCCATTTTGAAAAATGCCCGCAATTTTGTTGTATACTTTGTTTGTAAAAATGCCAGCAATGGCTGTTCGATGGGATTTGCTACGCTTTGGCGTTGCTGTTGTCTAGTTATTAAAAATTTATTTACTATTATTAATTTATTTCAGGCACCATGGTCATTGACATTTTGGTTATCATATGAGGAGATACGTCGAATAGCAGGGACGTCATCATTTTGATAGTCATACACGTCCTAATATCATGTAAATCTACAGGGAACATTTAGCTAATAAATGAATGAATCTAGAGTTTTTCTGATATTCAGAAACACACTTAGGAGATATAAACTAGATAAAACAAGGCCCATGCCAAAAGGACATCATCAAAGAAATATGTGCTCACAGACTTTAACAAAAGTTTGAGTGGAAGGAGAAATTCACATAGAAAATTGTTATTGGAATCATCTACACTGTTGCTCATATTTATGGAAATATAGTGAAAATGAATTTATTCTTAAGATGAATCTAATAGTCCATGAATATGAGCTATGGTGTATTTTTTGTAATGTGAATATTGATACCCCCACATTGTATAAGGGCATTTCTGAAAAGGCAATATGGGCATCTTTAAGCAGTTACATACTGAATATGTAGTTTATCACACGGTATTGAGTTTCAAAAATGAGTGTAAAAATTGCCAAAGCACTTAAAATGATACATTGGCAATATACTTGTACTAGTAAAATACTAGCAATATACTGGAAATAGTCTGGTAATATACTGGCAATATATTGGTAATATCAATTAACTGAGGTTATACCAGTAACATACTGACAATATACTGGTATTATACTGACAATATACTGGTATTATACTGACAATATACTGGTATTATACTGACAATATACTGGTATTATACTGACAATATACTGGTATTATACTGACAATATACTGGTATTATACTGACAATATACCAGTAATATACATCTATAGAAAGCTGCCAGTGTCATTTCTCTCTGTGACACTAACTTTTCAATAAATCAGAAATATTTGTGTGCATTGTTAATACTACAGTTAACTAAGTAAAGTTAATACTGATTTATCATTTAAAATAACTGTTTTAAAAATGTTACAGCAGCAGATCTCATTTACTTTCAATTATAATATTGAAATACATAAATGTTTTGTTTAGCAATTTTATTCATTCCTTGTCATATGTTTATGAATTGTAAAATGAAATATTAATATCTCATTTCGGATTTTCAAATGTGGAGCATCGGGTTGCATGGCCTTTTATTCAGTGGGCTGTTTGTCTTGACATTTTGTTTAATCTAATTTCTGAAACGCTGTCTACTCCAGCAGTTTTTAAAGATGGCATTATTTCTAAATTATCAGGCATCAAACAATAAAACTTGTGTTGAAAAAATACAATTGTATCAGTGAAAATATAGCATTGAGATGTGTAATATTGAGATAGACAGGAGGAATTGTCATGGTAACATTAAATAAAACATTTCTACCTGCAAAATACAGTAAAACATGAATTATTAATCTTGCAAATATGTCTTAATTTCTTTGGGTCAGGATTTATTGGAAATGTCTATTCTTTGGGCCTCTCTACCAACTTCAGCCATGATTAGGTGTGAGTGTTTTAGTGGGAAGGATTTACAAGAGGTCATGCAAGATTTTTTCCACTAACAAGATGTGTAAACTGATTTATCGATGAAGTGCCATAAATGCATGTTAAAGCAAAATAAGTATAATGATTAACGCACAGAAACAAATCTTCATTGTAACACTGTATTAGAATTTATTTTCGAAATAAAACTGCAATAAACTTTTTATACTGAAGTTATATCGATTTTGTGTTAATGTCATCTTGGTCTTTGATATTTTGGTTACTATGGTCCCTTATTATATCATTGTTTACAATAGTCCCTATATTTAAATGATTGTTTGCAATCGCCCCTACATTACAGTGTCTAGTTGCCATGGTCACTTAATCACACCAATGTTACCATGGTCACTACATCGCAGTAATTAGTTGCCATGGTCACTACATCACAATGTTAGTTGCCACGGCTCCAAATTATCTCAATATTTTAATTGTTTGCTACTGTGCGCCTGATCCAAGGCATGAAAGATGTAATTCTGGTGTAAACGTTGGGGGCTTCTCTCTCCTGGCACCCTGCTGCTCCAAATGATGTACACCCAGCTAGGGTCCAACCACTGGACTTCTTACATATCAGTGGACCACCAGAGTCTCCCTGTGATACATTGGAAATAAGTCATTAGCTTGTATTCGTGAATGCAACTAACGCCTGTCGGCTACCGGATAAATCTACTATTTTATGGGTAGGCCTAACTCATTTAAAGGGGTATTCCTTGCCAGACCATCTCTCTCCTAATATGGTAGCTATAACCATACATACTTTGCAAGTTTATCAAAAAACAGAAAAATGTTTTGAAATGGTCAATATTGATCACTTAATAATGTAGTGCTCAATTCCAGTAGGCTGCCATCTTTTAAAATTTCACTCAGGAAGTGATGTCATCGACTCTCAACTTTGCATATAACATTAGGTAAGGGGCTATTAGAATTACTAAACCAGCTGAATATTTTTTTCAATTTGGTCTATGATTAAAATCCTTTTGATGATCTCTTCTTTAGTTCTAAGTTGAAAACTCCTGAAAATATTTTTACACAGAAGATAAGGGCTTCTTGTTTAGAAGTGATTTTGTACTTCTTTCCTATACTGTAATAGACAAGGTTATAAAAGGTGAGAGTCGATGACATCACTTCCTGAAAGAAATCTGAAAAGATGGCAGCTTACTGGGAATGAGTACTACATTTTTAAATGATCAATATTGACCATATGAAAAATTTTTCCTGTGTTTTGCTAAAAATGTAAAGTATATATATGATTGTAGCTACCATATCAGGAGAGAAATAGTCTGGCAAGGAATGTTCCTTTAAGTATGAATAGTACCTGCCACTATTCCATTCATATTTGAATGATTTGGCCATAAAATAGTATGTTAATCCCATAGCCAGCAGGTGTTAGTTGCATTTGCGAATACAAGGTAAGTGAAAGTTTACAATACAAATATTATTAAAATAATTTAATATGCATTACTAAAATGGCCTCACATGATGTAAAAAATGAGATGAAGGTTGTAGCCAATGGTGTATCTTTAAACAACATGGACCCACATAAAGTGGATATGATCATTAGTCAAGACAATAGACAGTTTGTATTTGTTTGAAAATTGTTGAAAGATGAATTGAAGACCAGGTTATTCAATTGGATCGCTATGTAAGCTAAAAGTTTGGTACATAGAATGGTAGAAAAGTAATAAAAACGAGGATATGTATCCATGCTAATCACTTTAAAAATAGATTCCTCTTTGTCTGAAGAAGCAACATGTTATACAGTTAATTCACTTCAATGTTAATAATTGTTCTCACCCTACAAGCTCCAGGGACCCCCATTCCTACACAGATGTGGCTTTCCTTGATGAGTCCCACACGTCCAGACCCCTTCTCCCAATAGTAATCACAATCTGCATTAGTTGTAATGTTGAGGCTTACCTCATTCAGTTTTCCCATAGGACCTGTACCTATAAAAGAATCGCAATAAACAGAGATGTACAGATTAACAGAAAGACTTGTCTGATCTGAACGCCACTGGGATCGGCCAAACTTGTTTGGATTTGACAGCTCGAGGTTCCTTAATATGTGAAGGTTCACAATAAGGACCTGTACATATTAAAGAATTGCAATAAATATTAGACATGCAGTTAAACCTGTCTTATCTGAATGCTACTCGGATCGGAAAAGTGTTTGGATATGGCATGGCAGGTGTTTCGAGGTTCCCTATATCTGAGTCAGTAAAAAGGGTTCACATATGACCTGTACATAAAAGTAAATCACAATAAGCAATTGACCTTCAGTAAAACCTGAACCCTACTGGAATCGGCCAAAAGTGTTTGGATTAGCAGGTGTTCACATTTCAAGGTTTCTTTACATGTGAGTCAATGAAAAAAAAGTGTTCACAATGAGGGGTTTGTGTGTACAGTTTTTATTTTTGTAATGTTAAGACTTGCACACTGGGCACCTCATTTTGCATCAGTTGCATAGAGATGAATTTCATAGCTGACTGTGTTAATGATCTAACTTCTGTCTGGCTCTCTCCTTTACTGATACAGTCAGCATTTGATGTATGTTGGCTATAAGACCTGAAGACCTACCCAATGTTTCTCCCCATCCTAGTATATAGCAGGAATCACTAGGTGTGAACTGTTCAGAGTCATCAGGCAAGCAGATTGGTTGTATGTACTGGTTGAATGTGATTGGTTCACTCAGTTTCAAGATGGCGATATCATTGGGGGATCCCTTGATGGTGGTGCTGTAGTCCTCATGCTAAAAAATGTGTAAAATACGCCTGTGAATTGGGAACTTCAATAGAGTGGAACACAAAGCCACAAGATGTTGCATACTTGAAAAAGAAGAATCCTATTCTCCAAGTTACTTTCTTTTTGATCTACTCAAAATATACTATCTAACTGTTAAAAGGAGTGCCACTTACCAAATAGGATTTTCATCTAAATGTCAAAGGGAGTCTCACTGTCCAAAAAATGATTCTCATCAAAATGTTAAAAGGAGTGCCATTCACCACAAATGATTCATCTCTTAATGTTAAAGGGAGTGCCATTCACCACAAATGATTAAAAAAAACTCTTAAAGTTAAAGGGAGTGCCATTCACCACAAATGATTCAACTCTTAAAGTTAAAGGGAGTGCCATTCACCACAAATGATTCATCTCTAAATGTTAAAGAGAGTGCTGCCTACCACAATCCATTTTTCTAGGGTAGCCACAACTTCATTGCCATTCACAGTACTCTGGTCATGGCCTCCTAGCACAACCTTGAAGCTGTTTGTAGTACTCCTGCCAATCAATAAATCAATCAATCAATCAATACAAGTAAGCTGGTGAAATGCAGGGGCTTGTTAGGTTTTTGTCCAAAATCTGTAGAACACCTCAAAGTATGGATCTCTTCAAACTAAGGTTATTGCATTTGTTAAATCATATTGTTATAATGTGACACAGCTGCAGTTAAACTGGTCAAATGGAACACCTCCTAAGTGGGTCATGTTTTGGTAGATCCAAGGGCATTTCACTTTAATTCATAGGTTAAACTGAAAATCTTATGTGTCCAATTGTTAACAGTGATGGCATAATTATGCGATAAATAGGCCTACTAGAAAAGAGTACCTCCTAAGTGGGATATGTTTTGGTAGATTTATTTTTTTATTTATTTATTTATTAATTATCCTCATTCATTACATAACATTTACAAAATCTTCAATCACCAAATACATGCATGGCATTATAGAAGAATTGATGGAACTTAATGAAATATAATATAAGGAGCAATGTTAACAGTAGTTTTGGGGTTGTGTGGGGGGGTGCTTGGCGTGGGAAACAGTTACTGGAGATAAAAGATGTTTAAGGAGGGAAAATCATATATTGGCTTTTATAAAGGAAGCTAGCCTGGTCATCATTTTCGAATTAAGTTCGATAGAGATTTCAGTTGAGCCATATTTCAGAACTTCAAGATATTTATGCTGAGAGATTTGCCTGTCAAAAATTTCAGGGATCAGGTTTTTCAGGTATTGATTAAATTCATCCCTAGCATGTGTCAAAAGAGCACAGTGGAAAAAGAAGTGTTTAACTGTTTGTGGATGTCCACATGAACAGTTTGGGTTGTCAATATTGCTAAAGTTATGAGCATATAGTTGGGCCTTAAATAAAAAGTCGGCCCTGAATTTATTTACTATTATCTCATGGCTCCTTGTGAGGTTCAGTTTGCTGGTTGTGATGACATTTATTGGATTTTTGAAAAGCAGTTTTTGATGTTTCTTGAAATTCTGGATAGTAGCTTTACTCTTTAAAGTATTTGGCAGGGCTAACCAGTTGGAGATTGCAGAGGGTACCGCTGAATTTCTGTACCGTTCAGAGCATTTTGGTATAATGAACTCATCAGTGTTACGCAAGTTTCGAGTTTCTGGTTTTTTGAACTTATCAAATATGTCCTCAAGAAATTTAGGGTTAGGACCATGTACTATTTTGTACATAAAGTTGTTTATAAACATTTTTCTTCTAGTGTCAAGAGATGGCCATTGAAGTAGCGTTAGTACTTTATCTGTGCTGCTCCCGTGAATACAACCTGAGCAGTAGATAGCAGCTTTATAATATAATCTATCGAGCCTTTGAAGTAGATATTTGGAAGAACTATTGTAAATGATGGTACCATAATACCATAATTTTGGTAGATCCAAGGGCATTTCACTTTCATAGGTTAAACTGAAAATCTTATGTGTCCAATTGTTAACAGTGATGGCATAATTATGTGATAAATAGGCCTACTAGAAAAGAGTACCTCCTAAGTGGGATATGTTTTGGTAGATCCAAGGGCATTTCACTTTCATAGGTTAAACTGCAAATCTTATGTGTCCAATTGTTAACAGTGATGGCATAATTATGCGATAAATAGGCCTACTAGAAAAGAATACTAACACTCCACTTTTGGCGATACAATGGGCAGCAACAAACTGATTGTCAATACAGGAATATATAGCCTACCTTCAACTCCATTGAATACAAATGCTTCGCTAGTTATGTAATACTTATGCGATAAATACTAAAAAGAATACTAACACTCCACTTTTGGCAATACAATGGGCAGCAGTGACAACAAACTGATTGTCAATGAGAGAGCCAGTGCAATGATGCTTCCAGTCATTCCAGCCAAAGTAGTCAAGGTAGAGGGACACAGCCCAGGGCCAGGAATGAGGAGTAGCTTCTCTACCTGATACAATGTAGCCCAATGGTGCTTGGCCACAACCTGGAACATTTGGAGCAGTTAAGTTACCGGGGACCAAAACCATAGGTCCCTGATCATTTGTCATTGGAGCATTTATACAGGGTGATACAAAAATGCAGCCATCTGATCTTGGAATATTTAAAATTAAATTATTTAATCTCAATTAAAATGGTATCTGGATGATAAATAAGTGTAGATAGTGTTCAATATGTGATATGGTGGTATACATGTACCATCAACAACTATTGCAATTGAAGCAAATAGTAAGTTTTCTTTCTTGACATGCTCAAATGTAAAATTGTTCAATAATATTCAAAGTGTTATCATTTTCTGAATTTGGAATTTCTGTTATTAATTGGTAAAAGAATATGTTAAAAAAAATATTCCAATGTTTCCTGGATTGAACACTAAAACTGAAAATTCCATCATAATTGAGAGTTGAGAATTGAATTTTTTATTTTTTGTTTTATATATCTCAAATTAAATGGACCATATATTTGGAGGCAGGATCTGGTCTTTTTGAGTAAAACTGAAATGGTCCTTGAGATAAAGACTCCTTGAAAAACATACAGAAGAGTGACTTAGTTTGTACACATACACATAGTTTGTTGATGACTTCTGAAAAGCACATGTAGCCACAGACTAGCACCTTACCAGACTGAATAGCAGGTGTTGTCTTTTCTGTTCCCATGGATGTTGTACCCTCTGTACCCACAGTGGTTGTCTCTCCTCCAGGTCCAGCAGTGGAAGTCTCAACAGTACTGGGGGTAGATGGACTGTCAGTGGCTTCAGTGGAGGTTGTACCTTTTGTACTGGTGGACCCAGAGCTCTCACAACAGGTGAGGTAAGTTGGGTTGCATTTTGTGCGATAATTAAGCCTTGTTGCGCAAGGATCAAAAGCGCCATCTATACAAGTTCCCCCAGATTTACAGCATTCATCTCTGTAGTGACAGCCAGACTCATCTGTTGGTAAAAAGTGAAATTCAGATATAAGAACTACAGACTCAAATTAATTCAAAGTAACGTTAATTCATCTTAAGAAATTGACCCAATTTTTCAGGGATATTTAACTTCAGAAAACAACTTACATAACGATGTGATATCAATTTGACAGGTTGACACTTTAAAAACATCTCAAATAACATATTAACTATTAAAGATTACTATTGTGCCATATAACACATCTATATTGCTAGAAGATTCATAATTGACATTGAAATTCAGATTTGACTTTCAGGGACCTTCAAAAGGTCAAAAAAGGTCAAAAAGGAGTTTTTACAAATCATTTATTTGGAGTCATATTGATCTTTTGAGACATTAAAAGATCCAAAGATCAGCCATCAAATGGTCGATCTCATATATGGTTTGTGTCTCTGATTTAAAACAAATTTAATGTCTAAGTCTTTAAAGGCCCCATATAAAGTTTAAACCACTTTGGCTTATATTGTAGTCTTCCCCAATGTTATCAAAGTGTGATATGTGAAACTTTTTTTTTTAATTTCAAAAATTGGTTTTTGATAGAGTTTTTGTTCCAAAATTTGTGAATTTATTTAGAACCAACTTTTAGAGGTCACTCATATCTTCTAATTAGCCACAATTCATACCAATGTATAGCATTCATCCTCCCATGTTTTTTGCCGAAAAAATTAAGAAAATCGGTTCATAAATAAGCGAGAAATGAACTTATCAGTGCATGAAAATGGTTCTGAGAAAAATACATTTCAAAATTTTAGTTCTCATAGAAACCAATGGTACAATGATATCTAAAACATAATTTATTCTTCCTTTTGACCTGGTCAGACAATCAACATTGGTTTTTTATGAAAGTCTAACATATTTAGAAAAGATTGACATCGAAAAAAAAATTTCAATTTTTTTCAAAAAGTTTTTGGTACCTTAGTGACATCACTAATGTTTCAAAATATTTTTGATATGCTAAAACATTGAAGTGGCCCATTAAATATGGCATTTTATTATAGAAATAGTGTGTCCTTTGTTGAATCTTTGCATTGGTGTTAAAAAGATAATCTTTTTTGAAATGTATTAAGAAATATTTGATGATTAAGAAATTTCAACTTTTTTTGAAAAATGGCGGGAAATTTGAATATTTGAGAAATGAAATGCTCACAACTTTTTTTTCAAAATTTATTTTTTGTTCAGAAATCTCTTAAACCACTTTTTAAGTCCTGACAAAAAATAAATGAATGATAAAAAAATATTTTCAAACTTTAGACGGGGACTTTAAGATATTTACCATCCTGTTTCACTTCGGTTGTAGGTTCTGGCTTGGCTGGAGTTGTTTTGGCTGTGACTGTGCTGGCTTGGGTTGTGTTAGCCTGGGTTGTGCTGGCATGGGTTGTGCTAGCTTGAGTTGTGCTACCCTGGGTTGTGCTGGCTTGGGTTGTGCTAGCCTGGGTTGTGCTAGCTTGAGTTGTGCTAGCCTGGGTTGTGCTGGCTTGAGTTGTGCTAGCCTGGGTTGTGCTAGCTTGAGTTGTGCTAGCCTGGGTTGTGCTGGCTTGAGTTGTGCTAGGCTGGGTTGTGCTAGCTTGGGTTGTGCTCCATTTGACTGTGCTTGATTGTGTTGGTGCTGGTCGAGTGGGAGTTGTTTTAACAGTGGGAGGATCGGTCACTTTGGGCAAGCAACATGTTCTGTAGGATGGCCAACATTTCACACGATAGTTGAGCTCAGTTGGGCAGGGATCAAAAGCTCCAGAGATACAGGTTCCTCCAATATGACAACAGTCATCTGTTGGTCTGCAGAGATCTCCACCTTCAATTAAAATGGCACCAATTTTTTGGTGTATTTAAACTGAGCTATGATTCAAGGGAGGTGGTAATTAAAAATGAATATTCACAACAACGAGAATTTATAACATAAGTATTCTGTATCTATTGGTATATGAATGTGATAGTAATGACCAAACTAAATCACTCTACTATACCTAACACCTAGAAATGCATAAGATACTTTGTTTGTCTAATTGTATTGTTTAGTATATTTTTGAAAGTGCCTTAGTAACATCTAACATTCAACTGATAAACCATTAATAAGGAACAGGCAAATAAAACAAATACATAATCATTACTAATAAGCCAAATGGGTTGCTCATGAACACCAAATGCAAGGTATAGTAGAGTGTAAATGGAAATCATAAATGAAACTCAACTTTTTGACTTTGAAAGTTCAAGCCATTTAAGATTCCCCTAATATACAAGTTTCATTATTTAAGAATATGTTTACAGAATCCGCAAAAGGTACAGAAATAAAATAAATATGAAATAAGTTAGAATTGTGAAGTGGTCTCAAATGACTTCAATTAGGCCAATATCAAACTTCAAAATGTTGGAGCTGGAAATCAAGTCAGTGTCAAATTATGTGTCCATTATTAAGGTTACCTGAAACTCAGTGACTGTTATTTTACCTGTAAAATCCCCATTGACCACATACAAGCTCAGCAACAGAACACACGTCAGGGCCCTCATTGTTCCCAAATTCCAAATACATGATCCACCCAGATGATAGGGTGATATTATTCTGGGTCACAGTTACATAATTATAGTGATCATGCAACATTTTAAGGGATATTCTCATGTTCTATCCATACATTAAGTGGTTTATTTTCTGAATAAATGATGTACACAAACATGGACAGTAAAACTTGTTTAATCTGAATGTCACAAAGACCAGCCAAAAGTGTTTGGAATAGCAGATATTCACATTAAAATAAATGGGAGATTATATTTTTTGTGGATTGGCCAATGTGTGAATATTTAATTACATTGCAAAAGAACTGCTTTGACCTGCCCCCTAATCAGATTAGATATTCCACTATCTGAGAGATAACAGGATCAAAGGTCACACATCAAAATATTGTATAAGTTTTACTGATAAAATCTTGTGATATCGATAAAAAAAGATCCATTACCTTGCATTCATTTAATTTATTCTTAAAGTAGCTTATATCAAAGCCAGATACAGTACATGTATAATGTTTTTTTGCATTCGTCCTTTTTTTGTAATGGTTTAATTCTGGTAGAAGATAGGCATGCTGTGTGCATTATGAGTTAATTAATTGTCACATGTCCATGAATATAGGCCTTGTTCTCCATTCATCATTATCTTCTTTCTAGAAAGTTCTAAAAATACAAAAATATCAAGTTAAGTTCTTTAATTGCTTTTTTCAGCAGATGATTTTCTAATAAATATGGAAGTGAAAAATAGATTATTTATTTTTATCATAATATTTATATATAAGATTTGTGAAATAATTACAATATTTACAGCTACTTGCGAAACAGCTCTTAATCCACAGATAAGTAATCTTAACTCCAAAATCAGAAAATTATAAATAATGGTCTAAATGCATTAAGTCTCTGGCTTGATCAACCCTCCTTCCCACTGGCAGATCCAGAAGTTAACAAGGGGGGGGGGAATTTTGAGTTTGCAAAAATGATCTATTTGAGTTGATAAAAAAGGCCTAAAAGCCCAAAAGGTCCATTTTTGAGGCTTAACAAAATCTTTAGACCCAAAAATCTTTGGGGCCCTAAACTTTTTTTCTGGGCCCACAAAAGGGGGGGGGCATGGGCCCCCTGGATCCGCCAGTGCTTCCAGTTTGCTTATCTCCTGGGATGGGATGTACTGCCCATTGGGGAGGGGGTTTACATGGACTTGATGCAAGAATTATCAACAATTACTGAAAATTCATACCTAATAGTTACTTCTAAAATGTTGGTTGAGGCGCTTGGCTTCCCTGGTGGCATATATGTTTTTCTGGGCACTGAGTGGGTGAGCTTGAACCTTTAGGACAGTAGTAACCTACAATCAAAAATACAATTTATATCATTACACCATCAAAAAAAAAGTATGTGAGGCTTCAGCTGGAGAGAATATTACACTTATACATCCATGGACATAGCCAGGCCTGAGGCAGGCGAGGCAATGGCCTCACTAAAATTGTCAAAATAAGTCAAATGTAGTTATATACCTCCTTTAGTTTGAATTTGCCTCATCTATTAATTTTGCCTCAATTAGTTGAAATCCTGGCTACACCCCCGACTACTGCTTTTACAGTTTCAATGGAATAAATGTCTGGCAGTTTTATAACATCAAAATATAGCAAGCATGACAGGTATAATATGAACATACACATGAATTGTTAGCTTATATTCTCTTTTTGATGTGCAATGAAAAGGCAATTAAAATTGTACAAACTAGAACCAGCAATATTCCTATTCAGCAAGTTTTATGTATCATAAAAGAGCAATGAAAAATACAATGTACAAACCAGCAGGGCATGCTGTAGGGGCACCACTGCCTTGGGGACAGAACGTTCCTGTGGGACAGATGGTGTCAACTGGGTTTGGAACAGTAGAGCCTACTGGACAGTAGTAACCAGCATCACATGATCCAGTTGGGGCAGTCTGTCCCATATCTCTACAGTAGAAACCTAAAAACACATGTGTATTTATTACATTGGTATTTTAGATGTGTATTTATTACATTGGTATTTTAGATGTCACAGTATTTATTACATTGGTATTTTAGATGTGTATTTATTACATTGGTATTTTAGATGTGTATTTATTACATTGGTATTTTAGATGTGTATTTATTACATTGGTATTTTAGATGTGTATTTATTACATTGGTATTTTAGATGTGTATTTATTACATTTGTATTTTAGATGTGTATTTATTACATTGGTATTTTAGATGTGTATTTATTACATTTGTATTTTAGATGTGTATTTATTACATTGGTATTCTAGATGTGTATTTATTACATTGGTATTTTAGATGTGTATATATTACATTGGTATTTTAGATGTGTATTTATTACATTGGTATTTTAGATGTGTATTTATTACATTGGTATTCTAGATGTGTATTTATTACATTGGTATTTTAGATGTGTATTTATTACATTGGTATTTTAGATGTGTATTTATTACATTGGTATTTTAGATGTGTATTTATTACATTGGTATTTTAGATGTGTATTTATTACATTTGTATTTTAGATGTGTATTTATTACATTGGTATTCTAGATGTGTATTTATTACATTTATATTTTAGATGTGTATTCATTACATTGGTATTTTAGATGTGTATTTATTACATTGGTATTCTAGATGTGTTCATCAATAAGTGAATATGACAATTAGGCAGTTAGTATGTATAGTGGAAATGAACCATTGAACCAAACTATTTGTTGATTATGAGAATTTTACATGTTATAGAGTACACACATTATTTCTACATACCTTGTGCACACATTATGCAACTGCCAATACTATCAATATGTGTGTTGTCACTATATGTACCTATAGGGCATGGTGTGGGGGTGGTACTTCCTTGGGGGCAAAAGTAGCCTATGGGACAAGCTATGGGTGAAGCATTACCCTCCCTGGGACAATAAAAACCTGAGGGACAACCTGTAGGAGCAGTGCTACCCTGGGGGCAATAGTGTCCTGAGGGACAGGTTATGAGGACAGTGCTACCCTCAGGGCAATAGTGACCTTGGGGACATTGCAATGGAATGAGTGAACCCGTGGGACAATAGTATCCTGCTAAACATTTTCCTGCTGAAAAAGAAACAATCAGAATTAAATTTTTAATTAATTATTGCAAATATCTATCTTTTAAATTTTTCAACACATTTACAGTTCTGGAACGCTTTTGATAAGTGTCAAATAAAGATAGCATTCATATAATATGGAGTAAAATTTGTTACACGTGAAATAAAATACATGTAACCGCACCTGTATATTCTTCATGATCAGTCACCAGATTTTTCACTGCTTTTCCGTTTACACTTGCCAGAAGCAAAAACATTAGACACAGCATCATCCTTGGCATCATCATGTTTCAAGTTTAGGATTGAGATGAGACAATTTACAAGTGAATATAGACACTGTACATGTACATATATACCGTATATATGCATAAGTCGTGAGTTGATAATGATAAGGACTATCATTCTTAGGACTACCATTCCCAATCTTAATTGTGATAAGACTGATATAGACTGGTATTCCTGGTAGAGGCATCACTGTCGTCCTGTTCTTCTTGGAAACATACAGGGGAGAGTCATTCAAGATAAGGCCTTAACCTCTTGACTACCCAGAATGACGAGATTTCTCGTCACCTCAGAAATGACCTTGAAACCCAGAGGGACGAGAAAATCTGTCACAAAATTGTTCACAAAAATTACTCTTATTTGAACAATTTTCATCCAATTTACACAAAAATTGTTTTAAAATGTGTAGAAATGATCTCTGCCATCTAACTTTACTAAGTTGAGCATCTAAAGTTGTAAAGGTATGTAGTAAAATGTCAAAAGGTGGCAAAAAATGAAAAATTCTCTGGTTTCAACCAATTTTAGAGCCTGGGATTCAAGAGGTTAAACAGCCTTATAAAGCATAATGAAGACAAGGTATTAATGACAGAATGTAACCACCATGTAAGTTATTATAAAAAAAATGGAAAGTTACAGACACCGAATGCTGAACACCATTCACAAAAAGTAGGACTATAACAATGTGTCACTTCTAGTGGTGACACTGCCACTCATTTGTTTCCCCTTGTCAAGTAATGAATTTAGCCTTTAATGGGGGAGGGGGTGTCTTTCAAGGTAGAACAGGTCTAAAAGGAAAATAACCCCTCTATAAAAACTTGTTTTTATCCTACTTGTGAAAAGGAGCACCTCAAGACTAATGTTGTATTTGTTTGTCTATTTAGGTATGTGCATTCCGGTAAATTTATTTGTCAACATTGTCTTTATTTGATTTGGCCATCAAACACCAACCACCAAATGCCAAACACCCTCCACAAAAATTGGAGATTATAACAACATGTGGAGGCGACACAACAAGTACTCAACATTGCTGAAAGTACTCAACATGGCTGAAAGTACTCAACTTGGCTAAAAGTACTCAACATGGCTAAAAGTACTCAACATGGCTAAAAGTACTCAACATGGCTAAAAGTACTCAACATGGCTAAAAGTACTCAACATGGCTAAAAGTAGGCTAAAAGTACTCAACATGGCTAAAAGTACTCAACATGGCTCTTCTAAAATTGAAGAATAGAATTATGAATTAAATTGACGCACTACTTTGATTATTGTCTTTCAAGTTAACAAGAGTAACATTTAACCACAATTCTAACATGATATGTGATGTCACAATGACAAGAACAATTGATTTATTGGTCTATATTGGGGTATGTATGACCTGTAAATTTCAATATAGACTAAAAAATGTAATGACTATTACAATTGCATACTGACATCCCCTCTGAACCAATTTAGTCACAATATAGACATGACACATGTCAATATGTGACGTCAGTTTCATTATTGATATTTTTGCAAACTATTTAGCTTGGAGGAAATCCGGTAAATAGAATGTCCAAAACATTAGAAATTTTCAGATTGAAAATAATCAAATCGGAAGAAACGTAGGTTTTATCATGTTAGAATATAAAAAAGACCTCGATTCTATGATTTATGGCAAATATATGACCTTAAATTTTATTCTGCCCATTGCCAAAGACCTCAAAGTAAGTTGAATCTTGACTTAAAGGACAACTGAAATAGCTTTTCTCAACTTGCAGCTACAAAAATGCGGTTTTCTCCATTGTAAGCCCAACGTAGAGTTCTTGCGATAGCCATTATAAAATAAATGTTAGATAACTGCTAACGGTCATAAATAACGAAACAAAACTAACTGATCAATCAAATTGGCCCCCACGTGATAAGTAACGTCATATACAAAATATAGCTTTGGTTTGTTGGTTCCTTAGTAATCACAACGTCACGGCAACCATAGGATTGTAGTGTAAACCAAAACAAAACATTTAGGAATTATGACGTTATGGGCCACGTGGGGACCAGTGAGAGATCACGTGGGGGCCAATAACGTCACAACCAATTCGAATATTGCTTATTAAGCAGCTATAACGATCGTTAGAGTGAAATAGTTTTCGCACTACTGATGAGAAAACATGTCCAAATACATTTATCAAAAAATTATATTGATTCCTGTAGGTTAAAAATACCATTTCATATCTGCTTTAATTGACAGTCCTAGAAAATAAAAAATAGAGAAAGCTTTTTGATGAATCAAATGAAAGAATTTATTGCTTCAGTACTGAAAACAAATAAAATATTAGACCAACTACATCATACATACATAAAATATAACATAAATAACATAAAGTAAAGCATTTACTCTTAAGGTATCGCAAAAATCATTCAATTGGCCTTGTAGATTCATGTGACAGGCTGATGAGATAACTCATGTTTGTTTTTTTCATGTAACTCTTTCTCTTGTTTATGAAGTGCTTTTGTGAAATGTGGTGAAACATGAGCCACAATGTGCAGTGATCTCCCCAGGATTTTTTCTCAATAAGTGCAAAGTTCACATTTTCACAATTCACGCTGAAATTGGTCAATGCCCATTTTTCATGATTTTTCTCATTTTCAAGTGGGTGCAAATGAATTTTCAGACGAGTGCAAGCCTGTTTTTAAAATCTCAGATGGGTGCTGCGCCCACTTGCTTTAATGCTAGGGAGATCACTGGATGTTATTATATAGTCCAATAATAGCACAAAGCGTTAATAAAATAGCATGCAAAAAATTAAATCAAAGTAGTGTTAAAGAGATGAAAATCAATCTAATTATAGAATGTCCGTTCTAGTTTTTGATTCGCAATTTTTTACATGAATATAACAGTAATTACTATGTGAGTAAATATACATTCTAATATATATATTTTTTATTTTTCAACATCAGTAAACACTACCGTCAAAATTGTTAACCCTTGGAGTATCACAGTATAAAATCTAATATCATCGTGGTAATCAAAGGGTCAATGGCACATTTTTGCAGAATTAAATTCTGACTTCACTTATAGGAGGAAATAACCCAGAATTCAGAAATATAGCCACCTAAAACTTTACATGTGAATTAGATAGGTTCACCATTGAATTATGGGTTATTTCATCCTCTGGACTTCACTGGATGTTGCACTGCGTTTATATTGATATGCCATCTATGACATCTTTCAGTTTGATATAAATCAACAATTATACAAGGGCCAATCCATATATCCCAAAAATATTCTAATTTCTTAAAACGACACCTTTAATGTCATATTGTACAAAACTTTGCGGTATGTGAATATTTGTTTCTAATGTCAGTTAAAAAATGTTCATCATACACCAAATATTTGCCAACACAAAATCCTTGTACAAATATCAAAAGTTCAAAAGGAACTCATGTGTCCTTATTTAAATAATACAAAGGATAGTTTTTGCACAAAATGAGAGCATTTTTGTAACATATATTGTAATTTAGACCACCCTTGATGTTAACATAAGCATTTAAGCACAAACAACCTCAAATAATGAGTTGATGCTTGCGTTCATTTATAGTCATACATCAAGTCTCTAGCCCCCCCCCCCCTCTTGTCCACTTCACTTCTTTTAAAGATGAGGGGTTAAGGTTAGGGGCTTGACACATGACTTCATGATTGTGTACAATAATTTAACTACCTTATTTTACTCATTAATGTATGTGTTCTAGGAGACCTGTGAACGATATCGTTTTCAAATTCTCATGAATGAGCAATTTTATTAAATACCCGTAAACCATCTTGGACTTGACAGTAGTAGAAAATAGTTCATCATGAGAAGATTAAACAGTTTTAAGTGACACTTACATAAAATAAAATACTGATATTACCAACAAAACAGAAATCCCTATTTGTGTGACCTTAAGTCCAGTAGAAAATCGCACTGCAGTAAAACCTGTATATTCGAACACATCTCTAATCAGAACACCTCTCTAATCAGAACACCTTTCAATATGAACACTTTTTCTTGATTCATACTTTTCATACTCTCACATATTAAGAAATCTTCAAATGTGAACACCTGCTAATCTGATCATTTTGACCAGTCCAAGTGGTGTATAGACAAATAAACAGTTTTACTGTACGTGTATTTTCATTCACCGAACTATAACTTTAATTGAGTGTCAAGAAATGATAGCTTCATAATTATATACTCATGTGCTAAATGCAATACTGTTATAATACTAACATAATTCCAAGTCAGAAATTTCTGTTTAACTGCACAAATGATGGATAAGTTACCCCTCGCCTAAATATATAAAGGTCCTAGATATTCATTAATGTACCATATTTTGGTCTACAAGCCATTCCCCCAATTTTCTACCCTGATCTTTGAAATATGGAAACATATCAACAACATCAGGCTCTTGTTCTACTATCATCTCCTTTGAGCCTATGATCCATTTGTTTTGATCTAGCTGATCTTTGTGTAATTCAAATGGATCATTCTTCACACTATCTGCTTTTTCAGAATTGATGTTATCGCTTGATGCGGTATTATTTACCCAGGCAAGCCTAGGGGCGGATTGAAATTGCTTGATCATAGCCAAAGATATCGTGTTTTGATCAAGGGGGGTACTTTTATGCTCAGGGGTGGACTGTAGCCATCTACTAGTTGAAGACCCCTCTTCTGGCTTTAATATATCAAGCTCGGGCTCAGAGGAAGTGGTCTCCATTTTGCTCACATCTGATTGGTTGGCCAGCAGCCAATCAGAGGAGTTTTTAGAGCTACTTTGAAAACAGGGAAACAATGATGTGGACACCTCACTGATTGGCTCGTCACATGTTTCCAAGAGCCAATCAGATTTATTGTTATATACTGCAGCTTCAAATGCCCCCAAATATTCACGTTTCGGCTCTTCCAAGGCTATGTTTTCTTGTGACAGCCAGCGCTGAGGCTCCGTTGGTGTGTATGATACAGGCTTCGACTTCAAAGATGCTGATTTTGACAAAGGTGACACTGTTGTCATGACGTCCATGGCAACCTGGCCACAGTTTTCATCGCAGCGACATTCCATAAAAGACTGACACACTTCGTTAGCACGGCACACATCCTCCAACTCTGGTATCACATATTCTGATTCATCAACATCCTTGTCGCTAACATTTCTCTCACGGAGCCATTTCCTCGAATCTCTCTTCATATCGTTGAAATATTTAGAGACTGCGTCTTGCACACAAGGGGCAACAAGACCCATATCTTCAAGGTCCACCACAGGTTTGGACCTAGTAGAGCATGGCCCACTGCAAGACTTGCCCTGGAAAAAAATTCACAATATATTTACTTCATCAGATCCTGGTAGGCAAAATATAATGCATCCTGTGTAGACACTTAATCCATAACAAGGAGGCTTATTGACCTGAATACACATCCACTCAGTGTAAAAGTTGTTTTGATAAATGAGGACCGCCATGAGTTAAATGTTCACATTTTTCAGTCATATGTTTGATTGATAATTTCTTTTCAATAAAGTAAACTATAGTACATTCATTGCAGTGTATACATGTGATTAACAAGGCACAGACGTGAACAATATCGTACCTAAAACACAGCATTGTGGTCTTGTTGACCAAGAAAGCAAGATGGCCGCAGAAAAGTTAATCAGCTCTAGAACTTATCACTGTGTAATATACGTATGTAAATAAAAATTTGAACGGTTTGGCTGGAAACCTGTAGACAAGCCTCGATAGACAAGATTTTAGGACTGAAAATCTAAAATGGCAGCCTTAACATTTACCCAGAATGCCCAAAAACTAATCAGTTCTTAACGTTAATATGTAGAAACATCCCTGAAAATTTCAGATGAATCCCTCAAATGGTTTGGCTGGAAACCTGTAGACAAGTCTTGAAAGTTAAGATTTTAGGACGGAAAATCCAAAATGGCCACCATAAAATTTACCCAGAATGCCCAAAAACCAATCAGTTCTTGACGTTGATATGTAGAAACATCCCTGAAAATTTCAGATGAATCCCTCAAATGGTTTGGCTGAAAACCTGTAGAGAAGTCTTGAAAGTGAAGATTTTAGGATGGAAAATCCAAAATGGCCACCTTTAAATTTACCCAGAATGCCCAAAAACTAATCAGTTCTTGACGTTGATATGTAGAAACATCCCTGAAAATTTCAGATGAATCCCTCAAATGGTTTGGCTGGAAACCTGTAGACAAGCTGAAAAGTGAGACGCTGCCCGCCCGCCAGCCCACCTGTCAAGCTGACTACAATATGGTACCTCTTGTTAGGTATGATAAAAAGCAATTATAATTACATTAACTATTTGAGGCAGAATTTTATCATCGAAGGGTGGACCATCATAAATCGAAGTGCATTCAAGATAAAATACATTTACCACATACAAGAGCTAATACCTCATAATCAGGCACATTCTAACCAATTGAATATAGCCTCCTTGACCCGAATATTACATGATATAACAACAACTTTACTTGAATTGCACCCAAGGCAAACCTACCTCTTTAGAAGTTACAAGCCACTGCTTCGTGCTGGCTGACATGTCCTGAAAGTACTTCCAAACCTCAAATGGATTCGATTTCCCATCATTCAAACCATTTCTCAGGAGCCACTGGGATGTAGGTGTATTGAGAATCTGCTTAAAGTAGCACCCTCCTGAACCTACAGAGTTGCATGGACCTCCATTGGCACCCTCGGAAGCCTCACTAGGGGGACTAGTCATATTCGAATCAGATTTGGCCAACTGACTGGACAATGCCTCAAAGGAATCAAACGTCCCCGATCCTAAAAATGGAAAATACTCATATTACCATTTTATATCAAAATCCAGGGTTGTTCAAGTCAATTTTAAAATGAAGCAATTGTAAGCGAAAATTGAGATCATTTAAAGGGCAATTTGGGTATATAACCCCTGGTCAAAAAATCCATTCAAAAATCATGCAGTTTTCATCATTTTGTGTACTTTTCGAGTGGTTTTGGGTCAAAAAGTTGAACACCCATGGAATTTTTCAAAAGTTGACCCCCTTGGCAATACATGGCTATGGGCCTGAATGGCATTAGGGACCAGTTGCACTGTTCTTCCCTGAGTGAAAAAATCAGATCCATATCAAAAGTAACCCCCGGCAATGACCCTCGGTTCAAACCAAGGGTGAAGAAGATATGATGGCAAACAGTATAAAAGGCCCAACTTGGCAACAACCAGTGGGCCAGCTCTTAGCTCAAGTTCTATCTATCAACAAGGGTGAAGAGGGTTGGGTGGCAAACAGTGTAAAGGGCCTATCTTACTTGATGGTCCATTACTGCTACTCTCTAAAAGTTCAAAGTCATCTTCTTCCTCTCCTCCATGCTGTATCTGCTGTAACCAGTGCCGGATGCTGTCACTAGGGGCAACCTACATCACATTAAGTACATTGTACTAGAAATAACAGCAAAACCTGTCTAATTTGAACACTACTTGGACCAGCTAAAAGCGTTCACATTGGCAGGTGTTCACATTTCAAGGGTTTTTAACATTGGAGTTCATGGTAAATTAAGAAATCAGACTTAAAATAGCATTCAAAGTGAGAGGTGTTCAGATTAGATATGTGCTCCGATATACTGGTTATACATGTTCTGCATATTATACTGGTGATATAATCGAATGATAATGCAGTACAAGATGAGAGATGTAGGAGGTCGATGAATTGATAAATAACGATTTAATGAACTGAAATCACATGTTTATATTTAGATTCAATGCGGATATATTGAGTCTGTCCTGGTATCACAAATCTGGTCAATATGTCCTTGTTTCTTTCGAGAAGGAAAATATGGCAGTGTTTATTGGAAGGTGTATTTCTTTCAATATGCAAAGTGTATAATTGTTACCTTGTTATCTGCCTCAGTGTTAGTTTGAAACAGCCAGTTGTAGTTCTGACCTTGAAATGGAGGGAAAGAGCAGACGGATTCTGCGACCTTGACATTTGATGGAGATTTTGACAGCCAGTCCTCCTTTTTCAGAGACAACTTTGGGATGTTGACATAAATCTGTAACCAGAAACATATTATCTACAAACTTGTATAAATTACTTAATAAAGTTTCACATTACACATATATAAACAACTTCAAATAATTGTAACTGGAAACAAAAGGTCACAAAATGAAGCAATAACAACTCTCCAAAAAATTTATCTCTAAATCGCCTATTTACAGGGTGTCCGGAAAGTAAAGATACAAATACTCTAAATTTAAGAAATTTTGATTTTTTTAAATGAAATTGCTACAGATTGTAGAGGAACAATATTACAATATATCTATTAACTTTCATCACATATAGTCTAAATGTGTTCAAGTTACGGTTGTTATGGTTACGGATGTGAGAGGTATGCGGAGCAGTTCCAGAACAACGCTAAAAAGTGAAAAATTGCTAAAAGACAACCATTTGAAACAGTGTTCTTTGTTGTATTTTCTATCATTGTTTTGTTTTGTTCATCATTGTATTATTGCTGCAATAGTGTTTTCTTTTATATAATGATGTCATTGCTACATATCAGAACTATGTTATGTCACTAACCAGTATAATGAAAGAAATATTATACATGTGCCTAGAAGAATGGTCCTTGGCCATTAGTAGGAAAGTCAATATTGCATCTCCACGATGCACCAATTCACAAAGCAAAAAACAAATCTTACATTGAGTGTATTGACATTAAACCTTTCTATACAATCCCCCATATTAACCTGATAAAGCCTCTTTAGACTTCTACCTTAATGACCATTTGAAAGCAATATTTGTTAAAAATTCAACATACAAATGAGACTCAGCTGGAAGACAATGTTATCAGCAATCTGAGAGATGGACAGCAGCAGTTTTGTCAGGTCTTTGAATCGCCCATCAAGATGCACCAATAATGTATCGATAATGGGGAAAATAATGGATATTTAATGATAGTAGTAATATGAAATGATCAAATTTTACATTACTAATCCCTATGCTGTTGTGGTACATAATTTGATATAATATAGGAATAGATGGTGGAGTGCTAAGATCATATGAGGAGGAAAGAGATTTTGTAGAACACAGTTGTGACGTTGCTCCACTTACCCTCGACTCCCGTTACTATAACAACCATAACTTTTTCATTTTGAAACTTAAAGTCATGACAGTTGCAGGATATATTGTTATAATGTCATTCCACATTCTGGAGCAATTTCATCTCATAACAGGTAAATCTCTTGAAATAAGAGCATTTGTATCTTTACTTTCCGGACACCCTGTATGTACTGTGTTTTGTGCATAAATTATGAAGTAATACAATAATGTCACAACTTACACACGGATCTTGCGTAAACTGAAGCTGTTCTACTGTTTTATACAAGACATTGTGTTGTAAATCGGCAGTCTCGTAATCCTCAAAGTGACGTGGCAGAGTCGTGGAAGCAGTACCCTCACCAACAAATGCATTCTCCAGAGGGAGGCTCCGGTTATCTACTTTCCCGAAACTATGAATGTTGTCACGGAGTTCAGCTTGGTTGGCATGGAAACTGATGCAGGAAGTTTCGGCAGGGAACAGATCCAGCTTGTTGATTCTACAATGAAAACAAGACACGCGGTGATAAATATTGCACTTCAAAGTACAAAACAGCCGCCATGTAATTTTCTAGTCTGCTCTTGCATCTGTAAAAAATTTCAAATTTTTCTGGAATTTTGGGTGACAAGATTTTTGTGGGGCTCACACACTCGTCAACCCAACAACAAAAGACAATGATTATACAGGACTTTTGTGCGATAGAAATTAGATGATGGGTTTAAAGGTGTGCAAAAGGTATAATTGACCCTTGTAACATAATCAAAATAAATCAGATATCAATATAAAAAGGTATAAAAATACAAGTCTTGATTTTTGGAATCCAGTATAAAAGGTAGCCTGCAGGGAATTAATGATAGTACTTAAGAGTTCCATGTTGAAAATGAAATGCAGACAAGTCAGCTTATACCTATTGCGTCATTTTATTTCTCACCATGCACATGAGCTGAAGAAAGAGACATACAATCTAAGAATTAATATGTTTGAACTTTAGTGCATTGACTCATTTATGTCTGAAGGTCTCCAGTCTAGACCTATCTTATCTTATGATAACCTAAACTAAGTTTCAGACTTGGCATGTTTTATGAGTAAACATGATTGATTTCATGTTCAAGTTGCAATATTTATTTAGAGTCCATTTCACTTCTTCATTGCATCAGCAGAACGGCAAAAATAAGAAATTGGGAGACCATTGTGCAATAATATATGGAAAAGTATATTCATAATGTACATGAATGACATTTGTATATCTTGGATTGCTTCTAGTTTGGCCTATAAAGTGTGTGGCCTCTTATATTGGGATGCTTCACAATGGTCTCCCAATTTCTTATTTTTGCCATTCTACTGACGAAATGAAGCAGTGAAATGGACTTTAGATATACAATACACATATTGCAGTTCATGTATTCAAAATGTTATTCAGAATATTTCTACAAAGCCATTACAAATAGATAGAGAGTGAAACCTGAACATCCGAACATCTGACTAGTCCGAACACCTTCCAATCCAAACGCTTTTTCCAATCCTATTTTTCCTCCAATTGGCTCCCATGTTTAATGAGCCAAAAAACCTCCTAATCCAAAACCCTTTAGCCGATCCCATTTGGATTACATAGGTTTTTCAGTATACAATTACTACATTTACACCCTCTAATCCATTTCTCTCATACCATTCATACCCTAGTACAAGTATTAATACAATGGTAGCTAATTTTTCTCTGATACCGAGACTGTCATTTCAACAGGTTCTCTTCACAAAATAATATTGCATTTTAACCCAAACAAATGACTGTATCAAAAAATGAAACAAAACAATTCGGTTCGGTTCATAACACTTAAAATATAATTGTCAAAATATAAAGTACAATGTTAACATAACATTTGTGGTTCATAAAATTATTGTTTTGTACTCATGTATTCAGCATTCAAATATATCAGAGGCTAAGTTGAACTGAACAAATAACAGCCAAGGTCAAAAAAACAAAATGTTCATAATTTCTAAGCTGATACCAATCTTTGAACCATATCAAAATGGGGAAATTGAAATGACATTTGCGATAAAGATGATTTTCAGCATGATTATGTAAGATGATATTGAAAATCTTATAAAAAAACATATGAAAAGCAATTTATTGGTTTAAGGCCTGTAAGGGGAACTACTGTACTTCAACTTAATTTGGCGGCCGTTTTAATTTGGCGGATCCGCAAAATTTTTAAAGTCAGCTGAAATTAAAAAGTCGCCAACTTCCCCAGTCCCAAATTAGGTAGCTGCCAAATAAACTAAACAGCAAATCCGCCAAAATAAGTAGCGCAAAATTAAGTAGAAGTATAGTAAGTTAAGTAAGCACTGAACCATAACAACTAAGGTGAAGACTAACATAACCTTCACCTTAACGTACATCTTTTCAACTTATCAAAATAAAATTTTCAGGTGCATCTTTATTGATAAACATTCTGAAAAATTCAACATGGGATTACACTACCAAGTTTTCACTCAAAATTTTTTACAAACGAGACACTGCATTATAACATGGAGGGGGGATTAATAAATTAATAGGACTTCAATTCTGAAGTTTCTGTTCATCTTTTCTCAATATCAAATGATGAATCTGCATATCTATTAACTTCATGCAAAGCTCATTTCATGATAAACTTCCCTCTAAGATCAAAAGTACAAACTAAAGAATGTCATCAAAAGTTCAAATGTTCAAGGGGAGGTTATCTTCTTATACATGTACATATCCAATTCACCTACTGAGATAATAACTATACATATTTTACACTCATTTGATGAAATTCACAACATTGTCAAATTTATGAATTTGCATACCACAAAATCAATGACTTTACCATTGATCTCAACGCACAAAAATTTGAAATAGTTAATTCTGCATGATGCGAAACAATAGGGGGGATCACAGATACTGCAAATGAGAATTTTAATATCCTGAACAATATTACTATCCAACAGATGTTGAATACTACAGGTGATAAACTTCAATATCTTTGTAACTACAGTAAAACCTATAAAGTGGAACACCTCTAGAAATGGAACACCTCTGTTAGTGGAACACTTTTTAGAGTCCCAAGACTTAAAGACTTAAATGTTAACTGAACCTCAATAAAAGGAACACCTCCCAAGTGGAACACTTTTTAGAGGTACCATTTAGTGTTCGATTAAGATGAGGTTTTCTATATATCATCGACTTCTCACAAAAATGAGAGTAAAATGTGAAAAGTTGAAAAGGTCAAATAACAATTGAGTACTTACTTATCCAGGCACTCAGAGAGTTTGTAGTCTATATCAGTTGCCGTGTTGTTATCTGTATAGTCTAGACTATTCTTTAGGCCCCCTAGTTCCTGGTTAAGTTCCGCATGTTGCTTCCTGAGAACATCTTCTTTAAGTTGTTGTATGAGCTCTACCTGACTGAGTAACCAGACCTCTCGATTACGTAGCGACTCCAATTGACGACTGATCGTGCTATGGATCTGTGACTTCACCTATTGATTGAAAATTCAATAATCATGTTTCATGGTTTCATGTTACAGTCATCGTGATAACTTAGATGCTTGATTAGAATATCCGACATGCAACGCAAAAAACAGGCAAAAATATTTGAATTTTTTACATTTTAACATTTAAAACAGGTGATTTTAGTAAATGGAACTGATTACATTACATAGATTACTGTGTTTGATTAATGTTGGGCCTTATTACATTTAATACATCTAATATATCCCATTGTCTCCTTAAGGAGAAACATCTCTGCAGCTGTCAGGTCTGCAGTATCTAATTATCTATTTCAAAATACAGCAAGCCACCCTGGAAGCTGTATCCAGTATTATATACAATGTGCTAGCCCCAGACCCCATATTCTCTAAATCTAGAATTTAGACCCATATGTTAATCGTTTACTCATAAACGATTTATGAATAGCTCTTAATCAAATAAATATGGAAAGTGGAATTTTCTTACTTTCCTTTCTCATTTTCTCCTTTATTTTTTACTTTTCCTCAATCTCAATTTTACACTCCCTCGTAATGCATTCAAATGGGTACAAACAAGCCTGAATGTGTTGGCACAATCAAGTTTTATTTCTTTGCAGTTAACCAAATTAAATGAAGACTAAAAATCTATTAGCTGAGATTTATGTAAATTTTAATATGATATACAATTCTAGCGACACTGCTGATGAGAAAATCCGTCACAAAGTTTTTCATTACAATCGCTCTCATTTGAACAATTTTCATCCAATTTACAAAAAAAATGTTTTAAAATGTGTTAAAATGAACTCTGCCATCTAATTTTACTAAAACGAGCATCTAAAGTTGTATGGGTATGTAGTAAAATGTCGAAAGCTGGCAAAAATGATTCAAGAGGTTAAATAAAAAAAAGATTTGCCATAAGAATTTTCACCTTGAATTGACTTTCATAAACAATTTTTTCTTAAGGCTCAAAATCTGTGCAGTAAAAAGTACTTGATAAATATCAATAAAACCCTTTTAGAATACATATGAATGACTATACAAGTATGCACTAAGAGCAACCTTGATAACATTCATACATTATTCATGTTTTGACACTCTGCCAATATTGACTGTAAAGCTTGCTGGCACATGTCAGACAGAAACGTGACCAACACATGTACAGTATATCGTGTGAGGATATACAACAGCTAGTAGACACGTTCATTATATAGGGAAACTCAGGTTTACAGCTTTCTATTTTTTAAATTCAATTCATTACTTGTCTTTACCCATGAAAAGTAAGTGATTTTTGTAAAATTAGTATGATGAACAAATGAACATTCTGGACTTGGTACTTTATATTGGTTTTCCATATTATCCAGTTTGCAAATATACTGTATATTATATAATGATTATTTATCGGTTAATGATAATATACATGAACATTTAACATGATATCAAAGTCATGGCTTACTGTATATACCAGTTTTATAAGCAGTAGGCAAAAGGCAATTTTCTCAGGTTTTCTTTCAAAGAAAGAAAACCACCTGCTGTATTGAGGAAACTGTTTCCATGATAAAATACAATTTCCAATAATTTGGCTTCTATGTTTGAATTCTTATTAGCTGTATATTTATGTTGGCTCTAATACTATTTTTACTCCAAGATTTTTATAAAGTAAAATTTGGTACAAATATAATAATCCATGCAATATGTCACTACCTGCCATTTGTTAAATATACCCACTGCTAAACACCAAACACAGACCATCTTCCGTGAAAAAAGTTGGAGATTGTCACCACTTGTGATGATGTCATGGTAATTATAGAACAGAGAAGCAAGCATACCTCTTTGACATTATCATGTAGATGTTTCTTTACGTTGGTCACCTGGGTAATAGCCTCCTCTAAAGTGTGAATCTTCTCTCTCACCTCCATCAATAACTGCTGCTTATTCCCTATGAAGCTCATCTGAAAAACATTTAATAATATCACTGTCAGAGAAGTTGATCACGCCAGTGGAGAGTAGAAATCTATGTTAATTAATTAATTAGTTCATAATGATCAACTTTATATTAGTAATGAAAACACAGAATGAAATCCTGTGCTAAGGGTTGATGTGAAAAAGTCAGTCCAACCCAGTGGGGATTGAAGAACCCACGACCCCTCGCTTGCCAGACGGTTGTTCTACCACTGATTTTATTATCTTATTGTATAATTTCAGGCTATTGCAGGTCTTGTACTATTTCTGTATGTGATTTTGGCAATCGTTTTCATGCTATCATAAATGAACTAAGAATATGCATTGCTTATTCCTTGTGATTGCTTACCAGTTTTATTTTCAACTTTGAAACGTGAACTCTGAAATCATTTTGACTAATATTACGTACAAGGTTAGGTAAAAAACAGTTTCTAGAAAAATCTATGAATAACCTGATCCAAGGTCACAGAAATCAAAACAAGTCAGACTGATGCCAACTAATTGAAGACAGTACTAAATACCAATTCCCTTTAATTTTCACGTCTGAACAAAATGAAAGACCATTATAATAACATTGATACAGTAGTTCATCTGCATGGCTTTGTAAACACTAGATTGAAGTTCAAAGCCTTTATTATTTTAATGTAATCTGCTAATTGCTCTGACATATTCACTATAGTCAGATAATTCAGCGAGGCCGTTCAAATCATTATGGTCTTTACTCCCTAATCCTCTCAAATGCAATAAGTACAGACTTACATTTAGCATCTCAAAGCAACAATCATCTATTGTAGATTGTAGATTGTTCAGGTATTGATCAGCATTATATGAAATTATAGAAATTACCATCAGCCTCGGGTAAAATGAATATCAATGTCAATAACCTCTGCAGTAATGGGATGGGATGGTTCTGTAAAAGCTTTGGAATAGAATGACAATACATATACAGCCATTCAGTATAATATATTCAGAATGGAACAAAATTCACTCCGTAAGTTCAACAAAAATTATGGTATATTAAAAACTCATATTGACATTATTTGACTAAGCTGTATAATCGAACTAATTAATGGAAAGGGTGAACAACTGTATTCCCTAGTTATATTTTACTTAGTAATAACCTAGACCTGAATTTAAGTAAACCCTAACAGAGAAATGATTTTCTTTTTATATTGAGTAATCACCTTTGCTTTTATCTCTAAAGCAACAACCTTCAATTATGTCTAATACCCTATGGCAGTGGTAAAATGCCCTAAAAATAATAAATAACAACTGATGTAGACAGACATGTGATCTAACACCACATACGATGAAGGTCAATGAAGGTATGTTTATCATATTTCAGCTGTTCGCAAGAGGTTATTATACCGAGCTGGATTGAAAATTCTTGAAGAGAAAAAATCGAGCCCATTTTGACTAAACGCTGTGCTGAGTAGCGTTTATAATACACTATATATTTGAATCAATACATAATTTATTTGTTATCTTATTTTGATCCTTCAACAGTCTGTTGTTGTAGTAAATCAATGTTCTATTAGACAACAAAACTTTTGAATTAAGATTGCAGCCATTTTAGGTCTCGAGAGATCAATTGACTTTCGAAAGCAAAGATTTGCTATAAAATAACTCGCGCTAGCTAAATATGAATGGCCACGTGATCTTTTAGCGGCAATGCCCATGTAAAGTACAAAGTGCATGCATGCGCAAAAGTTAAAAAATGGTGCGCACCAGGTCTGGAATTTCTCCACTTTAATTGCAAATTACACAACAAGTAGGACTTATTGTCACCACTCGTCATGAAAAGGGCAAGTTACATTCAATTATCTTCTTAAATACCGTTAACTTATTCCAGCACGCCTGCTGGAAATTGGAGAAAACCACTTCACAAGACGGTATATTTCAACATTTCCTCTGGCTTTTGAGCTGACTTTGTTCAGTAAGCAAGAGGTGGTAATGATCAAGAAAACCTCGGATAAACCCTTACTTTTGTGAGAGTATCGTATTTGAATGAAATGGAGACTAATTGTGTCAACCTACAGAATGTTTATCTGGGCATGTGTTTCATATTAAATACCCATACAACAGATAACTTGGAATAAATATTCAAATAACACCCCTCCCCCTCACCAACCACACAATACAAGGTGAACGTGCAGATTTAAAGATACTCTATTGAGACTTCTCTGTGGCATTTTTTCTTTATTCCTTTTTGTTTTGAATTCTTAACACCATTACATTAACTAACTACTCAATATGCAACTTTTCACCACGTAGAATTTTAAAATATTAAGTTTGAAAATTCCATTTTTATAATGGAGCTCAATGGGAAAAACTACATAATTTGAATTATTTTCAAACGTAGCGGCGCGATTTTGATAAAATTGACAGATATAATAAATATTAGTAAGACGAAATGTTTGATGAAAAATGAAGAAAATTCACCGTCCTGGTTACGCAAACTATAGAAAAATCTGAAATAATCATAAAAACCTGTAAAAATAGATTGAAGGGGGTGATATTCATTTCTAATGTGCCTTTCACTACTACAGGGTAACCATAATTTTGGTACTGATTTGATTTTTCAATGAAAATCATTTCTATAGTGTATAGTCAGTTTAAATAATACAATTGCTTTATTTCTTTACTGAACAGTGCAATCATTTATTTATTCATCAACAGTAATGCAAACTACATATTATACCTGTCAGTTAGTAAAATATTAAAATAATTCTATTAAAATTAAAGCATTGAGATGATACTTAAATAATTACATATTATATTGATAGGCATATTATATTATAGGATTTAAGCCAATGACTCAATGCATTTTAGATGATTAAATTTAACATATGTCCTGATTCTAGACTATGAACGAGGGTGGTAGTCCGAATTCAAAGCCTAGACTAGAAGACATAAGTGAATTGAAGCATCCACTATTCATTGAATCATGTGCTTTAATCCAATTTCACACATTGCAAAATATTTTTTACAATTTCACTTAACAGAATGATATTTTTCAAAGATATCTTGTACTTTTAGAATCATTTGCTTCAAAGAATTGAATTATGGCGGCCTTTACTCGTTATTTTACGATTTTTGCTATAACTCGAAAAGTAGTCAAGCGATTTTGTTCATATTTGGTATATGAATACTATAAGCATGGCACACTGTCTAATGACTCTTCTGGTAGAAGGCGGCCATTTGAACGTATTTTACTATAACACGAAAAGTAGTGGAGCGATTTTGTTCATATTTGGTATGTGAATACTATAAGCATGGCACACTGTCTAATGACACTTTTGGTAGAAGGCAGCCATTTTGAAAAATGGCAGTCATTTTAACGTATTTTACTATAACTCGAAAAGTAGTAGAGCGATTTTGTTCATATTTGATGCGTGAATACTATAAGCGTGGCACACTGTCTAATGACACTTTTGGTAGAAGGTGGCCATTTTGAAAAACGGCTGCCATTTTTGCTGTATACTTTGTTTGTAAAAAAAATGCCAGCCATGGCTGTTCGATCGGATTTGCTACACTTTGGTGTTGCTGTTGTCTAGTTGAAGGATGGATGGACGGACAAATGGAGGGGTCTCTATAGCTTATCCCCTAATCTTCGTTGGATTGAACAATTGTGAATATGGTTTGTTGGACAAATAAAAATTGATTGAATGTCTAAATGCAAATAATGAAGTGGTAATTTATTTAAAATCATTAAAGGGTTCCGATTAGCATCCCGTATAAAAACAATATGGCGGCTCCAGGCGAATCAACTGGATCAGTCCATTTTTAAGAAATAAGGGGAGTTCTGTAAAATCCAGTTTATTGAAATTGTCTTTGAGATAAAGTAATCCGTTTATAATGATTTTGAAAACGTTATCCAAAGAGTGATTGCGTTCAAAGAATACATGTACAACAGCCAATATAAATCCTTGTATTAGAAACCGGTTTGTCTTGCTTTGTTTCATTTGTAGGATATTTCATATGCCAAGCTGTGTGCTATTACGTTATGGGGAAATTTAGATGCCAATCTTTCCTTATTATACACAAATAGAAGATCCTGAAACTTCACCCATAAATGTGGAATTGATTTGTCAAAATAAAAATCACCCTTTTATAAATGTGTGACGATCTATAATATACTTATGCTATATAACAGTTAGAGGTGTTGACACAACGACCTCGAACCTGTGAACCCTTGAGTATTATTCCGGGATCGGGCCTTTTATACTAAACGGTGAGCAACACCAGAAACGAGCGTTCGATTTGCTAAACGATATGCGTCACCCTTTAAAATCTCAAACATGCTTGCTTTAATATTTGGTCTAGTCACTTAATTCCTAAATGTCTCGTAATTAGTATCTATATACCTTATTAGATGCAGTGAAGGAGTAAAATCATTGGGATATGAATAAATCATGCAAAACATATTTTGTACATATTTCTCATCATTTAGGGTTACCCAGTAGTTTACAAGCTGACCTTTGCAAAATATATTTCACTTACTATCCTCATTCGCTATCACGCTATCTAGTTTCTTTCCAAATTGGCCTGAATTGCCTGGTTTATTGGTTTTAGTGAACCGTCCATTTCGTCGAACCATCATTTTGCTAAGGTTGTTTGTGATGAATATACAATATTCAGTTACATATAACTGTACAGCAACTTTATGCAAGGGAAGGTAATTGTGTGAGAGCACATAAAGTACACAAAGTACTGACCCACTTGTCTCAGTGAATCTTATAAACAGTGCATAAAGTTTTTTCTATGCAATGATTGGCTCACAGTTACTTATAGTGTAAGTTATTTTATTTCTATACAGTGTGGAATAGAGTGTATAAACTTTTACAGTTTCAAGCAGGTTTTAGTGTTTTCTGACCAATGATATATTCAGACTTATACATTTAACGGTTATGTAATACTGACCTACATATCTGTATAGCATATCTTTAACCCAGTTTTCTGACAAAACAAAAAGGGAGAGATCAGTACAATTGTCTCCCTAATTCGTATGTCTTATCCCATACCGATGACACTGGTTTTTGTTACACCTACACCTCATATATTAATGTCTCATTAAAATGCTACAAACATATATATAGTTATCAACAAGTACTATAAAATTAACGATAAATATACAGCAAATTTTAGCCTCACCTTCTCTATCTCCCAGTCCCAATGACGTCACTTGAATTCTCATGCGACCAATCAGAAGGATCGTAACAGGTTCTGTCGAAATTCCTCAGAATGAAACGTAAAAGCCCATTGGCTATGCAAACGGAAGTGATAATTTTTAATAATATTTTTATTTTGCCGAAAATATCAAGAAATTAGCTGTTTTTGATCTTCATATCATGCATTAATCCACAATACTATTCTCTCACAAGGTGGGTTCACTTAGGAAGATCCTAGTAAATAATGCAGATGCGAGTAGGTAGTTACCAGTTTGGTGTCTTGATCATTACCATGTTGTTCAGTAGATCTAGATCATGGGCTCCGAGATCTAAAAATTCACAGGAACATAACAAGAGGAGGGAAAGCCCCAGAGTTTCAAGATGACAGACATAATTACCTCTCTTGCTTACCACCTTCGTTCGTTCGAATTTTCATCGGCTAGAGTCCATTTCACTGCTTCATTTCGTCAGTAGAACGGCAAAAATAAGAAATTGGGAGACCATTGTGCAATAATATATGGAAAAGAATATTCATAATGTACATGAATGACATTTGTATATTTCAGATTTTTTAGTTTTTTGTGCAATAAGCCTGTGCCGTCTTGTAATTTGAAGAATTTCAGCCATGTTAATCTTATTGAAAATAACATGGCAGAGAAACATCCAAATATAAGAAGCCACACACTTTATTAGCCAAACTAGAAGCAATCCAAGATATACAAATCTCATTCATGTACATTATGAATATACTTTTCCATATATTATTGCACAATGGTCTCCAAATTTCTTATTTTTGCCGTTCTACTGACGAAATGTAGCAGTGAAATGGACTCTAGTTATCAAATACTACACTTCGATGGGATGTTATAATTGATATAGGCATATTCCGTACACCTTTCTTTATCTTGATGTGAAATGAGAAGCTATGATATTGGTTAACACGCCAGAAATGAACATAATATTATTCGAAGCGTATTTCGAAAATTTTGAAACTGCCATTGATGACGTCATTTGTTTGTCGACTTTTGACCAATCAGCGACCGTGTCATCTCAATACAGATTTACATTATAAGCGTATGTCATCTTTGAACCCTGGTGTTTCTCCCCCTCTGGAACATAACCTAACATTAAACATGTAGATGTACAAAAAAGATACTGAGAAAGGCTGGATCTAGGGCAAAGGGGTGTAATGTTGATGTTTGTGGTAATATGGACATACGAGACAGGGTAACTTAGACACTAACATATTAGAAGTGGAATTTCCATTTTCTGCCATGTTTGATATCTGGAAAAATTAAATTCTTGCAACATCTCGATCCATGCTGAGACAGATCCATGTGAGAAAAAATAATAGCTTCCCCCTAAATCGGAAATGAGAGCAAATAAACAAAAGGTGTTGAAGTTACCCCATATGTTGAAGTTATCCCAAAATGGTGTCGATGTTACACCCCTTTCACCCTGGGGAGATCCATTGAACTTTGACGTATAGGCTTACTTCGTCATGGGGCTATTTCGACTATGGGGCTAATCCCCCCGGGTCTAATCAGTGCTAGCAAGGGTTTCACTATTACCTCACAACAGACTAAATAAATGAAAACAACAAGCAAAATTAATGAAAATCATAAAATTAATATGGAAAGGTTGAAAAGACCCTAAAACATCAGGCGATTTTATGGAAACAACCGGTGAAAATCATCTGTTGTCTGCTGCTAATGAAACCCCTGCGCTAGTGTTAACTTTGTGTTATACTTTGCTAGAAAAGGTGCACACTTCAATGCCTTGTATTTTATTTAGGAAGGAATGGGTGCGTATGCCAGTAACTTCCAGCCTGACACAGGAAGCATTGTATCTGATATAACCGATCCTACAAGGTCAAACTGGATAACAGCCCATGCTGAAGCAACTGGTTGTAAGTGCATTCAAATAGCTATAGTATTCATTTGGAAATTGATGACTCAAGATACATTTATGTGTGCAGTGATCTCCAAGTATTGGTATTGCGTGGCACCAAGTTGGTGCTGCACCCATTTAAGATTTTTGAAATAGGCTTGCGACCATATTAAAATCTATTTCTACCTATTTGTAAATGAAAAAAATAAAAAAGGCATTTTCAACCAACATTTGTGTGAAAATGAGAAATTTTGTCCCAGGATAGAAAAAATTCTGAGGAGAATATGGTGTTTTGTACACAAAAAAATTATTTGACATGCTAAACTGTTGAAATATATACAAAAACAAAATACAACCAAGAAATAGACTCATAAATTCTAAAATATATTTTGGGGTTTTAATATTAATGGGAAATGTCTCCTATTTATCTACATGTGTACAATCATATTGTTTCATTACAGTCTCATTAATGTTAAAATATATTTTGGGGTTTTCTTAAAAAATAATGGAAAATGTCTGCTGTTGTTTCATTACAGTGGCTATTGTTGAAGTAGAGCGCCTGTGGTTGAGGTTCAAGCAGTTAGGATGTGACAAGTATGGGACTCTGCCTGGTAGCAAGCTCAATGAGCCACAGCTCACACAGGATCCCTTCTTTAAGAATGTAAGTCACATGTTTGGAATCAAATGATTAGCCTGCCTAATTTTTGAACCTTCCTATACTCCTGGTATACAGGGTGATCCAGAAGTAACGTCAAAGACATTGTAATTTCAAAAGTATTCATCAGATCTTCATGAAATTTGGTATACATGTACCCACAACATTTCTGAGTTACCATCTCAAAGATTGGAATTCAATTATTTCATTGGTTGAAATTATGGTTGCTATAGTAACCCGATATCGCGTAATCCGGGGCAAATTGAAGAGAAACCATAACGTTTTTGTGAATTTCTCTAATTTAAAAAGTCAGTAACATTTGAAAATGTTCATTGTTTGTTTTCTATGATTTTTATATTTGTTGCCATGGTAACAAATATGTAATAGTTGTGATGTCACAATAGGCATTCATAAAAAGCTTTCAATTTCTTTGAATTGCTTCCATCATCCATGACAAATACTAACATGACCAAGGACACTAACCCACCCAATTCAAGATGGCGCCAAGTCAGAGTAAAATAGAGCAAAGAACAAACATTAAGTTCTGTGTAAAGTTGGGGAAAGGTGTAAAAGAGACTATAAGACAGATAAAGAAGGCATATGGTAAAGCTGCCATTGCTGAGAGAAACATTTACAGGTGGTTTAACAAGTATTCCAGTGGATATGATGAAGTGGTAGACAAGCAGCGAGGAGGCAGGCCAGTGTCGTCATTCGATGATCAAACCATCAAAGCAATTGAAGCTGATGTTATGGACAATAGGCAAATTTCTATCAGAGAATTGGCTGAAAAACACGATCTGAGCTATGGGACTGTGCAACGGATACTGACAAAGAACTGTCTGTTAAAGAAGGTGTCTGCTAAATGGGTGCCGCATGACTTGACACAGGAGCAGAAAGACCGGCGTGTTAAGGCTTCAAGGGACTTTCTTGCAAAATATCGGAGAGATGGAGATGACTTTCTTAACAAGATCATTACGAGTGACGAATCATTGCTATCATTCTACATCCCAGAGACCACGCAACAAAGTTCATCGTGGAAACATGACAACTCCCCAACACCAACCAAGCCTAAAATAGTACCAGGAATTCCACAAAAGAAACAAATGGTTGTGACATTCTTTGACATTAGAGGAATGGTGTTAACCCATTTTGTTCCCATTGGCCAGAGAATTAATGCCGTTTACATTGCAAAGGTAAGATATCATTTGTTCTAATAATACATCATACTGTGAATTTTATTTTTAAATTAAAGTATTTAAATGTTGTTCACTGTCAATATAATTATAACTCCATGGCCATGATTCAAATCCAAATCCAATCAATGAAACAACTGGTTTAACAACCATTAAACATTTGTTTTTCAGGTTCTGAAGCGTGATCTTCAACGTTCCCTGAGGAAAAAGCGTCCCGGACATCTGCAGCAGTTTATCTTGCATTGGGACAATGCCCCTACGCACACTGCAATCCTGACCAGCAACACAGTCCAAACACTTGGATTTCAACAACTTGAACATGCCCCTTATTCACCTGATCTTGCCCCCAGTGACTTTTATTTGTATGGGGAACTAAAAAGAAACCTTAGTGGAAATAATTTTCAATCCTGTGAGGAATTGAAAAATGCCGTAGTACTAGCCCTACAAGGAATGAGTTCTAATGGATTTAATTCTGTGTTCAAGGAATGGGTATCCAGACATGAGAAATGTGTTGCAAATGGTGGCAATTATGTAGAATGAACTATTATTAGTAACTGTGCAATAGTATGATTTATATTGTTGTGAAATAAAATGTTGAGGATATAACAATTTCAGATCTTGTTGATATTTTGAGATTACGCATTACACGTTAAGTAATTTGCCCCGGGTTACGCGATATCGGGTTACTATAGCAACCATAATTTCAACCAATGAAATGATTGAATTCCAATCTTTGAGATGGTAACTCAGAAATGTTGTGGGTACATGTATACCAAATTTCATGAAGATCTGATGAATACTTTTGAAATTACAACATCTTTGACGTTACTTCTGGATCACCCTGTATATGCAGAAATCGCTGTCAAATTGAAAACAGTATTTTGGTTGTTGCTCAAAGTATCCTTCAACCTGCTGTCAAATAAATGAAATCCTCTGAATTCTAATTTACTAGGATCTTCCTAAATGTACAAAAGGACATTAAATACACTGATGCTGCACACAAAATCATAAAATATAATATTTTCCTTCAGAATTATGGCCATAGATTTCCATTCCTCAATTTTCTCCCATATATCACTTATCATAAAAAGGCCCATATAATACATGTACATTATATAATGTTTATGTTGAAAACAGGTACTGAGGTCATTTAGATCTGACGATGGAGACATTGCATTTCAAACATTCCTTAATGCAATGCAATGGTGTGAGGTATCAGAAACAGAAATGAAGCTTAGAGGTAAGTTTATAACTTTAATAGTTCTCAAATGTAATATCAGGGGCAGTGAATTCATAAGATCTGTGATCTGATCCGGTTAAATTTCATTGTAGTAATGATGCATTGTGGGATTAATCTTGAAATTCATCTCAACATTGGGGAATTTGTACAATCTTTAGGATCAATATTATCCAAATCTCACATCAGTGGATTAATCTTTGGATAAAATTTGTCTGAATTCCAATTTAATTTGGATAAATCTTGGGGATTCCGCCCAAAATCCTGGGATTGTACCAATTCACCAAATATTTATCGGGATCAATAATCCAAAATGATAAAATTTATCCGGATAAATTCTCGGATCGTACTAATTCATGGCCCCTGATGTTTGTTCACATTATCCTATTAAATATGAATCTGTCCAAAATTAACTGTAACACATACTGAATATTTATATAGAATTTTTGTATATTACTTCAAGAGTTTTTTACATGTAATTAAATTCCTTAGTCTGACTGAAAGTGTTGGTTTTATGGTTTCCTTTGGTTTATTGGGATTTTAGATCTTAAATTAAATTAGATAGAAATACTTTAAATGTCAGTTTATTTATAGCGATTTATTGGGATTTTACAGCATCCAGATCTTGTCCTTTGTGCTTTAATTATCTATTTTTGTTGATGTGTAATTCTAGCCATATTCCAACTCTTGAACAATGGAGATCCTGTAGACCAAGACCACCTTGTGAGGATTCTCACCAGACTCTATCCTGAGGATAGTGAGGTATGCTGGGATTGCACTAGCCTTCTTCTCATATAAACTTTCCAAAATTAGTCTGCATTCACTCATTTGAGATTTTGAAAAGAGGCTGGCTCTTCCCTGAAAACCAATTTGCACTCACCTAAAATTCCATTTCTTCAAATACTTGGTACGTATTTACGAACTTCGGTAAGCATTGTGAAAAGTATAAAATTCATATTCAAAAATACTCTGAAGGAAACTAGTTCCCCATGTCAAACCCAAAATCTTAAGGGTGTCAGGTTTAAATTGAATTACTGAATTCAAAATGAATACAAATTTCAAGGTATGAAAGCCAGGTGTCAATTTTTCATATCCAAACATAATATAAAGGTGAAATTTTTATGTTTTTAGGAAGCAGTTCAAAGGATTGCTGGTGTTTTTATGGAACAAATGGACAAAAGAAAGAAAGGTAACGTAATGGTTCATCCGACCATCTACCAATATACAAGCCATAGGTACAAGTTTTCCGTCATACTGCACCGCGGATGGAATTAGTCAAAACCTCCACATTTTCACAAACTGAAAGCACTGATTGAGTATCGTGAGATTTTTCTTCTAAGTCATGTTTATTTCAGGATACATCGATGAGCAAACATTTGTACAATGGATCCTAAAAATGCCACGGGAGACAGTGGAGCCTGTGTTAGAGTTTAGTATCATCCCTTCAGATATAAACGCTGATGCTCATAGAGCTTTCTCTACAGCACAACCTGCTTCTCTGGATGAGGTAAGATTTCTTATGAAAGAAAGCTTCTTCCAAATATTTTCATGCTCATATTCTCTATACACATAGATCTGTAATGGTAAACAATTAAAAAGTCAAAAGTTGTTGATTTTCTTTCTCAGAGATATTTCTTTTTCTTTTTGACGTTTCGTAGGATGTCCATCCTACTTCTTCAGAAATAAAATTATATTTGAATCAAACTGAAATAATTAATTATTACATAACAATGAGAAAAAAAAATGATAGAAAAAAAAATAATTAAAAAGTCACGTTAACCAACTTCATTTAAGATGGATGGTCGATTGAATGTTTTACATTAGCATTATAGGTAGCAAGAATCCAACCACCCAATGTATGATTTACCCTCACAAGTATTGCATATGAAAAATAATTTGTGTGTCTTTATCAGAAAATGCAGAATCATGATAAATATGGTAGAATATGGATTATTAGAAAAGAGTATGACCAGGAATGACATGAGCCTAAAAGATTCTTAAATTACAACAAAGAAATAGAAATATATCTATATTCCTATGAGAACTTTTTTAACCTCCTGCTTCATAAATGAGACATCATTATCATCATTCAAAACTTAAATCTTCTGTCTGAATTATTTTTTAATATCAGGTTTGTCATTATTGTATTGTATAGCCCCAAATCCCTAGTGATGAGCTCCTAGGTCATGTCGCACGGAGATGTCACAAGCGAGACTGGAGCCTACTTGCAAACAACCTTGGTTACCTTCAAGAGGATATCGCCAACATAAAAAAGACTATAGGAAATGATTCAGAAAAACAAGTAAGTTGAGAAACCACATAAATGTATTACAATAGAGAACATAAAAATTATATTTGTGGGCATTTGATTCATCTTCGTTCACTCGGCTCCCGTCAGTCGAACGCAGTGAAGACCGGAGCATGCGAAGATGCATTTGATTCCTATGCTTGATATGATTAAATTTTAAACAATATGTTCTGTTTGTTTATTTTTGGTCTGTCTTGGTCTGTCCATCTATATGTCGATTATTATTGTTTTATTTGCATTATTTAATGATTGTGTGGCTTTGGTTTTCCATAAATGGCTTTGTCCCAAATACAAATATTAGCCACCTGGTGTCAGTATGTGCTTTTAGCCATGCAATATTTTTTTATCATTTATCTATTTTGCATTTTATAGTTGCTAGAAATCCTTACAAGATGGCGGGTTCAAAACGGCACTTCTGCTACAACAGATGAGCTAGAAACTGCACTGAGGGAATCTGGATTTGGAAATGTTGCCACTCAACTTTCAATATGATATCTGTTATAATGCAGCCACATTAGAAACTGCACTGAGGGAATCTGGATTTGGAAATGTTGCCACTCAACTTTCGATATGATATCTCTTATAATGCAGCCACATTAGAAACTGCACTGAGGGAATCTGGATTTGGAAATGTTGCCACTCAACTTTCGATATGATATCTCTTATAATGCAGCCACATTAGAAACTGCACTGAGGGAATCTGGATTTGGAAATGTTGCCACTCAACTTTCAATATGATATCTGTTATAATGCAGCCACATTAGAAACTGCACTGAGGGAATCTGGATTTGGAAATGTTGCCACTCAACTTTCAATATGATATCTGTTATAATGCACATTAGAAACTGCACTGAGGGAATCTGGATTTGGAAATGTTGCCACTCAACTTTCAATATGATATCTGTTATAATGCACATTAGAAACTGCATTGAGGGAATCTGGATTTGGAAATGCATGATATCTGTTATAATGCGACCTAAGACTAAGAGACTCAAATGTCATTATATTATCTATCATGGTGTAACATTTGAAAATAGAGACTGCATTGAGGTAGTCTTGATTTGGAAATGGTGCCCATATACCATGTATATTAGATATAGCAGTATTCTAGCTGTAATGTCGGACTGTAGTCCAGAAACATACTTTGACATTATGATACCTTAAGTATTATCAGCCCATTGTAGCTATAAGATTTATTGGTTGAATGGTCATTTAATTGTTAAAATACAAGTCAACAGTGTCATAGGCGTTTGTGTAAGTTTAAACAACAGACAAGAGTAATCGGAATTTATTGGGTTGCAGGCCCGTAGCCAGGGGGGTTTGCAGGGTTCGCAACCTCCCCCTGGCCAAAAATTCTTTCAAAATCATGCAGTTTTTCACCATTTTGAGCACTTCCCAATTGATTTTAGTCATATTTGGGCCAAAATTGTCAAATGTGAACCCCCCCTGGAAATTTTTCAAAACTGAACCCCCCTTGGCAAATCCTGGCTACGGGCCTGGGTTGCAACTGGCCAACCAAACACAAACAATGTGTGACAGATATAAAATCAAATCTTTCTATTACATACATACATGTAATCTTATGTCACAGTCATATTAGCATATGCACAGATGATGTCTTTTCCCTAAGCTTAATGACCTCTAGGTATATGTTCAAACATGAGTGTAGTTGTAGATCTCAAAATATGAGCTATCTTGGATTAACAAATCCATGCAAGCCATATTACCATGGGACCTTATGGCTGAGAAGAAATAGAGATGTCATTGTTTATGATTCATAATTCATAGTACATTTTTGAAATATTTTCACTCATTATGTCGCACTGAAAGTCGTGACATATTGTTTTGGTCTCCATTTTTTGTGATAGCGGTTGGTGTCTGACGTTCGGCATTTGGTGTCAGGTTGTGACATTTTGCATTTAATGCCTTGTTTTGTATATTGTTTTTGAATGTATTGTATTATTTAATTGTGTTGATCACATTATTTTATTCCGTCCTAGAATATAGTAGTTATTTTTTATTATTTTATTATTTTATATTGACAAGAAAAATCTGTAAATGGCTGAACTATTTTTGTTTACATCATTGAATTGTTTACATCACATATCAACAATGTGCTAGTTTTCTTACACATATTTACATAATCTATGTACTGTATAATGATTTTAAGATAGATTAAAATAAAAAAGTTACAAGAGTAGAACATGTTTTTGTCATGGATGTTGAAAGTTAAGTTTCCTTGAAGAATGGAACAGACATTATAGTGTATTTACTGCCCATACATACAGGGTGATCAAAAATATCAAATATATTGTCATTCTAAGACTACTGAATGTTCCCCATACATTAATGAGTTACAACCTCAAGATACTGATTCAATTAACTATCTGATGATTGACACCTTTGTTGCTATGGTAACCAAATGTAGACACCAGCGCCAAAATATTTGCATTAAAAGAAAAATCTTCCTTTTTAATCACCCTGTATATTCCAGGTGCCAGTGATATATGAGGTAACGAGCGCTTAATTTAATTCTGATTCTTAAGCAACCAAAAGTATTTTTAATTGATTCATTTCCTAAGTGACATCTATATTATTGAGTAGAGTGAATGTTTATTCTAAATAGGGAATTTGAAGTGGCCAGACGTACATTCAGCAGTGGTAAGCATATTTTGATTTACATGCCCGAGCAAGGGGCGCCCGAGCAAGGGGCTAAAATAAAAGGCTTTGAGGGCCTAGAGATATAATGCCCGAGCAAGGGGCTAAAATAAAAGGCTTTGAGGGCCAAGAGATTAAAAGGCTTTGAGGGCCTAGAGATATAAATGCCCGAGCAAGGGGCTAAAAATAAAAGGCTTTGAGGGCCCAGATATAAATGCCCGAGCAAGGGGCTAAAATAAAAGGCTTTGAGGGCCTAGATATAAATGCCCGAGCAAGGGGCGCCCGAGCAAGGGGCTAAAATAAAGGGAAATATATACGCAAGCAGGGGGCAAAAAAAAAATGAACCATAAGGGGTAATGAATAAAAGTAAAGGCCTTGAGAGCCTAGACATACAGAGATATATGCCAGAGCAAGGGGCTATTAAATATAACTATGAGACAATATAAGAGAAGTTTTCTGAGAGGCAAATATTTGACAGAAACAAAGAAAAATAGAACATTGATGACATGAAAAATCTTGATAACATGGCCTTATAATGAACACTGGAAATTCAACGTGTTAATAACACAGTAAAATTAGAGGTCATTATACAGTACGTTATAGTACAGTGTGACGAAAATAATGACACTCAGGTATAATCTGGTAATTGGCAATTGAATGAAAACTGAGGTTTACTCAATAGAAAGTAGGTTGAATTGTTTTGACATGACTGGATAACCTATGCAAGTGATTGGTTATGTAATGGTTTAATTCCATGTACCCTCTTGTAAACTAATTTGAAAATGACTTGAGTTTGTAACATTTGAAACTAGTGAAGTCTGATAAACAATTGGCTTCTCTTTACATCTAAAGTCCGGGAGCACTGATCTCTTAGTGGTTTTAACCACGTGGACTTCGGATGTGAGAGTTGTCTCTCCACAGTAGGAGGTAATTGGCAATTGAGGTTAATTACTCATGTTAGGGGACTGATTTTTCCCCACCAGTAATTCATGAATGAAACATTGATATGAGGTCAATTTTAGGTTTTATTAGCTTCATAATTACATCATGGAAAACCATCTACTAGAACTACTGGGAGAGATTGCTCTCAAATCTGATGTCCACGTTAGTTTTTTGTTAATTTTTTATTAAAGATTTGAGGATTGGGAGTAGTAAAAATTAACAAATCACATTATTCAGATGTAAATACACCGTAAAGGGTAAAATTAAATGTGTATTTCACCCAATCCTTTAACATGAAATCTACTTGAATGTATGGATGTCACTTAGGAAACATAGATTTCCTAAGTGACATCTATATTATTGAGTAGAGTGAATGTTTATTCTAAATAGGGAATTCGAGGGAGGTAGTCATTAGCGAATGGAATGGATAATAGTTTACATATCATGAAATTTGGATGAAATATCATGAAATTGGGAAATGATTGAAAAATAAGTTACCCTCCCGCCCAACCCATTTCCTGAGGTTTGTACAATCTGTACATTCTGGTGGGTTTCACTTAAATATGTATTTCACCCAATCCTTTAACATGAAATCTACTTGAATGTATGGATGTCACTTAGGAAACATAGAAACTCTATTTTTGAAAGTATCATTAAGCATGAACAGTACCCAAGTAAGTACTAGTAGTCAACAGTACAGTACTTCAAAAGTTAACAGTACACTGTATTGGTCAAAAGTCAAAATTGTTGATCTTTCCTGTTAAAATGGAGGACTAAGACTGAAGTACAATAGTACATATTTTACCAATGTAAACAAATTGAGACATCTATCTGTTAATTCCAATCTGTTTTTTAGAGAAATAACCAGCTTGAGAATGATTCATTTTTTGATAAATCTATAGCAACATTTTTCAAATTACATGTATTTAAATGTTTTTATGTTATTACTATACCAAGTGTGTGGATGTTTACAAGTCTAAAATCTATCTGGAATAGCATGTTTTTGGACGATGAAGAATTTCAGGTCCGGTTTCTAAATCCAACATTTTTTGGATGACAATTGTCTGAAAGAATATCATATCCAAATGGGGTTGGTTTCACCCCTCAGGATAGGACGGAATGGGGTGGGGGATCATAGTTCCAGAAAACAAGTTACTCAAGAGCAAAATCATTTATTTTATATCAGATATATATTTTAATATTAAGAAAATAACATTTTATAAGAATTCAAATCATCAAGCTATGATTTGATTATCAAATTCATATGAAAGTAGAAAATTTAAAAAATATACTATGGTACATTTACACAAGCGTCACAATATGGAAATCATGGGAGATAAAGGTGTAAGGCTACTGACTACATGAGTTTAATTCTGCATTACCAATAGACAGCTCTTACTTCAAAGCGTTTTGGTTTCAACTGCTCACTGTGTACATTGTCCTCCATCGGGTATCAAAATTAAAAATGGCGGATACATGATCAATATGTTTTCAATCAAGGTTGATCCTTGAATTTTGGAAGGTCGTATTTCTAAATCTAATCTGACTCCCGCCTGTATACTATTGCTAAGGAGGAATACAACAAATTGAAATCATGTTTTTTGTTTGTTTCTTAAACAAAATAATATTTTTATGCAGTATAAACAAAATCCTCTGGAGTAAGAGCCACCTTTGTAACATTTCTAAACCTGGTCAAAGAGCTCCTAATACCTCACTGTCCCCCCATGTAAATACATAATAAAAAAGTCTACCAATTTAATTGTCATACAAGTACATGTACACCCAAAATCCAATCCATATGGAATCTGTATTACATGGATTCAATGTGGATTTGCTGTGTATAATGTCAATTCTATACATTAAAGTCCTCTAATCTGTTCACTCATGATTATTCCACAAGCAGTCAATTAAGTTGTACAATCATCAATTGGGTTGTACAATCTTCAATTGGGTTGTACAATCTTCAATTGGGTTGTACAATCTACAATTAGGTTGTACAATCTACAATTAGGTTGTACATTCATCAATTAAATTGTACAAACTTCCATAAGTTATACCATATTTAATTAGGTTGTACAATCATCAATAAGGTTGTACAATCTTCAATTAGGTTGTACAATCTTCAATTAGGTTTGTACAATCTACAGTATAGAGATCCTATATATTTACCTTTACCCATCTTTTCAATCATTGTTTTTAAGAAAAGTTTCAGTCAATTTTACCAGACAAAATTATCCAACAATAAATGTATTGTACATAAAATACAGCATTACTACATAGTTCACTTATTGCTAAATACCAGTAGTTATTATAATACAGTATTTATATACTTCTGTTTATTTTTGGCGCTGTCCAGAATGGCCTTTTGAACATTTCAAATAGTAATCCAGTTCGAGTTATCCAGATCAAAATGGACATTTTGATTTGAAAAATGTGAACGTTTTGATAATCTGCCATCTAGAATAGCCTGTCCAATGATAGGTCCCACGACACCTACATATTTTGGAAAACTAGGAGTTTAATTTTTTTTAAATTATTATTATTATTTATTTCATTGATATAGGAATGACTCGAACTGGCAGACCTCAATCATTCATCACAAATTAAAGCAAGCGTCAAATTAATTAGAAGTACAGAATTTACGTAACTCAGCATTGTAGTGAATCTCAATTTGAGAAAATAATGAACTCCAATTCTACTTTCAACTACATACCTGACATTTCTTCTGGAATTTACAAAAACATATGAAAAATTGCCTGCGAGTGTATGTTACTCAACACTCGATATTTGAGTAAGTCAAGTCTGACTGACTTAAATCTGGTGCATAAGCACAGGAAGATGGTTTCATCGATTTCGCATGAGGTAAATTGTCATTTGAGTGGGTTACTTTTGATTGATAACATGGGGAAATATGTCCCATTTGTTAATATAAACAGCTTTTCTTTTTTGAACTGAATTCTACACATAATTCATTTTGAGACGGCTTATATGTAGATTACTGTCATCATCGATATAAAGTACATCATTTCATTACATGTTAATCCAAACGTAGTATATGTATATGTATACAAAATGTTAACATATATGAAAAGTTAAAACAAACAAAAGTTATAAATGACTCACACAGGAGGATGTGTCCCATTTCCCATTGCCTCCATCTTTTTGACTCATCCTAAAGTCACATGCCTGAAACTGGCCAATCAGCCAATAAGAAATCATAATCCCTTTCTGAGCATACGCTACAAAAGGATAACATAGTAATATGATACTAGAATAGCTTATCACACATTGGAAATGTCACAAAATGTCTAACTTAACTCTAACTCTACCTGGAAATGTTACACAAAATGTCTAACTTAACTCGTAACTCTACCTGGAATTGTTACACAAAATGTCTAAATTCTGACCCTGTTCACAAGTGGAATGATAAAAGTGTGTCATTTCATCATATTTTTGATCCATGTTCCATTCTGTAAGCATAAATACCCGAAGAGAATCAGACGATCCACTCTAAAGGGCCACATGTGGGAGATATAAAGGTGTACTTGTGAGTGGATTAGTTCCTGGTTTTGGGTCTTTGTCCATTTCATCTAATAGTATATATAATGTTGCTTCACTTTGTATGATTCAACAAGACATTAACATGCAAAATGTCACCACCTTCTATTTGTTACAGACACTGACCACCAAACACCAACCACCGAACACCATCCATATAAGTTGGAGACTATAACAATATGTCACCACTTCTGGCGGTGATATAATTATGTACTGTTTGCAACATTGTAATAATATATCACATTGCCATTTTTAGTTATAATCACATTTCTTGGTCTCATTTTCCACTTTTCGTGAAGTCAATAAGCTGTTGTAATATATCGCAGTCACGTCATATAGCACATTACTTTTATTAACCTGGAAAGTAAAAACGTTTTCAATCAGTTAAAAGTAAAAACATAAAATAGCAAAAGACCAATAAACCATACAAATCTCGTGATTTCTCCACATGTAATAACTATGCAAATTGGCGTAGACGCAAATTAAAAAAAGCGAAGAGGCAGAAACTATTTCTAAGGCTGCCTAATTCTGGCTACATACATGTACATGGGTCTTTTTTGAACAAATCTAATTCAAATGATAATTTTCATTGAATAAAAATACAAAACATGTAGTAATAATAATTCTATTACAGCAAAAAATAATATTAAACTTGTATAAATACCATTAAGGTTCATTTGTGCCTTTATAGCTGCGACCCATTCCTCAGCATCTTCTGCAGTGCTTGCGTATATAAAGAATTTGCGCCAAGAGAACATTAGTCTGAAATTACAAGTGAGCTACCTTGACCATGGACATGTAAATATCTAAACAAGGCATTAACATGCAAAATTTCACCACCTACCATTTGTTACAAGCATCAAATGCCAAACACAAAATTTCAAACACCAAACATCATCCATAAAAAAGCTGGAGACAAGAACAATATGTCCGCACAAAAACATAAAATTGGTCTGATATTAATTGTGATATCAGTAGTCCGCCTATATAGTACTAATAATTCACTAGTTGTTGATATTTGAAATGGTTATATGACAAGTATTGTAACAAAATAGTCTCTTTGAATGGGTTTTGCATTTCTATCATTTGACTGTATGTTCTCCATTTTTATTACATATCTGGAGATGCAATAATGATGATAATAACGTTAGCTCAAAAAACATTAATATGAATTAAATCATAACTAGGTAAGATGTGTTCAATTCCAGCAATTCAGAATACAGTGTTTCATAATATCATGATCTCAAACTGAGAGTTTTTTATTCATCACAGAGGCTTTTCCATATAGCTTTGAAACCTCGTTAGTCTTTTAGTTTACTGTTAATAGTTTTTAATGAGATTTTAGGAGATCTGCACTTTTAACCACTAAAGACAAACATTTTCTTCTATTTGATGGCATATTTGAATTCTTTGTGTAATTTTCTATCAAAACAATTTTGATTTGCACTCTTATTTACCTTTATTCAAATTCTAGAGATTTTCAAGTTTTCTAACTGCACTTCATTTGATAATGTTAGCTCAAAAAACATTAATATGGATTAAAATATAACTCGATAAGATGTGTTCAATTCCAGCCAATCAGAATACAGTATTTCAAAATATGAGCCTGGCCATAGGAAAACCGGTCTTATCACAAAAATTAAAATTGTGATACAGAGCCAAAAATGTGCCCACGATTAAGAGGAAAATGTGCTAAATTCAGATCCGACTTTTTGGTCTATATATGCAAGGAAAAATTGTTAAGACATAAGCCATGGCTCATTTGAAAGGTTTCGTTGTGATTTTTAAGATATAACAAAAAATCAGAATATTGAAAAAATCTGTGATAAGACCCCTTTTCCCGTGGCCTGGCTCATATCATGAAATACCGTCACACTCATGCAAAGGTCTAGAAACAACACATTATAGTGGATTAAATCATCCACAGTGCATCGAGTTCTGGGCTTAAATCCTATAACAGTATTTTACTCCATTCAACAACAACATGATAGAGTATCAAAAAATCCTCCTTACGTGAAACAATTAGGTTTTTCTATTGTATAGTCCATCATGCAGTTTTCACATTCATGTAGATCTAATGTTTTCACAGGTTCTTTGTCGGTCTTTTCTTTGAAGTACTTTAGACGATTTTTTTCTAACGTAAACCAGCGAGTTTTCCAATTCTGAAATGTACAAATAATATAGATTTCACATCGCAAAACAATGTTACTTGGAAATTTTTGTTTCATACAGAACTCCTGGTAATATTCACACAGTTCAAATTTTGGAAATATAAATAGCTATGTAACTCAAGAAGTTTTAATTCACAAATTCTCTTTATGCCCAAAAATAATATTGCAAAGAGTAAATGCAAATCGTAAATCAGCAAAAAAATGTATGGCAGTGAAATTTCAAAATCACAAGAACGTGTAATATTACACCATCAAAAATTACAAGGAGTACAGAGTCAAGTTCATGACATGTGACCAGATTTTGACCAATCACACAATAACAAAATTGACAGTAGTGCAATTTTATACTGTACCTGGACATTACCTCCCCTCTTTGTTAGGAAACCTTGTTTGTACTCGAGCTGGAAAATAAAAGAGCATTATCAAATATATGGGGAGGAGACAAATGAGCTATTTTTATATTCATGTATTCTTAGCGTACAAGGCCTTGTGTAATGGGGGGGGGGGGTATCAAAGGCTAGATACAAAATATAACACTACTAGCCCTGCATGTTATTTTTTTAATTAATAAGTTCTCGAACATTACAAGCATGGTGGCCATCTTGAATTTTATATGAAAAATCCAAAATGGCTGCATTTCATTTTTTATTTTCATCATTTTTCATAGAAACTATGTACTAAAATTTTGACTTCTGTCACAAGTGAAGATGATTTGCTGAAATTTACTCTTACAATTGTATGAGATATGTCAGTGCAATAAAACACTTGAAGCCTGAACACTGAACAACACTGATGAATTTAAACAATAATTCAACACTAATCTCTTAATTTGGTTCATCAGTCATTATCTATCATTGTTGCAATTATATAGTTTGCCTTGTCATTCCAATAAGCTTTGTATTAAGATGGCATTTCCTGATAAACACATAGAGTGATTTTTATCAAACTTTATTTGAACAAATACAGAATCGTAAATACAAAATACAAAACTTTTTTATAGGTGATGATGAGAAGACGAGGTTATCTAGGCCAATATATTCAAGGATATTGATTTTTTTATGATGATTAAAAGTATCTAAAAGTACATGTACTACTTAAAGGCAGAATCAGAGCAATAGGGGGTGACAAAATTGCAAGCAACATGTAAACTTAATCTACAAATATATTCTTTACCATTTCAAATCCAATATCTTCAAAAAGATACGCAGTTTGATATCAATGGTAAAGTTATTCAAGATTTAAAGTTCTCGATTTGCCACAAAAATGTGGATTGCTACTTGTTCAATAAAGTAATTCTCACATATCAGAGTCTCTCTTTATCTAAAACTTGCGAGCTTGTGTATTCCAAGAGACGGTAGAGGCTGTTAAAGGCCCTCTATGAATATATGTGGTTGTAATATTTATAGAGAAATGAACACATTATTGTGAAAGTCTTTAGTATTCCTCAAATAAAGAATACATTACAGAGTCTGGACAGCATAGTTCTTGAATGGTGGGGGAAAGGGGGTATTAGACATTGTTTCTTTTCACGTTAGATCATGGTTCTGGGCTAAATGGGGTTTGTTTTTCTTGACTGGTATGCACTTAGAGTTTGCTTTGTCTTGCTAAGTTCCATTACAACTTTTGGTCCTTTCCCTTCGGCACTTGTGCTTATATATTAAGACTTTGAAGATTTTTATGATATATATGAAAAGGAATGACACGAGCCAAAAATATTCTAAAATTGAGACAATTTTTGTTTAGGTTGCTCACAAGATCTGATACTCCCTTTAAATAATGGTAGTTTATATCAGACTCACCGATTTTGTAGCAGCTAACATTTTATGAGTTTTTTCAGGAAGTGTGCTTGACCTTGGTGGGTTTATTATTTCTGTCAATCCCTGTATCTTCCCTGTAGGTGGCAATGTTGAAGGTTTCGCGATGTCTGGTGGAGCAGGAGGAGAAAATGGTGGTATTGAATCTATTCTTTCATCATCATTATCATTAATATCAAGTCTTTCAAAGTCTTCGTTTTTGGGGCCAGCTATAGGTGGCACTCTAGGAGGTACTCTTGGGGGAGCAACTGGTTTATCAACTGATGTAGACTGATTTGTGGCTTGCGGTTTTCTGGGTTTGGGCTTCATAGGAGCATGGACAGATGGTTTACTGAAGTTTTCTCTTTCAACTGGTTGAGATATTACTGTTGCATTTTCTACAAATAGAAACAAAGTTCAGTCACATTTTGTGTCAAAATAAATGATTTATCAAACATTTTAGCTGTGGAGTCTGGAGATCCGCTGTAAATTTTATTTTTAAGAATGCATAGGCGCAGCCAGTGTGTGATGGGTGCGATCCCCCATAACCAATAAAAATAAGATTATGAGATAGAAGAAAAGAGCTTTAAAATGCTTTTATTTGAAGTCTCTAGTTCAATTTTGAAGGAAGTTGCATCAAGTTTTGTATAAATTCAAAACAGATCTTTTTTAGCTTGCTTATGCCACGATCACACCCCCCCTATCCCTACTGAAAACAAAAAAAATTTGGTGATCGCACCCCCCTAACTGAAAGCTGGCTTAACGCCCATGGGGTGTTATTTTAAGCAATAATCAGCATGTTAGACATTTGTTTTTGGAACAATAAGAAATAACCAACTAACAGTACATAATGAAAATCATACTAACACCTTGTACATGAAGAACTTGAGATTGAACTAAACCCAAAGTTAATCCTAGATGGGACTCGTAATGAGTTATAATTTTCATAGAATAAATATTAAATCTCATTCATTAAAAGTTCACTTATTATACAAAAAAAAATTTTCACTCTTAACAGATTTTTATTGTTTAATCGATTCTTATAAAAAATATTTTGTTGATTCAACAGAGTACTAAATGTCTTTAAACCCTTAATATCAGGGATTTACAATTACTATATGCTGTATTATAAAGAAATTATGTGAAATCAAGGATATGTAGGCAATGAGAGAAAAAATATTGCTTAAGATGTTAACCATAAAGGATAAAAAGTCAAGTACCCTAGATCTCAAGGGATGTCCTTTCATATTTATTCAAGGCTTTAGATGGTAAATAACATACCTGTTCCATGCGCAATGACAGGGTTGGAGGTCAAATATGTTACAAATTCTTCAAATGTTGTATATCTCAGTTTGCCGAATATAATTGTATTGTCCTTCACATCAATGTTATAGTGCTTCACTTTGTTTTTTGTGCTGAAATGAAATCAAAACATTAATACTTGAAAAATGTAGATGTGAATATGTCCCTTATCTCAGTAGCTACATGGGAATTATAAATGAAAAATATCTCAGAGGTTTTTCTATTAACTTTTGCTGATTTTTTAAACTTAAATTGCATTATTAAAATGAAAAACTTCTGAATATTTATTTTTCATATGTTATTCCCAGGAACTTAGACTCAGATTAGAGACATGTTCACATGTGTACAAAAATGAAAAACTCAAATCAAATAAACAGTTTTTAGAATAGTGCATTAATAGTAAATTTATCAACCAAGACATCTGTATAGTGAAGATAAGTTCGTGCTGAAAAGAGAAAATGTTAAAACTATATATACTTTAAGAGAAAAAAACGAAATAAAAACTAAAAACATCAAAACCGTTTTAGCGTTTCTCATCAGCAATAATTTACAGATACACCAACCATTATAAACAAACAAATACAAAGATTGGTCCAAGACGTATCATGGTTCATAATTCATAATTTTAAATAATCTAATTAAATAGAAGAGAAACAAGTCAACAAAGACAAAATATCATCACATACCAAAAAATCAAAAATAAGATATCAAACTATTTAACTCAGAAATAAAATACAATTAAATTGCAATTTTTACAATGTATAACCAAATGCCTTACTGTCTTTCCTACTCAACGATAAACATTTACTTTACGAAACATCGAACTATAAATTCTTTATATATGGTTAGGGCGATGGTGAACATGTTTTCCTACATGCTTAAATCATCTTAAATAATTGCTGTCATCGGTTTCAATGTATACACACGTTCTTCCTGCTCTTTCAATTTCACATCTTAAAAATGTTTGTTTTACTTAGAATACTTCATCAAGTGTTGTTAGGAACTCCTAATTGTACCATATGAAGCACTTTAATTAGTCATTAGACTTAATATACAGTTACAAACAAGGAAGTCTTATTTCTGGAAACGCTATTTTTATAGATTAGGCACTTGTATGTATTTTATAATGTGGCTAGCTAGTTATAACAACCTACACATAGATTTATCAATAGACTTTCAAAGAATGAGGAAGTTGATTCAGAATTCTGTTTATTTGTTTTTACATATTGTATGTATTTATATGTGTTAGATAATCTCTCTATGAACTCTTGAATTAACTGATTAACTGGAAACATATACTATATGTAGTGCTCAATTTTGTAATTGTGAGGAGTATTGATCCTTTTCACAGGCTTGAAAAGCATAATTTGAAAAATTTGATTAGAGCAATTTTAGAGAAATATTCTGTGACAGATTATCATATCGAGTCATTTGGGTTTCAGGGTCAATTCTTTTGACCACCCATCACTCTGTGTGGATGTCCAAAGGTTAATCAATGTAAAGCCGTATGAGAGGGGTCTTTATCAAAAATATATACAATTGTATCTGTGCGTGGCCATTGCCAGACATGAGTCAGGGGGGGGGGCAAGTACATCCCCAAATTTTACAGAAATATATTTTCAGAACAAATCTTGCGGAAATAAACTTCAAATGAAATCATGAAATATCTCCTTCAGTTTAAACTTGTCAGGCCTAGTTTTTGATTCTGCCTTGAAATGGCATTACACTTACACATACAGTACAGTTAACTTATATGTATTTGTACATTTCTAGGTTTAAAACTGTCATAAAAACAGCTCTACTTCAGTAAAAAACATCTACTTAAAACATACATTCAAATCTTATCACCTTACAAGGATAGGAGTTTTTATTTACATATGCTAAAAACCAACAAACTTACATCTTGGGAACAGATTTGTTAAATACAGTAAAACCTGTTTAATCCGATCAGGTGTCCCGATTTCGAAGTTTTTGCATCCTCATGATATTCTGGATTTTGAAGAAATATAAATGCATCGTTAATGATATTAATGTTTCTTTTGATCACAAAGCTTAATAGAATTCCAAAATCTGATTCAAATGAATTTGGTCATGCCAGAAAGACCAATTATGATTGATTTCTTTCAAAAGTTTTGATGTCTTAACAAATCAGTGTTAAAAATATTTGAGTAATATTAGGCTATAAGAAATATGTGATATTTTGTGAAAAGTTTTTTTGTAATTTTTCAAATGTGAGTGTCCATTGTTCAAATTAGGAGATGTTCAGATTTTAACAGGAGAGTCAATGGGAGGAAAGAATTGGACCAGAAAAAACTGTTTGGATTGGAAGGTGTCGGAAAAGCCAGGTCTTCAGATATACAGGTTTTAGTGTACTATAAAAAAAATAAATGCTCTCCTTTGAACATTGTTTTCTACATATCAATTTTGTATTCTTTGTACATGTACATGATTGTTTACAAATACACATATTGTACTAAAACCTTCTCTCACACCAGGAGAACAATACCAATACCAATTTAAAATACCAGCTTTATTAAAGATTTTTCCTTTACCCTCATTACCCTTTGGCATTTTGCTCATAGTCTACTTGACCTAAACATTCACAGTGAACAATGTCAACTCATAACTCATGTTTTATGACCTTTCAGTTGAGTAGCTTTATTAACTCTAAAGAAAAGTGAATAAAAACATTTAAAGATTAATGGGAATAAAAACAAACAGTTTAACACTTCCTAAATGATTCATAAAGAAAGATGATTATAATTCTCCCTATCTCAATTGCACACGCATTTTCTGAATCAAATTAAGATTATTACATCAAAGGATATTTAAAGTAACAATTTATCAGCATCGTGATAAGCGATCATCTTATTTCTTCTCAGACATGTTTCTTGTGAAAAAGAAAGATGGGATGAGTATCAAAATGATTTATCTGAGGCTTGATGTTTATATGGGGAATATTGTCATGATAAATATCATGTAAGTGATAAATGTCATCACCTGATTGCAATTTCAGATGTGTAACCATTTGCATCAGACACTGGATCCAAAATATTGGTCGCAAAAAAATGGTGGCTATAGCAATATATCACCATTCCTTGATCATCTCAGTCCTCAATATAGGATCCATGAGACCTGTGCTCACAGAGTAAATTGATACCAAAATGTGAATTTTTATGTACAAATCGCTGATTTCTCAAAAACAGACAAGACTTTGGAAATGTTTATGATGAGTGAAAAAATATAACTATGGAAGCCAGGGGCCCTATTACTAGGCCTTATTTTTAAATTTTAGGCCATATCAAGAAAATAGGCCTTAAATTTTGTTTTTAGGCCCAACATTTTTCTGAGCCTTTTCATACTTGAAATGTGAGCTCCTCCCCCCCTGATATGAATATCAGCTCTAATTTGTATCATCAATGTTGATGGATGGACGGACAAAATGACCAACAGACGGGTTAGTCGAGCCCTTAGGCTTACTGTGTGAGCCAAAAACACAATAAGAAAAAAATAAAATTCAAAAGGAAAAATAGTTATAAGGCATCAAATCCGAACATCCCAAGCAAGTCTTTAACATCAAATCTAACGATATACAATCATACATATAACGGCTATATTTTTTAAAGTAATATGTGATTCATACCCATACACTTTTCATAAATATTATCTGTATATGAATGTGTTTATCTATTTCAAAATATTTACTTTTAAATTATTTTTCAAATATTTTATGATTTATCTAAATCTGTGTTTATCAATGTTTTCAAGTAATTTAATAAATTAGGTAGGAGTAAACAAAACACTCTAGATTATGATAAATGTACTTCAAACTTTTTTATAGTAAAAATTATCAAAAAGTGAATTTTACTAGAATAGGATTAAAGTGGTTAGATAAAGAGGTGTTCACATTAATAGGCTCTGATAACATGGGATATCATTAGTGTTGTCGAAATTAATTGATACATAGCGATGTACAGCCCCTGAAGTGATTCTGGCGATGCATCGATTTCTGAAACAAAACAGCAGAAAACCTCCAAAAATAGCTTTGGCCAGCAATAAGTTAGATCTGCTAAAAATCACCTTTTCCTATTTGTATTACCTTTCTCATTCCGCAGTTCATTTTCCAATGTTCTCTGATTTGATTCCACTTTATTGCTGATGCATCGATGTACGATAATGACACATTATGATGCTTTATGACAACACTAGATACCATACCATGAATCCCATAAGTTGGGACCAAAAAGATAGTTAAAGATAAAGTTAAGAAATGTCAATAAGTGTTCTGATATACAGGTTTGACTGTAGTTCAATGAAGGTGTGCCTCCTGTGCTGACATTTAGACCTGCTTGAATTAAATATAAATCAAAATATTGCAACATTACCTATTGTATTTGAGCCACTTTAAACCTTTCTTCAAACACTGATGTACGAGGCCAAGAAATAATTCTTGTTTTTGGTCACCAGACTTCCAAAATCAAAAATGACCATCAGACCTCTTTTCTTATTTTTCTGAACAATCTTTCCCTTTAATATCTATGTGAATTACACTCGAAAACTGAACATGAAATGCAAAGACTGATATTTATTTTAATGGATGTGTTTATGGGCATATCAACTGACAATGACAATGGAAAGGATACATAAACTTATAAATAAGACTTTTTGTAAAAAAATTAAATTAATTAAAAAATTAGTACTGACCAGACTGGGTCAACTCTTCTATTCCTTGATATTTCCACCAACTATCACAACGACCAGAAACACATTTTTTCTGCTTTTATAACTGTTTGGATAATGTACAATTAAGGGGTCAACTCAAACATTTTACAATAAACTACATGATACATACGGTACTAATTCACTTTATTAACCACAAGATCATCCACTCAATCCTTTAATAACAAACAAAAATAGAAAACAATACACCGATTAACAATTTATGGACTTTTTACTTCAGAAAATGGAAATTAGCTCATACCTTCAAAATGAAACTAAATTACATATAGACTTTAGAGTGAAACATTTAAGACAGTACATTGCATAGCTTTACCAAATGAACTCAAATAAACCAGTAAAATCATGCCAAGAATTATATAATTTTAAGTTCATATGAAAGCAATGTAAAGGGGAATACGAGCAAGATTACATATTATATCATCAGCCAGAGTAGTGCCTTTTCAAAATGCTTACCTAGCAACATCTCAGCAAGATTTGTGCCATTAATTTTTCTTCAAAAATCACTATTTTATAAATTCGCAAAAAGTGGTTCTTTTGACTTGCCAATATCTCATGTCTCTATATTTTGCATCCTCCTCTAAGCAGGTATCCAGAATCCGTACCTCCTTCTTCCCCCTGCTATAACCAATTTGGAAGCGCTTGATTAAACTGAATCACGTGATCTAATTATGCGCAATGACCTATACATGATTTCTGCCGCAGTGTTGCGACAGCCAATCAGATTGCGAGTTCTTAATCAGAGAAATGCTAACTGCTTATCGCAGGGGGTAAAAAGAAAGAATATATTCTGGATTTTGAAGCCCTGTGATCGGAGGATGTATATTTTGACACTGATGCATTTTTGATGTATTAAATTTCACCTGAATTAGCCAAACCCAGTAAAATTCCTTTTAACAAAATTGCATGTTGCACGACATGTTTGTATGTTTGTTTACAGCCAAACAAGCATGACAACTAATTTCACCAGGCACCTGTTAAAAACTGGGGTAATAACACCTTTTTGCCATCATATCAGTAAATATATATTCAGTTACATAATGATGGCAATTAATGTCTGCCATAGTTAAAAAAAACTTAAAATATTGAGGTAATGACATAAAAAATAGTCACATGCCTTTCCTGAGACTTATTCATTTACCATTTTATTATTAATTGACCTCTATGATTAAATAAACAAGAACAGAAAAATAAATTATTGTTATATTATTTAATGGCCATTAACATGCAAAATGTCACCACCTGCCATTTGTTACAGACACTGAGCTCTGAATGCTCAGACCACCAACCACCATCACAAAAAATTAAAGACCTTAACGATATGTCCCCTATTGGTGGTGGCATTTAATAAGTGCTTGATGTCCAATGGCTCACTGACTTCATATTAATTAAACCTCTCAAGTGAAACACATCCCAAATGAACACTTTAGAGGTATCACTGATATTCCACTTACTCAAGTTTTACTGTACATAACAACCATAACTCTATCCGAGTTACATATTTTTCGTCGAAACTTTGCAGTTTTAGTAACGATACATAAAAGTACATTATGTACAATTTTGAAGACGATTGGTGCATATTTAACAAAATGCCAGCACCAGTCCTGTTACTTTTGGAACACCCTGTATTCAGATACTTTAAAAATTAATACTTACTTGACAGACAATGCAAGTTCTCCGGGTTTGGAACTAGGACGTAATACATAACTCCCTTCTTTGCAAGTTTCTAGTAATGCAATCGTTGATTTACGTGTCGCGTCTGGATGGTACCAACTGAAAAGAATAACAACTTTGTAAAAATATGCCTTTCTTAGTACTATTGTATCTTGGCTATATAACCGTAGTACATAAACTTGACATGGCTCATAGTAATCTGCTTATGAAATCAAATCAATTTGAATATGTATATATAATTGTATCCTGTGGAGTTTTTAGCTGTAAATAATACCAAAGCCAACCCAAATTATGTCACTTAAAAAACTAGTTTAGGCCTAGTGCCAGGGGGACAAGTAAGATAACATCACATAATTTGATCATTGCCATGGTAACCCATAATTTTGTTAATTGCCTTAATTTCATGTGAATAAATAAACCTCTCTCGGTGGAACTTCTTCCAAATTAAATGTTATTTTGAAGAATCAAATGTGTTCCTCTTATACAGATTCATCGTATAATTACTAAATATCTAATCTAAAATATGTGAAGAAATTTTGGCAAAACAAGCATCCATCAAATGGAGAAACATCTCATCTGACTTGATTTATACTTACATTTTCATGTATTAATTACAAAGTATGAAATTTTTACTTGCTATGAAATAGAATAATTTTGATTGGTACATATAATGTTGTAAAATATGTTTCAATATCATATTCAATATTCAAACTCCCCCCCCCCCTCCCTTGGTTTTAAGACCTTATTTTTAAATTTCAGGCCAAATTTTGAAGAAAATGGGCCCAAAAAGTTTTCCATGCAAGTGCCGAATTTTTTTCTCTGACCTGAAATTTGCCCCCCCCCCCTTGTTGGTTCCCAAAACCACCCCTGATATTGCATCCCTAAAGCATTTCCTGAAAAACGAGTTAAAAATAGAACTTACGGCAGTGATTCAAGTGCATCAGCAATCCATAAATTGGTCATCTTCTTTTAGTGTTGCCTCCACAATGTTTTCCAAGTTTCTGAAAGTGAATTCGATGATTTTGATTTCTGTTATTTGTAGGAAAAGGTAAAAATAGACACAGAGCGCTATAAATTAGTGATTATTCATGTTTTTCTTGTGAAACAGCTGTAAGGAAACTGGAAGTGATTGTTTTCTTTACACCAGCCTAAATACTTTTAGTAAAGCTTTTATTAGAAACTCTTCAAAAAGAGCAGCAAAAATCATCTCTGATCTGGGTTTACATTTCGGAAAACCCAGAGTGAATAATATGACCAACTAACCAATAGAAATAAAGAAATAATATACATACTAACCATAGACATTGATGAGTCACTGATGCACAGCTGGGAATGATTATTGTGAGTGATTTCTGTCAGAGTGAAAAAATAGTTCAACAAAGTTTGAAAGAAGTGAATAATGTTTCAATTAGAAAAATAAGATCCATGAAATTAAAAAGTTATATATTCATGTCAACTGTGTAACAATTAATAATTGTAAGCTTTATTATTCATAAGGTTTGTCTTTCCTTGTATTTGATTTTAAAAAATATTTAATTATTCACTCCGTATTTGATAGAACACACTGCTTCCGGTTTAAAAATAAAATTTGTCCCAGTTTTTCCTCAATATCTCTATTATTTGTATACATCCAGGACATTATTTAACATATAATCATGGGTATACTAGAGAAGATATCGGATATTGAAAAGGAGATCAACAAAACCCAGAAAAATAAAGGTAGCTAGACTAAAAGTTGAAGCGCGAAAATATTTCTCTAAAAAAATTGTTCACTGAATCTGATCACTCATCGACTTGTCTGCCTCTGTGGTGTAATGATTAGCATGTTAGTCTCCCAATGCACAGAGAACCTTTAAGTGTATATTTAGATGAAGGTGTCCAAGGATCTCGTCCAAAAAACACTTGCTTCGGGTTCGTTCAAAGCCACCTAGAAAGAAAAATAGCCCAAATCCAGCATTTAACCTAGCTCTCAATTTTAAATATTATGTTTAGATTCAATGATGTAGATGAATCGAATCCATGTTGTCTACAGAGTAAAAAATGAAGAAATAGATAAAATAAGTTTTGCAGCAATTCTGCGCCGATTGCCTACAGAGTAAAAGTTGAAGAAAGAGATAAAATAAGTTTTGCAGCAATTCTGCGCCATTTCAATTTGATCCCAGCATTTGTCATGTCAACTTTTCAAAGTAGATCCTTAGATCCCCTCATCTAAGCTTAAATATACACTTAAAAGAATAGGAACACATGTAAATAGTCTTTCTTATTCTTTTAAGTTACTTTGTTTATGTATCTATTGGCACTGTTATGTTGCCATTGGACACTTGATACAGTCTTCCTCTGGATACTTCTTCAACTCATTTTAATACTAGACTCCATTCCAGAAGGTCTATATAGATATATAATGTGTATGTTAAGCCAATATTGTATGCATACTGCAGAATCTAAATGTATTGCATTTAATTATTTTCAGCTACGGAATATCACTTGGGTTTACTGAAAGCCAAGTTAGCCAAGTACAGATCTCAACTTTTAGAACCCACTGGAAAAGCTGGAGCAAAGGTACATTTAAATCTAGAAATACTTGAACTTAGGTTCTTGAAGTTCATAAAATAAATCGAATATTAAAGACATTTCAATACAAGACTCAGACTGTAAATTTAACAGTGTCTAGTAGTGTTGTCGCGATTAATCGATACATCGCGATATACATCGCCAAAGCTGATTCTGGCGATGCATCGATGTCTGAAACAAAACATCGATGTTTTTAAAAAAATTTAATTTGCTAAAAATCACCCTTTCTTATCTTATTTTGACGCAAATCGCTTACCTATTTCATTCATTTTCTAATGTTTTCTGATATTCTTTCGCTTTAAAACTGTTTTAGCTGGTCGAAATGAACCATTAATCTAAAAAAAAATTACTTTACTTTAATTTCACCGTTATTAGAAGTTCCCGGATGTACCAGCGTAGTCTTATTAATTTGTTCTGTTCGGTATTTTAGTGCATTAGCGTTCGGTATTTCCATGGGCTATGGTATTTTAGTGCACTTTTTTCAGACTTTTTCTCGATGTACAGGGTGTCAAAAAACAACGGCACCCCCCTCTACAGCAAAAAGTCCTTAATGTTACATATTGTGTCATACCTCATTTGAAAGATAATTTAATTCTGGAGTTACTCTTCAAATTTCATTTAATAAAACTTTATATTAAAAAAGCTACATTGTTTCAAAGTTTGCTACTTCGGTACTCTGTTTGCTGCTTTGTTACTGGTTAAAGGTCACATCTTAAGAAAGTAAAACATGAAAGAATTAGCTTAGATTTCAACTACACTGAACACATGGGCTCAGTTCTGCAAAACAGGGTATAGGAATTGATGGAAAAAGAGCCTCTTGAAAAAAGATACAGTAAGGGTGTAATTCTGAAGAATGTGAGGAAAGTGCTAAGAGGATTATGCAATGCTACACCTTTATCTGAATTTTTATTGAAATCATATCCATCCAGAAAAGCTGCTGTTCGAGCAGCAACTGGTAGTCATACCAACTACTGAAAATCAGCTGTAAATCTGTAAAATTATATGATATCGAGCTGATATTTCTCAGGTAACTCCAGAATTAAATTGTCTTTAAAATGAGATATGACACATCATGTAACATTAAGTACCTTTTGCTGTAGAGGGGGGTGTCGTTGTTTTTTGACACCCTGTACATCGCGATGTGCATCGATGTTTACTATTGAAAATTGCCGATGCATCGATGTACGATTATGGCACATCGCGACAACACTAGTGTCTAGTAGTTGCTGAAGGGAAGAATGAGTCTTATTTAATCCTGATCCATATTCAATTTACAATGTGAATAAACAATGTCAAAAATACAAAACTTACAATTATAAATGTTTATTATTCACCACCAGAAGTTGTATTGTTTAGTCTCCAACTTTTTGTAGACAGTGGTTGGATTTCAGTAGTCAGCATCTGAAACAACTGGTAGGTGGTGACATTTTGCATGTTAATGCCTTGTTACAAATGTTACTTATAGCTCATTCATTGGGCTGTTAATGTTATTTCAGGGAGAGGGGTTTGATGTTATGAAATCAGGTGATGCCAGGGTTGCATTGATTGGATTCCCCTCTGTTGGAAAGGTAGGTCAAGGTCATCTAGGTGCAGGCCCTTAACAAGCTTTTTGCCAAGGGAGGCTCAGTTTTTTAAATTCAAATTTGACTGTTTTTACCCAAAATCATTTAAAAAGAGCTCAAAATAACTTGAAAGACTGCATGATTTTGAAAAGAACTTTTGGCCAGGTGGGAGTTACTTTGAATCCCCCTGGAGCCCCCCCCCCCTCCCCCGTCCTGAATTTGAGCCTGAATGAAATTACAATCTGCATCTAAAACCATATGTGCTTTGGGGTTGCTTGATAGAATACATCTTGATAGTCTTGATCCATTAAGGTATTGCATATGTCATTAAGGTGTTGCATTTGACATTAAGGTATTGCATATGACATTAAGGTATTGCATATGACATAAAGGTATTGTATATGACATTAAGGTATTGCATATGACATTAAGGTATTGCATATGACTGAAGGAATACACTGATTTAACAGTATGGATAGAATTTGTTAACTAAAAATTTGAAACAAATTATGTTGAACATCTACATCTATTCTGATACTTAGTAATTTAGTGAGGTCCTTATTGCATGTATGTTACACTGAGTTGAAGAACCATTATAATATTGGTCATTGACTTTCTAATCTTTATTACATTGTATATTTCATTGTAGGTCATATTTTGTGTACATATGTTCTCTTATTATTTCAAAGTAGCATCACTTATTTCACTGCAGGTTTGAAAACTGGACCTCCGATTTGCCCTTGCAAAAGCTCTCAACTTTTTGACCTCATTTTAAAATTCATTCAAGAACAGATCATGCATGAGGAACTCAGTCACCAATGGCATTGGATTAAGTAATAAAGATATTGATAAAAAATTCTTTTAAACTATACCTTTTTGTTTTAGTCTACCCTGTTAAACACCCTGACAACCACACACAGTGAGTCTGCAGGCTACGAATTCACAACTCTCACATGTATTCCTGGCGTCATTGAGGTAAGAAAAATAATCATTTTGTCAAAAAATAACCAGATTGTCATAACTTAGAGGCTTTCTTAAATTTATGATCCCTGAATCATTGTAACCATGGTGATCATGTAATGATGTCATGAAGTAAAAGAACAATACTCTTAATTAGAAATCCTGTGTAAAAATACAGACTGTAAACTTTTAAGTCTATCTCTTCTATGTGGCTTTAACATTTTAATTTTGTATGCATATTTTATTGTTTGCAGTATAACGGGGCAAATATTCAACTGCTAGATCTCCCTGGGATCATCGAAGGGGCTGCACAAGGTAAGTGTATTAAAGGGTCTTGTTTAATGTACATTGTTCATCAGAAACAACTTTTTTCCAAATTATATGTTTTATTAGACACTATCAGTAGAAGGATTTTTTCCTTTAATGATGATAAACAGTATTTATTGAAATTATTTGTTGGAGATTTTGTCAGACAAGTGTATACTCAGATTTTATGTAAATGTTAAAATGAATGAATAACGCAGATGCGAGTAGGTTGTTACCAGTTTCACCACCAGGTGGCTCGTTCGGGTCAGATAGCATGGCGGGTAAAGTAGAAAGTTCCCTTTAACTTCAATTACATCTGTTTTAGTGGTTCAATTTTCATATAACCCTTATGTTTCTAATAGTTATGCAAATCAAAATACGTCCAGTAAATGAAAATGTTATCTGACCAATACAAGAAAAGATATTTCACTTTTTGTGATTTTGTAACGTGGGCTCTATGGAGAATCAACCCGAACTAGAAGTCACACTTTCAAAAATAATTAGATTTTCAAACTTGATAAACAATTTTCGAAACCATATTTCTAGATGTACTTTTACATGTAGATCTCAAATATAACATCGCTTTGATTGAATTTTGAATATTTAATGGTGTAAATCAAGATTTTTTTCTACTCGCATCTAGTCTATTCAAATAAGCACTATCAGGAATGGATATACTATATATAGTACTTATACGAGGGGTGATCCAAAACTCTTGGACGCCCTGCTCTAATTTTCTTGGTTTTTGATAAAATTACTTTAAACTTTCCAATAATAAAGACCAACAACCTAACTACTTTGTGTATTAATTTCATGGAGAAATGATATGTTTTATGTAGTTTCCTAGACAGTTTTTAATATAGGGACCCTGCCATCCGGAACGGTATTCACACATGTCAACTTTCAGCCTTAAATGTTGCTGCCATTTAACTTGTTTCGCAAGTCTTGACCACCGTCTTTCTTTGAATTGTGAATGTTAAACCATGTTAGTTTACTTCCTTTGTTACTAGGCAACCAATTAATTATGTTTTAATTATAATGTCACATATGATAATGGTCATATATGTCAAATTCTAAGAAAATGACATCAGACAAGCAACCCTCATTCTGGTATCATTTTTGTTTCAAGATGGCTGCTGAAATGCAGAACATGAAAGAAATCAAAGTGGAACAAAGAATACTTCAAGATATTTTCACTATTATTGACCTTTAGCAGCTACCATATACACGATATAGTCTAGATATGGCTCCATCTGATTTTCTTCCTTTTCTCGAAGTTGAAAGGAGGGTTGAAAGAAAATGTTTTTTTTTACTGATTGGATGAGGTTTAGCGTGGCACTCCAGCAGCATTTGTATCACATAAGGAATGGCGGTTTCATAAATGTCTTCCATTCATTGGTAAAGCGGTATGAGAGATGTGTTCAAATTCGTGGAAAATATGTTGAAAAGTAGGTCTTAATATGTAAAGATGATGATGGCAGATGACACTCAGATTGAAAGTCGGAAATTCTCTCTTATAATGAGTCTGATGTTAGGTTGTGCGCCCGCACCCAAAGTATTTGCCATATTATAACAGTTGTGACGTGATTTGCTATATTTAAATACCGTTCCGGGTGGCAGGGACCCAGTGTTGAAAAACCTTTACCAAAAAGCTAAAATATACTATGTTCTGTTGAAACTTACACAAAAAGTTGTTAAGATGTTGATCTTTATTATCTGGAAGTTTCATGCAATTATATTAGAAAATAGCAAAGTTAGAGCAGGGCGTCCAAGACTTTTGGATCACCCCTCGTATAGTACTTTTAAGATATATCATCTACAACATCTAGTATCTTAAATCCAATATTATAAGTATATCCCATAATTTTTAGGCAAAGGTAGGGGTCGCCAGGTGATAGCTGTCGCAAGGACGGCAGACACCGTCATCATCATGCTGGATGCCACCAAGAGTGACAAACAAAGAGAACTTTTAGAAAAAGAGTTAGAGTCTGTTGGAATAAGGCTCAATAAAAGAAAACCTAATATATATTTTAAGGTACGTAATTATTTGTACAATTTTGTCTCTATGGAACACCCATTTTCAAAAAGTGGTGTTGTAGTCAGGCATCTAATAATGACACATTGAGATTTGTTTTTTTAATTATATCAACGAGACATGTCATTTTTGACTTATGTACTTTTAGTTCAATGAATTAGGTGGCGGTTTTATCTTCTTATTCCCCAAAATGTAGTCTTACAAGAATATATTTAGTGCCATGGCTTTCATCTGACTCATTAGATAGAGAAAATAAGGAGTAAATAGGATTTTTACTGTTTTTTCGTCACCACCATAAGTTGTGACATGTAGTTATATTCTCCAACTTTTTTGCAAACAGTGTTCAGCATCTGGAAATTGGTGTTTGTCATTCAGCAATTGGCAGTTGGTGTTCAGTGTTTGGCATCTGTAAAAATGGCAGGTGGTGACATTTTGAATGTTAATGCCTTGTTTACTCTTGTATTATGATTCAGTTGGAACAATAGAATACATGGAGCTAAAGTGGAGCTTTTGAACATTATTGATATATATATTACATAGGCAACAAATTATATTAAACTGTTAATTTCTTTTTTAAGCCTATTGAAACTGAATAAAAAATATTTTCTATTTTCAGCAAAAGAAAGGTGGAGGATTAGCATTCAACTCTACTCTTACACTCACAAAATGTAATGAAAAACTTGTACAGTTAATATTACATGAATACAGTATCCTTTAACATACATTATATATAAAGATGACCAAATATGGTATGTTTGCTTGTTATTCGTATTGTTAAACTATAGCTTAGGCCTTGTTTGTGGGAAACTAATCAATTAGCAAATAACAGTGAAATTTAAAAGATGCCCCCATTCCCCAAGCAGCTTTAACAGTCCCCTACCAAAAGAAACAAAATGTGAGGAATATTTTATCTTTGGGCCTAGCATTTGCCTTCATATGATCTCATTTTCAAAAAAAGGCCCAATCTGGAAAAATTGAGCTCAAATTCTCAAAATAACATATTTTAAAAAGGAATACATTTTTTATCTAACAGGCCCCCTCCAATTGGCTTCCGAATCCGCCTCTCTAAAGATCACAATTGTTCTGCTTTATTTTGAGATATTCAGTCATGTACGAGTTCAAGTAAAATCAATTCCTTAACTGTATGCCAGAAATCTTCAATGCTGAAGTTTTATTTAGGGAAGACTGTACTGCAGATGAACTCATTGATGTTATAGAGGACAATAGAGTCTATATGAACTGCTTATATGTAAGTACAGTCTATTATAGAGGACAATAGAGTCTATATGAACTGCTTATATGTAAGTACAGTCCATTGCACACTGCACAGGTCATTAGAGTTTATATGTACTGCTTATATGTAAGTACAGTGTATTATAGTGGACACTAGAGTATATATGAACTGCTTATATGTAAGTACAGTCCATTGCACAGGTCATTAGAGTTTATATGTACTGCTTATATGTAAGTACAGTGTATTATAGTGGACACTAGAGTATATATGAACTGCTTATATGTAAGTACAGTCCATTGCACAGGTCATTAGAGTTTATATGTACTGCTTATATGTAAGTACAGTGTATTATAGTGGACACTAGAGTATATATGAACTGCTTATATGTAAGTACAGTCTATTGTACAGGTCATTAGAGTTTATATGAACTGTTTATATGTGAGAACAGTCTATTGTACAGGTCATTTGAGTTTATATGAACTGTTTATATAAGTACAGTCTACTAGAGGAAAATAAGAGTCTTATGATCTGTTTATATGTATATTTATTATATTTGGTACACGTTATTACATGTACAGTTTATTACAGGTTAAATGTATTACATGACTTGTTCAGTTTATTACATGTACAGAGTTTAGTACAAGTACAAGTACAGTTTATAACATAATGTCCAGTTTATTACACGTACAGTTAACAGTTTGATATTTACTTGCCCATGACATTTAGCATGTTAATACCTTTCTATTTACAGACACAGTTCTATTTTTCAGGTTTACAATAAAATAGATCAGATATCAATAGAAGAAATTGACAGAATAGCCAGGCAGCCACATAGTGTAGTAGTCAGGTAAGCCATATGGAAAACTATATACATGTACATATAGTAGTACACTTGTACATCTAGCAAAACTCAGCTGTGGTACATTACCTCTTGGAGTAGTAACAGGAAGAAACAATCCTAAATTAAAGATACAGTGAAACCTTTATATTCGAACACTTCCAATCCAAACATCACTCAATGTGAAAACTTTTCTCAGTCCCAATTGTGTTATCTCCCATTGACTTTTTATAAAACCATGAAATGTGAACACCTGCAAATCCGAACACTTCTGGTCCCAGAGGTGTTCGGATTTGACAGGTTTTACTGTACATGCTAATGATTGCTGGTTTCCCCTCTAGCTGTAACATGCAACTGAATCTGGACTACCTGTTGGAGAGACTTTGGGAGGAATTAGCTTTAGTCAGAGTCTTCACAAAGAAACGAGGCAGTAAGTATTCAGAGAACCTTGCAGGGGGCAGTTTCATAAAATATTTTGTGAATTTTGATTCATGCAGTTTAGGAGGATTGGCTGGCAGGGGCACACTCGATATTTTCCAACAATGAAAATGTCAGAATGTTGTTATTTTCTGACATATAACTGACTATTAAATGATATTCACACATAGCTAGGCAAAGTGTGTCCTATTCCAGCCAATCCGAACAGAGTATTCACATAATGAACAGTGTGTGAAATATCAATATCACATGCAAGGTCACTAGTTAACAGTTGTCATGGTGATGAATGGATTTTTCACATTGGATTTGATGACTTGCCAACTTGACCCTTGCAAAAAATTTCATTGAAAATATGTTCTTTTAGTGATTTTTTCCTTTTAGATGATTTTATAGATAAAATTTAAGCCCAAGACTCAATGCATTATAGCTGCTTCATTCCACTCATGCGCTGTTTCCTAAACTTTGTATTCCCGCTGCGCGGTCATGCAAAGGTTTGGAAACAACACCTTCATGGTATGATTCAGCAAACAATGCACTGAGTCCAGGACTTAAATCCTTTAAAAGATTCAAACCAACATCTTGATCAATTCTTGCGTGCCTTGGAATTTTCTTTTTGGAAATAAGACCAAAACTCATGATTCATATTCTGAAGTGAACAAAATGACGGCTGCATGGGAGCAATAATAGATGGTCAAATATAGTCAAAATTCTGTTTCCAAGGAATATGCATTTCAAAAGTTGTACACCTGGGATAAAGTATTTTGTTAAAACTCCATGCCTGGGACAACAATGCTTGTCAAATGCCTAAACCTATCAAGTGGGGTCTCATACGTTTGAATGATCCATTTTACTTAAGGAATAAGGACCTCGATTTTATGATTTATGGCGTAATATTATGACCGAAAATTTGATTCTGTTCATTGTTAAAAGACCGAAATCTTGTAACAATTGAGGTCTTTGGCAATGGCCAGAATAAAATTTAAGGTCATATATTTGACATAAATCATAAAATCAAGGTCTTTGCTACGATTCTAATATGATAAACAGACAAGAAACACAACTATTTGCATTTATGAATTTTAGCTTAATTTCTTAGTTACTGTAAATGATGCAATCAGAGATTGTAAAATATTTGAGATAACCATTACCATCTAATACCATTTTTATGTCACAACCACAAGTGGTAAAATATTCTTATAGTCTCCAACTTTATTATTGACAGTGTTCGGCATTTGGCGCTTAATGTCTGTAACAAATGGCAGGTGACATTTTGCATGTTCAAGCCTCGTTCATTTTCTGATTGTCAATTGTCAGTTCATATTTTCTATTCAGTACCGTGTACATATTTTCCTGCACATATTATATGTTTTTACATGTGCTTTCAGGTAGGCCAGATTTTGAAGATGGTCTAGTGATGAGAAGGGGGTGCACTGTAGAACATGTAGTAAGTATACCAAGAAATAAATGTGATAATGTTGTCCTTCATAGTAAACAGACAGACTAATGAGGAAGCAAGAGTATCAATTGATAGATTTATGCATGGTCTCACTTACTCCGAACAATTTCCAAAATTATTTAAGATGAATATAATATTCCTAAATATTTCTGCAAGATATTCAAGGGACTAAGTTTACCCTTTAAAAAGACATAGCTACACATCCAATGTAATTCGGCATCGAAAAAATTTGGCACTATTCCGGCACCGTTTCGACACCTTTCTGCACCGAAACCTTTCGACACCAAAGTTTGCCACCGGACTAGTCAGTCCATTGGGTGCCGAAACGGCACCGAATTTTGGCACCGAAACAGCTTTGAAAATCAGATTGCATTTTGGGGGTGTAAACCACAATCACTCTCCATTTAGATCTACACTTATAGTATTAATATTAATTAACATTATTTTTCAGTGTCATTCAATCCATAGGACATTAGTAGCAGACTTCAAATATGCTTTAGTTTGGGTAAGTAATTGCATAAGGATGCTTGGGATTAAAGAACATAACAATAAAAACATTGGTCTTGTTTACCACTGAATATTATGCAGGAAAGAAAATCAATTGTTCCATAATTCCACTTTGATTGAGCATCGTAGACTTCTCCATGTTTTTCCCTAAGTACCTTTTTCAGGTGTATTCATCAGTCTCTATCAGTTTCTAATGTCGTGAGTGTCAAATTGATTATTTTTGTACAATGTTCTATTTTCCCTAGCTATTTAAAACATATTGTTATATTTTTCTTTCAAATATAATTTTCTTAGATCTTAATGGGAAACATTGAATTAAAAAAACAAAATGATTTCTTTACTCATAGAAACACTCAGTTGTGGGTTATGCATCACATTTTGAAAATGAAATAAAGGTTGAATCAGCAGCCATCACTTTTAATTTTGTCTTGGGGGCATCTTTAAACCACTACGTAAAGAGAGAATCAGATCTAGCAAGCGAGCCCAACAAAAAATTGTTCCAATTTTAGAATATTTCTGGCTCGTATCATTCCTTGTCTATTTTCTAAAAATCTCCAAAGTGCACACATTATTTCAGGAAAACTAAAGATTTTTGCATTAAGGTATTATTTTTCTATTAGAATGGTTACCATTTTTCACCCATTTTGCACTTTGAATCATTAATAACTTCATCAATTTATAGCATGTTGTGAACTTTTTTGTGGATACTGTTTTTGAAATTGTAAGGAATAGATTGGTAGGTAAATTGTACATGTTGCTTGTAATTTTGTCACCCCTATAGATCTGATTCTGCCTTTAAAGTAGATCTTTTTTTAATACAGCAGTTGTTCTTTTTGTATTTTCAGGGGACCAGTACCAAATACAACCCACAACGTGTTGGCCTTTCGCACCTTATGAACCACGATGATGTCATACAAGTTGTCAAGAAATAACCACCTATATGCAATATTAAATGTGAATCCAAGATTAGTTGTAATACTGTAATAAAGATGGCATGTCAGTCATATTGTCTACTCAAGTTATGGTATTTTCTGAATAGAGTTGGACATCAGCGACCATTGGAGCCAAGAAATTATTTTGAAAATCCAGTGGCATACAGTAATTGTATCTTACTATAATTTGCTCAATAATTGACCCCTTCATTTCCTTAAGTACCAATGTGAAACTTTAACTAATGTGATGTCCATAGGATCTGTGAAAAGGAGAAAATGCACAGACAATAAGTGTTTCTTCGAACTGTATGCGGACCTGATGATGATACATAGTGGTACTCGTAAAAACTTGGTTCAGTTTTGCCTCACCTATTTGAATTTGCCTCATGTATTCTTTGATCGCGGCCATGCCTCATGTATATCCATACAGTTTTGTGCCAAAGAGCTGCATATTTGAGAGGCGTGACATTTTCTCTCCAAATTGTTTTTATTATCGCACTTTGAAAGTGCTATATTGTCGTCGTCTTGTGCTGTTGGGCGGGCGGGCGGCACATAAACCAAATCTTGTCATCAAATTTCCAGGATAACTGCTTAACTGTTCAACTTGAAATTTTTACAGATGCAAGAGCAGACTAGTACCAAGATCTGATTAGGTTAAGGGCATGCTGGGTAAACTACGTGGTGGCCATTTTGAATTTTTCAACAAATCTTGTCATCAAAATTCCAGGAAAACCACCTATCCGTTCAACTTGAAATTTTTACAGATGCAAGAGCAGACTATTGCCAAGATCTGATTAGGTTTTGGGTATGCTGGCTGAATTACATGGTGGCCATTTTGAATTTTTCAATTTGGCGGCCATTTTGAATTTTTCAACTTGCTCCAAATTGACCAAATTTTTTTTTAAAAACATCTACAAGTTCTCAGAAGTTCAAATCTGACCTTAGATTTCAGATTTAGATTTTCTAAATTGATATTTTGGATTTAAATTTAGGTCAGCTTAATTACAAAACACCTACTGAGGTCTGAAAAAGTGAAATTTTCAAGGTCGAAGGTCAAGGTCATTAAACTAGGTCACAGATTTGACCTTTCATTCACCTTCAGTGACCTTGAAAAGGTCCAAAAAGTTGATTTTCTAAATTGATATTTTGGATTTAAATTTAGGTCAGCTTAATTACAAAACACCTACTGAGGTCTGAAAAAGTGAAATTTTCAAGGTCGAAGGTCAAGGTCATTAAACTAGGTCACAAATGATGTTATCCAAGTTTCTCAAAGTTTGAGACTACAAATCAATTCTTGTCATCAAAATTGCAGGAAAACCACTAACCTTGTCAACTTGAAATGTTTACAGATGCAAGAGCAGACTAGTGCCAAGGTCTGATTAGGTTTTGGCCATGCTGGGTAAATTGCATGGTGGCCAGTTTGCTCTTCAAAGTGCGATATTTATCACTGTGTGTCTTGTTGTTTATTTTCGAACAGCCATTTTTCCCCATATAAATTGCTTAAAAGAGAGAATGGTTAAATTAAGAGTGAAATAGAGAGAAGTTGATGCATTTTTCTTACATCTCACATTTGATTGCTAATGCTAAGGTCACCACCACAAGTGATGACATATTGATGCTATAGTCTTCAACTCTTTTGTGGATGGTTTTGACGTTCAGAGTTCGGCATCTGTAACAATTTGCAATAACTTACAATGTGGTGACATTTTTTTAATGCCTTGTTACCTTTTATGTCACCACAAGTTTTACTCTCTAAAACTGTGTGTAACCTAGTGGTGACATTGTAAATGCCTTGTTTTTTCATGTGACCAAATGTTAAGGATTTCTAATACAACAAAAATCCAATAAATCTATTTATGTATAATTGTTTTACATTTGTGATATTCTCAGGAATTTATTTACCATGTTACATTTTGTGGAGAATTTTTAATTGATTTGTCATTTTAGATACTGCATACAGGGTGGGCAAAAAATGGGACACTTACATGTATTCTTGAGAGTAGAACACATGGTTTATCTATGTGATCATAAATACTTCCAAGAATGATTCAAAGTTTCCCATTTTTTGTTGCCCACCCTGTATATGATTGCTGTTGTGACAGTTAAATGCCTATTCTATAACTTACTTAAGAGTAACATGAAAAAGTTGCATGAGAAAGTTACATCATACTAAAGTAAAGTAACATGTCCCTTGTCATGCTTTTACATTGTATTACATTAAGTTAAATGGATCATTTGGGGTTTAAAGTGAAAAATAAAAGGTACCAGTCATTTAATGATCTTCCAAATAGATTGTACAGGACAAGAAATTTATCTCATGTTGACCTCCAAATAACCTGTTATACATCATTTTTGCTGGGAATTTGACAAGTAGTATTGTCCCAGTTGGTGGGGTTTTGACATACCAGTGATACTTTGTCCTGGGAGTAGGGACTCTCCAAATACAAATTCCCCTGAGCAGGAATTTCAACTATATTTGACCATTTAATATTGCCCCCAAGGTGGGGAAATTAACTCAATAGGTCACTCCCAAGGTGAAGAATTGAATTTGCAGCCCAATTTTTTTTTATTTATTATTTAGTTGTCGGGGTCTCAAACCTTTTCCACTTTGAATGGTGATGAATCATTTAATGGTTATGAATCATTTAAAACAATACACATGCTTCATTTCTTTATTTTGAGTCAATCGAATAAGGGAGGGGTCTATTCATGAATTTCTCATATCATATATTTTGAGGCCCTTATCTCATTTTACCCCTTCCCTCAAATGGAAAGCTTAGCAATGAACCTTGGATGGCCTAGACATTAAATGACAAATACTAGGGATATATACTTTCTTATGATTGCCAAATAATTATCAGGCATTTTTTATTTATTTAAATATAAGCTCGATTGTATGTTAATATTAGACTGAAAAAGCAATGAAAGTCTAATTTGAGTTGTTTCTACAAGGCAAGTAATCTAATATAGATGTCATACATCGTTCAGATAAGTGCTGCGCTGATTGTGTAGACTCATTTTTTGTTGTTATGTTTTTTCCATTCTGACTTTGTAAAGGTAGGAGGGATATTAAAAAATGAAGTGTAAGAAAAAGTGGAAGACAAATCCTGATTTAAAGCAAAATTGCTTAATATTATTATTTGGATTGAAAAATTACCTATTTTCTAAACTCCAGCCAGGGCATTGCAGTAAGGCATCACCGCTCCAACCGTCCCGCCTAGCCTAGCCACCCGCCAGCTGGCCAGGTGAGACTCCGAGGTGGTCAGAATTGATGAGGCATCATCTAATAAATTCGATATTTGGTATGAATTTGAAGTTTGTGTGGGATTGTGACAGTACTTCATTCCTGGGGTAGCCCTTTTGAAATTCATATTGCCAGTATTCAGAATTTTGACTAAATTTGATCAGCTATTGTTGCTCCTAGGGTAGGGAAATTGAAACACTAGTATGTTGAATGATATAGAATTTGACAGCCCAATTCTACTTTTTTCAAGATTCCCAAACCTTTGAATGGCGCATAACAGAAATGGTGCATATTCACAGCTCATAGTGTGAAAAAATGATAAAATTAATTTGAGACCCTACCTAGTATGAGCTAGTACAGGTGTTTTACTCTCGTCCTACATATGTGAATTAATTGTCAGGCGGCAGGCTGTGTTTTTGAGAGTTTATGATTCTACTTATTAATTAAGTAACTTCCCTTGCAAATTATTTCATACTGCTTATAATATACCTATTAGCTGCCATCCTTTGGTTGATTTAATTTATATTTTAATATTTTCCTGTCTTATAATAAAGGATTTATTATATCATGTAAGATTATAAGAAAGTCCACTCCATGTACAACATTATTTTCTTGGATATTTGATCAAAATTGAAAAATGTCCATTTTTATTTTTTGCAAGGGTAATGATTTTCCATTTAATGAAAATACTACATTCAGTACCTTAAACTTTTATGTTGTGTTGTGTAATGTTGTACAGACAGTAGTTTAGAATAATTGATAATTGTAAAAGTGTCTAAACAAGCTGAGATATGGAATTAATGATGTAAAAATGAAATGGATACACAGTACAAGCAGAGTATTACCTTAAAGGATATGTTTTGGGACCAGTCTATGGATGTAGAATTCATTTCATAGAAAGCTTGGATTAAGAGCTATATGCTGGAATAATAGTGTTATGAAGGTGTATTTGGCACCTATATCGTCATGGAATATTTGAATGTGTAGACCTCCAGTGTTTTGGATTGTATGATAACCTTATATTTGCAACGTACTATGAGGTCTAAAAAGATGGGTGTCTGAATGTAAGTACTGAATATATATGTGTTGCATCAAGTCTTTGTAATAACCCTAGTCTAAATTATCCCCTATCAGATCTGGGAAGAATGGGGATGTGGGATTTAAAATATGAGAATGGGAAGGCTTACAACCGGGCTTACAACAAAGACTTGGTGTACAGGCCCGAAGCCAGAGGACCCCCCCCCCTGGCCAAAAGTTCTTTCAAAATCATGCAGTTTTTCACCATTTTGAGCACTTCTCAAGTGATTTTAGCCATATTCGGGCCAAAATTGTCAAATGTGTACACCCCTGGAAATTTTTGAAAACTGAACGCCCCCCCCCCTGGCAAATCCTGGCTACGGGCCTGGTGTAAGTCAAGTTGAGAATCACATTAATAGTCACCTCCATCAGAATTGGGGAAGAACGGAGGAAGTGGAGATAGTAGAGATTTGAGAAATTGAAAACTGAGGAAATTTGACAACAAAGAGTTGATGTACAAGATAAACTGTGAAGAAAACATTCAAATGTAGGACTTCTGGAGAGAATTCTGAATTAACAAGTTATACTATACTCTGTGAATTCATTCATTTTGTATGACTTACTTGTTGCATCAGGGCTCGGCAACATGTAAGACAAAGCAGGGATATACTTTAAGGATCATTGAAATTGTCCCCGAGAGTAACTTAGAATACTTATTGATTAATTAATGATTAATCCTTAGATAAATGCAAATTAGCACAATACCAGGATCAATCTGATCTCCAATTTACTGGATTACACAATTGGATCAATGATCATATGATCAATTTAATCCAAAGTGCTTGGATCATACAAAACCACAATCCTTGGTTTTGAATCACAATTTTACTACTTAAAGTAAAAAATAGAGGTCTACTTATGAACCATTTAAAGTGTTTCAGAAACTTGTCAATGTTGGTTTTATTTATGTTTTTATTGTTAAGTAAATGCCTGTAACAATGTAAGTGCCCTCCATTACAAGGAACACTTGGACTTTGGGATTGTGAATATATATATTATACAGGGTGAGTCAAAAAACGTGTGTCTATTAACCATAAATTTCTCATCCAGATAGAGATAAATTTGATACCATTTTGGAAATAGTAGCTTGCATTTCCTGCAACTCTAGTGAAAATGCAAGTATTTTTGATGTTAAGGGACTTTAAACAAGTTATATCAAATGAAATATATGCACATTATTTTGGCCCACTCTGTATTATACTTGTGCCAATGATCTGATTGAACCTTTTTTATTACAGGTGTGCTTAGGTATGTATTAATCTGGCAATAGGATTTGAAACTGCTTATGGATTGATCTACATCTTATCAACCGAAATGAAGGTAACTGACCAAAAGTACTTGTTTAGTATTTAATAGGGACGAGGAGACCGTATATGTTAATGAATTACACTGGAGAGGAATAATCTATTTTGCTTTTTAACATGCTACAATTTATCGAATAACCAGCAAGGAACTTTTATTTAATTTTGAAAAATCTACAAATGTCAAAATGATTTTTTGGGAGGGAGGGAGTGGTTAATATAAGATGTTTTTTTAGGACTATTGACATCTCTGATACATTGTACATGTAAAGTGATGATTTTGGTCATGAGTAATACTGTATGTATGGGTTCGACTGAGATATCGCCAGATTTCGCAAAATGACAGTGGGCTTTTAAGGATGTATCCATTTGAGATTATGTTTTATTTGATTGACATTTCAAGGGTAATAGATTATGTGATAATCAATGAGAAAGGTACTATATGAGGTACTATATGAGCCTGGTCATAGGAAAACCGGTCTTATCACAAAAATTAAAATTGTGCTACAGAGCCAAAAATGTGCCCACGCTTAAGAGGAAAATGTGCTAAATTCAGATCTGACTTTTTGGTCTATATATGCAAGGAAAAATTGTTATTACATAAGCCATGGCTCATTTGAAAGGTTTCTTTGTGCTTTTTAAGATAAACAAATAATTAGAAAATTGAAAAAATCTGTGATAAGACCCCTTTTCCTGAGGCCTGGCTCATATTGTGGCAATCCTCCACTCAGCAATCAGGTGTTCAGATAGAGTGTTAAAGAGGTGTTCAGATAGACAGGTTTTACTATCTCGTACAAGTCCCCCCCCCAAAAAAAAAAAATTGGCTAAAATTGATAGATGAGTCAGTCCTCTTATAAGCATGTATTTTTAATGGGCTATACACTCATCTGTACAAACGAGACCCCAAAGATGAAAAGGTAAACATAAGGAAGTACAATGCAATATACTTTATCTCCTGATTCGGGGAACCCTTCAACTTTTCAAGTCACATGTCATTAAAACAATACAACTTTTAGATAACAATAGAATAAAATAGATCAGTCAAAATATAACAGCATTTTTATTGTGAGGAAACTGACTAATGCAAGTGATAACCAAAAAACTTTGGATATATGAATATGAATTTTCAATATTATGCAGTTGGTGGTTAAATATACATGTACTGCTAATACAAGTAACAATTGCGGAATCTTACATCATCGCATGACAATACATGTTATACAGGGACTAATGAAATATTCGAAAATATATGACCTGGGATTTTTTGTTTGTAAGGATAATGTCTGCCTTGGGTGTTTATTTTTTAAACTTGATTGATTTATTGGTGTTTTGTTTGATTAATGGCAGTATTCCCTCAAATAAAACGTCACAATGGCTTCGTGTTTAATTTCAATTTGAAAACAAAATAAAAAGGGGAAATTATGTAATATTAGTCAATGCTGGACACAGGATCTATGGAGGCAATGCAAAATTAAGATTGATTACTACCACTTCATTTCAACACAGTTTCATTTGCAAATTGTGTGAGTGAATATTTTTTCTCTAAAGTTGTCTGAATGCCTTATCGATGCCTGTCTTAATTCCCCTTATAATATGGAAAGGATAAAATCAAATGCCAGAAATTTTGTGATTTATCCTCAAAAGTGTACTCAAATACCAGAGAATGACATTTATTGTATTTTTAAAACACAAACAAGTATTAAAATTAGCATGATTGTTTTACATTTTATTTATAGGTTCATGACAAGTTTTTGTTTAAGCATCATCTTCACATTTTTCAGGTTACCTAGTCTTACTGAATGGATAAAAAATTAAGTCAAGAAAAATCAGAAAGGTGATCAAGCTTACTACAATACTACATGCTTATCCCCTACACATTCATATTGGATACTGGTTTAACATGTCAAGAAAATAACATGGAAGGTAAGCTGATTCTTTAAGGTTATTGCTTTGATTAACGGTTGATTGATTAATTGGAAGTTTAGGGTGAGTATATGGTACATTTGTTTTAGTTAAACATCACAGAATAAACCTTTCTGGGACAATGCGTCAGATTTTTGTCATTGATAATTTTTGAATATTTTGATACTAGATGTTTTAGGCAGTCATTTTTCACTCATGTGCTGAGTCTTCAGAATCACTCACTCATCGGTCTGTCTGTCCCTCCCTCTGTAAACAATTTTTGGACAACTGGATACTGAATTCAAATGAAATAATGCCGATCAAACCAATTGATGGCGATCCATTCTGTTTCAGCTCATAGTTTTGCCTCTTTTTTACCATGTGACCTCTCCGATTGATGTCATTTTTAATTATTTGTTATCTCATCTTATGTGATGTCTTCTTATACCTGAATGGAGATAACAGGGCAATTTCTGCTGCCAATTTGTGATGATATCAGTCAATATCAGCTTATCAACCAAATTATAATTATCTTCAAGTTGAGTGATTTTCAAGCATTTAGATCCTATACTACTTTACATGAATTCTTTTGCAACTATATGTACCGACTTTCTGCACATGTCAGAAAATTGAATGTCTCTTTATAGTTTTGTGCCAATTCTTGGTATAATACCCCTGATACGAAATGGTAAAGAGGGGATATGTTATTTTAAATCATTGGTTTGGAAATGCATAACTGAATGAGTTGAAATGTTACATATACTGATATAAATAAATAAAATAAAAAAGGTTTAAATGCTGTCCAAAGATCTAAATGCTCTCCATCTATCCTCACTCAAACCTGTTTAATTAATTTTTCAAGTACAAGATTTTGGATATGTTAAAATTGTGAGAGTAGATAGAGAGGCCAGCATAAAAGAGCTTCATCATATCCTAATATGTTTAGTAGTACAGTCTTTAACCCATGTATTCGTGTTCATAGTAAAATGCAAACTAGATCAAGACAAGGAATGCCAGGAGCCCATAACAATGCATACCTCGCAAAATATTGACAAATCTGACGATTAAATATTAACTTTTATTTTCTGATATGTACAAGGAAGAATAAAGAATATAAAATGTTGACATCTATAAGTGGCCACTCTAGGCAATGAAACTGGGAGGTAAAATACTTGAAATATGTCAAGTATTCACGAAAAATGAAATGTCAAGTACAAATCAAAAATTCATGATGATTTGAGCCATTGGAATCAATGCAATTGAGGATTTGAGTTCATAATTTTGTAGGTAGCTCTTTGAAAAGGTGTTCTTACAAATGTGAAGTGTGTTATAAATTTTGTTTAGTGTAATTTGTGTTTTGTGTATCTCAAGGATATGTAACACCCAGTTTTATACATGTGTTATATGTGCAAATCATACATGGGGTAGATAACTAGATGGATTAAACCTCATTTCACCTCTCTCAGCTTACCTCTCTCAAATCATCCTTTTAAACTCACTTCCCTTAATTTACCTCTCTCAACTTACCTCAACTTGCCTCTATCAACTCTCTCACTTGAGCTTTTTTCCTTGTAATAACTTTCATTATTTCACCTCCCTCAACCAGAAGTCACCAAAGTTTTGTGGATGGTATTCGGCAGTTGGCATTTGTTGTTCATTGTCTGTAATGAATGGCAGGTGGTGACATTTTGCATGTTAATACCTTGTTTAATTTGCCGTTTTGTCTCGATTCTTTATAATTCATGTTTTACAGTACATGGCAGATTGTTCTTGTGGTTCATCAAATCTTGTATTTATACTCTTAGTTATATCTCTTAGTTATCTTATGATGAATTTGGAAATAAGCTAGCTGACTACAGATGATTTTACGGTTGCACCTGGTAAATTCTTGCATGATTTTGACTTTTATAGGAGATCAAACTTCACATGATTTACAGTTACATGTACTTTAATCGTAGAATATAGTGCTATAATCTATTAACTATTCATTTCTAATTGGCTATAGGTGTAACGACTCTTTGGCACGTCCATCGGGGTTATAGTGTACCGAGCAAGATACTAGACTTGAAAGAGATGTGCAAAATTCAATCCCTCATATGAGAATTGAACCCAGAACCTTCCACTCTTGAGTCAGATGCTCTACCCCTGAGCCATACAGGCTAGCCACTACAGCTGAGACTGTAGTAGCTACTTGGTATCGAAGGTCATCACATAGGCTATAGTTTAATCATCTCTCATTCAAAGAGGACAGACAATGTTAAGGTCTTGTCAAGGGTATATACAGGGTGGGCCAAAAAAACGCCACTTTTTTTCAAAATGCTATAACTTTTTTATTTAATTTTTGATAAAAATCATGATTTGCATACCAAATGAAACTTGAGGTTGTTATCTAGCCATGGATCATGAATTATACACTTTTACTTGAATAAAATATGTCACTAGCGTCTCACTTAAACATGTGTTGTGCCATGAGAAATAAGCATAATTTGCAAAATGTTCCTGAACAAATACGCCCTGATGACCGCAAAGCTAATAGCCCTAATGCAAACCCCAGTGAGTATAGGGTATGGGAAGGTCTCCCGGAGATGGTATGAACTAAAGCTGGCAATTAAGACACATTGAAAAAAATATAGCTAACATTTCATTGATACTGCTATATCAGCAAGGCGGCTAAAACTAAAATCTATCATCAAATAGGGTGGCGGACCAATTGAACTCCTCTTTTAGATCAAATATAATCCAAGTTGAATGACTTGTTACATTATATTATTACTAGGAACCCTTGGCACTATATAACTGCAAAATTTTGGGTATGTTACGTAGGTTGGAAAATAAAAAAGTTATAGTGTCTTGAAAAAAAAGTGGCGTTTTTTTGCCCACCCTGTATATATATATATAGATACATATGATGTTTATGTGCCTGTGTCCTAAACAGATGGATGACTTCTTTGATTAATGATTCAAAGAGATATTAACACATTCCTAACATAGATGAGCCGAACATAAGTTGTCCTAATAGATCATGTAGTCTTTCCTATAAGTGATGATCAGCGTATTTCCTGGGCACATTGATACGATTGTCACCTTAGGGGTATATACACTCTCCTCCAAAAGTCTGGAAACTGCATGTTAACTTTAGAACTAACATATTCTCTACAATGCGCACACAGTGCGGTTTCCAAATTTAAATTTTTAAGGGCAGGATATTGAGTGATTCCAATTAGGGCATTTATACAAAAAAAGTAGAAAAGATATCACTGTTAATCTTTTTACTTGTTATCATTAAGGTTTACATACTCTACAAATCCTGTATTTCTTTCTTTGCGTTAAATAAAATCATCAATCGATATCATGTTATGTGAATAATCGAAACTAATGCATTGAACTTAGTGTTTTCTTGAGACCATATTGGACATAAAAGTTGTATGTACACTCATTGGAAATGTGCGCTCATTAGAGAGAATACGGTTATGTTGTTGAACAACTATAATTAATTCATCAAAGTTATTCATTTCTGACCTGTTGTCATTCAAGAATTAAGATTCAGATATTCACAAATAGACTATGAGACACTATCTGATGGGACTTCCAGGTGCTAAACTTATTGTGGGGGGGGGGGTGTACAATATATACATTACTTACATGTGAGGTTTGAGTGCTTCCTCTAAATCTAATCAGTTCAAAGGGAATTGTTCATTCTTAATCAAAATGTGAAAGAGAAGGAGTTATTGTCATCATAATATAGTTTTTTAGCAGCTTACACTGAAGCAAATCCATAGAAATTGTTCATTCTAAATCAAAATGTGAAAGGGAATGAGTTATTGTCATCATAATATAGTTTTTAGCAGCTTACACTGAAGCAAATCCATAGAAATTGTTCATTCTAAATCAAAATGTGAAAGGGAATGAGTTATTGTCATCATAATATAGTTTTTAGCAGCTTACACTGAAGCAAATCTATAGAAATTGTGCACTCAGTAATATTTCTGTTATCCTTTACATAAAGTGCAGCTGAGGTTTCTAAAATAGTTACTAGTATAATTGAGTTGCATATTGTAGTCACCCCCTGGATGGGATCCATTAATGCATCATTTCGACGTTCTATATCCGATTAGAAATCAACACCTATTGATTCGTCTTGGAACTAATCTATATATGGATGAAGTACATATAGGGAACCTCAAGAATCGAGTAGAATACCTTGAACAATACTATAATACAATCTCATTTCGACTTGTCTCGATTCTATTAGTAAACAAAATCACACCATGGAATGTTTATTGAGTAGAGCATTACAGTGCTGAGTTAAGAAATATACCTAGCTAGAATTATTTATTAATAGTCTATAAGGAATTTTCATTGATTACCTTTCAGTGATTTTCTAAATACAATCAAATTAAGAATGTTGATCAAAAGGTCTACTGTGTTACATCTAGTTAATTTATCTACATATAATATTACCTAACAGCCAAAGATTGATATTTGAAAATTTGAATTAACATTTGGCTTTGTTGTTTGCTATAGGGTGAAAGGTCCAACTGTTGGGTTGAAGGTAAAATGGCCAATCATTTAGGTGAAGGTCAAATATTTGGTATATTTTGATATTTCATAAATATATATCGCAAGGATATACTGTCTAGGATTGGCTGAAGAAACGTTTTAATGATGAAGACTTTAATTGTGTATAACTGACCTCAGATGTGTTTGGAGTTTCAGGAATAAATTGCATACTAATTAAAAAAAACATTGAGCTGAACTGTTGTGTCGTGTGCACTATTGAATAAATACTTTTTGTAAAATACATCATGTGACAGTCACCAACACACAGAATAAAATAAATTAAAGATATGATAACTAAATGAGTGGTAATTGGAAATGAAATGGTACAAGTGTTGTCAGGCACAGCTGTTGGGGCATATGTTAAAACTGTCTGTATCATATACACTCCCCTCCACAAGTTTGGCAATTGGAGGTCAGAATCGGGAAGCATGTTAATTGTCAAAGCATGTTAATTGTCAAAGCATGTTAATTGTCAAAGCATGTTTATGTTTGAATCTTTATTTTGTTCATTTATGACTATTGTTCAGAATTTATGTTTTTGTTGATTTTTTAAATTGCCAAACAGAAATAGGCTTTAAAGAGACTCTATTGAGACTTCTCTGTGGCATTTTTTCTTTATTCCTTTTTGTTTTGAATTTTTAACACCATAACATTAACTAACTACTCAATATGCAACTTTTCACCACGTAGAATTTTAAAATATTAAGTTTGAAAATTCCATTTTTATAATGGAGCTCAATGGGAAAAACTACATAATTTGAATTATTTTCAAACGTAGCGGCGCGATTTTGATAAAATTGACAGATATAATAAATATTGGTAAGACGAAATGTTTGATGAAAAATGAAGAAAATTCACCGTCCTGGTTACGCAAACTATAGAAAAATCTGAAATAATCATAAAAACCTGTAAAAATAGATTGAAGGGGGTGATATTCATTTCTAATGTGCCTTTCACTACGGCAGGGTAACCATAATTTTGGTACTGATTTGATTTTTCAATTAAAATCATTTCTATAGTGTATAGTCAGTTTAAATAATACAATTGCGATATTTCTTTGCTGAACAGTGCAATCATTTATTTATTTATCAACAGTAATGCAAACTACATATTATACAGTTAGTAAAATATTAAAATAATTCTATTAAAATTAAAGCATTGAGATGATACTTAAAGGGGTATTCCTTGCCAGACCATCTCTCTCCTAATATGGTAGCTATAACCATATACATACTTTGCAAGTTTATCAAAAAACAGAAAAATGTTTTGAAATGGTCAATATTGATCACTTAAAAATGTAGTGCTCAATTCCAGTAGGCTGCCATCTTTTAAAATTTCACTCAGGAAGTGATGTCATCGACTCTCAACTTTGCATATAACATTAGGTAAGGAGCTATTAGAATTACTAAACCAGCTGAATATTTTTTTCAATTTGGTCTATGATTAAAATCCTTTTGATGATCTCTTCCTTAGTTCTAAGTTGACAACTCCTGAAAATATTTTTACACGGAAGATAAGGGCTTCTTGTTTAGAAGTGATTTTGTACTTCTTTCCTATACTGTAATAGACAAGGTTATAACAGGTGAGAGTCGATGACATCACTTCCTGAAAGAAATCTGAAAAGATGGCAGCTTACTGGGAATAAGTACTACATTTTTAAATGATCAAAATTGACCATATGAAAAATATTTCCCGTGTTTTGCTAAATATGTAGATTGTAGCTACCATATCAGGAGAAAAATAGTCTGGCTAGGAATGTTCCTTTAAATAATTACATATTATATTGATAGGCATATTATATTATAGGATTTAAGCCAATGACTCAATGCATTGTAGATGATTAAATTTAACATATGTCCTGATTCTAGACTATGAACGAGGGTGGTAGTCCGAATTCAAAGCCTAGACTAGAAGACATAAGTGAATTGAAGCATCCACTATTCATTGAATCATGTGCTTTAATTCAATTTCACACATTGCAAAATATTTTTTACAATTTCACTTAACAGAATGATATTTTTTCAAAGATATGTTGTACTTTTAGAATCATTTGCTTCAAAGAATTGAACTATGGCGGCCTTTACTCGTTATTTTACGATTTTTGTTGTAACTCGAAAAGTAGTCGAGCGATTTTGTTCATATTTGGTATATGAATACTATAAGCATGGCACACTGTCTAAGGTTGAAGACCACAGTAGAGTTTCCCATAGGTGGCCATTATAACATTTTACCCTGTATCTTATTAACGATTAGTATCCAAGCCTAGTGCAACATACCACAGTGTTCGGGAGAGACTCGCCTAGACTGCTATAACAATCTTACCATGGGTTGTCCACCGAATTTTTGAGATAAATAAACTTGAAGACACTAACCCCCTCTATCGTCAGATTTCTCAGAGAATTCTGGTAAAATCACCAAGGTCAAAATCACTCCGCCGCCAGCTTAAAATGAGATTTCCCACTGAACGTTGGCATGTTTTCAGATAAAGCAGGACCTACCTTATAAATATTTAGTCCCAATTCACTCCAATGGGGTAGGAAAGGAGAAAAATGACTTTTTATACAGAAAACCAAATCACTAGTGTCCTTACTCAGGACTATATCCTAATGACTCTTCTGGTAGAAGGCGGCCATTTTAACGTATTTTACTATAACACGAAAAGTAGTGGAGCGATTTTGTTCATATTTGGTATGTGAATACTATAAGCATGGCACACTGTCTAGTGACACTTTTGGTAGAAGGCAGCCATTTTGAAAAATGGCCGTCATTTTAACGTATTTTACTAAAACTCGAAAAGTAGTAGAGCGATTTTGTTCATATTTGATGCGTGAATACTATAAGCGTGGCACACTGTCTAATGACACTTTTGGTAGAAGGTGGCCATTTTGAAAAATGGCTGCCATTTTTGCTGTATACTTTGTTTGTAAAAAAATGTCAGCCATGGCTGTTCGATGGGATTTGCTACACTTTGGTGTTGCTGTTGTCTAGTTGAAGGATGGATGGACGGACAAATGGAGGGGTCTCTATAGCTTATCCCCTAATCTTCGTTGGATTGAACTATTGTGAATATGGTTTGTTGGACAAATAAAACTGATTGAATGTCTAAAAGCAAATAATGAAGTGGTAATTTATTTAAAATCATTAAAATCTCAAACATGCTTGCTTTGGTCTAGTCACTTAATTCCTAAATGGCCCGTAATTAGTATCTATATACCTTATTAGATGCAGTGAAGGAGTTAAATCATTGGGATATGAATAAATCATGGAAAACATATTTTGTACATATTTCTCATCATTTAGGGTTACCCAGTAGTTTACAAGCTGACCTTTGCAAAATATATTTTACTTACTATCCTCATTTGCTATCACGCTATCTAGTTTCTTTCCAAATTGGCCTGAATTGCCTGGTTTATTGGTTTAAGCGAACCGTCCATTTCGTCGAACCATCATTTTGCTAAGGTTGTTTGTGATGAATATACAATATTCAGTTACATATAACTGTACAGCAACTTTATGCAAGGGAAGGTAATTGTGTGAGAGCACATAAAGTACATGAAGTATTGACCCACTTGTCTCAGTGAATCTTATAAACATTGCATAAAGTTTTTTCTATGCAATGATTGGCTCACAGTTACTTATAGTGTAAGTTATTTTATTTCTAAACAGTGTGGAATAGAGTGTATAAACTTTTACAGTTTCAAGCAGGTTTTAGTGTTTTCTGACCAATGATACATTCAGACTTATTCATTTCACGATTATGTAATACTGACCTACATATCTGTATAGCATATCTTTAACATGTGATCAAGAAGGGGACTTCAAGTTTCCAAACTTATGAAGGGAGTGTACCTGTGTACATGTAGATATATTGCTCCTACATGAACTACATGTCCCCTGGTATTATGAATATAGTAAAACCGTCTTAGCTGAACCCCACTGAGACTGGCTAAAAGACAGTCGGACAGTCTAATCAAGGGAAAGATCAATACCCGGTGATTTCAGCGGGAAGTGGCGTTTCGTTCATTGGATGAGCTGCGCGCGCACGCATAAATGTGATTATCCAATATAATTAGGGGAGGGCTATTTGAAGTAGTTTTTGGTCTCAGGCGCGACCCAGGGCTGTTGTCTTAAGGACATTTCGTTGAAAATGAGCCATTCGGCTGATAATTGGTAAGAGTTTGCGATCTTATAATGTATAACTGTTACTCAGACACATATTTTGACACGATTCTGTTGGAAATAAGCTTTGAACCGAGAGATATTCACGATTGATATGCACATTTTTGATTGTGCCATTGCTTTTCTATTGCACAACCCATGTATTGATAGAAGAAACATTAATAATACAGATTGGTTTACCTTCAATACATGGCAGACACTACATATCGGTCTATTAATACCAGTTTGTGCCTTAAATAGTTTTATATTTCCATCCACGGCCTGGAGCCTGGGTGTGTTTGTCTCTTATGTGTATGCTTGTGCATGGACTTTTAATCACTAGCAGAATTTAACATGATGCAAACTCGACATTATAACTCATGCTGTAACATTTTGACTTCGCTGGAAAACAATAGGAATTATTTTTCTTGCCAATCAATCATGAATCACAATCAAAATTTCAGAATGATCAATCAGGCAATGATCCAAATCAAGTTATAACATTATATGATATTCAGCAAGAAGTCCGGTAGAAATACAGAATATTTAAACATCAAAGCTGAAAGTTAAAAGTTAATCTGTCAATTTTCTGTCTGCAAAAGAGCGTCCCAAGAGCGTTTACATTTGACACAATAACAGACTGAGGCCTTGAAATCTAGGATTCCCCAGGAAAATATGACGTCATACTAATTATCATAAGGATTTCCCTATTGGGGTGGGTCGAGCCTTGTTCGAAAACACAATCCATAAATACATGCTAATTTCTAAGTAGATAGGAAGTGTATAACGTGTTTATCGATTTTGTTTAAAGATTTAATCCATTATCAAATTGTTTAAGTGGATAAAGTGGTCACACTTGCTTCAATTCATAGCGAAATCGACGGATAGAAACTGACCGAATTCCCGATATCCTACCCCGTATTACTGTAGGCTATAAGCACAGTGACCTACAGAGGGCGCTATCACAAACAAGTACTGGACGAACCGATAAATTCCCGGGTATTGTAACGCCCTTGGTCTAATCGGAAGGTGTACACATATTTCAAGGTTTTCTAATATGGTTGTCTATTGCACATTAAAATGCAAAATAATGCATTCACACCAAGAGGTGTTCAGATGTACAGAGTCAATGTGAGATTAAACTTTTGGAACTGTGAAAAGGTGTTCATATTAAGATATATATGCATAAAGAATTATTGATTTCAGTTAAATTAAACTGATTTTTCGATTTATCTTCTGCTGATCAAAACTAAGGAAAAAAATCAGAAGCACTCGTTGCCATAAGTCGCGCCCTCAAAACCCGGGTTTGCCGTCATCCAAACCCGCCTTTGCAAAAAAACGAACGGTGCATTATTTGACTCGTTCGTGTTATTTTCGAGAGTTTTCAAACCAGAATTTTCATTGCTTTTATTAGAAGGGTTCCTCGTAATTAACTCTTAACTGTGGATATGTTGACTTAAATGCAACGGACCTTTAACGAGATGTTTTGGCATAGGGTTATGAATGAAGTAACTAGTATGATGAACAAGCTCACTGGCGGATCTGGGGGAGGGACAGCCCCCCCCCCCCCTTGGGTGGGCCCAGAAAAAAATTAAGCCCCAAAAAGCCCAAAACGAGTGGGCCTTTTTGGGCATTACTGGGCCTTTTTTACTGTTTTGTCAGCCTTGAAATTTGCACCCCCCCCCCCCTCCCCCTTTGTTGGTTTCTGGATCTGCCCCTGAAGGCAGTGGCCGATCCAAAAATTAACAAGGGGGGGGGGAAATTTAGTCTGTAAAAAAATTTCTTAGCTTGCACCTTTAAAACCAAAAATTGGGTCCAATTTTTAAAACAAAAATGCCCTTTAAGGCCAAATTATGCCCAAAATACCCATTTCTTAAGGCCTTCCCCAAAATTTTGGGTCCAAAAAGTAAAAAAAATCTGGGGGGCAGGTCCTAGTGTTTTTTTAGAGCAATTAGTAAATACATTGCCAGGTTTGTGAAATGGATTAATTTTAGCAAAATCAAGTATATCTGTTGGCACAATCAAGCACAATTGTCACAATCAATCTCTATCTAAAATCACTATATCATGTCATGCCATATCATGATCAAATCCCTTCAAGAGATCTTTTATTGGGTCTAGTAATGCAAATGAGGAGTTGTACATTTAAAATTGAATCATGTTTAATCATGTTAATGGGAATGAATTGAAGAGATGAAGAGAACATTAACAAGTAAATACAATATCAAGTCATTTGGGAGTTGAACCCAAACCAAAGAATATTACTTCCTTGGTGAAGCCCACACAACTTTGAACAATATTGTAAAAACACATTTATGTTCATTTTTGACAAACTTGCCCTCTGCTTTTACAAGGACTTGGGACCTTCTAGCTAGGCTAGGTAGCATTACAAGTTTGTCGGTCTTCACTCTTCACTAAACTTGGACACTCTATCGCTTAGTGGCTTTGCCGTCCATCTTGTTCTTCTCCACTCTTTTCCTATAGGATTTCGTACTCCTGGGTATCGCGACTTTAGGAACAAAGGCCGGATTAACCAGGACACAGCTAGTCCCTGGAGTAGGAGCAATCATAACATACCTTGGAGCAGGAGCTGGAGGAGCACTTGCACTGGAGGTGAATGAAATCAAGTTGGAAGTTGGTTGAGGGTTGGTTGAGGTTGAAAGGCAAGAGTATCAGGAAGAATCCTCCTGTTCACTCGTGAATAGGGCACATACAGGGTGGTCCATAAGTTCCAGGAATGAGTCTGGCATTTCATTAATATTTGGATAATGTGCTTGATATTTGGCCAGAATGTGTCCAAACTATCTGCTGACCATCTTGCAAAAATTCATGGTGATCCATGCATAACTGCTGTTAAACTGGTTACCATGGTAACGTGACCACGTGGTATGCGGGGCACTATTTTAATGTTGCGTTTTTTATTTTTTTGATGCGATCGTGGCACCCATTTTGCCTTTACTCTGCGCATTTTTAGGTCATTTCTGATAATCCTGCCTATGGTTGTTTTACTTATATTAAGTTTTCCTTGAAGATCTCTTGTGGAAATCCGTCTATCACAGAAAATTTCTTCTTCAATCCTATCCTTATTTGTCTGTATCCTATCTCTTAAAGGACGGCCACACCTAGGGTCATCTTCTGGTGAGATCCTCCCTGAGGAGAAACGTTTGTGCCAGTGGTAGATCCTACCTGTTGACATAGCACCATCTCCATATGCATTCCTGAGGAACTTTATAGTTTCAGGAGCTGTCATTCCATTTCTTACACAGTCTTGGATAGATGTCCTTTGTCCCTGATGACATTCTTTTGGTTTTCAAGATGGCTGATTTTCAAAAATGGTGGGGCTTTGTTGGCAAATGACAATTATGACATCACACAAGACAGTGACCTGAATCCACAATATAACCCCATTGACAGTTGTGATGTCATCAATGATGTCATTAGTCATTGTTATGGATATATTTTGATTATCAACATAACAAGTAGGTTGCTGGGAGTGAAGTGTGTGGTTTTTGCAAGAAGTGGTGTCACATCAAAAAAATAAAAAACGCAACATTAAAATAGTGCCCCGCATACCACGTGGTCACGTTACCATGGTAACCAGTTTAACAGCAGTTATGCATGGATCACCATGAATTTTTGCAAGATGGTCAGCAGATAGTTTGGACACATTCTGGCCAAATATCAAGCACATTATCCAAATATTAATGAAATGCCAGACTCATTCCTGGAACTTATGGACCACCCTGTATATGCTATCTTGGGCATTGAACTCCTCCAGATGCATAATCCCTTCTTCAAAAACTCTCATCTGCATCACCCTCAACATGCTCCATGTTGGCTGCCTCCTCATTTTCAGGATCAGTTAGGAAGTCCTGGAGTGTGTAGCTAGTTTTTGGGTAAAGGTACTCTGCCCCAATCAACTCTCCAGAAATATTTAACAATTTTTAGTGAATGGAAGGTCTTGTAGGTGTCTACATTTCTGCACATTTATAAAGATAAAGGTACATTTCTGCACATTTAATAGGTATTGCCCTTATACACTCTCCAGAAATTTTAAATGTTTAGAATTTTTTTAAAGAATCAAAGGCTTCAGAGACACCACATATTGACCAGAACAGATGGAAGCAAGATAACTTGGTATTTTTCAAGCTATAGCAGGTGGTGGGAGCTCAACAGTAATTTCAACCTAGTTTACATACCTATGTCCCTCCTAAGAGGGGTGAACTATTTCTGGAGCTATTTCTACATCAAACACATTAAGCCTAAACTAGCCAACTGCACTGTGCAGCAGAGTGTCTTAGTGGAAGGATGGCTAGATGAGGTTGCTGCATGGACCCTGTGCTCATTCCACCTTGCTAAACCTTCCTGAAATGCAAGGCACTGGCCCTGGTTCCTTAAAGTAAAGTTCAATCATTTTTAAACATTTTAATAATAACATACATAATAATATTATATTATATATATTATAAGACCCATCAAAGCAGTATTCACATATGCTAATATTTAAATAACATGACAAAATGTCACCACCTAGTTAGGTCATTGAAGGTCAAATGTCAAATCTTAAGTCAAATCTAAAGTCAGATTTGAACTTCTGAGAACACGTAGATGATTTTGAAATTTTTTTTAGTCAATTTGAAGCAAGTTGAAAAAAGACCTTTTTGACCTTGAGAAGGTCATTGAAGGTCAAAGGTCAAATCTAAAGTCAGATTTGAACTTCTGAGAACTTGTAAAGTCAAATTTCAACTTCTGAAAAGATGTAGATGATTTTGAAAAAAAAATTTGGTCAATTTGAAGCAAGTTGAAAACAGACCTTTTTGACCTTTTTTGACCTTGAGAAGGTCATTAAAGGTCAAATGTCAAATCTAAAGTCAGATTTGAATTTCTTTCTACATGTAGATGATTTTGAAAAAAAAATTAGTCAATTTGAAGCAAGTTGAAAAAAGACCTTTTTGACCTTTTTTGACCTTGAGAAGGTCATTGAAGGTCAAATGTCAAATCTAAAGTCATATTTGAATTTCTGAGTACATGTAGATGATTTTGAAAAAAAAATTTAGTCAATTTGAAGCAAGATGAAAAAATACCTTTTTGACCTTTTTTGACATTGAGAAGGTCATTGAAGGTCAAATTTCAAATCTAAAGTCAAATCTAAAGTCATATTTGAATTTCTGAGTACATGTAGATGATTTTGAAAAAAAAATTTAGTCAATTTGAAGCAAGATGAAAAAATACCTTTTTGACCTTTTTTGACATTGAGAAGGTCATTGAAGGTCAAATGTCAAATCTAAAGTCAGATTTGAATTTCTGAGAACATGTAGATGATTTTGAAAAAAAAATTTGAAAATCAATTTGAAGCAAGTTGAAAAAAGACCTTTTTGACCTTTTTTGACTTTGAGACAGTCTGCATTGTCAGACACTACAAAATTATTTATCAAATGGATAAAGGCCCCATGTCAAGTTTGGATATATAGTTTTAATCATTTAAATATTACTTTTAATGACTTAAAAAACTATTTAGATAGGTTGCTCACTTTGTAATTTTCAAATATTTGAATTTTAAATGGGGCCTTTAATTTCTTCAGAATATTCCAAATAAGTAAAGACGCAAGCGATGTTGAGCCCCGGGGACATCTGTAGATGGGAAGTGTTACCCTACCTTTCACTAATGTCCCAACCTCCATGTACAGAGGAACAGGTTCTCAGATCTAGGTCCAGAAGTTGTGCTCGATAGTATTGCGTCCATCTCTACCTTTAAAGGTATTGAATGCTTAAAATAATTATCCGACCTTGGGGGACTTTGGGATTTGGGAAACGATTGAAGGACCACATCTCATGTTGCTTGCAGCAGCTCTGTATCTGTCACATCATCTGTGAAAAGATCCTCTTGTTGCCCTTTCTTCACTCCACTGTAAATAAAATAGGTCCATTTCAAAAGATTAATGTGAAAAATATGTATTATGATGAGTATAACATACAATGCATTTGCCAGTTTGATCACTTGTGTGCAACAAAGGGTTAGGCTAACCTGAGTGGAAAACTCTGGAGAAGCCCCTAGGATCATTAAGTGCATTCATTATATATCGGACTCAAGATATTATTTGATTTTTAAGATATGTTGACAGGGTTTTCATTAGCAGCAGGCAAGAGGCAATTTTCACCTGTTGTTTTCACAAAATCGCCTGTTGTTTTCAGGGATTTTTCAACTTTTCCATGTTAAAGGATGTGTCTGGGTATATGCCCTTTTGGTCCCTCAGTCAAATGAATGTGAAATATGGTTTTTATTACTGACCTAGTTATATTTGATAAGTATATTTACTTTTTCACAAGTTTTGATGCATAATTAACCCCCTACTGAGAGTCAGAATAAGTATCTTAACAAACAAAAAAATAGTCATTATCATAGAAAAAAACTCCAATGGCAACATGTATGACATACAAAGAAGAAATAACTTAATGACCCATGAAGAATTAAAGAGAAAATCATATTTTTGAAAAATATATTTAAGGATTAAAATTTTTTCAAATTTTTGAATTTCCCGCCAGTTTAATTTGAAGGGGGAAAAACAAGATGGTTGCCATTTGATATGAGAAATATCAGAAAAAAAGTTGCTTCACTTTTAGTTTTCACAATGAGCACAGTTTTCCGGTTTAGGTTTTTTGACTGATTCTGACTCTTCATCACCAGGGTCATGTATAGAGATTATAAAATTGAAACCGGAATGTTGTGCTCAGCATGAATTTGACTGGAATATGTGTAACTTCACCAACATAATTGAAGTCTCAAAACTGGATGCTCAGTAACTTTGAGTGACTATAATCCCTTGATTACCCAGATAAACACCAATTCACTTATCCAGAAATACCATTCAATGTCTATACAAAGAAAGTAACCAATGTTTTGGAAGATAAGTTTCAAACTTTTTGCATAATTAATTCATTTAATATTTGCCATTGATTTTTTTTCAATTCTGACAAAGTGATATGCACTGTCTTTGATGCCAATATTCTTCATCAATTGTGATACAAATTAATATTTTTGTAATCTCAGAAGAAGGATAAGATATTGAAGTTTAATAATATGTGTAATTGAGTTGGTTTTTCAGACATTACAATTTTCAATATTTTCTAAGTCGATACCCAGACTCATTCCCAGACTCATCCTTTATGATTTCCATAAATTTTTCCTGTTTTCTTTTATTTAGCCTGTTGTGAGAAATTCTAGTGAAACCCCTGTGTTTGTGTAATACTATAGAGTTCACATTAGCTTCGGCGGGTTTCAAAATAATTTTATAACATGTTTGTACATACTAGTAATATTATTTGAGGTGTAACAAAAAATTGTTACATACTGTAACAATTTTTTTTATACCTCAATCAAACATTTAAACACTAATATATTCACTGTTGTAACAGTGAATATCTTTCAGTGTTTGAATGTTTGATTTCTAAATTTTGTTATACGTCCGTACATGCTAGAAATAAAGTTAGAGATCCTACATATTGTGGATCAAAAAAAATTTTGCATGTGTAAAAACTTGAAATAATACTGGGGCCATTCAGAATAATGCTAGAAATAAGACTAGAGCTCTTAACAGCTCCAAAATATTTTTAGCATGTACGCACATATAAGAATATTGCTCGGGCTATTAAGAAAATTCTTACTGCGATTTCCCTAAAATGTTTAACATGTACGTAACTGAGAAAATGGATCTATATACAGTACTTAATCAGCTTCTGGGGTCTTTTCTGCTTGGAACCCTTTAACTTCTTCATCTCTAAGGCCTCTTTGCCCTCCAGAAATGCCATAAGGTACTTGACCAGGGCTGCCTTGTTCTGGCTCAGGGATGCAGGAGTTGCACACTCTTTGTCGACAGATTCTACAATGTATGCAGCATACCCAAAGAATTCTTTACAAGCCACTTGAAGGTCTGGCCTCTGAAGGCAGCAAACTGTAACATGAAGTGAGGGAGCCAATCCCACTCTTCCTTCGCACCAGGTCCAGTTTTCTTTGCTTGTGCCAGCACCTCAGCTAGGGCCATGGCCCTCCCAACAGCCTTCCTCGCCTTATTGACTTGGGCAGCTTTTGCAGCTTTCTTGCTCAGACATAGGTGCATTCATGCGCCTCTGGGCCTTTATATATTTATCTGAGATTTGTCATGGCCCCAGAGGCGCATCACCAAGCATTAAAAACCCTAGGCAAGTTGAGATTCTGAAAAACAACCGATCGGTTGTTTTTGCTTTTTCTCGGAGCTCCTTACCTTAATCTTTTAAATTTTTGGACCACTATGTAGCGACGTTGTTTGTCTTCAAATTGACCCTAGTTGTAATCATGTTTATAGTGGAAATTATATCAAGAAGCGTCTTTGTATTTTTCAGGTTAGAGAAAGTCGAACGAATTCTCAAAATTGAGTTGACCTACATAATTTATGCGCATGCGTGATGTCACAAGTCACGTGACTAAATGAATCTGCATATGGTCTAAACAATTAAGAGTCACTATCTCTGTTTGGTATTCCTTATTAAAACTAGAAACTATAATAAAAGTCACTGTCTATAATGAGAATTCCTTAATTAAACTTCAACATATGTGATTCACTCCCGGGGATTCACTGTTGAATATTGCTTACTATGCAGTCTGATTGATATGAACTTTATGTAGTAAAATAGATGGCATCGTATACATTATGGAATTCCCTATCTCTTCTCGCGAAGTCTCGTGCCGCTATAGAAAATTTTGAAATAATTTAAAAAGTGATGATTTTCCTATAGTATCAGCGCAATTACATCGTGCAGAACAACTTATGTATGGTAAGTTTAACAATTTATCATATAACATTACATTGGGACAAATATATTTAAAAAAACCAAATGGGAATCAAAAGAAATCAACTCCAAAGTAGCGCTGGGTTCAAAAAAATTTAATTTTCTGAAGTTTGAGGATTTTAATACAGGTGCATCCACGGCTCTAGTGACCCTATCAAAACTCCGAGAGTCAAATAAGTCACTAGAGCCGTGGATCCACGTCTAGCTCAGACACAGCTTTCCACTCGATAGTCTCACGAAGAGGCTAGACATATTCTGAAACATACCCCCAGGTTATTTTTCTTATTTGTTATCATTTGAGGGCCAATTCTTTGCTAGACTCTAACACTAAACTGCTAAATGTCAAGAATAAGGCTCTTAGTTCTTCATTTCAAAAGTCTGAGAAAAGTAAACATCAAAACTACGACTCGAAACCCGCATATATATTTTTTGAAAAAATGAAAGAATGTTTCCTGCTACAATGAAGCTGTCTATACCCTCTCAGTTCGTCAGAAATCGCCGATGAGTTTTCAAAGTACCAGTAGATCTAAAAAAATCCGTTTTTTGAAATATTTCAAAATTCGATCGATCATTTCGTAGAGAAATACTTCGATTTTAGAGTGGAAACTTACCAATTCTCGTCTCTGGGTAGATATTCTCCAAAACATACCATGGTTTTGCTATGAAAAACAGTTATCACGGAGTAAATCCAACTCAAAGTACGCATTTTCTTCATTTCAAAATTCAAACTAGTTGAAAACAAAGATGGCTGAACTATGAAGTGACAAGTTGGAGTAGAAGGGGTCTTTTGACTTTTGGTACTTTAGGCCACTGATAAAAATAACTGATTTTCATGTGTTTAACATTTACTAAGTACAAAATACCAGGTATATCATTCTAATTAAGCACATTTTTCTATTTCTTAGCCTCATTAAACACTTATTTCGTTTGGAATGCCCTTAAACCCTGCTGAACCCTGGTCTAAGAAACAAAGATCTAAATAAGGCCAAAGAGCACCCGGGTTCACTGTTAAACCTCCTGCTCACTGTAGTATGAATCATGAATGTACTTTCACACAGGGTTTAACAGAAAGAAACAGTGAACCCTGGTCTAACGAATCCGTGTTTCCAGGGTTCGCCTAGCATGCCTTCGACTCTTTCTCAAAAAAATTGCAGTGTACCTCGTCCTATCTGATATACCTTTGGGCCAAAAGACAATTAGCTTTATGTTTGTTAAACTAAATACATCACTACATTAATGTCAATCCACTTAAAATATAGGACATAGTCAATATAATTATCACTACCTCAGCCATTGGATCTATTTTTGAAAAAATGAAATAAATTAGTAAAATTGATCATTGCGTATTATTGATATCATTTGTTGATTTATAATTTCGTGTAGTGTTGTCATTCACAAGAAGAAAATGCATAAATTATCAACGTAGAAAATTGCAAACATTATCAAGTAGAAAATACATTATGTGATTTTAAAGCAAATTGCTTGTGGATAAGTGAGTCATTGACAAGTCAAGTTTGTACTTTATCATATACTTTATAAGCTGGTATGCAGTACAACTTGTATATCCACACATCTCTCTAATTTGAACACCTCTCAATGCGAACACTTTTTGTGGTCCCATTTTCAATCTTCCATTGACTTCTATGTTAAAAACCCTTGAAATGTGAACACCTACCAATGTGAACACTTCTGAACACCAGTCCAAATGGTGTTCAGATTAGACAGGTTTTACTTTACTGCTATAATATTATTCATTTAGTTTATTGATCGATATGAATGTACATAGTTTACCACCCTTTCGATGCACTTTGTAGGCAGAACATGGTAAAATACAACCTTGTACTAAACTGTTTCTGTCACAATTTCTCAAGTGACTTTGTCTCCCTCCCCTTCATTGCCATTATTTTTTCATTGCATAATCATTTTTTTCATTTTATTTAACACGGTAGGGAGGATGGCAAGGAGGGAAGTAAAATGATTATTGTGCCATCTCTCTCCTATTCAAGAATTACTCACCAACCCATCCCCCATCCCCCATCCCCATCCATACTCACCCTTGTGAAAAGTGACTTTAAAAACTTTAATTGCACTTATTTTATTTATTTTCAGTGATTTATGACTATTTTATTGTTTTTTTAAGACAATGTCAGAATGTCGATTCCAAAAGTGTTGATTTCATCATAGTTATAACATGAATTTTATTTTCTTCAAATAACCATCATGATAACCAGCCTACCAAGAATATCTCATAAATTGACTTTTTTGTGTCGTTATCATTTTAACGCAGTTGGAATACTCCAAACCTCTCGACAGATACCATGCAGTTAATGTGACTTCAAAGTAGAGTATGAATATAATCAGAGTACATAGAAACCATGATAAGAGATTTATATTTTATTCGAGAGTTTTTTTTTATTCGAAGCAGCAATGAGGTTAACTTACAAGCATCCCATAATGCATTTTGAATACTCCTGTACATCTTCGATTTAATCAATTTGACCACAATCACGATCATTATATGTAAAATTATATTTTCTGTGTTTCAGAATGAAAAGACGCAAAATGAGGTAGATATCATAGGATTATACATCACAATGGATTATTATTAAGATGAAACTAAGATGTGATTTGCACACAAAACTTAAAGAACCACACGTAAACAGTTAAAGAGATGTAAGTATATTTTCCTTTAAGTATGAAATAAAGAACATGTAAATCGCTGTAGATACTTTGTCATTGTACCAATTTGTATGTACAGTAAAACATGTGTATGTGAAACACTTTTGGTACACCTTTAAAATTCACTCAGGTGTTGCACTTACAGAGGTTTATTTCACATTGATTTGTCATTTAGCCAAATGACCCTGAAGAGTCAATGTATCAGTGATTTGTATGTACAGTAAAACTGTGTAATGACTCAGTCATATTTGATCTATGGCAACTGTATCATGGTCGTAGGTTTCCAAAATCGAGAGCAATATTCAGCATAAAATATAGAAATAAGCATTACAATGTAGATTTTCTATATTGATTTTTTGAGGCTACAGCTGCCATATGGCTGCCCTAGAGCAAATGTGACTGAGGCTTTAGTGGAACATTTTTGGTCCCTCTAAAAGTTGTTTCACTGAGGAGGTGTTCCACTTACAGAGGTTTAACATTGTCAGGTAATTGTTCATGGGACTCTGAAAAGTGTTCCACTTAAACGGATGTGTTCCACTAACAGAAGTTTCCACCTTTCCAGGTTTTGCTGTGTATGTATTGTCAGAGTTATTATATTTCAAGGAGGGAGAATTGACTTATTTTGTTATCAATTTCTACTGTAACAATCAATTTGTCAACAGGGATGCCAAACACTGCAATTTAGAATAATTTAGATTCGCTTATGTAAAAAGCCTAAAATGAAAGTATTTTTTTGTGTGCACATTTGACATTTTGATTTTGAATTGTAGCTTTTGCTTTCAATTCAGTTCAATTATCTTACTTATATATATTCACAATTCGAAATTCACACAATAAGGTTAACCCACGAAAATGAAAAATAGTGGTCATGCAAAAGTACAAAAAGTTAAAAACACATTTACATCTACGTATTGCACAGAAGAGAGCTTTTGCAAAGTTTGAAACTATAAATTATGTGTATAGCTTGATATGAAATGAAAGCATTAACAGATCAATTGGAATGTTGTTTTGACAGCCAAAGAATGCTCCAAGTCCCTCTTTTTGATTCATTGTACACCAAGAAATGCTTCCAAATATGAAAAGTAAGTATTCATGTACAGGAAGTTTTCCATAATAAGTAAATTTAATACATTATATCATAGACATACTTTCATTGCACTTATAAGCTGTAATACAGCTGTCTCAAGTTTCAAGCATATCAAAATCTCCTCTGTCAAATATGTAAGTATGTTTGTTACTTTTTATGTTACCACCAAAAGTAGTGACATATTGTTACGGTCTCCCAACATTTTTGTGACTGGGCTTGGTGGTTGGCATTCTGTGTCTGTTACAGTTTACAATGTGGTGACATTTTGTCATGTTGATGCCTTGTTCCACCATAAGATTGATGTTTAGTTAGGAAATCAGTAAAAGTGCAGGTATTTCAGATATTTTAAGGACAGCAATTTTTTCTCCCGTAAAGACAATGAAAGGAATGAACTTAAGAAATGGTACAGCCGTCGTCATTTGAGTTAAATGCACACTTATACTCAGAAGTTCATACTTTGAATTATTATTATTATATCTTGGTTACCGCCATATTTGGCGAGCAATACCTCATTGGTATATTCCGTATTTTATGTATTTTTACACTCGAAAACAGAGCCAGAAACCCCTCCTTGGAGGAGGCCTGTGTTATTTTGTGTGCACAGGTACACAGACATACAGGTACACACCACAGCCTTTTATATGAGTTGTGAACCACTCAGTCAAACACCCAGAATTATGTAACATACAAACAAACTTGTCTGAACCGGGAATCGAACCCGGGGCCAAGCGATATTGATTACCTTGACTCTGCCACTGAGCCATATCGGGTGGACTAAAAAGAAAAGATGACATTCTTCAGTTAATTCAGGTCATATTTGAAAATAAGAATAGTCAAGAAGTGCAGGTATTTCAAATATGTTAATTTCTTTCCCTCCTGTCAAGACAATGATACAACATTTGTTATTTTAAAAGCTCCTGTCAAAACAATGAAAGGAGTGAACTTGTCAATAATACAACATTTGTACTTAAGCGCAGAAGTGCATACTTTGAAAATATGACATTCCTCAGTCAATTCAGGTCATATTTGTAAATAAGTATTGTCAACAGTGTAATCCAAGTATAGTCAAGAATATAACATTTTGTAAGCATAGTGAAGAAAATAGCATTTTGTAAGTTTAGTCAAGAATATAACATTTTGTAAGCATAGTGAAGAAGATAGCATTTTTTAAGTTTAGTCCAGAATATAACATTTTGTAAGCATAGTGAAGAAGATTGCATTTTGTCAGCATAGTCAAGAAGATTGCATTTTGCAAGTATAGTCAAGCATTTTGTAAGCATAGTCAAGAAGATTGCATTTTGTAAGCATAGTCAAGAAGATAGCATTGTGTAAGCATAGTCAAGCATTTCGTAAGCATAGTCAAGAAGATTGCATTTTGTAAGCATAGTCAAGCATTTTGTAAGCATAGTGAAGAAGATAGCATTTTGTAAGCATAGTCAAGAAGATTCCATTTTGTAAGCATAGTCAAGAAGATTACATTTTGCAAGCACAGTCAAGCGTTTCGTAAGCATAGTCAAGAAGATTGCATTTTGTAAGCATAGTCAAGAAGATAGCATTGTGTAAGCATAGTCAAGCATTTCGTAAGCATAGTCAAGAAGATTGCATTTTGTAAGCATAGTCAAGCATTTCGTAAGCATAGTGAAGAAGATAGCATTTTGTAAGTTTAGTCAAGAAGATAGCATTTTGTAAGCATAGTCAAGAATATAGCATTTTGTAAGCATAGTCAAGTATTTTGTAAGCATAGTCAAGCATTTTGTAAGTATAGTCAAGAAGATAGCATTCTGTTAACTGTAGTCAAGTTTGGTCAAAAAGATTGAGGTGAGTGAAATATTTGAATGCATATAATAACACAATACACAAGGGCACTGGTCCTCCAGTTTTTAAAATGGAAGTACTTGCTATTGGTGAAGCTCAACAGTTGAATTTTAGTTATAATGCTAGAACCTTCTCTGAGCACATGTACTTATTTGTAGATGTACGTCGATTTATACAATCACAATCATAAATAAACAGCAAATGAGTGAGAGTGAGAATTGTAATTATTCACGACATTGACTACTTTTGGAATTTTACAAAGCTCCATATAAGTCCAACATTTGGACAATTATATTCACTCTTATGAGTTGAGATCAGTTAATCAACAAATTAGAAATAAACAAGGTTATAATGAGATGTGAAGTGGTTACCTAGAAGCAAAATGTGTTGGTTGTCATGGCAAATGTAGTGTAGAAAAGATTAAGGTGAACTAGCTTTTGAACACCTGGATAGGTATATGGTGCGTACTCTTAACTTAAAAGCTATGGATTTTAACAAATTTTTGGTGAAAATGATGTGATATAAGTGTGAATTTAGAGGTATATTTGAACCAATAGGTATATCGCCTGAAGAGCGTAGTTTTCTAAAATATGTGATAGCTAGTTGCCACTCTCTCTCTCACTTCAAACTTACTTAGTAACTTGAGATTTCAACCACTTTTGGGATGGATGATCTGTATTGTGTACTAAACTCTATTATATGTACCATTCTGAACCTCTTTTACTTCATGATAATTAATCTCGTGATTCCTATTTGATTAAACTCACAAACATTATCTACAGAATATTGTTATTTTGTTATTTATCAGTGTATTGGGTAAATTGAAAGGTGAACAGGTTGTTCAAAAAAATGCAAATGTAAATGTAAATGGTTAGTTGTAAAACATGATGCCTTGGACACCTGCTCAAAAGACAGTTGTACTAGGAAAATACGAAAAACGCAGTCAGGGGTGACTGCAACCTCTAAGTCTAAGGCATCATGTTTTACAACTTACTGACAACAGGAGCTATACTTACACAGTCTCTTCTTTCTTTTCCTGAAAAAATGAACATAATTGAATTAGTATTTTCCAAGATATAGTGATTTTCCATTCATGTTTTTCAAATTTTGCTAGAACAGTCTTTTGAGCAAGTGTCCAAGACATCATGTTATACAACTAATTAACAACATGGGCTATACACACACACAGTCTCTTCTTTCTTTCCTGAAAATATGAATATAATTGGATGAGTATTTTCCAAGATATAGCGATTTCTTTGGGTTGCGTTTTTTTTTTGAACACCATAATGAAATACTTAAAGGATAACAATTGTGACTGTTCATTTTGTATTATCTTTGTCATTATTCTTTTATTTGAACTTGTTGGGACTCACTTTATATAGCTGTCATCTTAACAAAATGTTCTGTCATTTTGAAAAATTCAGTTTTGGTGGTGTCATCACCAAGAAGTGGTGACATTGCTATAGTAACCTTGTGGTGACATATTGTTATAGTTATTGTTATAGTGAATGGTGTTTTGTAGTTGATGTTCAGCTGTCATTGTTCGGCAGTTGGTGTTCAGTTTTGTTGTATGTAACAAATGGCAGGTAGTGACATTGTGCATGTTGATGCCTTACCTAACAATTGAATTTATGACAATCACATGTAGTGACATTTTGTCATATAAATGTCTTGTTTGCTGTGCTAATTGTTGATTCAATAAAAAGTCACAAACAAGTTTTATTATCATTTATTTACTTGTATAATAGTAGATGTCAAAGTTGTTGTGTTCCTTACCCATGTATCAACCAATAATCTTGTCTGTTATTTTCAGTTGCCATAGAGATGACGAGTCTACTTCGCCCGAGGGAGGAGATCGGGGAGGATGGAGTTGAGGACATGATAAATATGATGTAAGTAAACTTATTTTTTTATTGATTAATTGCCTTATCCTGCAATGTTTTCATGAGGATTTCTTTACTTGGAAAAAACTCATAATTTTACATGTTCTGAAGAATTGGCTAAAATTGATAAAAGTCTTAGTGGAACACATTTGGTTTCTCATAACTGTTATGGATGTGTTTCACTTGTAGAGGTTTATTTTCTATGTCTCAACAATTTTTACATGCGTATAGAGACCAAAAAGTCGGATTTGAATTCAGCACATTTTCTTCTTAATCGTGGGCACATTTTTGGCTCTTTAGCACAATTTTAATGTGATAAGACCAGTTTTCCTATGGCCAGGCTCAAACGGATAGCTGAACTTTAAAAAGTGTTCCACTTATGGAGGTGTTAACTGATTTACTGTAAATTGTTAATTTTCATTTTGTCATCTTTCATTGAAATTGAAAAGTATATTGCATTTTTAATGAAATTCAAATTTAAAGTGAAATCAACAGATTTATTTTGTTTCCAGTGATTTGACTGAATCGTCCCTCCAAGAAAACTTACGAACAAGATATACAAAGCTAAAAATATATGTGAGTACCTTTATATATATATTTTGGTATATATTTTGTGTTATGATTTGTGTGAGATAATAATAATAGTACATGTATCAAATATTCCATGTGAGTAACAAATTTGTGGAAAAATGTGAGTACATAACATGCTTGTGAGTACCAAATATTCTATAAAGCTAGTACCAAATATTTGATGATTGTATGAGTACTGAATATCATGCAATTGTTAAATATGGAAGTGTGAATCAAATGTATAAAGATACAAAATGCATGTCAGTATGAGAATTTTCTTGCATGTTGCAGTACATTATATAGACATTTATATATATTATAGACACAGCCTGGCCTAACTTTGATTGATAAATTACAGTGAATATACATGCACTGACTTCTAGGAAGCAATTTAGGATTAAAAGTCATTAATTAACAGTGGCAATTAAGTCATTACATTCTGTGTGTAATGGCTCAGTTCTATACATCTTCTATAACACCTGTTTGATAACAATTACTGGAAAACTGATTGCAGTGAAACCTGTCTAATCCGAACACCACGGGGACCAACCAAAAGTGTTCAGATCAGCGGGTGTTCACATTTTTAGGGTTTTATGCAAGGGGGATTGGCTCCCAGAGATATTCTGTCCCATATTTATTCAAAACTCACAAGAAATGAACAAGATATTGGTTCAAATCTTTTGGATTTATAGTCGGTTGTAATTCCAGAAAATAATGACATTTCAATGTTTTCATTGTTTGAAAATATCGAGTTTCGATCCTGAGAGCCAATCCTCCTTGGGTTTTATGTATGCCAGCCGGTGGCAGTTTAAAAATCCAAAAGTATTCAGATTGAGAGTAAAAATGCTACATTTAGGGAGGCTATAGGTTAAAAATGATTTAAAGTCCTTGGTATTGAACTCTATGAAAGGTAATATTATTTCAGAGTTTTTTATTCTGATATCCACATCTGGGTGTGTGTTCAAATATGATTTGGTAAAGTCATATGTTTTTTAACAATAGTAGCATGGTGGGGTTATCATTTAGGTCAATATAACAGATTAATTCAAATTAGATGTCATGTCATTCTTGAAAATTATGATTTTTGAATGTCATCGTGACATTTGATTTATGACAACTCTATGCTCTCGATGTGTCTCAAATAAATTGAATTAGAACGTGATTATAATATTTTGATTTAATTTAATTCATAATTTCATTATTGCCCTTTCATATTACTTCATTGTATGTTTTTTTATTCTTAAGTAAATGAAATGTTTCTTTACTGTCACATGTTTGGCACATTTTGAAAGAAGTCCGCCTTAATTCCATTTGAAATTCATCATATCTTTATACCGAAATCTGATTCTGATTGCTCCGGGTGAGAAATTGAAAATGAAGACAAAAAATTGCAAACATTTTTGAAGAAGGCCCAGTTGGTGTGTCTTAAATTTAAAAGTCTGGTGACGAATAAACAAGTTTTTCTTTGTCTTACGTATATAATTTCTGGTGCATTTGTAGACATACACAGGCAGTATTCTTGTGGCAGTAAACCCGTACAAATATTTTGACATCTACAACTTAGACATGGTAAAGCGCTATGAGGGTCAAGTTATAGGAGCCCTACCTCCGTAAGTAATATATTCAAATGGCCCTTCAAAATGAGCTATTCTTTTTTAGAAAAGGTGCTTGATTTTATGAGTCACTTAGTTTTATTGTATAAAAGGCTCACCCTTTTGAAAGGAGACTCTGGCTTGTTGAGTAGGTCCTTCAATTTAAAGTGGTATGTCTTTCGTTTCAGTTTTGTATTTCAAAACTCTTTGACATGGTTTCACCTTTTTGTTGTTTCTAAATGTCAAACATACTCATATAGCCTAGTGTACATACACAATGTTATATTATATTATATTATTATGAGGACTGTAGTAATTGTTGTGATCACTGGCTGATCCAGGGGGGGGGGCTTCCTTGGGTGGGTCCAGAAAATTTTTAAAGACCCCCAAAAATTTGGAGGGCCTCAAAGAATGGGCCTTTTTGGGCATAACTTTGGAAAGGCCAAAGTATCAAAAAATAGACCTTAAATTTTCAAAATTTTGGCCCAACTTTTGGTTTTAGGGCCCCACATTTTTTTGCATTAACTTATTGCATTAAATATGGGCCCTCCCCTTGTTAGCTTCTGGATCCGCCAGTGTTGAATGTCAGAAATTGTTTCAAGTTAAAGTATGCAAAGTTTAATGAGCAAACTCTTGTTGGATATTTTTAACAACACATCAAAGTAGGCGAGAATAATATGTGTACATGTATTATATATACCGTATATATACTAATTAAGTCTGATGTCGGTTTTTCATATCGTGAAAAATGCAAAGTTCACATTGTGATGATTATACATGTATTTTGTTTTATTATTGTGATGACTGACTTAATATTGTTATAATTTCATTTTAGTCATCTGTTTGCCATTGCCAGTGCTGCTTATAGTGCCATATTGAAGGACAACGAAGACCAAGTCATTGTCATCAGGTATGGTAGTCAATCTGTGTAGGTCTATGAAATAAATATATGGCCTCCAAAACATTATGTAGTATAGGATATATAGAGTAATGATCAAAAGATAATGACCATGTGGAATGGGGGCATGATACAAATTTTAGTCTTGACAAAATCGTCAAGCAGTTTTTAGTCAAAATTTTTAAACCAAGAACTGTATGGTTGTTTTTATTAGTAATTTCCTGTTTTTTTTTGTTTTTTTTTATATTGTATTTCTTTATTTCAAATTATTACAATAAATACAAATACATTAGCGGCTTTTTAATGTACATTATAAGCCACTTTTAGGATGATGATTCACAAAACTAGGTCTGCAAATGATCTGATAGTAATGATACTATTAAGCATAAAAGGTCGCTAGACTGCCTGGGGTCCCTCAACACAGTTCATGATAAACACTGCACTCAACTTCAAAATATCAATGTTTTGCTCTTTCTTAAGTGTTAAATTTCCTGTTAAATGTTGGCTATTGATGTAGACGCACCTAATATCATAGATGTTAGAGTGCTGCTGTTTTAAAAGCATATGTCTAAATAAAAATAAATAAATAAATATAGAGGGTCAAAACATTAGTTGAGGTGTATAACACCTCGTTACTACTAAGGAGGCCAGTCTTTCTTTCCTTATAATACTTACACATGAACCTGAAATAAAATGAGTTATCCCACAAATACTTAAACATTTTAGACTCCCTCCCTCCACCCTCCTTAATTCCTCCAGAATTGGAGCATTGGCATAAGATGCTGGCAGCTTTTTTACATAAAGTATATCATTAATATAAGATAAGATCACATTGATGATATCCAATAGCCAAGATCTCGACATAGGTGAGGCAAATGTAAATAGGTGAGGCAAATGTAAATAGGTGAGGCAAATGTAAATAGGTGAGGCAAATGTACATAGGAGAGGCAAATGTAAATAGGTGAGGCAAATGTAAATGTAGGTGAGGCAAATGTAAATAGGTGAGGCAAATGTAAATAGGTGAGGCAAATTTAAATAGGTGAGGCAAATGTAAATGTAGGTGAGGCACCAAATGCAATATGATTCTACCATTAGGCATCATTCTCACGGTTTCAATGAAAAAAAATCTCTAAATTATAAGTTTTCTGAAAACTTTTGGTGGGGCACTTGCCTCGCCTGGTTATGCTCATGTATACTGTAATATATAAGAACATAGATATGAATAAAAGGTTGATATTTTTTCAAAAATTTATTCGGCGGAACACTATTGACACAAAAACCACTGGGAATGGAATGAAGAGAAGACTGCCATTGATTTACCATTCATATGAATATCAAACCTATTAATGAAATGGCCTCTATATCTGAGATGAAATTCTTTAAAAAAAATTTTTTCATATTTGCCAGTGGGGAATCGGGAGCAGGGAAGACGGAAAGTTTTAAACTTTTGATGCAGTATCTCGCAGCTGTCAACACTGGACAGACCAATCAAGTGACAGAACAGATCCTTGAGGCCACACCTCTTTTGGAATCATTCGGCAATGCGAAAACCATACGAAATGACAACTCCAGTAGATTTGGCAAATATGTGGAAGTTTATTTTCACAAGTGAGTAGGAAAATATTTGACATGTCAGATGATAAACTTTTGTCCACATTAGCCTGTGTCTTCCTTTACAAAAATATTACCAAAAATGATCTTCCTCAATTTAAATTGTAATTTATTTTCCTTATTTAATCAATGAAGTACATTGATATTTGTATGATTCCCAAAATGTAATGAATGGAAGAAAACATTATATAAAGCAGATTAACAAACTGAATTTGATATTGTCCCAAAGGATATGCATCTCTTTCAAAAATGTTAATTTGGAATATGTCATTGCGGAGCCTTTAACGCATGATACTACCCTTAGGAAAAATGTTATGGGTAACCCATAGGCTTCACATAACTACCCATATTGTACCCATAATGTTACCCATAGCCCAAAATACCCTTAACTCAAGGGCAATTGATCCTGTATCCATCCTAATTTCTTTTGGTAAGGATTTATGTCATGTAATGGGTAAATAATGGTTTTAAGTTATGCCAGAATTATCCATTACATATACAAAATCAGTAATCACCCATAATACAAAATATCATGGTTAAGTGTATATCACATTAAGGATGCCCAATAGATAAATAGAAAAATATCTTAAGTCTTTTGATATGAATCTTCCTACCTTTTGTTATAATTGTTTTTCAAAAATACCTAAATTAACTTTTTAAGTCACGAAAAGTACAAAATGAGAAATAAAAACATACTTCTAAATTTGCATGAAGGCCTTAAAAAGGAATCAAGTTCTTTGATAAACTGCATCTTTTTTAAATATTTTGACCAGAGGAGGTTCCATTTGAACTAAACCCTGGCCTTGCTATGGCTCTGACGGGGAAAATATGTGTACATCATGTATTGCTTATGTGCAAGTTATGTTTAGATAATGTGACCATTATGCATTGGTAATGTGCAAGTAATGTGTAGGTAATGGGGACACATGCTTTGCCCATAACTTGCACATTCCCAATACATAATGGTCCCATTACACCCCCATTATCTTCACATAACATGCACATTACCTGTACATAATGTACACATATTTTACCAATCAGGGACATAGCCAGGGTGGATAAAGCCAAATAAATATTTCTTAATTATTATAAGACGAATTTTTGCAAACACTGCTAAAATTAAGCCCTCAATTTAAAAAAGTAAAGATTCTAATGTATAAGAAAGACATGAATTTTCAATATTCTTCATACACATACAGATTGTTTTAATGGAATAATACATAAAGAAAGATTATTGGGATCCAATTTTAAGATTTAGCATAAATGATATGAAAAGGTTTGTCATATTGTATAGCATTCTTTTAAGAATAGTGTCTCCCTTCAGAAAAATATAAACAAAGCTGAAAATGTAAATTACCCATACTTTATGGGTTACACTTAATTAACACATTTTTACTAACCATGCTTAGCCCATAACATCTCCTTATGTTAAATTATGAGTATATCATTTTTATATCATGTAGGTTTTAACCTTAACTATTAGTTATGGGTAACACTATGGGTAAAATTATGGGTTATGGATATATAAACCATAAATGACCTAATGAATTACCATTATTATGGATAACACAATGGGTAATACCCATAACATTTTTCCTAAGGGTATGACAGAGGAGTTAAGGAAGAGCCTTTAACCATACAATCATTTTCTTTCAGTGGAAGAATATCAGGAGCCAGAACATCAGAATACTTACTGGAAAAGTCTCGTATTGTGACGCAGGCCAATGATGAGAGAAATTACCACGTTTTCTACGAGATGTTAGCTGGCTTGAACAAATCTGACCGAGAGAAATACGGATTACTATCTGCCGATAAATATTTTTACTTACAACAGGTGCAACAATAATTTTGTATGCATTTTATTTTCATGATTACCGTACACCTCGCAAAAAACACAAAAATTAGATACACTTGAAATATGAGTGTAATGCAATACCTTCAAGCACACATATCAGTTTATTTCTGCCTTCAATTTATTTCAGTATTGATTTGAAATAGGCTAACCCTTATATTTTTTAAAAGAAGGTTTGTGTCCAAGCCTTAGGCCTGCATTTCCCTTTTTTGCTTAAAAGAACTTAGATTAATGCACAAGGTGTGTTGTCGAAGATGAGTGTAGTTATAGATAAATAAAAACGTGCTTAACATTCTATTTCTTCATTTTAGTCTAATTTTTAATGATCTGTTTCATTCAGGGCGGCAATTGCACAATCGGAAGCAAAAGCGACAAAAATGACTTCCAACGTGTTATCGCTGCACTGGAGGTCCTCAACTTCTCATTGGATGAACAAGATACGATATTCAAGATCCTCGCATCAGTGTTGCATCTTGGGAATGTTTATTTTAAGCGGGCACAAGTCAACAATCACGATACTGTTGAAATTGGCAGCTTGACTGAGCTGCAATGGGTTTCACATTTGTTACAGCTAGATGAACAAGGTTTGGCGGAAGCTGTCACCATGAAAGTAACGGTATGTCAGTTCACGGTTTTTGCGGCTAACTTTGTAGATCTATGACTCTTTTGATTTGTTTAACAATAAAGTTTTTTTCTTTATTTGATTTACTTCATATTTACTTGTTTCTTTGTTTGTTTGTGTGTTTGTTTGTCTGTGATTAGCTATGTAACAATTATATTACATTGCTTATTGATAAACAAACCTTTCTATTCAGTATTGAAATCATCAAAAGTAAGAATTACAGAGGCCTACAGTATGAAAAGGGTGGGCTTGCAATTTGATAATGAAAATTTTCATAATTTATAAGTTGGCCTTTGTTGTAGACATTTAAATTCAGCTTTGAGAATATTATTCTTGATGATTTTGAATGACTCTTGAGTAGTCATCGATATACTCGAATATCTTTTCCATGTTAGATTGATTTATAGCATTTATATTACAATAGATGTCATCATTGGATAGAACTACTCAGTAACAATATTCTTTTTAAAATTTTCTTTTTTCTTTTTACACAGGAGGCGCGACAAGAAAGAATGCTCACTCCACTATCCATAGACCAAGCACTGGATGCAAGGTATGTACAGTTCCACAGTCCACCTTCATTGTTGTAGGGTCAATTGAAACACATGTTGTGTGTAGGTTTTCATTATTGGCCATGAGTCCTTTATATTATACTATCCATAGATCAAGCACTGGATGCAAGGTATGTACAGTCCACGCCCATTGTGGTATGGTCAATTGAAACACATGTTGGGTATAGGTTTTCATTATAGACCACGAGTCCTTTATATTATACTATCCATAGACCAAGCACTGGATGCAAGGTATGTACAGTTCCACAGTCCACCTTCATTGTTGTAGGGTCAATTGAAACACATGTTGGGCATAGGTTTTCATTATAGGCCACGAGTCCTTTATATTATACTATCCATAGACCAAGCACTGAATGCAAGGTATGTACAGATCCAAAGCCATTGTTGTTGGGTAAACTGCAACACAGGTTGTGTGTAGGTTTTCATTATTGGCCATGAGTCCTTTATGTTATACTATCCATAGATCAAGCACTGGATGCAAGGTATGTACAGTTCCACAGTCCACCTTCATTGTTGTAGGGTCAATTGAAACACATGTTGGGCATAGGTTTTCATTATTGGCCATGAGTCCTTTATATTATACTATCCATAGATCAAGCACTGGATGCAAGGTATGTACAGTTCCACAGTCCACCTTCATTGTTGTAGGGTCAATTGAAACACATGTTGGGTGTAGGTTTTCATTATAGGCCAGGAGTCCTTTATATTATACTATCCATAGATCAAGCACTGGATGCAAGGTATGTACAGTTCCAAACCCATTGTTGTTGGGTCAACTGCAACACAGGTTGTGTGTAGGTCTTCATTTTAGGCCATGGGTCCTTTATACTTGTATTATACTTACAATAGTGGGCCTGATGCAATAGATGACTGAGATGTTTTTATGTCATCACCACACATGGTGATATATTGTTATAGTCTCCACACCACACATGGTGACATATTGTTATAGTCTCCACACCACACATGGTGACATATTGTTATAGTCTCCACACCACACATGGTGACATATTGTTATAGTCTCCACTAGAGGTGTCAAGTATTAACCGGTTAACCGGTTAACCGCCGATAATGCCTTGACCGGTCTGTGTTTTTATGGGCAGTTAGTTGACCGTGTATAATTCTGTGATTTCCCGCGCTTATTTTGCATGCTTATCCGTTTGGTTTTATGGTGTCAGTTTCACGTAAGCTACTCATACATGTCATAAGTCCTATAACTCCTTACAAACATCCAATCAGCAACTTTAATCCCTGCCATATTGCTTTCCCGCGCTTACTTTGCATTTTAATCTGTTTGTTTTTCAAGCGTCAGTTTCATGTGAGCTACTCATACATGTGATAGGTCCGATAATTCCTTACAAACATCCAATCAGCAACTTTAATCCCTGCCACATTGCTTTCCCGCGCTTACTTACATAGAAAAGAGTAAAGCTTGACGAACGTAAAAAATAAACGCCGATATATCATTTTTTACAATTTGTTTTAACTTTCAAGATCGAAAATGAAGATTTCATTTGAAATTATCAGTTCAAATTTCCCGCCGGTTAACCGACTTTAACCGGTAAAAACCCCCGGTTAACCGGTTAATGCTCAAGCGGTTAATTGACACCACTAGTCTCCACACCACACATGGTGACATATTGTTATAGTCTCCACACCACACATGGTGACATATTATTATAGTCTCCACACCACACATGGTGACATATTGTTATAGTCTCCACACCACACATGGTGACATATTGTTATAGTCTCCACTTTTTTCTTGGTCATTGGTGTTCTGCAGTTTGTGTTTGGCAGTTGATGTTCGGCATCTGTAAAAAATGGCAGGAGGTGACATTTGTGATAAATAAAAATACACACATATTTCCCTGCACAAGAATATGACATCCTTAAGATAGAGGTTATTATTATTTGGAGGGATGGAATAAGAATTTTATTCTGAGGAAAAATATGATATTGGCCAAGAAAAATAACACATGGCACACCATTTTATGAAACTTTGGCTTGTAGATGGCCCCATTTGAAAATGGCCACCATTTTTTCAAGTGTTATTTTAAGTATTTTACTGTAACTCAAAAAGGAATAGAAAGATTTTGTTCATATTTGATATGTGAATACTCATAAGCATGACACACTGTCTTATAAAACTTTGGCTAGTTGGTAACCATTTTAGGAAATTGCCACCATTTACATGCCTGTGTGTGGTTTTGTTGAAATTTTATATGTGCCTTCTTAGAAGCATATAACAATTTCTCCTGACAATTTGGTTAGTGAGCAACCATTTTGAAAATTGTAGCCATTTTTATGGGTGTTATTTTACAATTTTTACTGTAACTGAAAAAGTGGTAGAAGGATTTTATAAAAATGGCAGCCATGGCTGTTCGATGAGATTTGCTTCACTTTGGCATGGCTGTTATTTACTTTATTTTGAAGTTTTGTATGTTACCACCCAATGATTATTCCTCATTTATTTCCCAGGGAAAACATGTTATTATGGAATAAATAGAGGATATTCTATGAATTTTGAGGGATATCATTTTTATCCTTGAGTGGATATTGTTCATCTTCCCAGATTGAAGATATATATTTTTCACCTTGATATTGAAATGTCAGAAACTCATCAAGAAATGTTACATCAACATGTTTGGTTTTATACAAAGTGATCGCATGAAAAACATTTGAATCATTTTAACAAGCACACAATGCTTGGAACTTTATTCAATCAGTTATAGTTCGATCAGGCAAGTCTGTCATTTGTCAAACCATTTTGGGCCCTAAATTAACAACCAATGAAAGAATAGTATCAGTTGGATATGATAGGATATCACGTCATATCAGTTCGGATAAAAGATGTTCTCCACTAAGATGTATTCCTCTTTATGAAAGACCTTAGTATAACATTTAACATTTTATTGCTGTATCGTTAGTGATAAAAATCACTTATTTTTCTTTTGATCCAAAAAATCCTGTTGAGGGTTCATAATATATCAGTTACGAAGAACATATAAACAAGATTGAAAAAATGTTAAACTATGAATGTGGTTTTTATGTCGCCACCAAAAAGTGATATTGTTATGGTCTCCGTTTTTTTATGGCATTGGTGGTAGGCGATCAGCAGTTGGCGTCTGTAACAAATTCTTACAACTTCCAATAATTTAACAAATACTGTATAGACTGACTTCAACTGTTTTCAAAATCATCTACATGTTTTCAGAAGTTCAAATCTGACTTTATATTAGATCTGACCTTCAATGACCTTTTCAAGGTCAAAAAATGTCAAAAAGGTCTTTTTATCGCACTTTGAAAAAGTGCTATATTGCCGTCGTCTTGTGCTGTTGGGCGGGCGGGCGTGCGGGCGGGCGGGCGTGCGGGCGGGCGGGCGGGCGGGACATAAACCAAATCTTGTCATCAAATTTCCAGGATAACTGCTTACCTGTTCAACTTGAAATTTTTACACATGCAAGAGCAGACTAGTACCAAGATCTGATTAGGTTAAGGGCATGCTGGGTAAACTACGTGGCGGCCATTTTGAATTTTTCAACAAATCTTGTCATCAAAATTCCAGGAAAACCACTTATCCGTTCAACTTGAAATTTTTACAGATGCAAGAGCAGACTATTGCCAAGATCTGATTAGGTTTTGGGTATGCTGGCTGAATTACATGGTGGCCATTTTGAATTTTTCAATTTGGCGGCCATTTTGAATTTTTCAACTTGCTCCAAATTGACCAAATTTTTTTTTTAAAAACATCTACAAGTTCTCAGAAGTTCAAATCTGACCTTAGATTTCAGATTTGACCTTTCATTCACCTTCAGTGACCTTGAAAATGTCAAAAAAGTTGATTTTCTAAATTGATATTTTGGATTTAAATTTAGGTCAGCTTAATTACAAAACACCTACTGAGGTCTGAAAAAATTAAATTTTCAAGGTCGAAGGGTATCAAATTAGGTCACAAACGATGTTATCTAAATTTTCCCAAAGTTCCAGACTACAAATAAATTCTTGTCATCAAAATTGCAGGAAAACCGCTAACCTTGTCAACTTGAAATGTTTACAGATGCAAGAGCAGACTAGTGCCAAGGTCTGATTAGGTTTTGGCCATGCTGGGTAAATTGCATGGTGGCCAGTTTGCTCTTCAAAGTGCGATATTTATCACTGTGTGTCTTGTTTCAACTTGTTTCAAATTGATCAATTTTATTTTTCAAAATCATCTACAAGTTCTCAACATTTCAAATCTGACTATAGATTTGACCTTCAATGACATTCTCAAGGTCAAAATAGATTTTACCTTTAATGACCTCCTCAAGGTCAAAAAGGTCTTTTTATCTTGCTTCAACTAGGTGGTGACATTTTGACATGTTAATGCCTTGTTATAACATATAATTCATGATATAACTTTTCATTCACTAAGACCCACTCAGTCTGCACACCTATGGAGCCTTTACATAAGAATAATCTATCAAACATGTTAACAGAACACGGAGAATACTGAGGATTTAAGACATTGTTGAGTTTTTTCTGAGTCAATCCCACTGGGTACATATGATCTATCAAACATGTTAATAGAACACGGAGAATACTGAGGATTTAAGACATTGTTGAGTTTTTTATGAGTCAATCCCACAGGGTACATTGAACCTTACGGTTCACAAAAGCTGTATTAATGGAACCAGTTAGAAGACTGCACTTCATTCTTTGAAAGCATCCTCTCAGAGTCTTACAATATCAAACCATTCAACCATTGAAATACCTTGATTGATTGAGATGTTCAATATCCCATAGTCAGTCATCATCAGTCTGGCGCTGTCATGATCTGTCTTTGAAAAGATGAGGACATATCCCATAATTCATAAATGACCCATCTCTATGTAAACCCCTAACTCCAAGAGGTTTGCAGGTTCAACTATGAATTATGGGGTATTCCCCCTCTTGTAAGAGATTAGGAGCAAATCACATAATCAGTGACACTTCAAAGCACCATATGGTCTCAAAATAATGTTTTATCTCCCTTACGTGTATGATCAACATGTATGGAATAATGAGTTTTTTTATTATATGAAAAACATTATTTTTGATGCAATGATTTTTTCTTTTCTGACAAAGCATAATTTTATATAAAAGTACTACTCGTATCGCAACCCCATATAGGAAACGGGCATGCAATAAAAACATTAGATTTCATATTATAAAGTTCATAGAGACTGGAATGTAATGATGAAAGAGATCATGGGTTTTTCAACAAAAAAAACTAATTTATTCTAGTCTGACTGGGCTGAGAATGAAAATCAACTAGCTTATCAGACATGCATTTTATCATATATGGGAAAAGTAAATCTGACATTTCATGGTCTTTGACAACATTGATACAGATTATTCCTGTTTATTTTGTGTAGATGAATTCAGATGATGTTTGTGTATGATAATATCTGTTCATGTAATTAATTCCAAAATGGAAGAAATTGGTATTAGAGTGGCACTTCTGAATTTTTATGTTCCTTGTACTCCTGTGAAGGTCTCTTGAAAGGCAATGTTGCACTGTATTGGCTTTTGTTTCTATTTGCAAATGAACTACTTGTATTTACATTTCAAAGCCAAATGTCCTCTCCAGTTTGATACAAACAGAAAATATCTCAATCAACATGCACTCATTGTGTAGAATGTCCACATTTTGAAAAGAATGGTATGGTCGTTCACATAACTTGATACTGACCAGTGATTTTATTGAGATTTCTATAGATTTGCAGTTGTTGTTTATTATAAGGCTTATTAATGCCTAAGTCACATTTGATCTACAGCAACCATATGGCAGTCGTAGCTTCTCAAAATTGAGAGAAATATGCAGCATAAAATATAGGGATAAGCAGTACAATGTCGATTTTCTATATTAATTTTGTTAAGCTACGGTCGCCGTTTGCCTGCCATAGAGCAAATGTGATTGAGGCTTAACTAACAGGTCTTTGCTAGTTAATATCTTTTAATAATGTCACTTCATATGTAATACTATCCTTTGCCACTTTTTATTGCACTTTGAAAAAGTGCTATATTGCCGTCGTCTTGTTGGATAAATTCATCCGTCTGAAATATTATGAAAATCATGTTTAATCCATACTATATATGAGATATTCAACACTTTGAATCTCAAATTACTTTTTCTAAAGATAATATGAATCAATGGAATCATTGGTATTGGTATTGAGATATGTTAGGAGTAGTTGGTAGATCACTTGTAAATGTTGTTGCTTACAACATAGTAGCCCAGACAGAATTGTTCAAGGGTCACATTTTCTTTAATAACTTTTTTATTTTCAGTATTATCAAAATCCAATTACAAGAAAGAAAAAGTGACCCTTGAACAATTCTGTCCGGGCTACTATATCTATGATATTATAGAATAATGTACACAAATAATTCAGTGTAAAGTAATTTCTCACTTTATTTAGTATACCATGAAACCTAATTCTGATATTGGATGTAATTAATTAATTAATCAGAAAATTAGATGATGACACATGTCAGGTGACATATTTACTTTTTATCCTCTTGGTACCAATGTAATAGGAATTTATTTGATGCTATTAGGAAAATATACAATACTGTATGTTTGTGTTCACAGTCAATAACTTGAATACTGGCTGATGGAATTGCTTCATTTTTTCGTCAAAAAACACCTACTCCCCAGAGAAGCAGATTCATTCTATTGATTGCTAATCAATTTTTTGGTTTCATCTTTCAGAATAATTCATAAGTTTTTTAAATTGAATATGTGGGTTGTGTTGGTTATCCAGGTTTAACAATAATAGATAAAATATTATTTCATAACAATAAATATATAAATTGTGAAGTGAGAAATGATGAAAGTTACTATCACAAAGTGCATACAGATTACAAGTATTCTGGGCAATAACTCAAAAACCATTTGCCGAATGTTGTTTTTTATGCATATGCCATATGTACGTCAAGTTCTGCTCAAATACCCACAGAGCTATTATTTCTACTTGCTTGTTGATACATCTCTGTTGAGAACACCTTTTCATGGTTTTATAACTATTGCTCTTCAAGTGTTATGGAGCATACCTTTTAGAGTACATATACAGAAAATTTACCTAAAATGAATATTGATGAATTTCTATTTTCTAAGGGGAGGCATCAAAAGTTTGATGTCAGATCAAAAACTAAATAAATCTAGTTCTGAGTTTTACCCCCCCCCCCCCCCTTTCCCCAAATAAATTATATACCACAAAAGTTGATCGCGGACTTCCCATTTGAGAATTTGAAAAATCATTTCTAAAAATGATCTAATTGTCATCAATTCCTAGTTAATTTGCAGCTTTTAACAACTATTGATAGAATACTAAGTAGTATCTATTGGAATGATCTTGACAAAGAAAAGATCAGGTAAAATTCCAAGGCATTCTGAGTCGAAATTGCCGAAAATTGAAATGTTGAAATTTGTTGGATAGAAAACTTAAATGGCTTTAAACCCCCTCCCCCTTACTAGATTTATTAGTTTTTGATTCAACATCGATCTTTTGATGCCTCCCCTAATTGCACTGGACACTCTTCTAATTCGTTCAATATATAAGGGTTTGGCTGGATATTGAGAGTATATAGACCCAATAACCATTTCTACTGCAGATTCTGCTGAGCTTATTGCTTGTAATAGATGACTTAAAATTAATCTGCTTACAACAACTGGCAGGAATAAAATAGGATGAAAAATAGGATGTTTTTAATATACTGATTGATAGTAGCATACATGGATTAATGTAATCCTGACGTTTTTTATTTCAACAGTTATGACATAATACAGATACAGCCAATAGACAATTGTGATAAATAGTCACAGGACTTACACAAGAATATTTTATCTGATAAATATAGCAGATAGAAACAATGGTAATTGAAATCAAAAAGTGGATGCGATGATATATATCATAGATGATATTATTTGTTGTTGGTAGGGAACAGTTCTTTGAATACAAAATGCTAGTGAACATTTGAGGAGCACATTTATACATCACAGGAATTTTATGGACAATTATTTTGCAATATAATCCATTTTATATCATTTGTTACTTTACCAGGACAAACAAAGATCATATTGGTGTGACAATCACACTTTTCTCTCATATTCCTTGTTAACTTGATTGCGAAACACAATTCAGTAGAAGCAACAGTGACAGAAGGTACAGCAAAAACGTTGTGATTGTTACTAACATGAAGATGTGGAGGATTTGGTCGCTAGTTTATTTTGAATTATACATTTGGTGTTTTACATCAGGAAATACACTGAACTCGAAGGGTTATGATATACTTTTACATGATCATTTACTGAAAGATTACCTTGTGACATCACGACCCGCTGCTAGCGAACATGATTTGATCAATGTAACCACTGATATTGCTTTAAATCAAATCCGAGAACTGAATGAACCTAAACGGTTCCTCCAAACAGTTGTATGGTTCAGATTCTACTGGACAGATTTTCGACTCCAGTGGGAGCCACAGGATTATGGCAATCTCACGGAAATCAGATTCATGAAATCTGAAATTTGGGTTCCCGATATTATGTTGTATAACAATGCAGATGAGCATAGGTCATCGATACAGCTTTACAGCGATGTGCTGATTACATCCTATCATACTGGATACACAATCTGGCTGGTGCCTGGTGTAGTTAAAACATCATGCCAAATTGATATGACTTTTTACCCATTTGATACCCAGCAATGTGAAATCCAAATTGGGTCATGGAGCTACCATGGTTTCCAACTCGATTTACACCTGAAAAACCCCACTGGAGATAAATACAACTTTCTTGAGCATGGAGAGTGGGACTTTGTAGCTTTCCCGGCCAAGAGAAACGTTATATATTATGGATGTTGCCCCGAGCCTTATGTTGATGCAACATTTACAGCAATACTGAGGCGCAAATCAATGTTTTACATTTACAATCTGATTCTTCCGTGTACACTGGTGTTGGTCGTTAGTATGTCTGGATTTCTGCTCCCTATTGAGTCGGGAGAGCGGGCACAGCTTTCTGTAATGCTTCTCTTGTCGATGATTGTCCTTCAGTTGAGCATTGCATCTGACATTCCTTCACAGTCTGATGTCATACCCATTGTAAGCCAGTTCCTTGGGACGATCACATTCATCATGTGCTGCAGCGTTATCCTTAGCATAGGAAGCATTGCCTTACATTTTAAAGGCATCCATGGTAAAGAGGTCCCAGAAGTTGTTCAGAAGATTGTCATACAGTATATGGGACGATTTGTTGGTATCAAATTCAAAAGCCATCATGATTTCATCATAGAGAATGATACACGTCATTGTCGTTGTAAAAACAACAATTTCAATCTTGAAGAAAGGAATTTGGATGATACTGGCAAACGTGACTCTGAGAGACGCCATTTTGATATAGAAATCATTGAATCAAATGAAAACAGTACAGCAACACGTGTTTTCAAAAAGGAATTAAAAGACATTTACAAGATGATTGATCACATGAACAAGGACAGACAAGCTAAAGAGAATGAACAGAGAGATCTGGAAAAATGTCGCAATGATTGGGCTAAAGTTGCTGTGGTCATTGATCGGTATATGTTGTTAGCTGAGTTTGTTGGAGCCCTTACTGCATCTTTACTCATTTTCCTAAACCAGGATAGAAACTATTATTTGGATTAGGATGACAGTTCCTTCAAATAAATGGCTCCTACAAATATAAGAGAGCATTGAGGAACAAAGAAACAATGTTGGCCCAAACAGTGAACAGTGACTAGTTTGACAGGTCCCTCAAATGAACACTGATAGATAAAGAAAGAATTTGAACAGTGACTCACTGTGACTGGGAGGCAGTTCCCTCAAAGGAACACAGATTTCAGAGTCACTTTGATAAGTAAAGGAGGAATACGCGGCCCCAATCATTGAACAGTCTACTCGAACAAAGCCTGGTCAACATGTCTGTACATGAGTTATTCACTGGGTTGGCTTACATGTAGACAAAGAGAAAATCATAAACAATTGACATAAACTGAAATAATATGAAGATGGAGGGCACAAATCAATTCATGTAGCCCATATTTATCTGACCATTGAATAATAGATTTATACCATGACGTTGTGTTTTTCAAATTACTGTTGATAAGATTCAACTGTAATTTGTATTTTAAACACCTAACATTTTCAATCTCTTTGTCACCAAACATTGTACATATCATGGGATTAAAGAAATTTCTTGATTTATGGTGCAATATATGACTGAAAGTTCTATTCTGCTTATTGTTAAAAGACCAAAATTTGGCAATGGCCAAAATGAAATCTGGGGTCATGTATTTGACATAAATCATAGAAGGTCTTTGTTACCTTTTGTTGCCTTTTGTTAGAGGTCTTTGTTACGATTATAATATGATAAACAACTATTTGCATTCATGAAATATAGCAGTCATACATACTTGATTATAGACCAGTAAATCAATTGTTCTAGTTATTGTGATGTCGGTATCATGTTAGAATGTGTGTTATGTCATGATTACAAAACTTAAGTGACTTTGTTCATTTGTATATATTAATAACAGTGGACCATAAGTCTGTAACCAGTAATTGTTTTTAAGTTATGGACATATAATTGTGAATTAATGCACATATCAATTGTATTTTTTTTGACCACAGCACATTTGGAGTGGGTAGTTGATAATTCAGGCCTACACGAAAAAGGTCCAAGTCAATTATCCAGATTACTCATTTTACTCTAACTAATCATTGATTACATTTTTTCAGATCAGATATCACTGTGTTTTTCGCTATAGATCTATTTTTTTTACCCACTTCACTCAATTTATTATTTTAATGCAAATTTTTATAGTCACCTTTTTCTACCCTTGGTATACTGATACCAAGCTACTGATAATGGACCAGGTGGATGCCATGGCCTGATCAAGGCAATAGCTGCATATACCAAGGATCCTATTTGTGACTAGCAATTGGAGTTCAGTGCTTGTTTTTTGTTGTTGTTTATTTTGTTCTTTTTATGTCAACATCAGAGTTTTAGGCATTTGTAACAATGCTTATATTTCGGCATCAAGTGACATTTTATCATGTTCATGTCTTGTGTCTCTACAGGTAATGTGATGTGTAGCCTATTGTACATTTTTATTTTATTTTTATGAGCTAACATCGTAGCCTACGTCATTTCATTGTTATTTAGACACGCAACATTATTAAGTTATATATTAACAGAAGTACCATGTGAAGAGTGAATCTAATTTTGCCCATTTCTGTTACATCAGTATTGCTCTCTCCATGACATGCATGATTATTTCCATCGATGTTGGCATTTGTATGTGCTCCTTATATAGGTTTCCTTCCTTAAAATAGATAGACCCATTTATAGAACTAATCTTCGTGTACATAGTGGAAAATATTCTTTCAACGCTGATGATAGATTAACTGCAAATTGGATCACGATGAGTTTTATTACACATTCACTTCACAATTTGTTCTTTCGGGATTGTAATAATTACTATAAAATTGTAATAATTGTTGTAATTAAATAATTGATTGTAATGATTATTATAAACATTTGTAATAATTGTTGTAATTAAATAATTGATTGTAATGATTATTATAAACATTTGTAATAATTGTTGTAATTAAATAATTGATTGTAATGATTATTATAAACATTTGTAATAATTGTTGTAATTAAATAATTGATTGTAATGATTATTATAAACATTTGTAATACTTGTTGTAATTAAATAATTGATTGTAATGATTATTATAAACATTTGTAATAAATACATTATTGTCTCATTTTGACATGTTGTAGTTGTGTAACTGTCATTAACAATATAATTCTCACACTTGCGGCTATAATTGATATCCATGGCAACCATTATTTGCTACACATATCACTGTACTTGATTAGTAAAAAGTCAGTCTCTCTTAAGAACATCATTAATAAGTTAAAGATTTAGATAAATACCTGAATCTATCATATTTAAATTATTTTGTTCAAACCATTTAAATGCAGTTTTTAGCTTCCGGTTTTTTAATCCCATATACTGTACTTATGCTGTATATATGGTATGACAAATGTTTAAAGAGTGAGATCGTGTTTTGAGTTTTTCTTGGGCCTTTCTTGGATGTCAACATTCTCATAGCAAATGTGTTAAGATTGACCATAGTCAATTTAGGTGTTTCCTAGTGATCCAAGTTGCTGAGAAAACTAGAGTCGACATGATTATGAAATATTGAGCCAGGAGTTAATGAAATAACATGTATTTTGATGTCTTTATTTCTGAAAAAAAATGAAAAAAATCATTTGAATACACTTCCAAAACAGTCCATTGATGTCTTAACTAACACTGAGATCTACCAGGTTAGATCATATTTTTGCTATATTCCTCCGTATGCATTGCTCCAAAACCCAGAACCTTCTTTCTTTTTACTGGGAAGGAGGTATGGATTCTGGACACCTGCTTTAAGGAGGATGTCTTTAAATAAACAGCTACATTTCTCCTTAATTAACTTACACCTACATCATATTTTCCTCTGCAAACATCTAAAATTAGTTAAATGTTTGCTATTGCGGCTTAAAGTTTATCAAGTCACGATAATGGGCACTGGAGCCAACACGATTACACGAGACCCACAATGCATCAATATCATGACTCTACAACTATTTACAGCGCAACTCGAGTTTTTATTGGATGGTTTTTCAATGCTGGATGGTGGGAAAACTTTCCATCTCTTATTTTTGTTTCATTCTTTGCGTTAGTATTTTATTGGAATTATATTAATGTGCATATATACCAAGTTCTCAATTTTCAACCTTTCATCTTGTTTTCCTTTGAATATATCTATCAGGATGTATCATTTTTATGTTGAGTTGCAAACAACTTAATGTTCATGTTTAATTCTCTGTTTAATGTTTTTCATTATAATTTAATGCATATCTGTGTATTATTTCTTGGTACAGCACCATTAGGTTCAGTGGCATTAAGTGCAGCAGCATTTGATGCAATCCAATTTCATAAAATGGCCCAGGTGGCTTAGAATTGAGTTACTTTGCCCTGAACAACCACATATTGTTGATTCTAATGACATCTAGATATTGAAGCGATCTGTTTCATCTTTTATTATTTCAATAAAACAAAAATATTTTTACAAAAGTAGTAATGACATCATAATAGGTTTAGCTTATAGCGCCATGAAAGTCGAACATTGAAATGGACACGGCTTAGGAAATGATGAATATAAGTAAATGGGTGTCAAAAATATTGGAAAAATAAGTACGATACAACCAATCACGCAAAGACAAATCCCCAAGATCCCAAAATAATATAGTTGTTTAATTGAATATATCAAGTAGTTTTTTATTATTATGTTTTTATAACAAAATGATTTCGTTATAGTAACGAGTATACAAAAAATTTGTTAATATCAATAACATGTTGTCCATGTTATTCCAGGGATGCAATAGCGAAGGCCTTATATGCTCAACTTTTTACCTGGCTGGTCCAGCGAGTCAACAAGGCAGTTTATCAAAGCAACAAACAGAGTTCCATAGCAATACTAGATATATTTGGCTTTGAGGTAAAGACTAATGTGGTTTATTAACTTTCAAGTTGAAAGCTTCTATTGGTGTATCACATATTTACTCGATTTAGCGAAATGTCACACCAGAACCTAGGAAAAACCTTTTAATATAATGAACTTTAATTTTCCTTGTCAGCTTTCATCTTCGATGTCAAATCATGATCATTGTTACTTTTGATGTACAGTAAAACATGTTTGAGATAGACACCATTTTTAGTCCAGGGAAAGCTCTATTCTGATCTTCTTTGCCAATTACTCCTGTCAGATTTTTTCCAATTTAATCTCTTCTTCTGATATTCTATACCAGTGAAAGCTTTACTTTTGGTATTCTATACCAGTTAAAGCTTTACTTATGGTATTATATGCCAATAAAAGCTTTAGTTTTGGTATTATATGGCAATAAAACCTTTACTTTTGGTATCATATACCAATAAAAGCTCTACTTTTGGCATAATATTCCAATGAAAGCCTTTACTTTTGGTATTATATGCCAATAAAAGCTCTACTTTTGGCATAATATTCCAATAAAAGCTTTACTTTTGGTATTATATGCCAATAAAAGCTTATCCTTTGATATTATATGCCAATAAAAGCTTTACCTTTGGCATAATATTCCAATGAAAGCCTTTAGTTTTGGTATTATATGCCAATGAAAGTTTTACTTATTTTGGTAACAATTATTATGCCAATAAAAGCTTATCCTTTGATATTATATGCCATAAAAGCTTTACCTTTGGCATAATATTCCAATGAAAGCCTTTAGTTTTGGTATTGTATGCCAATGAAAGCTTTACTTTTGGTATTATATGCCAATAAAAACTTAACCTTCGATATTATATGCCAATAAAAGCTTTATCCTTGGCATAATATTCCAATAAAAGTCTTTAGTTTTGGTATTATATGCCAATAAAAGCTTATCCTTTGATATTATATGCCATAAAAGCTTTACCTTTGGCATAATATTCCAATGAAAGCCTTTACTTTTGGTATTATATGCCAATAAAAGCTCTACTTTTGGCATAATATTCCAATAAAAGCTTTACTTTTGGTATTATATGCCAATAAAAGCTTATCCTTTGATATTATATGCCAATAAAAGCTTTACCTTTGGCATAATATTCCAATGAAAGCCTTTAATTTTGGTATTATATGCCAATAAAAGCTCTACTTTTGGCATAATATTCCAATAAAAGCCTTTACTTTTGGTATTATATGCCAATGAAAGCTTATCCTTTGATATTATATGCCAATAAAAGCTTTACCTTTGGCATAATATTCCAATGAAAGCCTTTAATTTTGGTATTATATGCCAGTGAAAGCTTTACTTTTGGTATTATATGCCAATAAAAGCTTTACTTTTGGTATTATATACCAATAAAAGCCTTTACTTTTGGTATTATATGCCAATGAAAGCTTAACCTTTGGCATAATATTCTAATGAAAGCCTTTAATTTTGGTATTATATGCCAATGAAAGCTTTACTTATTTTGGTATGCTATGCAAATGAAAGCTTTACCTTTGGCATAATATTCCAATGAAAGCCTTTAATTTTGGTATTATATGCCAATGAAAGCTTTACTTATTTTGGTATTATATGCCAATGAAAGCTTAACCTTTGGCATAATATTCCAATGAAAGCCTTTAATTTTGGTATTATATGCCAGTGAAAGCTTTACTTTTGGTATTATATGCCAATAAAAGCTTTACTTTTGGTATTATATACCAATAAAAGCCTTTACTTTTGGTATTATATGCCAATGAAAGCTTAACCTTTGGCATAATATTCTAATGAAAGCCTTTAATTTTGGTATTATATGCCAATGAAAGCTTTACTTATTTTGGTATGCTATGCAAATGAAAGCTTTACTTTTGGTATCTATTTCAATAAAAGCTTTAACTTTGGCATAATATTATGGCACTATCAATACAAACTTAAAATGTCTTATGCTAGTTTCACTTCAACATTAATATTTCTTATATATTTAGGATTTCAAACTGAACAGCTTTGAACAGCTGTGTATTAACTATGCCAACGAGAGCCTTCACTTCTACTTCAACCGTCACATCTTTAAGATAGAGCAACAAGAATATCAGAGAGAACGGATTGCTTGGACATCGATAGATTACATTGATAACCAACTAGTTTTGGACCTGATTGCCAAGAAACCATATGGGATTATATATCTACTGGATGATGAGAGTAACTTCCCAAAGGTATTTTTGTTATTAATTGTGTCTGTCACTTCACCAATAGGAACATGTATCATTTGTGTCATCTTCCCAATAGGTTCAAATACCACTTCTTTCACTTCACCAATAAGTGCATGTACCACTTCTGTCACTTCACCAATATGTATAATGTACCACACCCATCACTTCACCAAAAGGTACATGTACCACCCCTGTCCCTTCACCAATAAGTGCATGTACCACTCATGTCACTTCACCAATAAGTGCATGTATCACTCCTGTCACTTCACCAATAAGTGCATGTACCACTCATGTCACTTCACCAATAAGTGCATGTACCACTCACGTCACTTCACCAATAGGTGCATGTACCAATCATGTCACTTCACCAAGAAGTGCATGTACCACTCATGTCACTTCACCAATAAGTGCATGTACCACTCATGACATTGTACAAGTACCTCAGCGGTCACTTTACAAATAGGATTAGGTACCCGTATCACTTATTTAATCAATTCACCACGCTTCATAAACAATTAAGATATCATATTTTATGCCATTAAAACCAATTAATGAAAGCTAAAACATGGCATAATATAATTGACATGATATGTGTATTGTATGACAATTAGCAAATTTTTAAGGTGTTAATTAGAGTCGTATTTCAACGTTTGGGTGTAAGTCATTGTTCTCTTTAATTGTTATTTGAACTTGTTTCATTAGATAGAGTTACATGGATTTCTGGTAAACACATCCAGTGATTGACTTGCAATAATAAAAGATTTTACTTTGTAACAACATATTTTAATCTTTATTATTTAGAACTATATTATTCTCCATTTTAAATGATTTTAGGGAGACCCACACAATGGCAGGATATATATGAGCCTGGCCATAGGAAAACAGTCTTATCACAAAAATTAAAATTGTGCTACAGAGCCAAAAATATGTCCACGATTAAGAGGAAAATGTGCTAAATTCAGATCCGACTTTTTGGTCTATATATGCAAGGAAAAATTGTTAGGACATAAGCCATGGCTCATTTGAAAGGTTTCTTTGTGCTTTTTAAGATAAACAAAAATCAGAATATTGAAAAAATCTGTGATAAGATCCTTTTTCCTGTGGCCTGGCTCATATTTTGAAAAAACAAATTTGTATCAAATTCCCCTCTGTTGGAGCAATATTGTATATCATATTTCTCCAACCCTGGAAGCAACAGCTGGTCATATATTTTCAAACTTCCAGTTCTGTCCCCGATTCTGCTTTCTTATATATATTTGATGTACAATATTTCATTGTATTTTACAGATCATTTTTACAATTTCAATGTACTTATATAATTGATTTATAAGAGTTAAGTTTAGTTTATTTATTTACAGTATTTATAGTGGTCAGTCTTACAATTCAATAAAATATAAAACAATTAATTACAATTTTGCCCAGCCCACCTTTGGCTTATTAACCACTGTTATAACAAGTAATTGACTACCTAGAATGATGAGAATTCTCGTCACCTCAGAAATGACCTTGAGACCCAGAGTGACGAGAAACTCTGTCACAAAAATTTTCACATTTTCACTAAAATTGCTCTTATTTGAACAATTTTCATCCAATTTACACAAAAATTGTTATAAAATGTGTAGAAATGATCTCTGCTGTCTAATTATACTAAGTGTCTAAAGTTGTATAGGTATGTAGTAAAATGTCAAAAGGTGGCAAAAATAAAGAATTCTCTGGTTTCAACTGATTTTAGAGCCTGGGATTCAAGATTTGAAAATATTAAAATTCTAAATTGATCTTAGTAACTCAATAACTTTATTTTATCGTATGATCTGTAAAATGAAGCCCTCTGATTGGTCAGTTCTTGTGCTGTACCAATCTGTATTGCTATTGAGATTGTTCCCATTGACCGTCTCTGTAGCAATACAGAAAATATTGGTACGGAGGGACATTCTTAGTAGCAATACAGAGGATCACGCGATATTCTGTATTGGCACTCGACTTTGTCTCGTTCCAATACAGAATTTCTCAAGTAGAATGTATCCTCTAATGCACTTCAAATCATTCAATAACCATAAATGTAACAGCATCAAACTTGTGTAGAATTCCTCGTAAAAGTGTATATGCATGTATATTAAAGATCAATGATGTGACAGAATTTAGAAGTAAAGTTGTTGAGATCAAACAATGTTTTTTTTATGTCACCACCAAAAATGGTGACATATTGTAATGGTCTCCCTTTTTCGTGACGGCAGTCCAACATCTGTAACAAATGGCAGGTGGTGACATTTTGCATATTCATAGCTTTTTGTTTTATTTATTTCTATTTTTAGGGTACAGACAGTTCATTCTTGGAGAAATGCCACTTCACCCATACAGAGCATCTACTTTATGACAAGCCTAGAATGTCATCTCCAGAGTTTACCATCAAGCACTATGCAGGCCCTATCACATACAATGTAAGTCTATGGTATTCTTTCTTTTTGTAGAGTATGTGGATGGTATTCCATGTTTTAATGCAAGTGTATGGTATTATGTATATGGTATTCTATGTTATTGTACTGTAAGTTTATGATATTCCATGTTTTTAATGCAAATGTATGGTATTATGTATATGGTATTATACAAATATTGAATTCTGTGGAGTTGAATATCTGTATATATTTTTGAAGGTGTATTCACCGCAGCCCGAAGGGCGAGGTGAATACATCCCTCAGAAATATATACAGATATTAAACGATCTCAGAATTCAATATTTGTTTTATTATTTCCTCATTAAAGTACTTAGTACACAATATTAAAGTTAGAAGTACACAATATTTGTTATGATATGACATCTAGTTTCAACGTATTTCCAAACGTTGCCAATATTCTGTTATAATTCACGATCTCAGTCACACCATGGATAAAAATTAGATTCGGAACTTCCATGTTGAAGTCCATAGTCTTCAAATTTCAGTCGAAATGTTGAGGCATGCGTAGACCTCTATTTAGTGATATTTTCATTTCAAATATGGCGGCCAATCCGATGTCTGACGACCCTTACAAAGAATCTAGGCAGTTTGCATTTTTACCTCCTGTGAAATAACAAGTGGAATTTAGTAGTTGTTTTGGGTTTTATTATCATTCTGCATCGTAATTCTATGTGATGTGGTGTTGAAATGTCAGCAGAAATAAATATCCATACGATAATCGAGTGAATCAGATAACAGATTTTTCGAAAACCCGTCTCGTGCTAAGCGTGTAAAAACTTGTATTAACATGCTCAAAAGTGCCAATGTGCACATCAATGTCAAGTTAAATCAATGTTGTGTCTAAAACAGGTACCCGATCTACTCAAAACAGCTTGTCATTCACGTATACACGCTTAGCAAACACGGCGAAATGACCTGAATCTTGGAATTTTGTTCGAGAGCTAGTAATGTTTGCTCCGGTCTTCGTCATAAATGTTCATCAGACTTCATGCATGCGCAGGAGAAAAACAATCAACCAATAAGGTTTATAAATCAATTTTGCGCATGCGCCTTACAACGGTAAAGAAATTCGTATTTATAAACGAACCAGTTTGAGATAACCCGATATCAGTCGGAGAAATCTGACGATCTTCGAAACTCACTTCAAAAAATCAAATGCGGACTGACGGCGTATTCTACTATGTTTGGATCTAAGATTTTCAGTAAAGATAAAGTCTTTTATGATCTTTCGAATGAGGTAAGTCTCTAGTTCGAAAGACAATCGTATCAACTTGAACAAAAGTTGAGTTTTGACGAAAAATTTTAACATGCGCAGAAGTCCCATTTTCGTTGTACCATATTGACTGATTTGTGCTTTGATATGTTGACTTTTTGAATACATTTGTAAAATGTTTATCCCCTGTTTGTTATACAGTTGTGAACCTTTTCTTTGGAGGACTTCCTGATACAACTTCGCCGTCTATCATAAATACTTTTTACTGGGAATTAAGTGATGTGACGTTATTTTAATTTCAATAAATAGTGGTATTCACTAAAAATGACGTCACTGCTGGTGAATACACTCTTCACACGTTTTCTAAGCAGGGAGACATGGAATACCTCTATATATTTTTAGTCACTTGTTATCTAATTGACCAATGAGAGAACGAGTATCACGGCATGGAAATAATAATCTATGTTATTGTAGTGTAAGTTTATGGTATTCCATGTTTTTTAATGCAAGTGTATGGTATTCTAAGTTATTGTCATAGTGTAAGTTTATGGTATTCTTATATCGTAGTGTAAGTATATGGTTTTGTACTGAAAGTGTATGTTATTCTCTGATAGTGTAAGTATAAGTGTTGTAGTGTAAGTTATTATATGGGTGACAGGTCATCTCAACCCCAAGTCAGCTCAACCCAGTCCAACTCAACCCCAAGTCAAATCAACCCCAAGTCAAGTCAACCCCAGTAAAACTCAACCCCAAGTCAACTCAACCCTGTAAAACTCAACCCCAGTAAAACTCAACCCTATTCATTTGTGCAATGTCTAATTTAATTTTTTTTATGATGATTTTTAGAAATAATTAACAATGTAATATAACTTTTTTTATTCATATGAACATGCTTTAACAAAATCATTAACATTTAGTAATTAATAGACTGAAAGCATAGACGTAGCCAGGAGGGTTGCGTACACACCCTCCCACCAATTTTGAAGGAAGTTGCATCATTTTTTGTCAAAACATATCTTTTTTGGCTCGCTTATGCCACGATCGGCACCCCTGACTGAAAACGTGATTTTTTGGGGCGATTGCATTCCTCCTGACTGAAAGCTGGCTATGCCCCTGGAAAGCAATGGTCATGTTCCAATTACATACAATCCAACCTATTCCATGACATATGCTTACTCCCCTTATTTGGAGTAATTGGCAAGTCTAAAAAACACCCCTTTATAAAAAAGTGGACTGGCCCAAGTGGCCAATATCGATCCCCAACTCATTATGTATTCATATTTAATTCTTGCCACGTAGGAGTAATTGGAAAATTTTTCAAGTCAATATATATCGTACGATCTATTCACTCAACAAATTTCTGTTACTTATAAGTCAGAATTTGTTTTTTGAATAGAGAGTATCATAGTCATAACATTAGTCTAGTATGGCAGAACAGGGCTCTATTCAGGGTGAAATTACTTCTGAATTGAACTTGAACGGTCCCTCGACCTCGTCAACTTTGACCGGGAATGAAGTGATAAACGACGTCTCTTTGGCTACCACATCCGTCACAGATTATGTCCAATCCTTAGTGGAAGAGGCGGTGACTAGGAAAATGGCTACCCTTGGAAACAGGCCACCAACGAGACCTCCTTCTGACCGTAGAAGCCCGTCTTCAAGCTATTTACACAACTCGGAATACTCGCTTCCGAGAGAGCAGTCCCCCCGGAGCAGTAAGAAGGCCGTAGAGACGGGAAAACGAGGTAACGATTCGCACCGAAATGACACCAAATTTCGTGACTACAACTATTCCGCCACACACCACGTGGACGTAAGTAGGTCAACTTTTCGAAATCGTTCAAGATCTCCCGTTTCTCAGCTTAGAAGCCCTTCTAGATTGTCTCACCACTCCTACTCTCACACTAATAGACCCTCTGATAGTTCGCCGAGTAGGATTTCCGGGACTTCACGTCAGGGAACTCAGAATTCACGATCCATTATCAACAATTTTAGTTCCAATATTTCACAATCTCAAAATTCAGATTCTAAACCTCGTATTTTGGATTCTGATGACAACGAGCCGTCTAAATCTAAGTCCTCTGAAGAAGAAGCGGTCTTGTTAGTTCATTCCTTATGGGATTCAACCATATCAGCCTTAGAAATTGACCAAGTCAACAGCTCCACTAATTCTAAAGAATCTTTGACTAGGGTAGCTCTCCAGAAAGTTGATGAATCTTCAGTCACTAAAGCTTCATTACCTTGTCCCCCAGTGTTCCATCAGTTGGTGCAGAATATCAATAATCAGATCTCATCTGCCACTTCCGGTTTCAACACAAAGGGAAAACTCTTCAGAATCAAATCTTCAAATTATAGATTAGCCAAGGGAGATGATTCAGTCGTACGGCCCCTCAAACTCAATAATTCACTTGGAAACTTAGTCCCAAATGATAAAACCTTCAGTGATTTCTTCAAGAATGCTGATACTAAAACTCAACTCTCCAATAAAAACTGGAAGGGTCTCGAAGAGAACTTGAGGGCTGTCCTTCAACCTTTGGTGTACTCAGAGTGGTATATAGGTTCTGTTTCAAAGTTAGTTACCCAACTCACAGCACACTTATCCAACAACACGGATCCACTAGTTACCCAGTTGTTAGATTCCATTGGCGATTTACTCCTTAGGGGTTCGACAGCCTCTGTTACTGCTACTGAAGGTATTCTCAAGACTCTCACCAACTCAGCACTACTTCAACGTGATCTGATTCAAGAACAAGTACCAACACGCTTCCGCGAATCTATGAGGGTACTACCAGTTGAGCATACATCTACCACTTTGTATCCAGAGTCACAACTTAAAGATTTGGTTGACTCAGCCTCCTCAAATCTGACAAACCAAGCACTAGTTACCTTGGCCCAGTCCAGTTCTAGATCTAGTAAAGACAAAGACAGGTCCCAACGCCAATCCAGGTCTGACTACAGGAAGAAATCTTCTAACAAAGATTGGTCCAAATCACAAGACAAACCCAAGTCAGATTTTCGTGATTCCAAGAAGAAATACGACAATAAAGGTGGTAAGCACTTCAACAAAGACAACAGATTCTCCAAGAAGTGACCATTCTATGATCCCAATCTTCACAATTCCTCCATTTCCAGGACCTGTAGGGGGAAGATTGATGTTTTTCCTTCCGAATTGGAAGCTGTTAACGGAAGATCCGTTTATACTGAAGATGATCCAGGTAGGATACATCCCACAGATGAATTCAACTGTGACGTTATGCACCGAACCAAACCAGTTCGAGTCTTCAACATCGAGCAAAGCAGCTCGTTTCAGCAGAGTGGTAGAGGACCTTCTGTAAAAGAATGCTGTAGAAGAAGTTCTAAACAGACATTCCCCAGGGTTTTACAGCAATCTATTTTTGGTCAAGAAGAAGAATGGAGAAGACAGACCCGTCATCAATTTGAGAACTTTAAATCAAGTCTTAATAGTTCCCAAATTCAAAATGGAAACAGTACAGCAGTACATGACCTCCTTCCAACAAGGCGAATGGGCAGTATCCTTGGACCTTCGGGATGCTTATCTTCATATAATGATGAAAGAGAACTTCCGGAAGTATCTCCGTTTTGTCGTCAACGGAAAAATTCTGCAATTTCGAGTCCTGCCTTTCGGTCTGGCAACAGCACCGATGATATTCACCAAGATCCTGGAACCCCTAGCCTCATTCTTCCACAAGCTCGGGATAAAACTCCACCGGTATTTAGACGATTGGTTAATCCGAGGAGCATCGCCACAGGAAGTCTCAGATCACCTATGGATTGTGATGACGGTGACGGAAAACCTTGGCTTCATCATCAATCACAAGAAATCGCAGTTGATTCCGTTGCAGATCTTCGACTATGTAGGTGTACGGTGGGACCTTCATCTAGGGATGTCCTATCCCCCCCAGGACAGAATAGACAAAATTCTACACCTAACAGACTGGTTCCTCACAGAAAGTCGAGCAACAGCCAAGCAGTGGATGTCTCTTCTGGGATTACTGGCATCAGCAGAGAAACAAGTCCCACTGGGGAGATTACACATGAGGTTCCTCCAACAATGCCTGTCTCAGAATTGGTCTCAACTCAGAGATCCATTGGACAAGATGATAACAGTAGATTGTACTGCAAGATTGGACCTGTTGTGGTGGAATCAAGGCCAGCATCTGGAGAAAGGGATGACTTTAGCTCCATTTTCACCAGAAGTGACAATATTCACAGATGCTTCAACAGCGATGTGGGGTGCTCACATGGATCGGAACATATCGAAAGAGTGCTGTGGAAACTGGTCCCAATCAGAATCCAACAACCACATAAACTGGCTGGAACTAAAAGCCATACAGAAAGCCCTTCAACACTTTCAGACTCACCTCCAAGGAAAGATGGTGTTAATTTGTGCAGACAACACAACTGCGACAACCTACCTCAACAAACAAGGGGGAACACAGTCAGCAAAACTGACAGAGTTATCTCGACAGATATGGTTATGGGCCGATTTACATCAAGTCCGTCTTCGTGCAAGACATGTGCCAGGTCGACTGAATCGAAGAGCAGATCTGTTGAGCCGGGGAAACCAGATAGTTGCGACAGAATGGTCCTTACATCCAGCAGTTGTCAAACAGATGTTCAAGATATGGGGAACTCCAAATCTAGACATGATGGCGACATGCTACAACAACCAACTACCAGTGTATGTCTCACCAATACAAGATCAAGCAGCTTGGGCAACAGACGCTCTATCCCTAAGCTGGCAAAATCTTCATCTGTACATCTATCCCCCCACCCCAGTGATAGGATTAGTTCTACAAAAGATAAAGGATCACGACTGTTTAGCTCTAGCAATCCTTCCAAAATGGCAGAATCAGCCGTGGTTCCCAGAACTATTGGATCTTCTAGTGGACTATCCAAGGGAAATCCCCCCATGGAAGAAACTTCTCAAAATGCCAAGAAGTCAGATCTTCCATCAAAATCCAGAACTTTTCCATCTTCACGCTTGCAAACTCTCACGAAATCTCTCACTCAGAAGGGTTTTTCAACACAAGTGTCAAAAAGAATCGCATCAGATGCTAGAAGACCTTCCACCAACAGAGTCTATGATGCCAAATGGAAGAAGTTCTCTATTTGGTGTTCTGAGAGGAATCTGGATCCCTGCACAGTCTCTGTTCCAGAAATAGCTGACTTCTTACTTTATCTTCATTCAGTAAAGAAGTTAACAGTGAGTACCATTGAAGGTTATAGAACTGTCATCAATCAAGTCCTTCAACAATCAAGTGGCACATCACTCTCGTCGACTCAAGAAATCTCTGATCTGATCCATTCTTTCAAATTAGAAGATGCTCAGCCTAAAGATCTGATGCCTAAGTGGGATCTAGTGTTTGTACTACACGAGTTAACCAAACCTCCCTTCGAACCAATGTCGACAGCTGATCTGAAACACGTATCGTGGAAGACACTTTTCCTTCTACTGTTAGCTTCAGGGAAAAGACGTTCTGACATCCATGCCATAGACATTAGGCGTATACAATGGACTAGAAACAACTTGGAAGCGGTACTTTTCCCTTTTGTTGGTTTCCTGCCGAAATCATTGAATTGCGCAGAAGGACAGTCCAGATTCCAACCAATCACCATCAAGTCTCTAGCTAATTTCGTTGGAAATGAAACGCCAGATAAATTCTTATGCCCTGTGAGGGTCCTAAGATATTATCTTCAAGCCACAGTTCCTATCAGAGGATCCAGAAATAGACTTTTCATCCCCTTCAAGAAAGGATCCAGTTCTGATGTACACCCTAACACTCTCTCTAGTTGGGTGAAACAACTGTTGAACTATGTCTACAAGAATGCCTCAGAAGAAAGCAAGTTACAAGGGAAGATACGACCACACGAGACAAGAGCCATATCTTCCTCACTAGCTCTACAAGCCAATGCCTCATTAACAGCACTCTTCAAGAGGTGTTCATGGGCATCCCACAACACCTTCACAAGTTACTACCTCAGAGATGTGACTGTAATGGAGAAAGGCATGCACAAGCTGGGCCCGGTGGTACTAGCTGGCACTCTCTGCAACTTTTAGACGTAAGTGTTTCTTCACTCACTCTATATCTGCAGATGGATTCACGTGGGAAGCTTGGCCTCGACTGTTTTGCAGAAGGGTTCAACTCAACTAGCTTGTGACCTGGACCCTTGAAGAACTGCAACAGTTACCTCGTTTGGTTTAAACGGCCCTTTCTTGGTTAACCAGTCTCTATTCATAGGAGTTGGTCATTACCCTTAAATGGCTAAGACTGCTCACTCTGATAGGACATAACAGTCTCCAGTTGGACATGTAACAGCCTCCGTCTTGGATCCAACTAGCAGATGGGGGTAATGGTACATGTACTATTCTTTGGGTGACATCTCATTAGGATGGTAATATAGTTCTTTTGTACTTTTAGTAACGAGGTCCCCACCTCCTTAACTTTTTATTCAGCATATGTCATGGAATAGGTTGGATTGTATGTAATTGAGAAATTTTACCAGTAAATTTTCTATTAATTACAATACAAACCTATTCCATGACCAGAGGCCCACCCAGCCTCCCCGCCTTTGGGAAAATGGAGGTTATTTATTTATTTTGTTAGCGTATTAAATATGAATACATAATGAGTTGGGGATCGATATTGGCCACTTGGGCCAGTCCACTTTTTTATAAAGGGGTGTATTTTAGACTTGCCAATTACTCCAAATAAGGGGAGTAAGCATATGTCATGGAATAGGTTTGTATTGTAATTAATAGAAAATTTACTGGTAAAATTTCTCAGTTTGCCAAATAATCACGAGTGTCAACCTCAGAGGGATTTGTAATTACAACAAAACAAACGTATTAGCAAGATTAATAAAATGACCCATATTTTAATCCTATTAGTATCATGTTGACATTTTGGAGATAAACTCATTATTAACTAGCTAAAAAGGCAGTGGTCTAAGAATGAAAATCACAAACTGAATCATCAGAATTATTTTTATGAAATAAACTTTCTTATAAGTTTATCAATATATAGAAATATAGGGGTTGAGTTTTACTGGGGTTGAGTTTTACAGGGTTGAGTTGACTTGGGGTTGAGTTTTACTGGGGTTGACTTGACTTGGGGTTGAGTTTTACTGGGTTGAGTTGACTTGGGGTTGAGATGACCAGGAAGCATTATATGTTAGTGTAGTGCAAGGGTATGATTTTTTGATTTTCTATGTTATGATTGTGTAAGTGTGAAACCTGAAGGACAAGGACAATATCACATGTACTTCTGAAAATTAAACATACATTACCTGAATATAGAATCAAAATGGAATACATTTAATTGTTTTCCATTGTGAAAATGTGGTATAAAACCCCCCAAATTTACCTTCTTATCTTGCAATTGAAAGATGATGCTCTGAATAACCTAAGCAAATTTTAAATACATCGTCAAACATTTCTCGTTAGGCTTGTGTAAGTGTATGGTATATCATCAAACATTTTTGTAAGTGATTTGAGCTTAGCTTGTGACCACTACTATTAATACTCCTACTGTGCATTTTATCAAGCATTTCTTATTTGAACTTACTAAGATTATTCAACAATATCACTTCCGTTTATATGCACACATGTAGCTGTTGTGAATACCCAGAGAATATCATTGATTTCCCATTTGTTTGAACTTATGAGTCAATGTAACGTACTTGTAAGTTATAACGATCCTAGATAGCAAGTTGCTACTACACCTCAGCTGTGTTGATTTAAGTCTTGATGGCTCAGTTGGAAGAGCATCAGACGCTGAATTGGAAGGTCCTTGGTTTGATGTCCGCATGCATCGTGGAAAGCCACATCTTCTCCATCTCTGTTCATCTACATTGTATTGTATATTTATTTACCTCTAATTAATAGAGAGTTACAATAGTTGAAGTACATTAAAGTGTAATATGAATGCAAACAATTATAATTTAAAACATGTTGAATAAATGAAATAAGAAATCTATAGTTAATAACTTAATAGACACCGCTATAGTAGTGATCAAGACCATCTTCCCCAAGGTCGATAGCTCAAAACACTAAGAAGAAGTGCACAGTGAGAGATGTTATGAACATCAGAATGCCCAAAAGGGGCACTGATTTTAGCATACTCCCTTTCAAGTCTGGGGGCCAAGTCTGTATCTGGGATGTTACACTACAGCTCCCTGGAGGCATCTCAGGTCGTTATTTTGGTGTCAGATGTGGGATTCACCCTTGTGTATATCCTGGGTGACAATGGGGTCAACGTTAAGTGGGATGTCATAACGACCCTGAATAGCAAGTTGCTACTGCAACTCAGCTGTGTTGACTTAGTATTGATAGTATCAGACTCTGAACCGAAATTTCCTGGATTCAATTCCCAATGGGGCATTTGATTTAAGACACTCCCTTTTAGGTCTGTGTCTGACTTCGTTACACCACAGCTTCTCGGAGGAGGCACCCTTGGTCATTACACACTGAGAGATAGTTTTGATTATAAATCGTAACGAAACAAACATCATACCATTTGCCATATTCTTCTGATCGCTCTCATGCTGTACCATCATAACTTTGCTTTTCTGAATATTTATGAATAACTAGCCTAATACATATGTAGATTTCACTCATTTGGGGTATTTTTTTATATACATGATGTATGATAATTACACATCCGAAAAATGGCAAAAATATGACTGGTGTGAAATAAAAAATTATCTATGATATAAGTAATCCGGATATTGGGCACCTGAGCGCATCTGATTAAGCTGTGTAGTGTGTACCAAAGCACCCTGATGTTTTTAAGAGGCAAATTGTAGTTTGATATCCTTGAAAGGGTAACAGGACATCTCATCCCAAGACAACTCATCCCAAGACATCTCATCCCAAGACAACTCATCCCAAGAGTACAGAGTTTAGTTTTAAACCAGTTTAGACAACATTATTGTTCAGGCAAATTATATCGGGCCCCGTACAAGCTTGAACGAGGCTTGAAAATTACTACTACTATACCGTACTACCTCATACAGGCCCCGATGTAATTTACTTGTGTACCAACAGTGGCTGTCACAACCCCTTAATGTCTTAATGTTGGTCAAACTGGGTCAAAGGGATATCAGAGGGTCAATGACCCTTGATATAGAAAAGCCTCCTTTTGAAATTCAGACATTTGAAAAAGTGAATGGAAATATTTAGAAAGTCAGCGATGATGAGCTCATGTTAGCTCTGCGAGATAAGATATTCTTTCAGGCTGAAAAGGGAAGATGAAGCTGTCTTTTAAGAGAATATAAAGGGTACATTGGGTTTACATTGCTGATGAACATAATAACACATTTCATTAAATGTTCATCACATTTGGTCTGAGATGAATACAATTAAAGGCATTGGTAGAGAGTTTGGCATGTTCGAAGCAATCATACAATTGTTTCATTTTCAATTCTAATTTTTCTAAAATATCTTCATCTCAAATATAAAAATAAAAAGATTGAAGATGCAGAATTGACAAAGGATTTGTATCGATATGTTGAACTTTTTGAACACATGTTTCTCTTAAACCAGTATTCAAAAAATTCTGAAAATTCTACACGTCATTGTCAATTTAAAGATGCATTATGCCATAGGTTTCTCCCCCAGACAATCAATGATGTCCTATTGTTATTGCTCATATAATATCTCACATACCATGGATATATCTTGAGAATAACTTTTGGGTATATTATTGCCCAAATATCGTAAATAATCAACAGAACACCAAACTCCAGAATTAAACACAATCGATTCCTCGGCTAGCGAGGGGAATCCCCATTGTGTCACACAAGCGCCAACAAGCGCCTTGAACCAGGCAGCCAATCAGGTTTATGTTAAACAAATTCAACAACCAATCACATAACAGGAGGATTTTTCCGGTATATTCAAACTATAGATTGAATTAATTTCTTCGAAAATATGTATTTTTCTTTATAATTTTTTTAATAAACAGATCAGACACTTCATTTCTTTTTGGTATCATATGTTCGGAATGAAATGAAACATCTATCCGAACCTCATTGGAACAAAATGACATAAGCACAACATGTTTAGGTCTCTCAATATTGTAATTGTACAGAGGAAATTTTGGTTGATTTAAAAAAGTATTTTGTTAATGAAATAAAAGGTTTATCTCAATTCTTATCTATTTTGGGGGGTTTTGTTTTAATTTTTTGAATAGTTTTCGTTAAATCAACCAAAATTTTCTTTGTATGACTATAATAGGAGAGGTCATAGAAAATGTTGTTTATGCTATTTTGTTCCAACAAAGTTCAGAAAGATATTTTATTTCATTCTCAAGAATTGGTAGAAGGGAACAAAAAACAATTGCACCAAAAAAAAAATGTAAACAAAAACAACCATGTTTTCAATAATTGGTTTAAGAGAATAACATTTTTGAATTCAGTTCAATCGATACCAATCCTTTATTTATCAGAATTGAATAAGTGATTATTTTACAGGTTGCCTGTTTCTAGCGGCCTGTTACTCTCTTTAAACTTCGAGATGGAATATATTTGAATTACTAAAAACCTCATCTATAGGTCTTATGAAACAAAGACATGATTCAATTCCAATATACTTTCAGCTGATTAGAATTAGATTTCACTCAATACAACTAATTATAATTGATATGTAATCCCATAATCATTTGCAAAATACACAAAAGGGTGTAGGGTGAAGATAATGCATGTTTTGATCTTATTTTATTGGATCTGCCAAAAGGTTTTGTTCTGTGATAGCTAGAAATTAGATAGTCATTATACGATTATGAAATCATATGTTATCGAGTTGGTTGGGCTGATGACATTTGTGCATTCAGATTTTTAATATTGTAACACCCACAGGTCCGCAGTGACTGGCATCCAGCTGCATCATGTGTAACAATTGTTACGATTTTTATGTCACCCAACAAGTAGTGACAAATTGTTATTGTCTCCAACATTTTTTGGATGGTGCTTGGCGGTTGGCGTTTGTTGTCCATAACAAATGGCAGGTGGTGATTGCATGTTAATTCTTTGTGATATTGTGCCATGTTAATATCATGTTTTTGTATGTTTTCAGGTAAAGAATTTCCTTGACAAGAACAAGGATACACTAAGGCAAGATGCCCTGGCCCTACTAACTGACAGCAATAACCAGGTATATTTCAATGCTCTTATACCATGAGGCCAATGGCTTTGTTTTTCTTGGAGGATCTTAACTTAAAGAGACCATTCTTGTGGTTTTTCTCCCTGACAGTCATTGATGTTCCATTCTAACTGCTTATATACTATCTTACATACCATATTGATATATTGAGACCAATAAGTGGGGGGGTACTCTTATTGTGTTTCTACCTGACATTCCATCTTTAAGATTCCCAGAAAACCATTGTATACTTTTTGACAAACAATGACTTGAGACCACATTGTAAGTTATGACGTTTCCAAAAACAGATCCCAGAATTGTTTTAGAAACCCTCTGAATAGGGTTAGGTGAACAGTTTTGATGCCGATAAGATTATGATAACCCAATGATAGCTGTCATTGCCTTCTATGGGAATATGAATATGAAATAATTTCCAACTGTTTGTGACTACCCGAGGGCACCTCCAGGGAATGGCTAAATGCCGAGCATCAAATAACAAATAACAGAGGAAGTAATGTAGTCTAAAATGCCTGTAGCACAACTCTGTCGTGCAGTGTTTTCTTCATCATATTTGTAAGCACTATGCCATAGCACCATATTGCAAAATTAAATCCTGTTATAGCTACTTCTCAAAATGTCAGCTTGATGAAAAAAGTCATACACTGTTTTTTATGCTCCTTCACTTCAAATATTTGTAATCAGAAATTTATAGAAAACATTTTATTTGATATAAATTAAATATATTGGGGTTATCAGCTCATAGTCTGTAAAACATACATAAGCTCATCATATGGTGTTGACATTGCTATATGATGTTAATAACTGTAGCTTGTTACCACCTGGTCTTGTTTTTAACACTTCTACTTTACTTCCTATCGCCCATAGGCCCCAGTTTACCAGGACAGAGAATCAAAAAGAATGTTCCCCTAAGTATTGTATTATATTATCTAGATGTCCCCCTCTAGGGAGAGTACCTTTCCATAAGTTTACAATTACAACAGGGGGGAGATTTCCCAAAGATGACCTGTAGTATTCGGCACGTTCGATGACCAATTTTATAAACACAATGTTCGTTGTTGTTTTATGATTATTCTCTACAAGTTTGGATCGAGTAACTTCAATAGTATTACCGTAGTTTTGAAATGATGATGTTGAAATGATGTTAATTGAAACAAACGCTATTTCCATGATTTCAAATGTTACTTTACGCATGCGCACATCCTGCAATTTGATTGGAGATGATGCGGAGATGATGTAATGGGGAATCCCCGAATACGATAGAATATGAAAGAATTGTGGGAGCTACTCACTTCTTCTGCAATTACAAAGTGATAAATAATACAATTACAACATATTTACAGTTACAGATTTAAAGATATGTACAATACTAGTGTGTTGACGCATGCATTGGATGATGATTAAGGGTTGCATAATACGCTTACAATTTGTGCTATATTCTTGCTTCATTCAGCTCCATTTGCTCAACAATATATCAAACATTAGATTTTTTGGGGCATTATGGGTAAATTACATGGTGGCCATTTTGATTTTTTGATAAAAATATATAATGTGTAATTACAATAATCACAATAAATTAATTTTAATGTTTTAGATGATATCAACATTATTTCAAGAGATGCGAGATAGCGCACTTCAAAAAACGACAAATAAAACAACTGGACGGTATGTCACACTTAAGCCAAAGACGCCAACTGTGACGGCGAGTTTCCATGACTCTCTGGAGGCACTTATGCAATCAATGTCAAGGTAGTGTTGGGTTTTGTATTCTTTATTTGTTTTTATATATATTATAATATAAATATAACATAAACATACCAGTGATAAAGACACCCAAGGGGTGTATGATTTATCACAAATTACTCCAAAAAATGAAATACAAATCATTGAAGAGAATTTTTGAATCCTTAGATTTTTCAACATTTGTAGCCATATTCAAAAAATGGCAGCCATCGCTGTTATCTAGTATTACTTTCTTGTTCTTTTACTTGATATGTCCAATCTTGAGAGTATTGGCTGTCTAAGTTTGCTGGCTGTGTCCTTTGGATTATGGCACTGAAAGTGTGACCATTTTCGAGCCACAATTGACCATCCATGAGTGATAACACCGAGATAAAATCATGTACGTTTTAATCCAATGTGTCGTGAGTTAGATCACTAGTACAGTATTTACAAGAACGCTATCACAACTCGTTGGACAGCGCGACCAATGAAATGAAATCTTCCTTGTGTTGGAATCAGACACATCTGGTTGAAGGAATAGACAATTAGTGAGAACAAATCTAAAATATAAATTCTCACATTTATTCTTTCATTTTGATAAAGGTTATAGTTTACATTGATAGAATTTATTTTTGAAAAACTGATATTGAATAGTTTTTAAGTGCAACCATTCTTATTATCCCAACGAACGAAGTTCGGTAGGGATATAGTGAAGCCCTCCGTCCGTCCGTCAGTCCGTCAGTCTGTCAGTCAGTCCGTCCGTCCGTCCAGAAGATAACTCAAATATTAGTTGACGGATTTTTCGCTAATATTTAGATCTTTCTGAAGTATAGCTTTGTTATACTCAAATGAAAGGCAATTAAGAGTAGATTGCAAATATTGTATCTTTTTTCTGATTCGAGCCTCGTAAAATTCAAAATGGCCGTCTAATGTACGATTTCGCAATAATTTTTCGATCCCTTCAAAGTATGGCTATATAATACTCAAATTGAAGGAATTTTGGAGTAGATCACAATTATTGTATTATTTATCAGATTTGTACCTCAGAAAATTCAAAATGGATTTTTTCAAGATGGCCGCCGCTTTAAAAATGACGGGACTTTTTCGCAAAAATCATAAATTTTTCATTCTAAACCAAAGTAATTAATATTATTGTTTGAAATTTTGGTATTGTATTCGCAACATCTATGTATTTCACATATATTCCATGTTTTTCATCCTGACCCCCAGGGGCCCGTGTATGGGGGGTCAGGAAAACAGAAATTTTTAGATCTTTCTGAAGTATAGCTTTATTATACTCAAATGAAAGCCAAGTAAGAGTAGATTGCAAATATTGTATCTTTTTTCTGATTCGAGCCTCGTAAAATTCAAAATGGCCGTCTAATGTACGATTTCGCAATAACTTTTCGATCCCTTCAACGGATGGCTATATATTACTCAAATTGAAGGAATTTTGGAGTAGATCACAATACACTGTATTATTTTTCAGATTTGTACCTCAGAAAATTCAAAATGGCTGCTTTGCAGGAATTCGCAATTCTAAAATCTAAATTTTTCAATTTTAACCAAAGTAATGAGTATAATTGATTGGAATTCGGTAATTGATATTTTGTTCGTTGGGATTTGCTACTCCGCGGAGTTGCCATTATCTAGTTGAATTGTATTTAAGATGCACCCCATTCTTATTTAATCATATTTCAGATGCAACCCATTCTTATTTTATCGTATTTCTATTGCAGCCCATTCTCATTGAATTGTCTTTTAGATGGAATCCATTCCTATTTCAGATGTGACCCATTTTTATTAAGTTGTATTTTAGATGCAACCCATTCTTATTGAATTGTATTTTAGATGCAACTCATTTATATGGAATTGTATTTTAGATGCAATCCATTCTTACTGAATTTTATTTCAGATCCAACCCATTCTTTTTGAATTGTATTTCAGATGCAACCCATTCTTATTGAATTATATTTCAGATGCAACCCATTCCTATTAAATTGTATTTCAGATGCAACCCATTCCTATTGAATTTTATTTTAGATGCAACCCATTCTTATTGAATTTTATTTTAGATGCAACTCATTTATATTGAATTGTATTTTAGATGCAACTCATTTATATTGAATTGTATTTCAGATGCAGCCTATTCTTATTGAATTGTATTTCAGATGCAACCCATTCTTATAGAATTTTATTTTAGATGCAACTCATTTATATTGAATTGTATTTTAGATGCAACCCATTCCTATTAAATTGCATTTCAGATGCAACCCATTCCTATTGAATTTTATTTTAGATGCAACCCATTCTTATTGAATTGTATTTCAGATGCAACCCATTCTTATTGAATTGTATTTTAGATGCAACCCTTTCTTATTGAAGCATATTTTAGATGCAACTCATTTATATTGAATTGTATTTTAGATGCAACCCATTCTTATTGAATTGTATTTCAGATGCAACCCAATCCTATTGAATTGTATTTCAGATGCAACCAATTCCTATTGAATTGTATTTCAGATGCAGCCCATTCTTATTGAATTATATTTCAGATGCAACCCATTCCTATTAAATTGTATTCAGATGCAACCCATTCCTATTGAATTTTATTTTAGATGCAACCCATTCCTATTGAATTGTATTTCAGATACAACCCATTCTTATTGAATTGTCTTTTAGATGCGATCAATTCCCATTGAATTTTATTTCAGATGCAACCCATTCCTATTGAATTGTATTTTAGATGCAACCCATTCCTATTGAATTGTATTTCAGATACAACCCATTCTTATTGAATTGTCTTTTAGATGCGATCAATTCCCATTGAATTTTATTTCAGATGCAACCCATTCCTATTGAATTGTATTTTAGATACAACCCATTCTTATTGAATTGTATTTCAGATGCAACCCATTCCTATTGAATTGTATTTCAGATGTAACCCATTCCTATTGAATTGTATTTCAGATGCAACCCATTCATATTGAATTGTATTTCAGATGCAACCCATTCCTATTGAATTATATTTCAGATGCAACCCATTCTTTGTGAGATGTATTAAACCAAACAACACCAAGGCTCCAATGGTATTTGACGACAAAGTGGTAGTTATGCAGCTGCGGTACTTGGGAATGATCGACACAATCAAAATACGACGACTCGGCTATCCTGTCAGAATGAGATTCCAAGCCTTTATAGATAGGTGAGTAACTATAGCTTAAAAGGGATATTCCTTGTTTATAGCTTAAAGGGATATTCCTTGTTTATAGCTTAAAGGGATATTCCTTGTTTATAGCTTAAAGGGATATTCCTTGTTTATAGCTTAAAAGGATATTCCTTGTTTATAGCTTAAAGGGATATTCCTTGTTTATAGCTTAAAGGGATATTCCTTGTTTATAGCTTAAAGGGATATTCCTTGTTTATAGCCTAAAGGGATGTTCCTTGTTTATAGCTTAAAGGGATATTCCTTGTTTATAGCTTAAAGGGATATTCCTTGTTTATAGCTTAAAGGGATGTTCCTTGTTTATAGCTTAAAGGGATATTCCTTGTTTATAGCTTAAAGGGATATTCCTTGTTTATAGCTTAAAGGGATATTCCTTGTCTATAGCTTAAAGGGATATTCCTTGTTTATAGGTTAAAGGGATATTCCTTGTTTATAGCTTAAAAGGATATTCCTTGTTTATAGCTTAAAGGGATATTCCTTGCAAGAGAATATCTTTCTTGATATAGTAGCTATAACCATTTTTAAAGTATCAATATTTAGCAAAACACAATAAAATATTTCGATAGTCTAAAACTTATCATTTAAAAATGAAAAAAAATCTCGTTAAGAAAATTCCTAAATGCAAGAGATGTCAAAACTATAATTCAAATTTTTTATGTTCATTTGATATTGACTAAACCTTTCTTGCTCATTAAGTGCCCGTGATATCTAATGACTGAAAATCATCTTCATAAGGCTAAGACAAACATTATTTATCACCATTTTATTGGACAAAACTAATTAGGCACATAAAAGGAGACTACAGTAAATGGAGTATCAAGTTTTATTATTAACCTTGTGCTGAAATATGCCTATTGTGTTGAAACCCCTTATTTGCAAAAACAGAAATGTGTGTTATCTAAGAAACTATATGTACAGGGTGGGGCAAAAAACGTTCTTTTTTTTTATTTCGATATAACTGTTTTGAAAATTCATGGTTTTCAATAAAATTTTCGCAGAGGATGCATGCAGGAATTATTTTTGCAATTGTTCCCGAAATGGGATGATTAAATCTTCAAATTTTTTGAATAAGGATGTAAACAGATACAGATGGAATGCCTCTGTCCCAAATGAATTTGTGATTCAATAATTTTTTCTATTTTTATCATTTCTAATGCATTGACATAGACTTTAGGGTCTATTTGAAAAGATACGGATTTCAGGATGATATTCAAAGCAACAATTTAACTGATACTAACCATGCCTCAAATTATAGAACCAGACTGACATAGCGTTCAGTCTGTCAGAGAAACACATTTTGTAGGGTGTTCAGTATATTCTGAAATAATTTCAGACAAAAATGAAATTTTAAGTATCAAAACTAAGATGAAGAAAAACTGATTCAACATCAAGAAAAAATGTGAATTCGGCCTCTGAATCAGTTCTTCTTTCTTTCTCGATGTTGAAGCAGTCCAACTTCTTTATTGGTCTCTGTACACTATCAATGCTTCAATTTTTATCAGAAATATAGATTGCGATAGTCAGAAACCACTGAAGATTTATATTTATCGCTGCATTTCAATCAAAAATATTTAAGAAATATATGCATTGTTGAAAAAGTTTTCACCAAATGAAAGATTTGAACATTTTTGGCCCACCCTGTAGATATGAGCCATATCCAGAAAAAACATAACATAGTAATCATCACATTGTCATTTTCTCATTTTTGTTAACCTTGGTTGTAGATACCAAGTATTACTAAAGGGTAGGCAGTTACCAAAGACTAAGGCCATCCAAGACAAATGTGAGTTCATCCTTCAGACTGCCACTCCTTCAACTCATGCCAACCAGTATCAAATAGGAGCAACCAAGGTAAGGATAAAATCAAAATTTCTCTAAATTCTTCTGCCATGGCTGCAGTGTTGAAGTATACCATCTGATCCATTCTGATACTCATAGCATCTTTTTGTTTCACCTGAAACATCTCAGGGCAGAGAAGAAATGAGATGTCATGGTTAATCATGATGCATCTGATCTACCACAGGTGAAACAGTTTCAGTTTTTTGGGACGGTTCGGGTTGGGCTGACCTGGCCTTGGCTGGTATTATATATATGTATATGTATATATTATATATATATTTGTAATATCTACCTGGATTGCAATTTGCAAATGGGACTTTTTATTGATCAATAATAATCATTGCAGAAGATAAGGGCCAATTTGACCTAGTTCATTCTTTTATATTTAGAGGTTATGTCACTATGACGTGAAATATGCCTGAGTTCTCCCAATATAGGCCGACCTTGGGAGGCTCTATATTTGGGCAAGAACGAAGGCATATTTCACGTCATAGTGACATAACTGATGTATTACATGCCTTTGTTCCCATGGTTACTTTGTATCAATGACGTGACGTCATGATATTATCATGGTTATTAAAGAAATCTAATATCAAAACGAGGTAAGCGGGCTATATCGGGGTAATCGGGCAATATCGGTGGATATAGCTCGCTAACTTTCCCATTGACTTCCATACAAATGCTTCGCTAGGTATGTAATACATCTTAATATACCATGTTTGATGTTCATTTTAGGTATTATTACTTAACAATGAAAAATACACACATTTGTCAAAGTTAGAGTCATTCCGTCACTTTTGATATTCAAGGCGTTAATGATACACTAAAAGCTCAACACATTAAGAGAATGATTCTTGTACTTGTTGAAACGCTATAGTCAATCACATTAAAGGACCTGGCATTTGCCAAGGATTGCTTTTTGCTGATTAATGTTCCAGGTTAATCTATCACTCTCCAATTTAATTTCCCAAACATTTGTGGATGGTTTAAAGACAAGAAGGCTGAAGTCAAAAAAGCAAAATGTTAAGCTTAAAGGGGCAATAATTAGAGGTTATGTCACTATCGTGGCATATATGGCCGAGGTGTCAGTGATATATGGCCCGACCTTGGGAGGGACATTGATCTCTGAGAACCGAGGGCATATGTGCCACGATAGTGACATAAACGATTTATAACATACATATGATGATGTAGACTGGTCAGAGAGTACCGTTTTCTTATAGAATTGACAAACAAATGGTTTGAAAATGATTGAAATGAGTTTAGAAAAATTGCTCGCGCAGTTTTATCTTTGATTGATTGGTTATGACGTCAGCGCCTTGACCAATCAGAAAGTTAGCGGGCGCGGGCTTTTCAAAACTTATATTGGCCCGCTGTCTTGTGTACACTTTGCACTATACATCATCATAGGTATGTTATAAAGACTCTTAAGAGACTATAAATTTTAGGGCAATCTTTTCAAAAACCATGTCAATGTCTCCCTTTCTACCCTTGTTTTACCACTTTTAAGAATTGAGATATTTGATCAAATAAAGAAGTTATTGAAGTTAAAATATGCAGAAAAGTCCAAATTCATAAGAATTGATATGGGGAAGGAAGAACCATTTCATTTTTTATTTAGTAAATAAGCATGACTTGGAATGATGAGAACAAAATATATTGTAAAATTATGAATGTTTTAAAGGTCTCAAGTCATCTCTGCCCCTACATTTCCTTTAACTTTCAGTATGAGGAATCAGTAAAAGTACAATTTATGGTGTCCACCGTGAACACCTCAAAAGAAAGGATCAGATGTTGAATCAAAATTAAAAATTGAATTGTATCCCTTATCGTGAGTTAAATGATTAATTTTTAGTAAAATGGTGATCGAAGATGAACATTATTAAATGTCAACTATGCAGTGCTTTACATGTAATCCAAATTGTTCATCGAATTTAACATCTGAGTATAGACACACATGCTTTCATCACATTTCCATGAGTTTTTATTACCTATACGTGCAAATCATGTATGAGAGATCCTGTTGCAATAGCCCTCTTTGATTGAAGTTTGGATTCAAAGAACTACACAAATGTCGCTTCATTTATTGATAAGATATACAATATGTCTTAGTGAATCACCTCTGAGCATTAATACATAGGTGTATACTTATGGCCTCCCAAGCTATTAATATAAAATAATTATTTTTATTATCTGTCACAATGTATTTTAAATGCTCTCTTTTCTGTTTTTGTTTTAATTTTATTTTTAACCTTCACCAAACCTTTATTAAAATGTGCTGTGTTTCTTAATATATAGGTGTTTCTGAAAGTTATCATGTATTGAATATATATAGGTGTTTCTGAAAACTATCATATCTTGAATATATAGGTGTTTCTGAAAGTTATCATATTTTGAATATATAAAGGTGTTTCTGAAAACTATCATATCTTGAATATATAGGTGTTTCTGAAAGTTATCATATATTGAATATATAGGTGTTTCTAAAAGTTATCAAATATTGTATATATATAATTGTTTATGAAAGATCACATATTAATTACAGGTGTTTCTGAGAGAGGAGCTAGGAAGATACTTTGAGATGCAGCAGAACACATTGGTGAATGAGGCGATCATTTTGATACAGAAGATGACGCGGGGCTTTATTGTGAGGAAAAGGTACCAGGTCAAGAGGAGGTCAACGAGGGTTATTCAGGCGCATGTGAGACGTTGGATACACAGGTATGCATGGGGTGTGGAAATATTAGGGTGGTGATGTTTTTGAGGGATACCAGGGTGTAAAGGAGTGGAATTATCAAGGAATTAAAGAGGTAACAAAGACTAGAGAGACTTGAGGATATAGTTCTGATTAATGTCATAAAAATGGCTTTTTATAAGGTTATTTAATTCTAAGAAATAAGAGGACAACTGCTTTTTTGATTTTTAAATTTGGTTTTTCTGCATCTTAAGTTTTCATTTACTTTTGTATATAACCTTTGTTGCCACTTTAAGTAAAAAGTATGTTAGGTCATTTTTTATACAAGTTTGCCTGCAAAAATATAATGAAGGATATGTATGTGATGTCATTCACAACACATAATTGGAATATGAGGTTTTCTAAATGGTTGAATGGGAATGTGAGGTGTTTCCCTTTGTAGGGAAATGGAATATGAGGTTGAAATGGGGTATAAGGTCTTTTTGTTAAGAAAAGGAATGTGAGGTTTTCTAAATGGGAATGTGAGGTGTTTCCTTTTGTAAGGAAAGAGAATATGAGGTTGAAATGGGGTATAAGGTCTTTTTTTTAAGAAAAAGAATGTGAGGTTTTCTAAATGGTTGAATGGGAATGTGAGGTGTTTCTTTTTATAAAGGAAATGAATATGAGGTTGAAATGGGGTATAAGGTCTTTTTGTCAAGAAAAGGAAGGTTTTCTAAATGGTTGAATGGGAATGTGAGGTTTTTCCTTTTGTAAGGAAAGGGAATATGAGGTGTACTTAAGGTGAAGGAAATGAATTGTGTTCACAGTTTGAAGGTGAATGTGTTTTTTGTGAATTTGTTTTGAAATAGTTAATACGATATACAAACTAAATACAACACACATGCCATCTATCCATTAAGACATCAACTGCAGTAGTTTACGATATAATTATTTTACTGTAATAATGTTTTGAATAATTGAATATAAAGGGGGCATTGCTGTTCAAAATGAATTCTCATTCGTTGAAGTATGAGGTAAATCATGCTATCTATTGGGTGTGATGTCATTGCTATAATTTTATGGCAAAATATGATAATTTATGTCAATGATCTCATGTCAGTTGATTTATTTTGCTGCAAAAAGAATTACATTTACAGTAAATCCTGTGTATGTTGAACATTTTTTTGTCAAGAAGTAGAACCAGTGTAAGTAGAACGCCTTTGGAATCTAAAAGTGTTACACTGCGAGATGTTCCACTTACAAAGGTTCATTAACATGGAGTCAATGGGCTGCAAAACCTGTTCCACTTGTGAGGTGTTCAACTGATAAAGGGTGTTCCACTCAGCAGTTTCTACTTACTCGAAAATGATGAAGCATAAAAATTAAATTGGCAAATTTTAATTTACTTTGATGAGAATTGTGAAATGCCTCCAGTAATGAATTCCACTTTCTATTTCATGCTGTTTGTACAAATAAAATTGATTTGAATAAAGGTCAAAAATTGTTGATATTAGATTTTTGTGGGATTGTATAAAGTTTTGTCATTCAGCTCAGGGGAAATACTATCTTCCATGCACTTTTTTAAAATACAATTTCTCAAACGTAAACATCTAAATAAGGCAGTATTGTTATCAGTATTAACATAATTTACATGATAATTAACTCAACCAGGACCTTATGAATAATTAATTGATTAGCATATGCATCAACCTTTAACAATAGATAGGATCATGATCGTGAATTTTTAATAGCAATTTCTATTGCAATATGAGAGCTGTATTGATTATTCATGGATTCTACCTGATGTATCCTCTAGAAGGCAAATAATTTATTGCTCTATGTCTGATGAAGAAATAATTTCTATATTTATGTGTTTGTATCTCTATTTCCGTTTTCCATGTGTTTCCTATTTTTATGTCACCACCAGAAGTGGATGGCTGTTGGTGTCTGTAACAAATAGCATGTGGTGACATTTTGCATGTTAATGCCTTGTTTCTATTTTTCCTCATGCCATCAGTAGCTTTACATCAATACTCATTAATAGAGTTTGTATTGGTTTGTGGTTCTACTTTTCCAATCAATTAATTCTCACGCTGGATAATTAACAAAAATCTCAGATTGCAGTTGATTGCCAATACTTATCAGAACTATTATAATTAAACATCCCTCAGGGTTTTAACATTTAATTTCTTGAAATCCTTTGCTACACATATATTGATGATTTTATTGAACAATGGAGCTATACTTTCAAATGATTGAGATACGTTCTGGGTTAGTTTGACATTTCTATTACAATTTCATTAGTTAAGTGCACTATGGAATCCATTTTTCTGAATATATTGGTAACAGCTATATAGGCTAGCAGTTGGATGGTTGGTTGGTTGTGGTTGGTGGTTGGTTTTTTGATTGGTTGGTTTTTTGGTCAGTTGGTTGTTTTGTTGGTTGTTTGGATGTGTTTGGCTGGTTGTTTTGTTGGTTGGATGTGTTTGTTTGTTTGTTTGTTTGTCTCTTGGTTGGTGGTTGGTTGGTTTAGGTGAGGCAGTGTGAGACCACACTAAAATAGCCACATCAAATATATCCCACTGTCTCCCAAAAAAGCCTCTAAAGCTGGATTCCATCCTAGCTATTTACCTATTCACACCTTACTAAGGTATGGCCCCACTCACTCCTTCTTAGCTTACTTTCCTCTTTTTCCATCTTGTAGATCTATTGTATTCATACTTTTTGTTTTGGTAAGGTAATCCTAAAGACATATGCTAACATTTCTGTAACTGTCTCATCACAAAATTAGAATTTGAATGTTATAAAAACCATTCGACCTGTGACCTTTAACCTGTGACCTATGGGGTGTCCAGAATTTAGTGGAATTAAAACATGATGATGTTGGTAATGATGTGCACCCGCATACATTCAATTCAAACTTTAATTAATATCATATTGTCACAGTGACTTTCCAATTGACACAGAATTCATAATTATCCTTTCCTTTGTGCACAATCATATTCTCTTCTGTCCTAACAAAGCTTCTTCATTCTCAATAAAAAACCTAACACACATCCTCTTAGGTATGGTTCTGCGCCAAGCGCCGAGAGTGGAGCTGCAGTAACCGTTTATTCCAACTGACAAATACAAAATCATCATCATCTTTCAACATTAATTAACATGATTACAATGCGATCTTTATCGATTATTATGTATTTAATTAGCGTCTACAAACTATTTTGCTGATACAAGAGTTGCTATTTTGCACTTTAATAAAATGGTTTGTCTGTGACCAAAGTTGTTAACGATGCAACTGTTGCACCGGCTCCTGATCCGGGAACCCAACCCTTTATATAAAAACTGCAATACACCAGCGCGTACTTTACAGAAAATTCTATAGGGAGGTCCACCTCTCCATGAAAAGGAGCAGTGTGAGGATTTGAACTTCTACAAGTATTTACCTAATAACCATGGTAATTATTTTTTCAACATACAATAAACTAAATACATGTTATTCTAAAATAATGTAAAGTTTAGTCCACCCGCTTTGGCGTTTAGAACCGAGATGACGCCTACAAAACCTTTCAATACCCAAGAAAACAATCCACTCATACATGACCTCGTTCTATTATTAAATCATTTCAAAACACCTTGACCGTACAGAAATTATTTATACACTAATTCATACTTCGTGATTCAACCGTGAATAAATACATTTCTGTCCTAACAAAGCTTCTTCATTCTCAATAAAAAACCTAACACACATCCTCTTAGGTATGGTTCTGCGCCAAGCGCCGAGATAACAAAGTTAGGGCCTTTCGAATCGAAATATCTAAATATGAATCTACAATCCAATGTTTTGAGTTACAGAAAGCAAATCTTTGATACTATCTTCGATATAACCATCTTTTGCGGTTTCTGATTTCCACCTTCCATGCCGTTTAAACAACCTGTCACTCACTCCTTGATTTGCTGCGGCAGTACTGCCTCCAGCTCTCATTGAGTGTAAAGAGTACAATTTTTCATTATAACCCAACTCTTTGAGACATTCCAAGAGAATTTCACGACACCTTGTATAACTCAACTTCTTGTTATCTGTCCTTAACACGTACTCGTTTTTTGATTTTAAAAAGGTCAGTCCCCTGAATATGTAATGATCGTGTTGGACAACGTTAGCCTGTCTCAAATATCTACTGAGCAAACTGACTGGACAGAGCTTTGTACCTGTTCTCGCAATAATACAATTTCTACCATCTCTGTACACGTCTGTCTTAGAACGCTCAAGGAAGATGCTCATGTGAGTATCGTAGAACATAATATCTCCTAATTGTATACTAGACAGCTCATCAAATCTAAAGAAACCTGAATAACCCAGCAAGACAAATGTAGCCAACCTCAAACCTTTCAAACATGTTTTAGTATTAGTTGCGAATCTGTCTACAATAAGGGCCAACATTTCTGGCGTAATTGGTAATTTCTTGGTTTTTGGTTTGGCTAAAATTCTCTTTGCCGATTCTAAAGTCATTTTAACAAGGTTACTATTACATGGATTGCTCTGATTTGCAAAGTTATGTGCCGCAGCAATGGCGTAAACGGCGTTAACCAAAGGACTAGCCGTGTTGCTTTGTTGTATCATGCTCACCAAATATAATGCTAAGTAAACTGGATTTGCTGGCAAGCAGGTCACTTCTTCAAATTGTTGTGCCCAGTTCTCCCACTTTTTGTAAGCGTAATTATAAGCCTCAATTGTTTTGGGCTCTTTGGATTTCAATAAAACTGTTGGTAGTTTTTGTTTTAGTTCCTTAAGTTTTTCACTTTTAACCAATGTATCGCTCATCAGTCTTTTAAACGGACCTGGAAAAAAGTAATGAACGCAAAACGATTAGACCGTGTCTAAGAATACGCCTAAAATGTACAAAATTATAATAACCTGTAATGTTCAGGTCAACGCTGCCTTTCATTATGCTAAAACAAAATATATATCCATATCATTTGCCACAATGTATCATCGTCACCACGTTTCTGTTTGATGTTGCCCTCATCAACATCTGCAATAACATTGCCATATTGGTATCATCGTCACCATAGAGGTATCATCGTCACCAGGATTCTGTTTGATTTCCTTACAATAAAATCATGCAAATAACATATGCTCTAGTGGTATCGTCGTCACCACGGCTCCGTTTGATATCATCGTCATCAAACTAGTGGTATCATCGTCACCACGGCCTTACTTGATATCGTCATTATCAAGCTAATTTTCATACTAAACCATCATCGTCACTTCGACGTCTCGTTACTTGAGATCATGTTAATCAAGCTAGATTGCCACTTGCCAGAGCCCTGACATGCATTTAGACCTAACGATAAAATAAAAGATTTTATGTTTATGATGCCCTTCATTACTTCGTATATGATACCACACCTTTCTGTGTCTAAAAACATGAACAAAGTATATACAGATCACATGGAAAAATATTAATCAAGTTACACTGAAGCTATACGTATAGACTGTAATTCATGATATGAACATCGTATTTGCTCTTGATTGAAATAACTGAATGTAATGTTTCATTGGTTTGATCAACTTGATTGATTTTTTATACATTTTTATTCAAAATCTAATTTTTAATGCCAACATTGTGCCATTGAAATTGTCTTTTGTGAAAACACTGTTGCTCTGTGAGCACTTGTTTAAGACGTATTTTGCATTTGTGTATTCTACAATATCTTTCACAAAGTATTTGAACACATTGCCGTTATGTATCAATGGCCAAAATGACGCCGATTGCCACCTAGGTACAATTAAAGTTCCTTCAGCACCCTGCTGTTTCATGTACGCTATGACGTTTGGCACTAAATACAAAGGTGGCACACACCAGTTATTTTCACAAGACCAAATTTGTGTAAAGGCGTCCACGGCCTCTGTACCTGGGTTCCAGAACTTTGAATTGAACCTTGTCACTTGCTTGTTATCACATGATGCGAATCTATCTATCGAATGAGGCCCCCATGCCTGATCGAGATCTCTAAAAGTGCTTTTTGAAATACTCCAATCGTCAAAATCTACTATTTTGCTGTAATAATCTGCCTTCTCATTTAAAGACCTTGGAATCCACTGAATGTTTAAATCCACATGGAACCTTGCACACAAAGTGAAAATATCTATCGCCAAAGCCTGCAAATGCTCTTTCATGCTTCCATTTGAGACTATACTGACAATGTTTTTGTTATCTGTGAACCACTTGATAGCTTGACCCTCAAGTTTGTTCATTAAAGACTGAAGTACCACATGTACACCTTTTAATTCTCTCCAAGTGGAACTCTGAACAACCTCTGAACTTGTCCATGTTTTATAACATATTTCCTGATCCGCTTCGACTACGTAGCCTGCACAACCATTATCACTTGCGTCTGAAAACACAACCTTCCTTAGCTTGGGAGTATCTACTATCGCCTTACCGTTCAAGTTTTTTAAATTGTTCACCCAGTAAGTTAGCTCTGAAATGCTATTCCCATTAAGAACCACTACCTGATCCCAAGCGTAACTCTGATTTATTTGTGCGTGTGAATATTTTGTCATGAGTTTTGTGACATTACCCAAGGCTGGACCTGCAGAATTTATCTTGCCTACAACCGAAGCCAACCGTCTAGCAGTAACTATCACTTTACTTTGCAGAATATTTTCTAAGCATTGAATATAATTGTCGACTTTCGTTTCTGGTATGCGAATTTCAAATTTTGCGAGGTCTATTACAAAGCCTAACCATTCTACTTTTTGAGCTGGTTCCCACTGAGACTTTTGCACATTTTCTATGAAACCTGCCCTTTTTAGCGTTAACCTTACGAACATTGCCTGTAACTCTGTTTCTTGCCTATTGTTGCCAACAATAATCCCATCATCTAAATACGTAACAATTCTCACATTGTTTGACCTCCAATACTTTACTATAGCCCGTACGACCTTTGAAAAAACCAAACCTCCCGTTTTTATTCCAAACGGTAAAACCTTGAAGCAGAAATACTTGATTTGCCCGTTTTCAAATTGCCACTTGAAACCTAAATATTGCCACTGATTTTGCCTGATGTCCAAGTGATGATAGCCACTTTTAATATCAAATGTGCTCATGTGACCTCCTTTTCTAAAATAAGGCATAGCTGTGTTAATGTCTTCATATTTCATTTTTTCGATCCACACATGTGGATTAACGTGTCTAAGATCTAAAACTAAACGTTTTTTGCCCTTTGCATTTATTGCTACAGTGAGCGGATTAATCACCCTTGGCTTTTGTTCTACTTCGCAAATAAAACCACCTTCTATTAAATTTTGAATTTCTTTTGTCACGAAATCACCATTTTCTATAGCAGATTTGTTATTCTTAAGATCTACGACACCTGGTTCTGATTTTAATGGTATAACATAGCCATTTTCTACAATATCTATTATGGTGCTATTTGCACCTATTTCTGTCCAAAATTTTACATGCCTTCTGAGATTACCTTTCACCTTTTGAGACACATTATCAATATCACATGAAGTTACAATTTTACTTATCTTTTCTGTGTTACTGCCCTCCTGCATTTCCCCCTGTTGCCGCCGTGCACTCTCGACTCCAGTGCCCCCTGCCGCCGCAGGCAAAACATGAGTCGGTCGGCCTTGGTCCTCGCGCGATATTCGACTTAAGCTGCTGTTGTTTCTGGGCCCATCCGGTGTTGCCGTTACCGCCGTTACCGCCGCTGTTACCGCACCCTGCGTTGCTGTTGTTGCCTTGGAACCGGTTTTGCTGACCACTGAAACTATTGTTTTTTCTTAAATTTTGTGCTCTTTTTTGAACACGTTTTCTGTTAACAGTACGAATAGCAAAAGATTGAGCCCTTTTTAATTTTTTGTCATCGTCACTATCGCTAGCTATTGAATATTTACGGTACTCGTCTACAGCACCCCAACCAGCTTCACTGCTGTCTGCCAAAATGATAAGCTTATTTCTATTATTCAAAATTGACATACCTTTGGCGACCTTTTCGGTCGCCAATTCTGCATTTCCAGACTTCAGAGCTTCGTTAGCCACGTGTAATTGTTCTAGAATCTCTTTGTTGACCTTGAACTGCTCTTTGTGTCCCGTTCTCTTGAAATCATATTCTGGTTCTTTATGCTGTCTTTTTGCTGCTGCTAATATGCTTTCTTCTTCGTCTGGTAACTTTCTCTTCATATTCTCCATCTTCTCATTTAGGTCAGAGAATTTTTGATCAAAATAATTCATGAGTTCCATGTTCTGTTCCATGATGGAAGTTTAGTCCACCCGCTTTGGCGTTTAGAACCGAGATGACGCCTACAAAACCTTTCAATACCCAAGAAAACAATCCACTCATACATGACCTCGTTCTATTATTAAATCATTTCAAAACACCTTGACCGTACAGAAATTATTTATACACTAATTCATACTTCGTGATTCAACCGTGAATAAATACATTTATTAACAGGGTACACAATATTTAATGGTAAACCATCAGCCTTTGGTGAAATAAAACAAGGGACAGATATGAAGTTTACATAATATGCAAACCGTGATAATTAATTGCATCAAAACTCATTAAGTATTTACAGCATATAGCTCCATACCAGCCTAGACTCATAGGTTATTAGACTTATTTAATCAAAGGTAGATATTGGAAAATGCAGCGGTTAATGTTAATCGCTGGCAATTTCATTTTGTTAGTACAACAGAGTTATCCAGTTAGCCGATCAGTAGCTTCATATGGAGTTTGTCATGACGATTAAGAATATGAAACAAAGGCACTATTAATCTCTTAAGTACTCGCTGGAATGTTGCACGATGGATTGAGATCGTTCTCTCTCATTGTGAACCCAATATATGGATTAACTTGACCTCGAAGAATAAGCAACGAACCTGACACCTTGAAACGTTCAATCCATAATTGGACGTGAGGCTGAATTACACATTGTACTATTGGATACACCTGTATTGTATTGGATATAAACATGTGCGTATAACTCATTGGATTGGATATATTTAATACATACTTCTATGTATGATGGAGAATATAAAAGGATATACCCATGTAGCATAGATTCAACAATCATAAAAGTGCTTATGACAAGACAAAAGTGATTAAAATCAACTTGATTTCAATTTTTGGAGCAACACCTATAACGGTGTAATATTCATCTCCTACAGATCTGGTCTTAGATTTATAATATTTCCTCGTGTGTAGTCTACGAGCAAATATGGGAACAACTTAAAAGGTGAGATAAATGTATATCATAGGCCCACGTGTATAAAACCTGAGTACCTAGAAGTACAGTATATATCATGGGTCTATATGCCCAAAGCCATCAAGGTTGCCCCCCCCCCTCCCATCTTCCGATTTTAATCTGTTACTCCAAACAATAGTTTTCTACTCAACCAACTTTTGTCATAGCCATTTGACGCACAGTTGTTATTGTAAACAATTGATTGGCACAGTAACAACTCTGTGAATCAGCAAGATTTTTCACTCGATCAAATGGTGGTACTGTATTAATTGCCATGTTTCTAACACATCAGACTTGTTCTGTTCTGGATTGAACATGGCATAATATCACCTATGTACAACCAGAGCTTTCTGTAGTTTGCTTTTGTGATTTTATCTATCCATCTACTTGTAGCTCATCTTTATATCTAAAGCTTGTGAGAGATGTAGTCTAGCTTTCTCTCACAGATAGGAGAGGATTTAGACTCCACAATTCTCAGACCTTTCTTCTTTTAATTTGAAAAAATGGCATCATACACTATGATGCATTCAAAGTGATTACAGCCAGTTATGTTTTCCCATTTTCAAACATACATTAATAACACTGCCCGATTCAGGCTCCTTCTAAGTCATCATACTATTCATATAAAGTGATAATAGTTACAGCTTTTCCTTTCCCAGTTACAGCTTTTCCTTTCTCAGTTACAGCTTTTCCTTTATCAGTTACAGCTTTTCCTTTCTCAGTTACAGCTTTTTCTTTCTCAGTTACAGCTTTTCCTTTCTCAGTTACAGCTTTAATTCCTTTCTCAGTTACAGCTTTTCCTTTCTCAGTTAAAGCTTTTTCTTTTTCAGTTACAGCTTTTCCTTTCTCAGTTACAGGTTTTTCTTTCTCAGTTACAGCTTTTCCTTTCTCAGTTACAGCTTTTCCTTTCTCAGTTACAGCTTTTTCTTTCTCAGTTACAGCTTTTCATTTCTCAGTTACAGCTTTTTCTTTCTCAGTTACAGCTTTTTCTTTCTCAGTTACAGCTTTTTCTTTCTCAGTTACAGCTTTTCCTTTCTCAGTTACAGCTTTTCCTTTCTCAGTTACAGCTTTTCCTTTTAATCTCCATAAATTGGTGGTACAACACTCATTGTAAGCTGTCAATCATCTGAGTCAGACGTTCAATTGGTTCTATGTTACCCCTGATACATCTTTGATTAGGCATGATTAGGTATGAAGTTTTCATATCGAAAATCAAACTGGAAAATGTGTATGCCACTGGAGTGGATTGAGAATGTTTTGTATAGAAAAGAATAAGAAGTAATGAACCACTGTAATATATACAACTATGTTACTGTTAGAAATGAACTTAATATTATTACCAGCTGAATTGTATTCAGTGATGAACAAGCAGTGCATGCAGAAGCGTTGCCAGCTTTCAGTCGGGGGGGTGCGATCGCCAAAAACATTTCGGTTTTCTGATCAGGGGGTGTTATCGTGGCATAAGCAACGCAAAAAAAATTAAGATTTGTTTTGAATTTTACTAAAATTGATGTAATTTCCTTCAAAATTGCATAAAACTAAAAAGCATTTTAAAGCTCTTTTCTTCCTCTATCTAATGGTTATATTTTCATTGGTTAGTTGGGGGTGCGATCGCACCATCGCACCCCCTCCTGGCTACGCCTATGGCATGTTCTATGATCTTTGTATATAATGATGGGCATGTGTTTTATTGGATTGGTAACAATTTTACAATTTCAATGCACTACATGCTTCACAAACAAATAAAACTATAGAATAAATACTGTAACACTTTTTTAGGACAACCAAATGAGAGGACTTAGAATAGGCAATTGCTTCTTGTCCAATCCTTTTTGTCTCATCAATATAATGAAAATCAATACAATGTATTATGTAAAACATTCTTAATTAGATGCAGTATAGTTTTTTGAATGTCAAAGAGATTGCCTTCTACTTCTATTACAGAAATATGTGGTGAATATTATATAATACTGACAGCTCAACTTCTTGAACTTTCTGGGAACGCTGCATAACTTAACTGAAGTGTCTTGATTTACGAATCTCAATAAAATATGGGTTCAAATTAGTTTCACCATTTGCTGAACCTTTGAGCCCTTCAACCAGGAAGTATTGAAGAATTGTGATGTCAAATCAAAGTGCCCCCAATAAATAGAGATGTCAACCAGGCCATCTTGTTTGATAGAAATAATCAAGGCAAAGATACACTAGGGTTGATCAAAAAGTTCTGCACCATTTGCTCTTAAAATCTTAATATGTTATGAATATTGTTCATATTTGGCTTCAACAATCCTATACTGTTGTAGTTGTTTCATGTTGTGTAGAAATTAGCTGTAAATTTGACCAGTAACATAGGTGTCTAGTTACTATAGTAACATGACAATAGGGTACTTTTGAGCTAGCAGTGCAGAACTCTTGGATCAACCCTCTTACATGTACTCTTACATACTTAACAATGAGAAGGTCAAAAAGGTATTCAAGATAAGCTACATATAAGGTTACATCCCATTTTTCACTAAATCTTTGGAGCATTTTAGTTTTGATTTTGAATGATGCATTTTTTTCCTTGTATCTACATATACATGAATGTAATTTAGAGTTTGAACTTAGGTATATTTTTATGTAATTTTATGCCGTTTCCACTCCTGACAATTCTGATAAGGCCATTTGTTATTTTATTCATTGTTAATGAAAGGGTCTCAATGTTCAAGAGTGAAACCAATTTGAAGAAGTGAACAGAACACCCACTCCTAGATATTTCAATGATTTAAAAAATGTAAGTTGAACTTTATCAAGATTGAGCTTTGGTGTTTAAAGGCAGAATCTGATCTATAGGGGGTGACAAAATTACAAGCAACATGTATAATTGACCTACCAATCTATTCCTTACAATATCAAATACAATATCTCCCAAAAGATTCACAATATGTTATAAATTGCTGAAGTTATTAATGATTCAAAGTGCAAAAATGAGTGAAAAATGTTTAAATTCTCCCAAATAATAAGAATGGTAACCATCTTTAGTTTTCCTGGAATAAAGTATGCACTTTTGTGATTTTTAGAAAATAGGCATGACAAGGAATGACATGAGCCAAAAATATTCTAAAATTGAAACAGTTTTTTGTTTAGCATGCTTGCTATATCTGATTCTCTCTTTAATCTTTATTTCATCTAAGCACAAAATACATTTTACAGTCTTCTTCAATCATATTTTGGAAAATTCTACACCGACTTCAGTGTTTATCAGTAATTTCTGGGAATTAATAGCTTTATTCTTAGAAGTAAATCTCATAAATGCATACGCATTACATATGAAGAGATTATAAAATTATTGCTGATAATCTTCTGTGAATTGATCATAACAGAAATAGATGGTAAGGTGACACATGTCTGGCAAAGGGTCAGTCAAAATTGCTGTTTATAAGATATTTGTTTTTGACTTTCTGGTTTATCAAGAATTTTTTTCTTTTTCAAGATATTAATATATATACCATTTTAAAAATGAATTTTATAGTCTCTCCTAAGCCGGCAATGGCTTGATGTCCAGGAGACATGTGAGACTTTAATAAACAAAATATACATATATAAGGTGGGAGGATGGTATACGTTGGCTTGGTGCTAGATGGTATAATCTCCAACAGCGTTTTCATTCTATTTGTCTCTCTAAGTGCTGGAGGATAATTGTCATGTTATCATACATCATTGTCTCTCTGTGTAGGACATTGCTAGTAAAGACCGTATATCATTGATAATTATTTCAAATATATGATTTTGAACTCTTCTGGTTTACAATTATAATGTGTATTTAATATATATTTTGGGGTCTCTGTGGGTTTGTTCCTTTGATGGTTTTGTGATTCTATGACTTCAGTTATGTTTTGTCCTATCAAGATTTAGTTCTCCATAATCCATAGTTTGTATGCGTTTCCTTTCTCCAGAACTGTCATGTGAAACTGCATCATTTTCATATTCACAATTTGCTCATGTAGCAACCTCATTAAAACTATATCTTGTCTATAACTAAAGCATAAGTATCAATTAAATAGAAATTTCCTGATGCTCCATTTATTTGATGTTTCAGGAGATTGCAAGTAGATCAATAAGAAGCACCAGTGCTTTAAAGAAAACACAAGATTATGAAAAAACATTTAGATTGTGAATCTTATGTAAACAGCAAGCTCTTTAAACAGTGGAGTGCTTTAACTCTTTAACTATTTTATCATAGATTGCCAATATCTGTATCTACATTATCATGGGCTTCACTATCATTTTACATTAGATTGTATTATATAGTAGCATTATCATTGGTAGTGTTACCATAGGCAGAATCATCATATATTACAACAGACTACAATGTTCTAGGTTGTATTAAAAAAAGAGATCTTTGTCATGGGGAATGTCACAATGGACAGCATCAACTTAATGGGCACATGTGCTATGGGCAAAATGATATCATTGTTAGAGCTAGCAATATAATACGCATATTCATTACTTGCATTTTAATAATATATAAATACATGCACCTTTTGTAGAGGAAAATACTCAATGATAAATACTTCAAACTTCAAAGAGATGTATAGAGATTATGAAAATATATTCATGTACTGTATTTGAATGTAAGGTATGCCATATGTACAGTACATGTTATTGTAATTTTATGATGAAGAAATGCAAGTTAAAAAATAATACAATACTATTAGTTCAAAAAATCTATATTTTCCTAGTAAAGTGAACTAGACATAATTCTTGTCACTGGATTGATGTTTATAATAACCATATGATCATGCACCTAATATTATTGATGAATATGTTGAAGATAAAATTCATAGGAAGCTACCTTTATTTATTTATAAGCTTTTATTGATCTCTGAATACTTCAATGTTTGAAATATGAGCACTCTAGCCTAGCTAGAGTACTTGTGCCTATTCTATATTTTATGTAATATTTTGTTTCCATTTACTGAAATATGGATATTCCGAGTTTACGTGATATAATCAAAAATGCTGAATCTGAGTTAAGTGTATGTCTTGCTAAAATCGCTCTTGTTCATGTTTTAAATGAACGCTATGTGTTTTACTTAGGGACTCACTCTATAAGTATAAGACTGAATTTATGGTCAAGTATACTTTCTCATTTTTTATTGATTCTGTAAATTATGGCTTCTTTATGTAATAATGTGGTATTCTGTTGGTAGAAAACAACATTGCGTTCACAGGGGATGAACTACTTTGAAGTTAAATATAACCAATTTAATAATATATTTTAACTTTTGCATTTATTCGAATCATTTTCATCTACAGAAAGATAAGTCTAAGATAACGCATATCTCTGCATTTCTTATCATGGAAAACCTAAGAAGTTGGAAAAATTATAAGATGGGTAGTACCATCAAATAGAAGTCACTTTTGGCCAGGACGGGTCCATATTCTTACTGTATCCATCACTAGGTGCGGTGATCATAAACACTCTTAAATTATAAAGGGCTCCCAAAGAGGGGGCAGTGAGGTCACTTTTGTCACTTTTAAAATTTCAAAATTGTTACTTTGTCACATTTAATATTTACTTGTCATATTTTCTCAGATTCATTCCTTTTTTAGAGAGTCAAAGCATTTATTGCAACAAATTGTCTGTTATGTTCCATCGTTTGATTATTGGTTAGAATAAGTCATCTTAACTTGCATCAATTTACATTCACAACGAATTGTCTATTTTTGCCACTCTTAAAACACTTGTCAGTCCAATAAATGTACAAAATTGTCACAATTGCAAGCATTTATTTGTCACATTTGTTTGTTTTTAAGTACCCCAAAGTCCCATTTTTATAGGCCAGGTTGCCTTATCGCATACCCCTTGGGGAGCCCCCTATAATTCTCCAGGAGTGGTTATATGATTTGGTTTCCTCCTATACTTCTGTATTTTATCTCTAGGTGTTCCCAATTTTTCTAGGTGTGTTGGTGATGCAAACACTTTTGGCTTCATCAACTGTTTGAGATGATGGTTGGTTTATAACTTTGTATGCCATTGGACCGGTGAAGCATCTTTGATTAGGGGCGTATCAATGAATCATGTTTTACATGAATATTATGATTCACATTTATTTTAACAGTTGTATTTATAACAATGTTATATCCAAATATGTTCATCTTTATGAAATATCCAATTTCACATTACTTTCTTTTACTAATGCAGCCATGGGTTATTTGCTATCTTAAGTATGAACCATTCAAAATATCAGTTTTGGGAAAACATATTTTGTTCATTTGGATTTGCTTTATCCATGGAATTGATATATTTAATTGACAGCACAACATTGCACTGTGCTTAATTTTAATATTGCACCATATTTAGATAACGACGCAGTATGTTCACCTTGTCATTTGTGATATTTATTAGTCCTATATAATCTGCATTTGAAACAATTTTACTAAATTCTCTTTTAAGTAGTAGCCCTTGAGAGATAATGGAATATTTTGTCCTTGATTCTAGCTAAGGTGATTTAGTGGTCAAATGCATCACTCAATTATATGTTTTACAATAATTGAACTTTGTATCATTAGTGTCCTCCACCTTGATTAAATTATTCACTGAGTAAATGATTCTATACAACTTTCTGAGTTTTCAGATTTGAGAGGAGGGGGTGGCAGTTCCTCAAAATTTAGCATGTTATGTGTATGGGCTCTTATACAGTAGCTATACTTGGGGGACTCTTATGCTCAACCTGTTGCAAGTTTTTGTTAGATGACTCAATGTGCTTTGTAAAGGAGCTCAAAGTTTTGTCAGAAAGGCAAATTTTGGTTTTAAAAATCCATTTCTGACCAAAATTTTGTCTGTTTTACTCTATTTAAGGCATTTTGCTGAAGAAAGGGCAGGTCAGACTTTTCTGTGTTGAATTTTAGGGATACACGTAGATATGACATGACTTTGGAGAGCATAATAGTGCATTATGGGAAACATAGATAAAAATGACTGTGTAAATACAATATATACTTCGACTATCAACACCATTGACCCACATAGTAAATCAAATACTTGTATTTTTGAATATGTAGGGAAATAAATCACATAATAAACTAAAAGATATGGTGCCTCCATATTAAATTATTTTCAGCACTGTATAAAGCTATAAGACTTTTGATGTTATAAGAGTTATGAATTTAGATTCAGAATTTTTTAATTGGTGCATTATGGAAATGTTGGCTTCAAATGTAAATTGCAAATATAGGTTGAAATTGTGGGTTGCAAATATAAGTTGAAGATGTAAGTTGCAAATATAGGCTCAAAATGTAGGCTGCAAATATAGGTTGCAAATATAAGTTGAAGATGTGAGTTGCAAATATAGGTTGCAAATGTAGGCTGCAAATATAAGTTGAAGATGTACTTTGCAAATATAGCTTGCAAATATAGCTTGTAAATGTAGGTTGCAAATGTAGGTTGAAGATGCAAGTTGCAAATGTTGGCTGCAAGTGGAGTGGCAATCAGGGTTAATCAGTTGCTACATCATTATAGACTTATGATCTTACTGTATAACAAATATATATCGTATAACACATTCATGCTCTACAAATTATTGTTTCTAATTTGTAATAACAATGAAAACTCCAAGTCTCAGTCATCTAAAATGCAGAATGCTATGCAATTGAAAACAACATTATCCCACATTCAATATTTTGTAAACAGATTTTCCCGATCAATAGCAAATTAAATGACATTTAAAATCAATGTTTGGTGAACTAACAAAGGGTGCTATTGGATTGAATAATGAAATCAAGATTTGAATCTATGTACTGTCACAACAAGCTGGTACTCATTTGCATAAAATGCAACGCCAGATTCCTGAGTCATTGATTTACATTAAGATTTTGCATCCTGGTTGTTGATGTGTGTTTTTTTATCATAAATGTTTCCCTTGTTTTCATCTTCAGTTTCTTCTGCATCAATGTCAATATTATCTTCAATGTCAACAGCATTGCCAGCTTCAATGTCAATATTGTCTTTGGCATTTATCTTCGGATTGATTAAAAGAAAAGGAAGATTCTTGTGTTTTATGTTTTGTCACCAGTCCAGGCTATCCAGTTTTAATCCCCGCTGTTACACTTTCTTTTTCTATATTCTCCAAAATAACAAAAAAACTATACCAAAGTTGTAAAAATTTACTCATTTTTTGTTTATGGTTTTTGATGGTACATAATTGATAGATATAACACAGAGACAAAGACAAGTGTTTGGATCATTTTGTTAATGTACATGCGGATGAAGAAGAATTCTCAAAATTTCTCTGCGATAGTTTGACATTTCAGCTAAAACCTTACTGGCTCAACTCTTGAATTTCCAGAACTACTCATAACCACCTGAAACATCCCTATTTCTCCAGGCCTAGTGTACATATTTACATTTTTATTGTTGTTAGTTCAGAACAAGGATAATGATAACTCAGTTCATCAGCTAATGCTCTGAATTGTATAATGATGATGATATAGATAGATTACCTTGAAGTAGCTTCATAAGAAGAGAAAATGAGTTCCTTTTCTTTTTAATAAGTTTTTATTTCAGCTTAAGCAGCATTACAATTACAATAAATAAAAAATAAATATTGAACAAGGTTTTACATGTTAATGTAACACCATATAAATATAAATACAGTTTGTAGAAAAATGTCTAAAATTGAATATCCCTCTTCAAAGAAGAAGGGATAGAGACAATTCCAAAAGTTTTGAAAATATTGTCACAATTTTGCAATACTTATGCTCCCGTCATTTCATGTCATGCCTATTTTAGAAAAAATCCAACAGTTGACCTTATTTTCAGAATAAATCTTCATGGCAAAAACTAGAAAAAATGGATATTCCCTTGTACATCATATAAGAGGGCATTATTTTAATAGACTAGATGCGAGTCGAAATAATTTTGATTTACATCATTAAAAATTAAGTCAAAGTGGTATCATATTTGAAATCTACATGTAAAATTACATCCAGAAATGTGGTTTTAAAAGTGCCAACTTTGAAATTTTCTTTGAAAATGTGATATCTAGGTCAAGGAGATTCCCCACAGACCTCATGGTATAAAATCATGAAAAGTGAAAAGTTTTTTCTTAAATTGGACAGATATTTTCTTTTACTGTACATATTTTAATTTGCACGATGATCAGATACATAAGGGTAATATTGAAATTGAACCACTAAAACTGGTGAATATTCAGGTTTAGGGGAACTTTCTAATAACCTGCCATGGTATCTACCTCAAATTAGCCACCTGGTGGTAAAATGATAACTATCTAATCGCATCTGGATAATTCTTTCTGAAAGAAAGGATTGTTAACAGATAAAGGTTTGGTGAATGGAACTTATATCATAACATTGTACACTTAATCAATAGTGAATTATTTTGTTCAACTGTACTTATTAAGTTAATAAACTTTATTCTGCGGTGAGGAAACTCAATATAGAAATCAATGGAAAGGCTCAAAATAATACAAAAATGTGATTACCTCTAAAAATAGGAAATCAGAAATATTTTGTGAGATGCAAGTCCTGAGATGCTAAATTCTGCTTTGTGCATTTTACAGAATTCTTTTGACTACTCATAACCAATGCTAAATAAAGAACAGATATGTAAAATGGAATGAATATAATTTTTTTATGTTGCTAATATTTGTAATGAAACAACTCTTCTGTATAAATTGGCTATTGTCTGGTTGCGAGTTGATGTATTACCTTAATAATATTTATACCAGCATGTTTTGCATTGAAACAATTATGAACTAGATATATTATCCAGCCTATATGATATGTAGGGAATTCACCAGTATAATGGATTATGCATTGTACTGAGAAACCATCTTCGTGTAGATGGCATTAGGGAGCATCTGAAAAGTTCAATGTAGGATTTATAACTGTATTTGCACATTTAATTTGTGACCCCCTCCATCCCACCTCATAACTGTGTTTGAGAAATGTTGATATATGCGTTGTTTGAAAGTTACACTTTATCGAAGATATCATGTAAAATATAGTCATTTTTATAACTTCAAATCTGTATTTCTGTGCATTATCAGCAGGAGGTTTAATACTGAACAAGTTTATTGTGACTTGTAAATTATTATCACTGTTAAAAACAAATGAATAGCCGCTCATTTTTTGTATGATTTTACTTTTGTTGTATACATGTTTTTATTTTATTTTTCGTACCAGAATTGCACTGAACAAAAAGAGCATGCACTAAGAAATTGTGCAGATATAGTTAATTTTCCAATATTGATCTTTTGAAATGCTCCTTTAGTGGGTCACATCTAGGGATGTATGTCAAATTCCTTTTTAAATTGATTATAATTGTTAACCTTGGGCCAAAACATAGAAATAATCATTCCCCTCTTAATAGGTCAGAAGTATTGAATATATTTTAATCTAGTTTAATGGCACCATTTATTGTCATCTTTTTCCCTCATTGCTTCTTTTATACATGTAATTTGAGAGAGTCTTGGATTAACAACTTTTACTTTCACGTTTGAAATAAAGGACTTGTCTAAAAAATGTCATTGTCAAAAATGCAATGATAAACAAATGAGAATAAAAAAAAAACATTATAAAGAAACATAAAATCAAACTCCACATCAGTTACACAATTACATAAAAAGATAGCTTGATCAACCATTGTGCATTTGAACATTGGATTCAGACAACAAGCGTGACTTTTTATTTTAAGACTATATTAACCATAGCAACTGTGAGGAAGAGATAAGATTCATGACTTCAGGATCAATCATTATTTTATCGGCATTATTTGATAACATTATTGCGAATGCCATGAATTTATCGAACAAAAACATACTTGATCTTCAATTATTTAGAGACAATAGAGGAGATCAGAGAGATATACCATATGCGTTTTTGTATATTGCTTATAAAAAGGTTTAAACATCACATGGAAAATTAATATGGCATTGGGATTAGATGCATTCATGGTTGTTGTGGTTAAAGTTGTTTTATTCAATGGTTGATTTGCATTCACAATTGATATTGATTGTTTATAGAAATAAATCAAACAATTTGTTTGAATCGAAGATTATAGTATTAGTAATGTTTACATCATCATCTGTCATATCATTCTTTTATTGTCACTTGTGGGATGAATGATATTCCTATTTTTTTTTTAAATAATTTATTTCATAAATTAAGTTTATGGTTAGTTATACCGCCTAGGTTTGATCATAAACATTGTTGGCAGTAGGTTATAAGTAGGTACATAATATCATATAAGATATGAAATTTAATGACGTTACACCACATCTAAAGAATTAGAAATATATGAGTGGACATTTAATAGTGAAAAGTACATACATGGATAAAGGGCTAAGCAAGGGCTATCGTTTCCATACTTTTGGTGATGAACTTTGCAGTTAGATGAAGAATTTGGTGATTAGATTTTTAGTTATAGTTTTTATAAAATAGAAACATGTGATTATGATTAGAATGGTATGTTTGAGATTATGAAATAAATAATTCTCCAATTGGAGGTTCGCTCTTCAAATGCTCTTCAATTGGGAAGGTGCAAAAATATATATCTCTATCATATAAAACAAAATGTTGAGATTTATAAATTTTCGATGAAGATGTATGAATACATCAAAAATTTGTAAATCTCAACATTTTGTTTTGTTTTTAACTCTTATTAACATATTACGTTTATAATATAAAATATATATCTCTATAATTTAATTTGTGTTTCCAGACGTCGTCTTCAGATTATGATCAATGGTTTCACAAAACTACAAGCTCAGCATCGTATGCGCTCCCAGCGTAAGACATTCATCCATGTAAGTTACTTAAACCACTTGCCCGGATAGTGAGGGGTTGTCCCCACTGGCCCTTAGTTTAGCAATACATGAAGGGTTGTCCCTACTGGCCCTTAGTTTAACAATGCATGAAGGGTTGTCCCCACTGGCCCTTAGTTTAACAATACATGAAGGGTTGTCCCCACTGGCCCTTAGTTTAACAATACATGAAGGGTTGTCCCCACTGGCCCTTAGTTATCCCATCGAACGAAGTTCGGAGGGATATAGGGAACGCCTCCGTCCGTCCGTCCGTCCGTACGTACGTACGTCCGTCCGTCCGTCTGTCTGTCTGTCCGTCCGGGCAATAACTCGAATACTGTTGGCCCGATTGATTTCATATTTTGTACACATATACCCTATGGGGGTAGAAGTTCTGCTCGTAAGCCGATTTTCAAAATGGTCGCTCATTTAAAAATGGCGGCCATTTTAGTGCCGATTTTACAGTAATTTAGGTGCAATATGTAAAACTGTAATAGCAATATGTTTTAAATGTAAAAAAATTATAAAGGACATTAATAAAGCTACAAATGTAGATATTAAAAAAGCACATGGCAGCCATCTTGAAAAATGGCGGCCTTTACTCGTTATATTATGATTTTTGCTGTAACTCGAAAAGTAGTGGAGCGATTTGGTTCATATTTGGTATGTGAATACTATAAACATTGCGCACTGTCTAAAGACACTTTTGGTAGAAGGCAGCCATTTTGAAAAAAAATTTGAAAAAAATGACTGCCATTTTAACGTAATTTACTATAACTCGAAAAGTAGTGAAGCGATTTTGTTCACATTTGGTATGAGAATACTATAAGCATGGCACTGTCTAATGACACTTTTGGTAGAAGGTGGCCATTTTGAAAAAAAGCCGCCATCTAAACATATTTTACTATAACTCGAAAAGTAGTGGAGTGATTTTGTTTATATTTGGTATGTGAATACTAAAAGCATGGCACACTTTCTAATGACACTTTTGGTAGAAGGTGGCCATTTTGAAAAATGGCCCCATTTTAACATATTTTACTATAACTTTAAAAGTAGTTCAGCGATTTTGTTCATATTTGGTATATTTCATATTTTATATGTGAAAACTATAAGCATGGCACACTGTCTAATGACACTTTGGGTAGTAGGCCGCCATTTTGAAAAATGGCCACCTTTTTTACTTTTTTTACTATAACTTGAAAAGTAGTGAAGCGATTTTGTTCATATTTGATATGTGAATACTCATGAGCCTTGCACACTGTCTCATGACACTTTGGATAGTAGGCGGCCATTTTAAAAAATGGCTGTCATTTTTATATTTTTTACTATAACTCGAAAAGTAGTGGAGCGATTTTGTTCATATTTGATATGTGAATACTCTAAGCATGGCACATTGTCTAATAAAACTTTGGGGAGTAGTCAGCCATTTTGAAAAATGGCCACCATTTCTACGTGTGCTATTTTACAAGTACATGTGTGCGATCTTCAAAAATTTTATAGGTGGCTACTTAAAAGCATATTACTTCTGATGACAACTTGGCTAGTGAGCAACCATTTTGAAAATGGTGGCCTTTCTGGTGTGTTGTTTTATGATTGTATATTTCGTTTGTAAAAATGCCAGCCATTTCTGTTCGATGGGATTCGCTACGCTTTGGCGTTGCCGTTTTTCTGATTTAACAATACATGAAGGGTTGTCCCCACTGGCCCTTAGTTTAGCAATACATGAAGGGTTGTCCCCACTGGCCCTTAGTTTAGCAATACATGAAGGGTTGTCCCCACTGGCCCTTAGTTTAACAATACATGAAGGGTTGTCCCCACTGGCCCTTAGTTTAGCAATACATGAAGGGTTGTCCCCACTGGCCCTTAGTTTAACAATACATGAAGGGTTGTCCCCACTGGCCCTTAGTTTAGCAATACATGATTTTCATTCTGTGTTTTCAGTATTGATAGTTAATCAGACATATATCCCAAATAAAATTATTGATTCTCATATTATATGTATTATATGATTTACAGAATGAAAAATAGTTCGAAAACTACACCACTCCCTAGCAATCTATTTCTAGATTCTTTTTATGTTCTGCCATACTTGTTTTCCTCATTTGCTTTGTGGTATTATTTGAGGTCAATAGCCGAAGGCATATATTGTTTTTATAGCATACATGTATTATACAACTTGTTATTTTTATTATCTGATTAATTATCTGGTCCCCATGTTCATTTTGACCTTCAATACCAATGCATGTGAAGTGAGCATCGCACATGTGAAGACAATGGTAAAACATTAATATTCCGTTTTGAATTTCAGTTAAGGGATGAATTCCGACGAAATCGCCACGAGGAGATGATAAACCGTAAAAACAATCGAGAAACTACAGAACAAGACAAAGATATGAAAGTAAGTCAATAAAATGATTCTACTGGTAAAGTTATTTGCTTGTAATATCCATGTATGTTGAAACAAATGAAATGAGAAATGAGATAAGATCGCATGTATGTTGATTGAGATTATAAATGAATCTGCAATTGAATATTTAACTGTTAGTGATTTATGGCTCATTCTTTAGATAGATTATAGTACAAATACTGTATTATATATGATTGTATTTTAGTATATTAACAATTATCTTGTCTGTACTCACATAGAAACATTCAATGATATTATCCCTAATTCAAAAATACTTGATTAGTGTATTGCAGCCTGGTCACCCTTTTGTATTGATACTCTATTTCATCCCTGTGATGCAAGGGGTATACTGTACTCCTCAAAGCCCTGTATTGCACCCCTCAAGGCCATGTATTGTACCCATCAAGGCCCTATATTGCACCCCTCGAGGCCCTGTATTACACCCTTCCCTTCAAAGCCCTCTATTACACCCTTCCCTTCAAAGCCCTCTATTACACCCCTCAAAGCCCAGTTTTACATCCCCCAAAGTGCCGTATTGCTTCCCTCAAGGCTGTGTCTTGCACCCCCTAAGGCCCTGTATTGTACCCCTCAAAGCCATGTATTGCACCCCTCAAGGCCCTGTATTGTATCCTTCAAGGCCCTGTATTACACCCTTCAAATCCCTCTATTACACCCCTCAAAGCCCAGTTTTACATCCTGCAAAGCGCCATATTTCACCCTTCAAGGCCCTGTATTGCACCCCTCAAAGCCCTGTATTGCATCTCTCAAAGCCCTTTTTACAACCATGGATGGGAATGATAACTCCCTTACTTTGTAATGACAGTGAATGTTTCTATATGTATCAGCTAAACTCTTGGGCAATAAACACACATGATGTACATGTTTAAAGCACTAAGTGATTAGAATGATTCAATACTGCACTTCTGTATGTAACAAAAACATGATTGACATAATGTACACTCCCCTCCAAAAGTTTGGAAACCAGAATGTACCTTTTCTGTGTCGTAGCCTATTTATGGTTGTGAATTTTAACAAATTCATTAGAATCACAAATGTGTAGCCTATTGTCATGAAAGAACAAAATTGGGATTCAAACATAGATAGACTTTATCATGCTTTTCAATGAGGAGTTCTGATTGTCAAACTTATGGAGGGGGTGTATATAATCTGTCTTATACATTCACTATGATGCTCATCGTGGTGAAAGTGAATAGATAAAATAGAAGGCCGGACTTGATCTGAATAATGATAAAAGTTCACTTAGGGATAAATTCTATATTTGTTACTCACAAAAGTGAGAATTAAAAAAAAAAAATTGAATGAAGAACTTACCACTTTTAGATTGAAATCTTAGAATCTCAATTTTTTGAGGTATTAATTTCAAAAATATCACCAAACTGATATTTTAAACACGGTACAACCTCAAAACAGAAGTATATAGTAGTATATAAACACTAGGTATTAGATAAAGGATTATTTATGATGCGATATCAGTAGAACCAATAGTTAATATTTAACACATTTTGATTGGGTGTTTATAATTAATTGCCATCGTAGGACATAAGTCAAGCACACGGGTCATGGTACACAAGGCTGTACAAGGTAAAAACTTTAGCATGAGGCACTAATTTAAAGGTATGCACGATTCTTTACTTTTCAATTTTCACGATTTGTTTTGTTTGTTTTATTTCCTGGTTGGACTAAGTTGAAGGACATTGTTATGGGGATGTGTTTTATTGGTGTAATGTTGTTTAGTTTAGTTGGTGTTTTAATCTCTGGAGAAGTTTTATCGGTGGTAATTTATCGGTGAGGTAGAATGGTTTATAGCCGCACCCAAAGTGGCGTCATTTTTAATTAGGTTCTCTTTAGAATATTTTGGGATTATGTCGTATGGATGTAACTTACTGATAAATAAGAAACTATTTTTGACTATTATTGTTTGTGGACTATTGTTGTTGTTTACAAATAGATTCAGATATATTTGTTTGTTGGTACATATTTCTTTCATTTTTAAATAAATCAGAAATTGTTATAAGATATGTAGTCTCGGACTCTCATAATGGAAATACACACTCACCTGTGACTGTGAACCTTTATGTAAATAGAGAACTGTATATTCCACAGTTCTCCCCTAATTAATATTCATTTGAAAACAATCTGTTGACTTAATTGGTATGAGATCAAGTTTAAGATGTGGTTGATGGTATGAGAGTTTGATCTTTGATCTGCAATTTCACCAATTTGAAAAACTGGGTACATCTTGAAATATGATTTTGAATCGATTTCTTGGTGTTTCTCTTTCTATGTTTATTTGGCTATACAAGTACATGTAAGCTCATTTTTTAAAATACATTTATTTTATATTTTATTATCACATACTGGAAGGATTCTTCACATAAATATTAGTTGTTAACTTTAATTTGCACCATCCAGTCACCTAATTTCATGTTACATAGAATTTCGTTCAAAGATTGTTAGAATTTTTATTATGTTGCATATATGTCGTTTTGAAATCATACAATTAAAACAGAGGTTGGTTGACCATATTATAATTTATCATTTTTTATCAGTTTCATTTTTTTCTACTTTTTAGAAATCACATGTTATCTACCGAGATTAATTCACAAACCTTAATATGCTTATCAAAATTAAATTATGAATCACAGTTCCCTTTGGGAGGAATGAGGTCGCATGGTGCATGTAAATAAAGATTTATTTTGGTTTCAAGATGTTTTGGGTGGCTTTGATTTTGAACGTTTGCATTTTATTTGGTTTGAGGATATTCTGAGTGATTTGGATTTCCAACAGTTATTTTGGTTTGAGGCTATTTTGTTGATGAAATGCCCTTTATTTTGTTTGAGGATATATGGGGTATGAGGATTTAAGGGGTGTCTTTGAGTGGAATATGTGGCTTTAATATAAACTAGGAGCCAAATCAGTGCCTTTAATATTGTGGTGATTTTCTTCAATGTTTGTGTTGTATCATAATAGTGTAACATTGGCCTCCTAAGTCCCAGAATTCAACAGTTGCAACGTAATCTTGCGTCAGAGTCACGCGTGATTTCTTCAGAGACGCCAATGCTGGTTTGTTAAATAAAGTTCTAAGCATGAATCTTTATGTTAATTATCCTATGTATCTTAATGCAAATCATATCTTAATTATCCAAACATTTGAATGCCCTTACTCACATGAGGGATAGACTATTGTTATGCCACTGTACAATTTGTATATTGTATTTTTATGGAACAAAACAAAATGTTGAGATTTACGATTTATTCATACAGAGAGTTGCATTCAAAGATTGTTGTAATATTTATACCCGATGAGGATGTATGACTACATCTAAAATTCGTAAATCTCAACATTTTGTTTTGTTTTTATCACTCATTAACATATTACATATTTTTATGGGTTATTTAATTCATAACATGAAATATGCCAGAAATCTGCCAATATGAGACTACTTAGAAAGACCCTATATCTGAGAAAGAGTGGAGACATATTTCACATTATAGTTACATAATTGATGTATCCCATGCCTTTATTTATCTCATGGTTATATTGTTTAATTGATAGTATACATATATGGGGAATTTTTCTGTAAATTGTCTTACAGTCAGTGAACTTTATTGTGTGATATATTACCATTACTTACATCATTGTACTGTATATTGTATTATACATGTATATTTGTATTAATATGCAAAGTAACTTGACTCCTTTTGCCTTATCTCTCATGTACTGAATTTCAACTTAAGGATTAAAGTCCATTTTAATCATAAATTTACTTCAGTTGATAACTTTCTTCCTATTTATACGAATTACTTTCACAATCGACAGAAAGCAAAAGCCCCTTTTAATGTGACAAAACTTTTGAGAATTTTCACATATTTCATGACAAAGCTGACTCTTTAAATGTTCATTCTTTAAATTTTTCTGTCCATATATAGTTTTCCAATCATTGAAATAGATTGACAGCTGTCTGTTTTGTACATGTATACATGTGTACATATATATAGCAAAGCCCATTGACTTACATTATGGAGTAAAACATGTCTATGTTACACACTTGTATGTCACTCAAATACAGGGTGGGTCAATTAAAGATATTTTTAACCTGTTGGATGCATACTAGACCATTTTTTATTTTTCATTTTTACCAGATTTTTTACTATCTTGATACACAATATGTAATGTTAATTTGGGAAAGGCAGTTAAGATAATTTGCTCATTATGTCCCCACCACATAGTGTGGGGCCATATTGTCGGCCTAGGCGCGTCCGTCTGTCTGTCCGTCCGTCTGTCCGTACGTCCGAGAGTTTTCTCCAAAACCGCTACAGATATCACCTTCAAATTTTCAGGGATAACTTATGAGTGCATACAGATGTGGATGAAAAAATCTTAACTCGATACCTACTTCCTGTCGGCCATTTTGAAGTCAAATGCTAAAATCCTTGTCTGCAAACTTTAAGAAAAACGGCTTCACAGTTGCTTTTAAAACTTTAACATCTTGTTCAGCTCACTTCATTCTAGATCTGATTAGGTTTTGGACCTGTTAGCTCAGTCATGTCAGCCATTTTGAATGTCTTAAGAAAAGTTAGCGCACGATAATACTTTGTATCATATTGAATGGTGTTTTTGAGTTTTCATACTTTAACTATTTAGTAGCTTTATAAATAATTTCAGATGTACTTTGTTGTAAAAGCCTATGTTATTGTTAACAGTAGTTATATGTGATAATTTTGTAAGAAGAAATCAGCAAAAACACATAATCACTTTTTTATTGTCGGCCATTTTGGATTTTTCCGTCCTAAAATCTTGTCTGTGAAGTCTTGTCTATGTGTTTTCAGGTGAACCGTTTGGTAGATCAATTTCAAATTTTCAGGGATGATTCTTAGTATAAAAATCTAGATCTGATTTGTTTTTTGGCATTCTGGGTAAATGTCAAGGCAGCCATTTTGGATTTTCCGTCCTAAAATCTTGTCTGTAAAGTCTTGTCTACGCGTTTTCAGGTGAACCGTTTGGTAGATCAATTTCAAATTTTCAGAGATGATTCTTAGTATGAAAATGTAGAACTGATTAGTTTTTTGGCATTCTGGGTAAATGTCAAGGCAGCCATTTTGGATTTTCCGTCCTAAAATCTTGTCTGTAAAGTCTTGTCTATGCATTTCCAGGTGAACCGTTCTGTAGATCAATTTCAAATTTTTAGGGATGATTCTTAGTATGAAAATCTAGATCTGATTAGTTTTCTGGCATTCTGGATAAATGTCAAGGCAGCCATTTTGGATTTTCTGTCTTAAAATCTTGCCTGTAAAGTCTTGTCTACGTGTTTTTAGGTGAACCGTTTGGTAGATCAATTTCAAATTTTCAGGGATGATTCTTAGTATGAAAATCTAGGAACAGATTAGTTTTTTGACATTCTGGGTAAATGTCAAGGCAGCCATTTTGGATTTTCCATTCTAAAATCTTGTCTGTAAAGTCTTGTTTACATGTTTTCTAGTTAACTGTGTGACGGATCAATTAAAAATTTTCAGGGTGGTTCTTAGTTTGAAAATCTAGAATTGACTAAATTTTTGGCATTCTTGGTAAATTTTAAGGTGGCCATTTTGGATTTTCCGTCCTCAAAGTGTGTTGGTAAAGTCTTGTCTACTCATTTTCAGGATAACCATTTCATGGGATCACCCATTGGTGGGGACATTTTGTACACATTTGTGTTCTTGTTTTAAACATAATTTAAAAACATTTTGTTTGGTTTGGTTTAAGCCTTAGTCAAAATTCTGCAAATTTTTTGGGCGAAATTCAAGAGAAATTACTAATGTTCCAGAAAAATGGGCTTACATGTATGTGTTCAGTTAATACATATACAAATCTTATCAGCTTTTTAGGTTTTTTGGTATACATGTACATACATACATAAATACATGTACATACACAAATCACTTATCTATTTCAGGAGAGACAGGCCAGAACTACAATGGGTGTCGCAAAGCTAGAGATACCACCTGAATTGGCCTTCATCTTCAGCAAGCTGGATGGTAAGGCTGCAGTTGTGCACATTTTATTAAGAAATATTTAGTCATTAATTTGATATTAAGCATCCTCTAAACGCAAGACTCCAGGCATCAGCCACTACAATCCTGGAAGAATGAGGTATGATTTCTGGAGGCCCGTGTTTGGAGGATGATATTAAGAATTGGCGATCTTTATAGTACAGGAATACCAGATTTTATAATATAAAGTATAATACAGGAAAGATTATGATCAATGGTTGAATGATAGCCAAACTCCTGCTTTTGTTATTAACATAGTATATTTTTTGGTATATTGCCTTTGTAAATGCTGCATCTTATAAGTCAGGTAATGACTGATGCTGTATCTTTTCTCTTTTTAAAATTATCATTTAACATGGGATATTCAGATATTCTTTTGAGGGGACTGGATTTCAACATTCCTATAGAGCTCAAGTAACAGGTACATTTCAAGTATCATGTTTGTACACCCTTTGCTCGTATGTGAGTGTACTTCCCTCTGACTAGAATCAGTCACTTTACAGTTTGACCAATCAGTGAGCAGTTCATGGCCAATTTACTATGGTTTCATATATAAGGGAATTGTCTTCAAGCAAAGACAGGTTGTCTGATTGGCTCAGCTTTTTCAGAGGTTTATTGGCAAAATTGTAAGAGTGAGTCGTAGATGATACCTTTTGCAAAGAGTATATTGTACATACCCTGTTCTCAAATATGCAATTGCATATGTTTCATATTTGTTTTCTTGTGTTTTATTTGTTAAAATTTGTTAATACTACAGCAATAAAAGATAAAACATTTCAAGATAAGTTGATATATGTAACACCACAAGGGAAGGATTAATTTTTTCAGTTGCTCAGATAATAAAAGAAAATATGTAAGCATAAGAGGAAAAAGAGGAGAGACCAAAAAGTTTTGTGAAAAAGAAACATTGAAGCGTACAACCAGTCATAAGGAAAACAAACCCCAATATCCTACAACATAACACACAAAGATAAAAATCTAACACCCCTCCCTCATCATTTAGAAATCAATATCACAATCCAAAGCATCAATTTATAAAGTTGTTGAATGTGTTTTTCAGACTGGCAGCCATTACATGTTGAACGTAATGTTGTTAATGTGATTGGAAACATCCCACCACAAGAATACCAGTTCCTTTTGCCCAAAGATATCAACTCTTATGTCTTCACCAAGTATTCTAACACATACTTTAGCAGAGTAAGTTAAGTCTGGGAAAATTGACCCTGAAATGTGCCACAGTCAAAGTTGATGCCAGTTTCCCACACATATCCTTATCTGATATATTTTTCTCATATATTGTCCTTGGTCTTCATTAAATGAATTTGTCTACCAGATTTAGGAGTCAATGTACTTTTGTGTGTGCATTGTACAGTATGAATGTATTTTCATGATATTATATCATAAAATAATAAAAAATCTTTTGTTTAAATTTTTATTTGTCTATATGGATATGTATAAATCATTTCAGAATGTGGAGTTTGGAATGCTTAAGTCTCCCGTAAAGATTCCATTTCTGAATCAAGACACGCCATCTAACAGAGAAGATGCCGTCGCCCTCTTTAGTCTGGTAAAAATCCATTTGTCAGTTATTTTTGTCAATAATTTTTTATTTTTGAAATAATTTTTCAGAGGTTTAGTCAATCAATGTATTAAATAAAATAGATATTCAGACACAACCATTGTTTATTAGAATCTCTCATCCAATCAGATTGCAGCTTTACAATTATCTTATTCTCGATGCTTGCATCGTGATTCACAAGTTTTCAGTTGTTTCTACCTCTAGACCCAGTCAAAGGGATGATGGATAGCAAGAATGGGAAGGCATACCTCTCTAAAAGCAAATGATCCAGATACTCAGAAATGTGTCCTCTTTGAACTTCTCCAGGGTATTTTCACAAGTAGAATGCTCAGTTTTTACACGTTTAATATTTTGAATCTATTTCAGATCCTGCGATTCATGAATGATGCTAACCTCAGTGGCAAGAGAGAGCTTGCCCTGGCTGCTTACATTGTACATATGGTAAGTGGATATACTCATTTTGTGAGTTTTTTAAAACATGATTAATTTATGTACAGTGACAGCTGTCTAATCAGAATGCCATTGGGACTGGCCAAAAGTGTTCAGATTGGCAGGTGTTCACATTTCAAGGATTTTAACATGGTGACCTACAGACCTATGGGAGATTAAAAATAGGATCACAAAAGTGTTCACAACAAAGGTTTTCAGATTAGAGTGGTATAGATATTCAGGTTTTACTCCATACAACTTGGATATTTTGCTCCAAGACGTGTCCACAATTCGAGAATGTTGCCCTTTGATATTACGATGTGTCAAAAGATATTTAGACATCCTGGTAAAAACAGAATGAACCAGTTTTCATGGTGTTTTTCTCTATAAAGACTTTAATGTTATCTAGCCCAGTTCAAAACTATCTGGTTTTAGCTGGCACTTATATCACACATTGATTGCGTGATATGAATGGAACAATGTGACATGAATATAACAACATGAACAATTCATTATGTATTTTACATGTTCAGCTTAAGATTATGTTACATAAATAGATAAACTACATTTTATTACATTATGTATTGTAGGGTATATCTAGTGAGGGGCTTAGAGATGAAATCTATGTACAGCTATGCAATCAGACCTGGGGCAATGATAACCCTGCTAACTGTGAGAGAGGATGGTGGCTCATGGCTAATTGCCTCAGTTGTTTCCCACCCTCATCCACCAGCAGCAAGTATCTCCTCAAGTAAGTCATGTATTCATACTCATTATAAAGTAAGTCATGTATTCATACTCATTATAAAGTTAGTCATGCATTCATACTCAGTATAAAGTTAGTCATGCATTCATACTCATTATAAAGTTAGTCATGTATTCATACTCATTTTAAAGTTAGTCATGTATTCATACTCATTATAAAGTTAGTCATGGCTTCATACTCATCATGAAGTTAGTCATGTATTCATACTCGTCATAAAGTTAGTCATGTATTCATACTCATTATAAAGTAAGTCATGCATTCATACTCATCATAAATGCAAAGAGCTCAGGCTCATAAATGAATAAATGCAAGGAGGTCAGACTTGTAAATGAATAAATGCAAGGAGCTCAGGCTCATAAATGAATAAATGCAAGGAAGACTGACTCATAAATGAATAAATGCAAGGAGGTCAGACTCATAAATGAATAAATGCAAGGAGGTCAGACTCATAAATGAATAAATGCAAGGAGCTCAGGCTCATAAATGAATAAGTGAAAGGAAGTCAGACTCATAAATGAATAAATGCAAAGAGCTCAGGCTCATAAATGAATAAATGCAAGGAGGTCAGACTCATAAATGAATAAATGCAAGGAGCTCAGGCTCATAAATGAATAAATGCAAGGAGGTCAGACTCATAAATGAATAAATGCAAGGTCAGACTCATAAATGAATAAATGCAAGGAGGTCAGACTCATTAATGAATAAATGCAAGGAGCTCAGGCTCATAAATGAATAAGTGAAATGAGGTCAGACTCATAAATGAATAAATGCAAAGAGCTCAGGCTCATAAATGAATAAATGCAAGGAGGTCAGACTCATAAATGAATAAATGCAAGGAGCTCAGGCTCATAAATGAATAAATGCAAGGAGGTCAGACTCATAAATGAATAAATGCAAGGAGGTCAGACTCATAAATGAATAAATGCAAGGAGGTCAGACTCATAAATGAATAAATGCAAGGAGGTCAGACTCATAAATGAATAAATGCAAGGAGGTCAGACTCATAAATGAATAAATGCAAGGAGGTCAGACTCATAAATGAATAAATACAAGGAGCTCAGGCTCATAAATGAATAAATGCAAGGAGGTCAGGCTCATAAATGAATAAATGCAAGGAGGTCAGACTCATAAATGAATAAATGCATGGAGCTCAGACTCATAAATGAATAAATGCAAGGAGCTCAGACTCATAGAAGAATAAATGCAAGGAGCTCAGACTCATAAATGAATAAATGCAAGGAGGTCAGACTCATAAATGAATAAATACAAGAAGGTCAGACTCATAAATGAATAAATGCAATGAGGTCAGACTCATAAATGAATAAATGCAAGGAGCTCAGGCTCATAAATGAATAAATGCAAGGAGCTCAGGCTCATAAATGAATAAATGCAAGGAGGTCAGACTCATAAATGAATAAATGCATGGAGCTCAGACTCATAAATGAATAAATGCAAGGAGGTCAGACTCATAAATGAATAAATGCAAGGAGCTCAGGCTCATAAATGAATAAATGCAAGGAGTTCAGGCTTCTCAAACTAACTACCTCATTTTTACAGTGATAGAGCCTAGCTTACCTTGTTCAGCACTCTAGCCCGCTCAGCCAACCATGAAAAAGGTTGTTTCATCAGTCAATCTGACTAAACCGAACAGGTGTTAACGCTAAAACACACTAGAGGCAACACACTAACACTCTCAATTAGCTCGATTGTCATGTAAATACATATTATTAACGGAACAACTAATCCCCAAAGAACCATAGTCTTTCACATTCTCGTATAAGTTCATGTGTAGCCAATTATCTACATGTTCAGCTCACGAAATAATGACATATACATTGTTCATGTGTTCATCAAGGATTTATTTCACTTAAATTTTGAGACTATTCTCATCATACAAAATTAGATACCACAAAATTTCAAGATATCTTCAAGTTCTTAATTTCAGGTATTCGAGAATTCTTAAGTGTTAAGTATGTTAGATATCTGTTTACTTTTAAGGATTGTTTGTTTGTAGTTGTTATCAGTTGACCTCTTAAAGATTATGCTCATGTTACTCATACATTATTCGATTAGAGCAACAGATATATTTACACCCCCCTCAATAAGTGTGGCAAATGGAGGTACCCATTGTATAGCATTTTAAGGCTTGTTAAAGTTTGGATCATTAACAGGTACACAGAAAGGAGGCATTCAATTGCCAATCTTTTTTGCGGGGAAGTATAAGTATGAAGACATTTGTATAGTAGTTCGGGACATGTAGCTTTGTAGTATTTCTGACAATTACCACTTACTACTGATCTTTTTGTCACCTTGAAAATTGTTTCAAATGATTACCATCGTTAAATGTTTCTACTGACATCTCAGGTTAAAATGATGAATTTGAGTGCAGTTTTGGCTATTTTCTTTATCAAACCTGATTTTTATGAATGCAGTTAACTGAATTAATCTTAGAAAGCATTGATCTAGCATCGAGTTGATTTTTATTTTTTTTTTTATTATTATGATGATTCAATAGTGTAATATTTAGTATTTTATATATATCTTTACAGATATATTTCTGACCAAGCATACAATGGTTACAAAGCCTACTGTCAGCACAAGCTACTGCAATGCACAGACCACAAGGAAGGCATTCTAGCAAGAACTTACCCCATTAACTTGCTAGAGTCGCGAGCAGCCAGAAAACGTGCCAACATGGCCGTAGAGGTCCAATTCACAGATGGTAAGGGAAAACAATCAGTTGGGTCCCATTAGTTTAGGTACATGTTAGCAATACTGAAGCAGGGGTGTAACTTTGGCCCAAATATGGGCGAGGCATACCTAAACAGGCGAGGCAAAACTCAACCGAAAGAGGCTGTTTATCATGTTATACATAATTCGGGCATATTTTATGGGACATTGATTTACAACTTTGAAGTGCTACAATTCAACCAGTCTTTATAAATCATCACTTCTGACCTTGAGTGTGTTGTTAGTGGATCAAATCCATTCTTTGGTAAATTTGAATGCACTTCGAAAAAAGTCTCATTGAGAATTAACTTTTTTATTATTTATTTCAACTTTGAATTTATTTCTTCAGGAGAAAAAGGAAAAGCTCACTGCGAATCCTGGACAACTGGCGAGGAGCTAACAGCCCACATTCTACGTTCCCGTCATGTTGCCCAGAGTTCCCATGGCTGGACAGTCGCATTGAAAGATGACAGAGACATCTATGAGCTCAGCGGGACAGATTATGTCATGGATTTAATAGCAGAATTGGAACAACCACCTAACTTTCCATGCAATAAGTCGTACTTCCTGATATCAAGAGATAAGGGATATAGGGAAACACCCGGACATAAAAGACCTGGAACGTAAGAGGGAACAGTTTCATTTCTTTTATACTCGTACATGTACCATAATATGAACTTTATCAGTTTCAAGAGCTGGTGACATATTGTTACAGCCAACATTTTTTGTGACTTGCATTTGGCATACACTTTTGTAACTAGTGGCAGGTGGTGACCTTTTGTCAATGCCTTGCTTTAACTTTTACTTTTAAAATTTTTAAGTACATATAACATCAACAAACAAATGGCAAATTTATTTTTAGTTATCACAGAATTGCAACTATGCATTAAGTTTGTAGTTAGCCATCCAGTTAAATATATACTGAAGCACATCTTTGATGAAACATGCACATGTATGAAATATACTGTATGTGTGTATGAAATATATGAAATACTGAATTTGCTTAAAAATACTTGTTGTATCTCCAGGCAACATGATCCTGATAAGATAAACATCATGGAACTAAGTGATCTTGGTATTAAGGAACTTGACCGCCCGATCCCAGTTCCTCTGCCAGAAGCCCCAAGTTTGGACAGGGGACCATCTGATGAGGACAATGAGTTCAATGTGGCCATAAGAAATCGCCATTTAAGAGCATCAGAGAAAGAGCGCCCAACACCAAAGAAAGCACCTCCCCCTCCCGCTCCTCTTTCCGTGCCCCCAGCCTTGCCACCTCCAAGGGAAAGTCCCCCTTTACCTAAGAAGGAGGAGTTTTTTGCGAATGGTACTGGAGACGATCTCGGCCCATCAAGAATGAATGATCGATACAGAGCTGAGAAGGATATTGCTCTTGCCAGAAATAAGCTGAACCAAAGATATAATGAGCTTGAAGAGACTGATGGCAAGCCAGCAAAAGGAGGATTGAATAGCAGATATACTGATAAAAAGGGCAAAGTCAACGACCCAGATTTATCAAAGAATAAATTAAACGAACGCTACAATGCAAAAACCAATGGGCATGTACCAAATGGTAACGTCAAATCACAAATGAATCGAGATAGAACTTTTTCACTTGGATCAGAGGGCGCTACTTCAGCCCCCAGAGATATGGATGTCTGGCTCGATCGAGTATTTGATCCCGTACTTGATGATGAAAATGTGAATGATCTAAGTGATGCTAGATCAGTTGAAAGAGTCCTTAGAGGAGGGGGGAAAGGTATCCCAGGAGTCACCTCACAGGTAATCATTTCCCATGATTCTTTAATTCTTAAATTATGACTGAATTGTATAATTCCTGTACTTAATTTGATTGAATTTCATTTAAAAAGTTTTTAAATTGATGTAACACACACTAAAACTTAAGTTAAAACAAATATTAATTGATACAGAATGGAGATATTAGAACTAGAAGGCTCAAATCTAGTAAGTACATTTTTCCTGATCAAAAGAATCTTGACATGCATGCAAAAAGAATATGTTTGGAGAAATATAACAATGAGGCCTGAGCAATAGCAACAAATAATACATGGAGATGTATCTACTAAAATAAAACCCATGGGTAGGGTAATTGCATCCAGTGTATGTATCCAAAAAATCATATTTGAATTTCTCCGACCTCAGATAGTATAACATACACTCCCCTCATAAGTTTGGCATATTTGACATATTTTAAAGCTTGCATGTTTATGTGTGACAATTTTTTCTCTCATTTTCATTCATTCATCTTCTCATCATATTTTTGCCTTATGTCTGTATTTATTTGTGAATATGTCTTAAGTGACAGATGAGTTTATTGCAATCTGTTTATCATACATGTATTATTAAATTATGCAAGAAATTCTGGAGAAAAAAATTTGAAAAGATTCATCAAATTATGTTGCCAACAAAAACAGACTTTAACATGCTCCTCAAAGGGTCACCAGGATTGCCAAACTTATGGTGGGGGGTGTAGATGCATGTTAGAATATTAGAATGAAATAACATATGAACCTTGTAATATATAATGTGTGATTTGAATGTAGCCTGCTGGACCTATGGGTCTAACTGTGAACACTTCACTGGCTAACGGTGGTATGGGTGTGGGCGGTGTACTAGGTGCAGGGGTACCCTTAGGACCTACAGGTACGTGTTATAGGAGCCTTTAACTCTAATTAAGGATGTGTGTTTGTAGAGTAGTTCAGCAGAGTATGCTTAGTCCAGCACAATTACACTGCCATGTTTAAATGTTGCTTTTCGTGAATCCGAAACTTGTAAATGTCACAAGTGGAGATGAGATAAGAAATTTTCCACCATAAACACACAACTCATAACACGTCATGATCCGTTTTTCTTTTTCACATGCATTTCATCCATTTCACATCTTTTGCTTCAGTGCACACTTTGAGCACTTTTGCTTGATTGTGCCAGGTCTCATATAGTGTGTAGTTGTTGATAGATCAATGCAAAGAGATGTATAATATTCATATTGATGATATTAGGCATGTTGGGCATGTAGAAATGGGTATTGGTGGTCCCCTCGTTACGAAATTCAGCCTCTCCCTTTGTGGAATTAGTGCCCAGAGGCAGTTTGGTCCAACCCTCGTGTGCATAAAGCTTGATCAATGAATGCATCTCACTCTAGCATCATTCTGCAGTTAACCCTTGAAATAAAGTTTACAAGATGCTTCAATACATCAATGATTGCCCAAAAGTCCCCAATTCCAAATTGTCCATTTTTCATTCCCATAAGATCTTTGACTGTTGCATATTCTGATAATTACAATGAATGTTACAGCTTTCTTTCAAATCTTTTGATCTCAATATGGTGATCCTCTAACCTGATATATGAATTGTCACTGATCTTTTAGAATCTATTTAAGGCAGAATCAGAGCTATATACCAACATTTGTAAGAATAGTTCTATGAATTTTTCTTGGCTATGTCATATTTTGGATTATACATAGCACGTTGGTTATCATTTGTAAATATTTAAGGATTTAAGCCTGAACCATTCCACGAAGATGTTGTTTCAAAATCTTCAAAAAGTTTAGGTAACAATATCTGAGTTGAATGAAGCAACCACAATACATTTAGTCTTGGGCTTAAATTCTTTTCACACATTGCAAAAATATTTTCTATAAAATTACTTAAAAGATACAAAATCACAAAAAGAACATATTTTCAATGACACCTTTTGCAAGGGTCAAGTTTTGGAAAACTCAATTTCAATCTCAATCGCTTAGCAACTGTACACAACAAATGCATTATTGATATTTCACACACTGTTCATTATGTGAATACTCTGTTCGGATTGGCTGGAATCGGACACACCTTGCCTAGCTATATGCGAATACAGTTTTATCAACTCATGTACTCGTATCTCTGATTCTGTATCATCAGTAGTTGCAAATGTTATTTGTTTAAATCTTTTTACTCCCAATATTTGATTCCATTGTATCATATACAGTATACAATAATACAATATAATACAATACATAAAGTGCTTCATATGTCTTAACTATTGCCCCTATTCCCTCTTTTGTATTTGCTTTCTGTGTCAGTACACTAGATATTATTATTATTTAGTAATCGCAATTTTTTGTAGTCCAAACACAAAATTGGCAGATTTGGAGAAAATTTTTACTTTGCTTTAAGAGTATTTATATCATTTAAATTCAAGCATTTTAAAGTTAAGAGCTCTTTTCTAGGTTTTTTTTACTAAATACTATAATTATAAGTATATATATATATATTGTCAGTAATTTTTTTGTGTTTTATATATAGTGTTTTTAGGTTTGTGTGATCTTTGCCTATCATTGTTTAGACATCTGTCAAATGAATGTCAATTTGGCAATGTAAAATTTATATTATTATATCTTGGAGATTCATATTCTCAAATAAGAAGTTACTAACCCTTCTCTTTTAGATCAAATTGATACTGAAGGTCTAAACCTCAAAGAGAAAAATGTCAAGAATTTTTACCATACCTTGGATATGGAAAGGGATAAAGAGATATTGGGAGTTGAGTCAGAACCCAAAGAACCTCCAAGTAAATCTATCATTAAAAAACTAATCCCCAAGGGTAAAGATCCCAAATTAAAATCTCCTGAAAAGAGTCAAGATTCAAAAGATTCGCCTAATACCAAAAATGAAGGCCCCCCAGTACCCCCTAGAAATGAAGAGCAAGGTCCAATCGATAATTCCTACCTTACCTTGCTTGATCCGAGAGCTAGTTCTACCTCAGAAGATTCCTTTATGGAGAAAGCTAATGCAATTCTTGAAGATTACCTACAGCCTGTGAAGACACCAGACAAAACTGCAAACCCTGCTGTTGCCAGTGCTCCTTCAAATGCTACCACCACAAAAGATCCAGATAAACGAAACTCTGGATATGAGAGGCCAAAGCTATCAAAACGAGAGCTATATGATATCAAAAAGAAGTCTCAGGCTCACTATGATCCAAATGCAGTCAGCTACACTGCACTCCAGCCAAAGATCAAGGAGAAAACAGAACCAAAAGATCCAGTGAAAGGGGCAAATAATGTTACAAATGTAAGAGTAACTCCACCAACAAATAAAGATGTTAACAAAGAACAAAAGGTAAACAATGTTAAAAAAGAACCAGAGGTGAAAGCCACCCAACCTAAAGCAAACATTCCAAAACCAATAGATGACACTAGCCAGATGAAAAGTAAATTAAATGACAAGAAACCAGTCACTCAAACTCAAACACAAGCCAAACCAGCTACTTCCAAAACTCCAGTATCAAATGACAATAACCCTGTTGCCCAATCACAACCAAAGGCTCCTGAGGTAAAGCCTGATAAGACAAAGGAGAATGCCAAGGAATCTGAACCTAATGAACCCAGAATCATTGTAAAGGCATCAACAAAATTTGATGAGAAAATTCCTAAAGTGAGCCTCAAGGATCGGAAAGCTCTATTCCTTCAGACAGATGCACCTAAATTCCCTGAACCCATTAACCAGAAGAAAACAAAAACTACAGCTGATGAGAATATTTATACACCTGAACCAGATAAAGGAACAGTTATAGCACATTTTGAGGATCCTTCATTCGAACCACCTCCACCATTACCAGTTCCAACTGTTCCTGAAATTGAACCTGTAGCCACCAAAGTCTCAATTCCCACTCCAGTGGTTTCAAAGTCTGTTACTTTTGGTACACCTCCATTGGCTACACCACTTGTGCCAGTAAGTAAAATAACAACCACTGGGATCAAGAATGTCACCCCAATTGAAGCCCAAAGTATTTCAACTACAGGGGTTCAGACTCAGCTCCCATTTCCAGTCTCAAACCCACAGGGCCAGACACCCTTTCCTTCAGCATATGGAGGTATGAATTCAAAGCCATGGTCATCATTCTTGCTAGATTTCAAAGCAGTTCATTTGAGCATGTTTATGTTGTCTTGCACATACATATTTGTAGTTATGCACTATAAATGCATTTGTAGTTATGCACTATAAATGTACTATTTATGTCGTATTTATCATTTTCATTTTCGACTTTAATCTTGATGGCAGAATTCTATCACATATTTTCGTGAGAAATTATTTTATTTTTGAAATTCAAAGATTTAGTGCTTTAAAGGAGTGCTTTGAAATGCTAGCTAGGATCAGATGAGGCAAATGTAATCCACAAATTGAAGCTTTTAGGTGTATCATTTGATGCTACATTGCTTCAGATCCTGCCACCAATGTCCAAAGCTTCATAATTTAAGATTTCTAGCTTTACCTTCAGATGTATCCTAGGAGAGATATTTCATACTGGTTCTTTTAACTGAACATTATCTCATTTGATACCCTTTAGGTACTGTAGACATCGTTCCAGCTATTCAGAATCAGAATCCTATAGGTATTCTAGGCAACACCCCAGAAATTCAGAATCAGAATCCTATAGGTATTATAGACATCACACCAGACATTCAGAATCAAAATCCTATAGGTATTCTAGGCATTACATCAGAAATTCAGAATTTAGAATGTAAGTTTTCCTCCATTGATACATGAAACCATTTCAGGTTTCTAGATGTGATTATCTTTTATTTAGAGTTTATCCCTATAACCTATACCTTCTTTACACTTGCACTAGATGGATTGGTCTTAATATTCGTTATCATTCTTCTCTGTTGAGTCCATTTACTGTTTTCTAGATGTGCCTTGTTGATAATTTGACCATTGCCTCTCTTAATTAAGGCTGTGTCTTATACATGGACTTGTATTATCCTTCTCTCAAAGTCTGATTCTGACAATATCAAACTTCCAATTTTGTCCTATTAATTCTCAACTTTCAGTGATTTTAAGTTATATCTAAGTTTTAATTTAATTTGATATGTTCCCATCATCCTGAGGCTATTTTATTGGCGTCTCTCCCTAGATTTTGAAATTAAACACCGCTCACATCCTTTGTTTTTCATATGGAATAGCCATATTGCTGTAGTTTCATCGTCACTCAACCTCATTGTATGCAACATCAGCATCATAGTGTTAGGATAATGCCCTATGTCATATTGTGTTAGGATAATGCCCTATGTCATATTGTGTTAGGATAATGCCCTATGTCATATTGTGTTAGGATAATGCCCTAAGTCATCTTGTTCATCAATAGATACATCCTTATTAACTTCCCTGCTTCTTCCATATCACAGATCAGTGACCAAAGCTCTACCAATTTCTTGTAGAATTCATGGGTCTAAATTTAATATAAATGGCATAGTAACTCAAGACCAGATGACTGAAACATTTGGTTGAGTTTAAGAGAGAAACTTTACAGAGAAAGAAAATATTAGCAATTATTCAGACAATTCAGAAGAAAAATCATTTTTCACTCTTGACAATGAACTTGGGAGATGATTGCCAATATGTTAAATTATGGCAGTCCTGTGTTCAACCTTAGTCTATTCCCATGTACATCTGTATGACCTTGACATTTAAATCTTAAGTATAGTCTATACATTGCTATTTCTTGTAAATATGAACTCCTTTTCATATTTCAGATTCCCTATCTGACCCTGATCTTGATGCCTTAATCCTTCTTAACAAGACCCCTAGTCCAAGTCCTGACCCTACTCATACCCCCGGGCATAAACCCGACCCGAAACCATTTAGCTCCAATGTTACCCAGCCTAAAGCTATTTTACCTGACATCCATCAATCCAAAGGCTCTCGCAATGATCACCACTCTGAACAACTACCTATGTCCCATTTCAAACTTCCAAATTTTAGCCTACCTAGAGTTTCTGCTAAGAAGCAAGCTGCCCCTCCTAGAACAGATAAAGAAAAACAACCTGTTCCTAAGTTAGACAACAAGAAATTGCACCTCATTGATAATGACACTAAGAAAAGAAAATCTCTCCCGAGAGTGGATAGCAAAAAGGCCCAACCTCCCAGACTGGATGACAAGAATGCATTCCCTCCATCATCCCTCCCTAGAATGGAAAACAAGAAAACTAAAGTGAATGCTAAGCATGCATTCAATCCTAAAATGGATTGTGATTTGGTTCCTTCTAAAAAGGATAACAAAAAGTCAAGTCTTCCAAAATCTGGTCATAAATCAGGTCATTCTTCCACTCAAAAAGGCCACCATCAACTATTGCCCCTGCCAAGAAGGAACTCGGCAAAATCACCATTACCGTGTATATCATCAAAACATGTATCACATCCGAAAAATGATTTCAAGAAATTGTCAATTCCGAATCTTGTCAGACAGAAATTGTCCCTTCCTAGGATTGATCTCCCAAAGAAAAGTATCAACAAAAAACTTTCACTTCCACGAACAGATTTTACCACCACTCTGTCACTTCCTGATATAGATTTTAAAACCTTGCCTCCCTTCACAAGGAAACTCAAGAAGAAATCATTACCTAGGACCAATTTTGAAAGTGTAGAACATATTGATGATGTCTCTTTGAATCACTCCAAGCATATCAAGACCAAAATACCACCTGTACTCGTTGAACCTGATGACTCAAAATCTGACAAAGAAACCAAACATGATGGTGATGACATTCTGTTAACTGATACTGTGCCGCAAAAACCTGATTTTTATCTAGATACTGATACGAATGTAGACTCACCTGTCATTGATAAAAATGGTGCAGGAACAGAGGTCAATGATGACTCAACTCATATATATGAAAATATTGAGAAAAAGTTTGACAGAATTGAAACTTTACATGACGAAGACCATGAAATAGAAATGTGCTCTTCGGAAAGAGGATTTACATTCTCAAATGATGGAGAGTCCATACACTCTGATAGTACACTTGTACCTGATGAAAATATAATTGCACCTGATGAAAGCATAGTTGTACCAGATGAAAGTACACTTGCACCAGATGGGAGTGCTAGTGCAAAAGGTGGTGGTGCACATGTACTCGATACAAACCTTACTGACCAAGATGACCAAGTCAGCAATGTAGCATTCTTAGAATCTGAACAAAAACTTGAAATTGAGAATCCAAACAATTCAAACATAGACATTGATTTGGCACATGGTGATTTTGATGAGTCTAATCTGAGCCCAAGTCAGGGTCTGAGCTCAGACTTGCAAGTCCATTCCAATAAGCATGAACCTTTAAATTCTGACCCTGCATCCCTTCACACTTCCTCCCTGATGCAAACAGCAGGTATATCGTCCTCAAACTTTCTCTCATCTAGGGGTAAAATAACCATACTAATTCAATTACTAATATTCTTAGACCTTTATTTAAGGACTACTCTTGGTTGATTAAACTTTTTAACTTATACTAATCAAATCAGATTCCTTGAAGACTAAACATTAGGTAAAGCCCGATTTTTGGTACATTTGTGGATTTTTTGTCAAATTGGCAATATAAATTAAACCCTTCCATTAAGTCCTGGCAGCTTTTGATTAAGAAATTAGATAATGTTGGCTAAACTTCGTGATGTCAGACTAAAAAGGAAACAGAATTTGTAATGGAGCAGTCATACCTAAGCCATGTGGGCTCACTGTTCTTCACCGTGTGAATACTTTTGGCGGTGCACGGTATGGATATATATGGTGGGCAAAACGAGTAGTTTTATGGCAAGATAACTATACCTCATCATACCAAATACAAGATTTAATTAATTAATTGAAAAAGAATTAGCCACACAGTGGTGAACAGTTATTCCACACAGCTATGTGACCGTTAGCAAGTAATATGTTGGAGGATTAACAATAAGTTAATTTTGTTTCTGTCCTGAAATTGGAAAAATGGCATCATTATTAAAAGCTGGCACGATTTACTGGATTTGTCTACTAGTGTATTTCTCAAGGCATGTAATGGTACACTGTATTATATTTCAAATTATTTGGTGTGGATTTTCGATTTCATAGGAGTAAATATGCATGAGCCCATGGTCTATGTCCACATATAACACCCAGGTATATTGAGCTTACTACCTCCTTTTTATGGGCCAATATGTATGACACCTTCATTATTACCCATTGCTTTTGCAGCTATCATTGTACAAGCTGGTGGTAGTTTATTTTCAATATTGTTTTCTTAAAAATTGTTTCAATTTTTGGAATCAATTAATTTTTTTTAATGAAACATTTGTTTTAAACAACAATTAATAGAAGTAATATTTTATTTCATACCACAGTGATATTTCTATTTTGATAAATCTTTTTTTAGATAAATCAATGTGAAACTATGAACCTGTGTTACAGACTATCTAGTTGTAAATTTAGTCATAACCATGGACATGATATCATTTCAGCATTTTCAACAGCACCTGTTGTTGATCCAATGGCAGTTGCACAACAAGTGGCTATTCAACAGGCAGCTGCACAACAGGCAGCTGTACAACAGGCAGCAGCTCAGCAGGCAGCTGTACAACAAGCAGCTGCTCAACAGTTAGCTGCACAACAAGCTGCCCAGCAGTTAGCTGCACAACAGGCTGCACAGCAACAAGCTGCACAACAACTAGCTGCCCAACAAGCTGCCCAGCAGTTCACACAGCAGCAAACTTTGACACAAATTGTAAGTGATAAACTGACTCAAAACTTTTATGAAATATCTAATTCATAGTTAGTCTAGGTTCATTCAGTGTTTATGATTAGTTGAAATGCATTGATTAATTGTTTGTTTGTATGAATTGCATTGTGTTGATTTATTGTTTGTATGGATTTCATTGTGTTCATTCATTGTTTGTTTGTATGAATTTCATTGTGTTCATTCATTGTTTGTATGGATTTCATAGTGTTGATTCATTGTTTGTTTGTATGAATATCATTGTGTTGATTCATTGTTTGTTTGTATGAATTTCATTGTGTTGATTCATTATTTGTTTGTATGAATTTCATTGTGTTGATTCATTGTTTGTATGAATTTCATTATGTTGATTCATTGCTTGTTTGTATGAATTTCATTGTGTTGATTTATTGTTTGTTTGTATGACTTTCATTGTGTTGATTAATTGTTTGTTTGTATAGATTTCATTGTGTTGATTCATTGTTTGTTTGTATGAATTTCATTTTGTTAATTCATTGTTTGTTTGTATGAATTTCATTGTGTTGATTCATTGTTTGTTTGTATGAATTCCAGTGTGTTGATTCATTCATTATTTGTTTATTACAGAATGCCCAGCAACAGCAGACAGCACAGCTGCAATCACAGCTGCAGAACCAGACATTGCAGAATCAGATCCTACAGCAGACCATACAAACAGAGACTTTGAAGCAACAGCTGACAAGTATGCAGTCCCCACCACCAACAAAGGCCCCTGCCCCTGTGGTGTCCCCACAGGCATCCTATGCTCCCCAGTTTAATGGCCTAGAAGAGCCCCCTAAGTTTTCATACAAGAAACAGGTTGATAGGACCAAAGCCCCTGCCAAGGGGGAGGTGGATGCAGGTTCTCAAGGTGGATTTGGAACTCTGAAAGGGCAGTTTGAGAAACGACAGGTTGATCATCCAAGGCAATATGTACCTCCTCCACCACCCCCTATTGTCACCAATGGGGATGTCCCTGAAAAAGGAGTTAAATTTTCCGAAAGTGTTCAGACAATATCGCCTGTGTCTCCAGATCCCCCTAAAGAGACAAAGGAAATTGGGACTGTAGCTCCTAAATCTTTACCTCCTTCACCGCCATCAACTCCTGCGCCACCCCCTCCCCCAGTTCCTACAATGTCATCTTCCAAGACATCATCAGAAAACAATGACACGCACCACCTAGATGCTGAAGAAAGAGCAAGGACTATCAAAATCGGTAAATTTGCCTGGCCTCCGAAGCAAGAAGTTGTCGAGAAAGAGGCAGTAAAAGTGAACAAGCTTCTGATAGATGAAGCCAAGGTGGACACCGAGATTCAGAAACCTGCAACAAACCAGGAGCGCCATGATCGCACCATGGAGTTGATTAGGTCTCGTAGTATGGATGCTAAAACGGCCGCAACAGCCCTCAAAGAACTGGTACGTTTCTCTTAAATATCTCAAATCAAAATGTTTTCACATTATTATCCCAACGAACGAAGTTCGGTAGGGATATAGTGAAGCCCTCCGTCCGTCTGTCAGTCCGTCAGTCCGTCAGTCCGTCAGTCCGTCAGTCAGTCAGTCCGTCCATCCGTCCGGAGAATAACTCAAATACTAGTTGACAGATTTTCTTCATATTTAGTGGAAAGATGTATATTGGTTAATAGTTTTACGCAAAAAAAAAATTTTCAAGATGGCCGCCGCTTTAAAAATGACGGGACTTTTTCGCAAAAATCATAAATTTTTCATTCTAAACCAAAGTAATTAATATTATTGTTTGAAATTCTGGAAGTATATTCGCAACATCTATCTATTTGACATATATTCCGTGTTTTTCATCCTGACCCCCAGGGGCCGTTTATCGGGGGTCAGGAAAACAGAAATTTTCGCTTATCTTTAGATCTTTCTGAAGTATAGCTTTATTATACTCAAATAAAAGGCAATTAAGAGTAGATTGCAAAAATTGTATCTTTTTTCTGATTCGAGCCTCGTAAAATTCAAAATGGCCGTCTTATGTACGATTTCGCAATAATTTTTCGATCCCTTTAAAGTATGGCTATATTATACTCAAATTGAAGGAATTTTGGAGTAGATCACAATTATGGTATATTTTTCAGACTCGTACCTCAGAAAATTCAAAATGGCTGCTTTGCAGGAATTTGCAATTCTAAAATCCAAATTGTTCAATTTTAACCAAAGTAATGAGTATAATTGATTAGAATTCGGTAATTGATATATTGTTCGTTGGGATTTGCTACTCCGCGGAGTTGCCCTTATCTAGTTTACTAGATATGGATGGCAGGAGCAGACATTATGTTTTAATTCTCTCTTATTGATAGCATGAGATTTATTATTGGAATACATCATATCAGGACTGATTATCAGAAGTATTATATACTTTAATTATAGATGGCACTAGTAGTAGACTTCATTCATCTCGTGAATTTGTTTTGTTGATTATGAATATCAAAGTAATTTGATAATGAATAGACACATTTTAGTAAATAAATCTGTGACTGAATGTAGGATTAATGGCTCATTGATTACAGAAAATGCATAATAATAAAAAATGATTAGTGGAGTGGATCCCAGTCTGTTCAATTGATGAACCACACAGTGTACCTACGTTTAAAAAATTGCTAAAATCAATATTGACATTTTAGAAAAAGGAAAATAAGACGCCTGAAATTCAGCACATCGACATGAAGGACCGTGCAAACAAACTGGAGAAATTAATGGCGAACAAGACCCCCACTGGTAGCGTTAAAGCCCTCCCTCCACCACCCCCTCCCCCTCAACCAGAGCCAGTAGTTCAGGCCACGAAAGCAACCGAGGAGGAACAGATATATGATACCATATTGCCAGTTACCAATATTGATGGTGAGCCATGAAAAATAGAATAAGTTGCATGAGATCACAATTGATAAAACAGAAACACATTTTTTAAAGATTTACATTGGAATCAATGACTAATGGACTTCATTTAGATTCACTATGCGCAAAATTAAAATAAAACTTGGATATGTTGATGAACACATGAACACAAAATGATTTACAGATTTAATTCACAATAAATTAACCTTTATCCGCATTATATATAACTATAAATTATGAATTTAACCTATTCCATTCAGATGTAGCAGTTACTCAAGTTGATCCGTCAATGCTGGAGAATATTCAGACAGAGCTGTATGGCCCAAACACCGCCCCATACTACATGTACAATAAAACCCCTTGGGAGCTTCTTGTTAGGAAGGAGGTAGGTACCCATACTTATGTTTTATAACTCATGCTAGAGAATTTTCAGACAGAGCTATATGGCCCAAACACTGACCCATACTACGTGTACAATAAGACCCCTATGGAGCACAGTGCCTACACACTCAAATGTTTTGTGACTAATGCTTAGGTATATGCAACCTCATCTTCCTAAGCAGGTGTCCAGAATCCGTACCTCCTTCTTTCCCCCTGCTATAACCAATTTGGAAGCACCTGATAAAACAGAATCACGTGATCTAATTATGCGCCAATGACATATATGATTGCTGTCGCAATGTTGTGACAGTGTATCAAATTGCGAGTTCTAAATTGGGGAAATGCTAACTGCTTATCGCAGGGGGGTAAAAAGAAAGAAGTATTTTGAAGCCCTGTGATCGGAGGATGATGTAACCTCACTTATCAATTTTTATTTTTTTAAAACCAATATACATTCATGCTGTAATTATGTAGAAAATGCCACGGCCATCATTGGGAGCTAACCTTCTAGTTTTTTTCTCTGCACAAAATATGAATTGCACTAAAAATCTGTGAAAACAGAATTCTGCGTTTTTTCTACTGCTGTTGCATCAAAAAATGGAAAACTAGTTAGCATGCATGACACTTGTCAGTCTCAAATAAGTCATGTTTGTAATTCCTCATATTCTCTTTTGCAGGTATTTTCACCAAATGAAAAGTTGGACAATCCACTAGCATTAACCCTCACAATGTGCCAAATTGTTATGGATGTGTATGAGTATCCATGTATTAGACTGAACAGAGAAGAAAAGGTCAAGATGAGACATCTCTTAGGTAAGCTTAATGAAAATACAGTGAAACCCATCCAATTTAGACTCCACTATGGGCACTTGCCAAATTGTTCAGATTGACAGGTGTTCACATTTAAAGGGTTTATAACATGGGAGTCTATGCCAGATTAGAAAATGGGATGAAAAAATGTTGTCACTCAGTATATCTCTGAATCAAATGAAGAGGATATTAAAATAGAAAATCATTTGCTTGCAATTTTGTCACTCCTTATATCCCTGATTTCAAATATCTTGTTTCAAACAAGAAAATGCAGCAAACTCCTTGAGTCGAGGTCTCCAAGTCAAAAAATGCTTGACCCTCTCATATATCTGTTGATTATCCCTGTTTATAATTGATTCAAGCATTCTCAAAATTCATTTCGTTCGTTGCATACCTTCACTACCTGAGGCACAGGAGGTACTGATTGCGAAAGGCTTGGAGATTGTGACTCAAGAGCATGAAGAGCGTGGCACTGAACGAACCTATATTCCTATTTGTTATTTGTTTAGTTGTTGGTTGGGTAACATGTTTATGACGTCACAAATGATGCGAAGAATCTTTAAACCAATCAGTGAAGTCTATATTAATTGTTTGTTTAGTTGTTGATGTGGCAATACGTGTCTGACGTCACAGTTGATTGCATCATATTCCAGTCACGCCATTTTACGACATTGCATAATTTTAGCTGATTTTGGCTTCATTTCACTTTATTTGAAAGACTTTTTAAAATATAATAAGGAGTCAGTATTTTTTTTTATAAATATTAATATTTGAATTTGAGGTCAAAGTCCGAAAATTTGATCAACTGTTTGAAATCACATTTTAAAGAGGTGAAGAAGTGAATAATTACAGGAGCAAACGTGATCAATGGTTCGAGGTCTCCCGCAAAGTAGTCACTACGCTCCTACTTCGCGCTGCCTTCGGCAGAGGAGACCTCGAAAAAATCTTGAATAATATAATTCACAAAAATGGAATACAGTGCCATCTATCCTAGAGATTAGAGAACCAAGTGTCAATTCATATATTGTATTATGTATATTTACATTTTACATGTTTTCAGAGAGCCACAACGTTACAGTGGAGAATATGACTTCCAGCAACCATAAGGGTCAGACCAAGAGAACAGTGGTTGAGTTAGCCAAAGACTTCCCCCTTTACTTCAGTAGATTGTTTCCTATAAATGTAAGTTATGAAATAGTATTAAGATATGTATTATTACAGTTGAAAAAGGATCCAGATGTGATCTGAAACGCCCATTAATAATCCAACCTGAAGAACATGTTTAAGAATAAAAGTATTAAGATAGATTCCCCAAGATAAAATGTGTCTCATTCTTATTTGTCCTTATATATGCATCCCTTCTTTTGTCAGTTTTGTGATCTTGTTGGAAAGGCGACATAGCTGCCAGGTATAAATGTTATAGTGCTTTAGTGACCAAGGAATGGGAAATCAACATTTTCAAATCCAAATTGTCATGTACCCCTATAGCTATTTTTGACAATTTGACGTGGTTTTTAATTGCATAATTAATTCATATAAATGCAATATTTAACATTTCTCATGAAGGTTACAAGCACCATTAACATGTTCCTTAAGTTATACTTGTACATGTATAACATTGAAATCTTTGTCTTTTTTTATTTTTTTATTTATTTCATTAAAACATAATACTTATACTTCATATATGTGCTACAGGGAGGCAGTAAGCTTTCCAGGCCCCATATGCTAGCAGTCAGCCATGCAGGTATACATCTATGCAAAAGAGACCAAGAAGCAAATGAACACACCATCAAAATACTGCAGTCGCATAAGTAAGTACAGCTACCCTGTTTCTCATTGGCCTGGCAACTTGCCTGTCCTCTTACTATTGCAGAGGATTTACAGTTTCAATGTTGATAAGATTTTAATGATATCAAATGTAGTTTCTTGTACTTTCAGGAGTTTGAATGAAAAATTTATGTTAGCTATTTATTACAAGTAGGAAATGCGATGGCATGATTTCTCACTTCATTTTAGATTTGGATATTGGTTAGGTCAAGAATAATATCCAGAAAAGTATTTTTCAAAAGAACTCTTGTTAGGAGTTTTTTAAGTCATCTGAATTAAATTATTTTGATTTTAGATTTGACAAAATAATTGATGTCAGTGTCCCGAAAAAACATACAGTACAAATACGTCTTGCTGATGATTGGTTGATACTTTACACCAATAGGGTGAGTGGATTATGGAGTAAATTCTAGTGAGATGCCATATCAGGGGTTTCACTTGAATTTCTCACAAGCTAAGCTAATCAAAATAACAAGCAAAATGGAAATCATAAGTTTAACATGGAAAGTTGAAAAGTCCCTAAAAACAACAGGCGATTTTGTGAAAACAACCAGTGAAAACCACCTGTTACCTGCTGCTAATGAAACATGATGGGGTCATATATTGAGAGGGATTGAATATGGGTTTTATCTTAATATTTGTCTTAATGAACATCTATGGAGTCACAAATAGGTAGGTGTTCACTACAGAGAGGGGATTTTAAACGAGTCAATGTAAAATGTGACTTGAAATGGTGTTCACTTAACAGAGGTGTTCACTACTAAGAGGTGTTCACTAAAGACAGGTTTTGCTGTATAACTCAATTTTCCTATATGGATATATTTTCTATTTTAGGCAAAACAGATCAAAATGATGATAGAAGCCTATTGCATTGAATGTGAAAAGGTAAGACCCCTTGTACACTATATGAACCATTTAGTTAATACCTCCATAAAGTAATATAACATATCCCCCATATTAGTGGTCAATTTGCATTTTTGCAAATTCATTTTTTACTTATAAATCACATTTATCTCATAATAGCGTCATTTCTGGTAATTAGAATAGTCCGTATGATGTCAGTATATGTCAATGTATCTCATATATTTAAAGATGAATCTGTATTAGCTGACATCATCTGTATAACAAGCTGACATCATGTATCATGTATCAAACTGACATCATGCATCCTTTATTGTGCAGAATAATTTTCTGTTTTTCACTTGAATCATTAAATAACTTATTTTTTGAATCTGAGTTATCTATTATGCCTTGAGGTCATGTATCAAAATTAATGCATGATATAAAGCATGCTATTCAATACTAAGATGGTAATAAATACAATAATGTGTGCAACATACTGTTCTTGACTACGTCTTTACTAAATCTCAAATAATCGCAATTCATTCTAATTCTAATTAGTGAGTTATTTTATTCATAAGATTGGAAATTCAAATATTGACGTCCTACGCAATATGATAATTTCTTTACACAAAATGCTAATTTTGAATTTTACCTTACACTGATCTCATTATCTGTTTTTCCAAATTCAACAGCTACATGTCAATTATTGCACCACAAATATGTCTAAAGTTGATTAGGCTTACGTTAAAGGCTCTTTTCGCCCCCAAGCTTGTGTGTGTGTGTTGTCAAGTCATGAATTTGCTTCATTAACTCTGTTTGTGTTATTCTAATTTAAAACAATACTTTGTCTGACCTGTTTGTCTAGCTTGGCTGACATATTGATGATTTTTGTCAAAATACATGTTGAAATTCACAATTATTTGCTATTTGTAATGAGGATATGTACATGACTATCAATATTTAAGATGGAAATATACAATACTTTTACTGGGCAATTAGTGAAAATATACAATGAAAATTGACAATCATTAAAATGTACAAAAAGGAGTATGACACTTATCAAAATGAATATGTGATGAAAATTGAAATTAACAAATGTAGGTGGCAATAGTAAATGTACAATAAGTTGACAACATGGAGAAGTACAAAATGTGTTATTGGTCGCGTTACTCCCGTTTTCAGGAGACGACCTATGTGAGAGCGTTGAAGGATTACATCACTCGGGAATCAACTTTACTCAGCTTTATGAAGGGAGACATCATAGTATTAACAAATAGAGATATGTATATGGACAGAGGTAACTACAATAGAATTTCAAATTATTATCTATTTCTCTTATCATCACCCTCCCCTGTAAAAGTTTAACATAAATTCGACAACTGATAAATGGAAGTCATGCAATAAATCTCATATCCCATTGTTATATATTTCTCAACATCTGTATCTTCTTGTATGGCAGGCCTGTAAATTAACGGAGAAGCATATACATGGAGTTGATATAAGACTTGTCAGGCCAATAGCAAGCTTTTTAATTGCCAAGGGGGTTCACTTTTAAAAAATTCCAAAGGGGCTAACATTTAACAACCCCCCCCTACTCCCCTGGCTACGGGCCTGCTAATTACTAGCTTTTCAAATATACATCAAAGAATTAATCGACATGGAGTTCACATGTGATTGCATGGAGGTTTTATGGAGGTTTAATTAATAACAAATGAAACGCAAAAATCAATATAAAAATTCTACATATGCATTGTTCATTAATTTCTCAATGAAATGTTATTACATAAAATAGCTGATGTGCGTGAACGTCCAATAAAAATTATATTCTAATATCCAGGCTGGCTGTATGGGTCATTACAAGGTAGAACTGGAGCATTTCCAACAGAATATGTGAAACCTTTAGCGAGGCATGAGCTCATACGTAAGGAGAGCAGTTTATATAAGGTAAGGATTACAATTGGTTTATATATGGATAAAATGCTTTAAAGGTGATCCTGATCTTTCTTCACTTGGATCCTATTAGTCTAAATGCAGGGAAGACAAAGTGTGGGATCCTGAATGGATTGTGAAATGCCTTTAGAAACTCAGCCTTGCATCAATCTATTTTTATGTTGCCACCACAAGCGGTGGCATACTGTAATGGTCTCCAACTTTTTTGTGGAGGCCGTTTAATGGTTGGTGTTTGGCATTAGGTGTTTGATGTTTGGGAATCAATGTTTAGCATTTGTAACAAATGGGAGGTAGTGACATCTTGTATGTTCATGCCTTGTTTTGTTTATCATACTCTGGGAATACACTGTTTGAAAGGTGTGCATGTTTATTGAGGAGGGGGGGGGGCACACAAGGGCTATTTGGGATGCAAGGCTATTGATAAGTACAAAGGTATTTTGTTTATCAATTCTGTGTTGATCTTTTGGTGATGATAATGAGATGTTGATAACCTGCAAATGTATATATCGTCTGCTAGTCTGGGCATTATGGGTAATGAGCAATGGACATAGAGGGTGAAGGTCACTCTGAATGGGGAGATACTTAACTATTAGTTCTAAACATGGGCTTTCAATAAGATTTCTAGTTGAAAGCCTATGGTTCTAAAGCATGCATGTCCTTTATATTTTCTCATTTTATGTTGCTGATTGATACTAGTAAATGAAAAAAACATATCTACATCAAATAATTCTAACATAAATTTAATTGTGTTTTAATAATAAACCAATCTTTAGTATTCACGTAGGTGAACGTTTACTGTCATAGTAGAAGTCTTTGGCATTGGGTCTGTTCTGTAGTTGCTTCTAAACTGTGTGTAGTCAACTTTAGCGCTTATCTTTCCTCAGCCTCCGGAGCGACCTATTATTCCTGTAACCACAGTAGCAGCAATACCTGAGCCTGTTCGGGAACGCAGGGAGGAACCCCCACCTGAGCCCCAAAGTTCACAATTCTCCCCACAAGAGCCCCTCATGATCTTCCATGATGACCCAGTCAGAGTCCTAGTAAGTATAGAGTAATGATATTGAAGTCAATACATATATAGGGTGAGTATATACATGCAGGTAGAGCTGTCCAGCAAATTGTCGGCTCATTTTTATGTTCTTTCCCGATTTTTTTTATTGAAATTCAAGCTGGCTCATCTGAACATGGTCATTAATATTTTATTACACATTCCAGGTTTCTTACATAATTTAATAACCAGAACAATTCATTTATTTCACTCTGTGAAATACATGTAATATTTAATTGGTGAGGAAATTTATTTAATATGCCAGTTAAAATGATTTTTCCTTATATGCAGGCCCGGCCACATTAATATATAGCAACATACATGTAGTAAAAAAACTATGTTCTGTATCCGTTATACTAGTATAGTATGCAATACTTTACAGGCCATATTTCTTGCCAAGACCAAAATTTTCAATTTATTCATTCTTTTTTCACCCATTGTAATGTTAACAAAAACAACTTCACTCATTATGTGTTCACTTATCTGAGGCAGATCTGAAAATCAAGAGGGAGTTGCAAAAATTTGGCCTCGAATTTGATATTTTTGGGCTCAAAATCTGAAAATAATGGCAATTTGTCAGCTAAATTGTCCAATTTATCGGGGTAGAAGCACATTTTGGCCCTCAAAATTATTTTTCTGATTGTGCAAGATAACAGGGGCCTCATAGTGTAACAAATGGCAGGTTGTGACATTTTCCATGTTAATGCGATGAAAATAAAATGCCAAATACTTGTGTGTTATAGGATGAAGGCAGTGTCACTAGTCAAAGCAGTTCTGTTATGCGAGATGGTAAATATTCTATGATGGAGTTTGCAATGCTACATTTTAGAGAAACCATGGATAGGTATGTTCACCATCTCTTGGCTGTCTTATATGGATTTAATGCATATTATTTCAACTTCAGCATGTTCCCAGAAGGAATATTCTGAATTCTGATTCAGATTGTCTTTAACAATGTTTCTATTGTTATTTTGTTAAGTACAATTAAAAAACAAGAATCGTTTGTTTTCTTTTTTCTAGAAAATAAATCTTGGTTATCTTGTTTTTTTACTCTTTTCTCTAATAATCATTTTGATACGATAAAAAATCTTGAATTGGTTTGAACTAATGTTTCTAGACATTGCTTTTAACAATTTTGCTTTTATTCATCTAACTAATATTTAATTCTTAAAATAACAATCTCAATTATAACGAACTGCCATCTATATGTCTTATATTGTAGCAATCGAAAACGAAGATCTTTTGGGAGAAAAGGTAGCCACATGCACAACATACAGTGAATGAGCCATGAAGCTTTGTTAATAAACCTGCTTGGGGAGATATTGTGTATAATTTGGATTGTATTTATTTAGTTAGGGGTGGTCTCCAAATGTTAGCAATGTTGTGGAAGAAAGGTTAATTTTGTAACGGTTTAACCCCTCCCCCCTTATAATAGTTTTAAATGTTCATAATACTAACATTCCCTGGATCAAAAATCAATATTTTTCACCCAAGAATAAGTGATAAGACATTTGACCCTCCCTTCTAACGAAAATAATTTCCTTCTTCCATGATTAAGGGCACCATCCCTTTCCAGCTATAATGGGATTTTAAAATACAGTAAAGCCTATTTGTGAGAATCACTGCTCAGGGTGTAAGGCTAATTTTTTCAAAATAATGTGCTTTCATATTGAGGCATTAGGCATTTGGACAATTTAATTGGGTTATGGTCAGTAACCTGTTAACATTTGCAAGATCATTCATTTTCAATTGTGTTTATACATTTTCAGCGATGTTCATTCATTTTCAATGGTGTTCATTTATTTTCAATGATATTCATTCATATTTAAAAATGTTTATTCATATTCAATGATGTTTATTCATATTCAATGATGTTCATTCATTTTCAATAATGCTCATTCATATTCAATGATGTTCATTCATATTCAATGATGTTCATTTATTTTCAATGATGTCTATTCATATTCAATGATGTTCATTCATTTTCAATAATGCTCATTCATTTTCAATAATGTTCATTCATATTCAATGATGTTCATTAAGTTTCAATAATGTTCATTCATATACAATGATGTTCATTCATATTCAATGATGTTCATTTATTTTCAATGATGTCTATTCATATTCAATGATGTTCATTCATTTTCAATAATGCTCATTCATTTTCAATAATGTTCATTCATATTCAATGATGTTCATTAATTTTCAATAATGTTCATTCATATACAATGATGTTCATTCATATTCAATGATGTTCATTTATTTTCAATGATGTTTATTCATATTCAATGATGTTCTTTCAATAATGTTCATTCATATTCAATGATGTTCATTCATTTTCAATTATATTCATTCATATTCAACGATGTTCATTCATTTTCAATGATGTTTATTCATATTCAATGATGTTCATTCATTTTCAATAATGTACATTCATATTCAATGATGTTCATTCATTTTCAATAATGTTCATTCATATTCAATGATGTTCATTCATTTTCAATTATGTTCATTCATATTCAACGATGTTCATTCATTTTCAATAATGTTTATTCATATTTAATGATGTCAATTCATTTTCAATACTGTTCATTCATATTCAATGATGTTCATTCATTTTCAATTATGTTCATTCATATTCAACAATGTTCATTCATTTTCAATGATGTTTATTCATATTCAATGATGTTCATTCATTTTCAATAATGTTCATTCATATTCAATGATGTTCATTCATTTTCATTTATGTTCATTCATATTCAACGATGTTCATTCATTTTCAATGATGTTTATTCATATTCAATGATGTTTATTCATATTCAATGATGTTCATTCATTTTCAATGATGTTCATTCATATTCAACGATGTTCATTCATTTTCAATGATGTTTATTAATATTCAATGATGTACATTCATATTCAATGATGTTCATTCATTTTCAGTGATGTTCATTCATATTCAGTGATGTTCATTCATATTCAATGATGTTCATTCATTTTCAATTATGTTCATTCATGTTCAATGATGTTCATTCATTTTCAATGATGTTCATTCATTTTCAGTGATGTTCATTCATATTCAGTTTTCATAGCATAGCATCAGTCTACCATTGAGTATACTGACTCAAAAATTGTCCAGATTTCTAAAAGTTCCAATCATCAGATTGTTCAAACAGGCTTTACTGTATTACTGAACTAAGAATAGACTTTCAGAGACTAGTTCCAGTTGGAATCTACAAACTGACAAATACAGCATGGTTCCCCCTCATCCAAATAGAGAAAAAACATCCATATTTAAGTTGCTTGTATTACGTAGGCTTGTGTTTCATTTAGGTATGAGATGGTCCGCACCGACGATGGCTCTATTAGAGGGACAGTTAAGAAACTTGAAAGTATGAAGCTTGGGAAATCTAACAAAAACTCTAGTCATAAAAAAGGTGATGGGACATGCATTTAGCATGTAGTTTCTATATAACTTTAACATAGCTATCCTTTTACTAACAACTAACAATGCTAACTAAAGTGTTATCTAATCTTGTCATGGATCACAAAGGACTCTTAAACTTGTCATGCATCATGCAGAGGTCATGACTTGTGTGTCATGAAGGTCCTCCAGATCTTGTCATTTGTCATAAAGGGCTCTTATAAAATCTTGTCATGCATCATGAAGGGCTCTTTGTCTCCTCATACTAGTGCATTTGAAGGGCTCTTTGTCTTGCATCATGAAGGGCTCTTGATCTTGTCATGTGTATAATCCTTTCATAATCTTGGCATGTGCCATGAGGTGTTCCCTTTGCTGTTTCAGTAGCTGTTAAATGCATTCAAATAAAATGTTGAAATCAAAACTGCTTTCAAATTGAAAAATTATAGATAAGAAATCAAAAGAAAATCTTCTGGAATTATGAAATTATGGTTTTTGGACCTGAACAAATATTGCCTATTATATAATGCTTGGAATGCTTGTACGAAACAGTCTTAGTAAAAATTAGTTCCTATGAGCTTTTGCGTTTTAAGTGCAAAGTGCATTTACACCTTATCCCTTCAGTAATATTAATGATTTTTAAAGCCCTTACATTTACTGCCAAGACAGTTGAGATTTACAGTTGAGTATTGATATGCTTATAAAAATGAAGGTTTAATTTAACAATTTTTATTAAAATTCAAAAGTTATGATTGGCCAAAATTATTGATACCAGTGATGTATACTGCAATCAATCCAAGATGTAGATACATGTAGCTGATGTATTTCCCAATATGAACTAGCTATTAATTGTGATGTTAAGTTAAATGTGTTTACTGCATATCCCAATACATGTGCATCTGAAAATCAATAATGTGTAAAATAGGGTGAACTTAGGTAATGAGAGTGAGAGTTTCTCAATTGGCAAGAATTTGAAAATTTTTATGTTTTCATAAACGGTGAATATTATAACTATCTATAAAAAGAATTTATTGCCAGTTTCTAAAAGTTTCTATAATTGCAAGCATTAGGAGGATAATGGTGAAATAGTCTTTCAAATATACTATTGAAATAAATTATAATTATATATTTGACATTTGACCTCATTGGCGACGTTGCAGAATATTTGGACCTTGCATGACCTTGACCTTTCGTTGAATTTGATTTTAATATGTTGTATTTTAGGAAAGAAAACAGATAGCTGGTCATGGAAAGAACAAGCAGAGCTTGTCAAGTGGACAAAGGTATATTTTAATAGTGTATCATTTATTTATTTGACCATTTTGGGAATAGTTTTAAAAAGGGTTCTTGCTTCTGTTCATTGTGCAAGTTTTACAACCACCATTTTTGAGATAAGTGATGATTATTATCTGTTACATATGATTGTCTGAAACATTTGATTGTCTGTTACATATGATTGTGTCACTACATATGATTGTCTGTTAAATATGATTATCCGTCACTACATATGATTGTCTGTTACATATGATTGTCTGAAACATTTGATTGTCTGTTACATATGATTGTGTCACTACATATGATTGTCTGTTAAATATGATTATCCGTCACTACATATGATTGTCTGTTACATATGATTGTCTGTGACTACATATGATTGTCTGTATCTACATATGATTGTCTGTCACTACATATGATTGTCTGTCACTACATATGATTGTCTGTTACATATGATTGTCTGTCACCACATATGATTGTCTGTTACATATGATTGTCTGATACTACATATGATTGTCTGTTACATATGATTGTCTGTCACTACATATGATTGTCTGTTACATATGATTGTCTGTCACCACATATGATTGTCTGTTACATATGATTGTCTGATACTACATATGATTGTCTGTTACTACATATGATTGTCTGTTACATATGATGGTCTGTCACTACAAATGATTGTCTGTTACATATGATTGTCTGTTACATATATAATTGTCTGTTACATTGTCATGTTTAGAAACTTGCATTTATGTTGTTTTTTCATTTTAGTCTCCTATCCAGATTTCTCTACTGAAGCACAGCAATTCAAAGCTCAATAAGATGGCACTGGAGTGCTTCATTTGTAAGTAGAAACAAATATCATCCTTTACCCAAGAGGAGGGCAAACCCTAGAGCTTAGAGATGACAGACAATTATGTTTCTTGCTTACCAATTTTATTTGTCCAAATTTTTGGTATCTTAGTTTTGGAATACCACATTTTGTGATGTTTTAATCGATGTTAGCATATTCTTTACATCTTTGTTATATCTTGATGTGAAATAACAAGCTATGATATTGGTTAACATGCCAGAAATTAACATAATATTATTCGAAGCATTTTTAGAAAATTTTGAGAGTGCCATTGAATGACTTCAATTGTCTGTCAATTTGACCAATCAGCAAAGATGTCTTCTCAATACACATTTACATTATAGACTAAATGTCTTCAATGAACCCTGGGGTTTACCCTCTTTTCCTGTATCTGAATCAGCATCATCCTATCATACTACACTCCTTGTAAATCCCATGTTCCATAAACAGAATGTTGAGACTAGATGCATAGTCATATAATATTGTTATGTCTCCTATTTTTTGTGTGGGCGTCTGGCGTTCGTCATTCAACCTCTGTAACAAATAGCAGGTGGTGACATTTTTCCTGTTAATGCCTAATGCTTTAGTTAATTATTTTTGAATATGAAATCAATAGAAAATATTTACAGGTTATAGTGCCTTTGACCCCCTCTAGAGGGAGCATTGTTTGCCATATATCAATGAACTTCAAGTTGTATCAGGCAATAACCTCATTTTTGTGAAATAACATGTAATGTTTTTGTGAAAAACACACAGATTGATTAGAAATTTTGATTTATTTTTCTGGTAGAATTATAGTTTATGTTGAGAAACATTACAAATAGATTTAGAAATTTGATTAATTTTTCTGTAAAATAGATATAGTTGAGGATTTGTAAATCATCATAAATAGAACAATTTTCCATAACTCATGGAAAAACATGTTGAAAATGTCCGGAATAAAGGTCCAGGGAGTGTAAGGATTAGAGGGGTTTACGTAGCAATAAACATTGTAATGATAAATAAGACAACATCACTATTCCTAAAAATAATTTATTGGCATTTCAATGATGGTTTTGATATATTGCTTGAAGGAATATTCTACACTTTTTGTCTTCATACGAATGATATATGTGATTAATGAGTGAATCGGATTTGATATCTGCATTATATTATAGAGAAAGAGGGAAGATATTGAATATCCTCAGTGGATAAAAATCACAATATTTGTGCATTTTTATTCCACAGTTAAGGGTTTTCTTTTTTATCACTTGAACAATTTCTATGTATGAACCTGAGTAGGTGGGCTTGTAGGGCTTTTGTCGCATATTTTAAATTAGAAATCACTCGAGTTTTTCTAATTATAGAAAGCTTCAGATGTTTTTTCATTCAACTAAACACCTCTCTTTGAATAGTCATTTTGGGTAGAAATAAGAGAACTGAAATCTGGAAATGAAAATTCAGTTTTTGTTTATTTGTCTTTTGCAGCAATAATGCGGTACATGGGAGACTACCCTCTAGCCAAGAACCAGAAGTTGGTAGACTGTGTACATGCTGTTCTTACTGTAAGTCCATGCAGTCACAACAAGAATGATTAAATTAAATATGGCTGTAATTGGTATCATAGATTATCTCAGTATTTTTTTGTATACTTGGTCCTAACTTCCCATGGGGAACCTTAAAATGGGCTTTCTGAGCTTTATGAAAATATACAAGTCAAAAGTGAAAACAAACATGCTAATACAATGTGGAAAAATAACAGTACATGATTACTATGGCTCAATAACAATTTCTCCATATTTTTTGTTTGCAATTCTATTCAAAAGAGTATAGAGATTGTAAAGATTGAGGGGAAGGTTGCAATTTCCTGTCCAACTTTTCCTAGTTGAATGACTAAATGAGAGTGTTTTAGGTTGTTACCAGGTATATGTACATGTATATGTATATGTACATGTACATGTGTATTTGATCAAATAGTGTATGAACAGACGCCATGTCAAGTTATAACTTAACGTTTATTTCAGGCTTGCCATTATCATGCTGATCTCCGAGATGAGGTCTATGTGCAACTCTGTAAGCAGACTACCAGTAATAGGAGCACAAAACCGTAAGTTAATGTAACTTAAATATGCATCTTTGTATTTAAAGGTCTTGGTTTACCAGATGATTTCCAAATATGTTTGCACAGGTGTCAAAGGGTCAAAAATATTTAACAGTCTCTTTTCCTTAAATTCCACTCAGAGACATATCATACACATTGTCTAAGCTTTATAATAAAACCATACGATTATCATATATAATTGCCTCTCTCTATTCTTCTTCAGGTTTAGCTGTCAGAGGGGCTGGCGGTTGATGTCAATTATGTGTGCATACTACAATACCTCAGACATTCTCAGGCCCTACCTTATGACATATCTAGAAAATGCTGCCTACAATTCATCTAGGCAGTACCATGGTGTGTATATACTGTATTGTGTGTATGTCAGAATACTGGTCACTGCTTGAACAGTTATAAGCTTGTCTTAAACAGGCTTTGGCTTGTCTGATATTGTTTTAACAGGTCCAGGCACATTGTATCTTGTTTGAGCAGGTTCATGCATGTCTAATTTTGTCTAAGCAGGTTCATGCCTGTCTAATATTGTCTAAGCAGGTTCATGCCTGTCTAATCTTGTCTAAGCAGGTTCATGCCTGACTAATTTTGTTTAATCAGGTTCAACTTTGTCTGATCTTGTTTAAGCAAGTTCATGCCTGTCTAATCTTGTTTGAGCAGGTTCACCCTTGATGATACATTGATTTACGTTTCAGGCTTGGCTTCAGTTTGTCTTCAAAATATACGAAAAACACTAAAATATGGTGGTAGAAAAAATATCCCCACTTCTGTAGAAATTGACCAAGTGACAGTTGGACGTATAACAAAACGTCAACTCATCGTGCTTCCTGGTGGAACACCATTTGTGATGCAGTCAAAATCGACGACAGTTGTGGAAGATGTAGTCGAAGCTATTTGCCAAGAACTTCACATCTCAAATGATATTGAGACGGAAGAATATGCAATATTTTATGTAGTTGAAAAAGGTAAGTACATGCACATATTTTGGTGGATGGAGTGTTAGTTTAATAGTATAAGAACTTATTACCATGGATTTGTGGTCTGTTTGACTGATTGATGAACTCAAAATAACCGGTCCAAATAACCAGGTCACCCATATGATTTGTGTATCGGATAAACTTACCTTTCCTTATTGATTATAAATAGGTTTTCAGATCCAATGTCAAATATTTGAGAAATGAACATATTTGAATGAGGCTTGAAATTATACATTAAATCATATCCTAACTGTACATTGTATTTTCATTAATTATCCCATCGAACGAAGTTCGGAGGGATATAGGGAACGCCTCCGTCCGTCCGTACATACGTCCGTCCGTCCGAGCAATAACTCAAATACCGTTGGTCTGATTTTGTTCATATTTTGTACACATATACCCTATGGGGGTAGAAGTTCTGCTCGGAAGCCAATTTTCAAAATGGCCGCTTATTTAAAAATGGCGGCCATTTTAGTGCTGATTTTACAGTAATTTAGGTGCAATATGTAAAACTGTAATGGCAATATGTTTTAAATGTAAAAAAATTATGTAGGACATTAATAAAGCTAGAAATGTAGATAGTATAAAAGCACATGGCAGCCATCTTGAAAAATGGCGGCCTTTACTCGTTATTTTACAATTTTTGCTGTAACTCGAAAAGTAGTGGAGCGATTTTGTTCATATTTGGTATGTGAATACTATAAGCATGGCACACTGTCTAATGACACTTTTGGTAGAAGGCGGCCATTTTGAAAATGGTGGTCATTTTGAAAAATGGCCGCCATTTTAACTTATTTTACTTTAACTCGAAAAGTAGTGGAGCGATTTTGTTCATATTTGGTATGTGAATACTATAAGCATAGCACACTGTCTAATGACACTTTTGGTAGAAGGCGGCCATTTTTCAAAATGGCGGCCATTTTAACGTATTTTACTATAACTCGAAAAGTAGTAGAGCGATTTTGTTCATATTTGGTATGTGAATATTATAAGCATAGCACACTGTCTAATGACACTTTTGGTAGAAGGTGGCCATTTTGAAAAATGGCTGCCATTTTTGCTATATACTTTGTTTGTAAAAATGCCAGCCATGGCTGTTCGATGGGATTCGCTACGCTTTGGCGTTGCCGTTGTTCTGGTTTAAACAAGTCATACTCTTTAAGCAACATAATATGTTTTTCAGAAAACTTATATTGCCCACTGACAAGGAATGAGTATATATTTGACATCACAACGGAACTGATGATTCAACGCAAAGAATTTTACCTGCTTTTCCAGAGGACAAGTTGGTTTTTCCCATTGCGACTAGAAGGCAGTAGTGACCTCTATATTGACATTATCTACAATCAGGTATCCTGAAATTTGTAAACCCTAACACAGTTAGAGATTGTCTGTGTATGCTTAGGTATTGTCATTATTTAGCGAGTCCGTTCTAATCAGATGGTGTTATACTTATCATTTCGCTCAGGGTAATCAATTATATAATAAGCAATGAAGTTGCATTGCTCAATTCTAATAATACTTATTCAATGCTCGATTTATATTAATTACAAGGCACGATAACCTGACAAGAATCTTCCTGTGTTATGGTTGAATGGATATACATTGTATATCTTTTCACTTTTGTTTGATTATACTAAAGGCAGTCAGTGTAACCATATTCATCTTATTCATAGGCCACTCTGTTATGTTTTATCAATGAAAATGTGACTACTTCTATATAAAGTGCAGACTGGCAATTTATTCAACTAATGTCTGATTGTACTTTCAGTGCATACTGACATTATTCAGCTAATGTCTGATTGTACTTTTAGTGAATACTGGCATTTTTCAGCTGATGTCTGATCATACTTTCAGTGAATATTGAAATTATTCAACTAATGTCTGATTGTACTTTCAGTGCATACTGACATTATTCAGCTAATGTCTGATTGTACTTTTAGTGAATACTGGCATTTTTCAGCTAATGTCTGGTTGTACTTTCAGTGCATACTGACATTATTCAACTAATGTCTGATTGTACTTTCAGTGCATACTGACATTATTCAACTTATGTCTGATCATACTTTCAGTGAATATTGGCATTATTCAACTTATGTCTGATTGTACTTTCTGTGCATACTGACATTATTCAGCTAATGTCTGATTGTACTTTCAGTGCATATTGGCATTATTCAGCTAATGTCTGATTGTACTTGCAGTGCATACTGACATTATTCAGCTAATGTCTGATTGTACTTTTAGTGAATACTGGCATTTTTCAGCTAATGTCTGATTGTACTTTCAGTGCAAATTGACATTATTCAACTAATGTCTGATTGTACTTTCAGTGCATACTGACATTATTCAACTTATGTCTGATCATACTTTCAGTGAATATTGGCATTATTCAACTTATGTCTGATTGTACTTTCTGTGCATACTGAAATTATTCAGCTAATGTCTGATTGTACTTTCAGTGCATACTGACATTATTCAACTTATGTCTGATCATACTTTCAGTGAATATTGGCATTATTCAACTTATGTCTGATTGTACTTTCTGTGCATACTGACATTATTCAGCTAATGTCTGATTGTACTTTCAGTGCATACTGACATTATTCAACTGATGTCTGATCATACTTTCAGTGAATATTGGCATTATTCAACTTATGTCTGATTGTACTTTCTGTGCATACTGACATTATTCATCTAATGTCTGATTGTACTTTCAGTGCATACTGACATTATTCAACTTATGTCTGATCATACTTTCAGTGAATATTGGCATTATTCAACTTATGTCTGATTGTACTTTCTGTGCATACTGACATTATTCAGCTAATGTCTGATTGTACTTTCAGTGCATACTGACATTATTCAACTTATGTCTGATCATACTTTCAGTGAATATTGGCATTATTCAACTTATGTCTGATTGTACTTTCTGTGCATACTGACATTATTCAGCTAATGTCTGATTGTACTTTCAGTGCATACTGACATTATTCAGCTAATGTCTGATCATACTTTCAGTGAATATTGGCATTATTCAACTTATGTCTGATCATACTTTCAGTGAATATTGGCATTATTCAACTTATGTCTGATTGTACTTTCAGTGCATACTGACATTATTCAACTTATGTCTGATCATACTTTCAGTGAATATTGGCATTATTCAACTTATGTCTGATTGTACTTTCTGTGCATACTGACATTATTCAGCTAATGTCTGATTGTACTTTCTGTGCATACTGACATTATTCAGCTAATGTCTGATTGTACTTTCAGTGCATACTGACATTATTCAACTAATGTCTGATTGTACTTTCAGTGCATACTGACATTATTCAACTTATGTCTGATCATACTTTCAGTGAATATTGGCATTATTCAACTTATGTCTGATTGTACTTTCTGTGCATACTGACATTATTCAGCTAATGTCTGATTGTACTTTCAGTGCATACTGACATTATTCAACTTATGTCTGATCATACTTTCAGTGAATATTGGCATTATTCAACTTATGTCTGATTGTACTTTCTGTGCATACTGACATTATTCAGCTAATGTCTGATTGTACTTTCTGTGCATACTGACATTATTCAGCTAATGTCTGATTGTACTTTCTGTGCATACTGACATTATTCAGCTAATGTCTGATTGTACTTTCAGTGCATACTGACATTATTCAGTTAATGTCTGATCATGTTAATGTCTGATTGTACTTTCAGTGAATATTGGCATTATTCAACTTATGTCTGATCATACTTTCAGTGAATATTGGCATTATTCAGCTAATGTCTGATTGTACTTTCTGTGCATACTAAAATTAATCAGCTAATGTCTGATTGTACTTTCAGTGCATACTGACATTATTCAACTAATGTCTGATTGTACTTTCAGTGCGTACTGACATTATTCAACTTATGTCTGATCATACTTTCAGTGAATATTGGCATTATTCAACTTATGTCTGATTGTACTTTCTGTGCATACTGACATTATTCAGCTAATGTCTGATTGTACTTTCAGTGCGTACTGACATTATTCAACTTATGTCTGATCATACTTTCAGTGAATATTGGCATTATTCAACTTATGTCTGATTGTACTTTCAGTGCATACTGACATTATTCAGCTAATGTCTGATCATACTTTCAGTGCATACTGACATTATTCAACTTATGTCTGATTGTACTTTCTGTGCATACTGACGTTATTCAGCTAATGTCTGATTGTACTTTCAGTGCATACTGACATTATTCAGCTAATGTCTGATTGTACTTGCAGTGCATACTGACATTATTCAACTTATGTCTGATTGTACTTTCTGTGCATACTGACGTTATTCAGCTAATGTCTGATTGTACTTTCAGTGCATACTGACATTATTCAGTTAATGTCTGATTGTACTTTCAGTGAATATTGGCATTATTCAACTTATGTCTGATTGTACTTTCTGTGCATACTGACATTATTCAACTTATGTCTGATCATACTTTCAGTGAATATTGGCATTATTCAACTTATGTCTGATTGTACTTTCTGTGCATACTGACATTATTCAGCTAATGTCTGATTGTACTTTCAGTGCGTACTGACATTATTCAACTTATGTCTGATCATACTTTCAGTGAATATTGGCATTATTCAACTTATGTCTGATTGTACTTTCTGTGCATACTGACATTATTCAACTAATGTCTGATTGTACTTTCAGTGCGTACTGACATTATTCAACTGATGTCTGATCATACTTTCAGTGAATATTGGCATTATTCAACTTATGTCTGATTGTACTTTCTGTGCATACTGACATTATTCATCTAATGTCTGATTGTACTTTCAGTGCATACTGACATTATTCAACTTATGTCTGATCATACTTTCAGTGAATATTGGCATTATTCAACTTATGTCTGATTGTACTTTCTGTGCATACTGACATTATTCAGCTAATGTCTGATTGTACTTTCAGTGCATACTGACATTATTCAACTTATGTCTGATCATACTTTCAGTGAATATTGGCATTATTCAACTTATGTCTGATTGTACTTTCTGTGCATACTGACATTATTCAGCTAATGTCTGATTGTACTTTCAGTGCATACTGACATTATTCAGCTAATGTCTGATCATACTTTCAGTGAATATTGGCATTATTCAACTTATGTCTGATCATACTTTCAGTGAATATTGGCATTATTCAACTTATGTCTGATTGTACTTTCAGTGCATACTGACATTATTCAACTTATGTCTGATCATACTTTCAGTGAATATTGGCATTATTCAACTTATGTCTGATTGTACTTTCTGTGCATACTGACATTATTCAGCTAATGTCTGATTGTACTTTCTGTGCATACTGACATTATTCAGCTAATGTCTGATTGTACTTTCAGTGCATACTGACATTATTCAACTAATGTCTGATTGTACTTTCAGTGCATACTGACATTATTCAACTTATGTCTGATCATACTTTCAGTGAATATTGGCATTATTCAACTTATGTCTGATTGTACTTTCTGTGCATACTGACATTATTCAGCTAATGTCTGATTGTACTTTCAGTGCATACTGACATTATTCAACTTATGTCTGATCATACTTTCAGTGAATATTGGCATTATTCAACTTATGTCTGATTGTACTTTCTGTGCATACTGACATTATTCAGCTAATGTCTGATTGTACTTTCTGTGCATACTGACATTATTCAGCTAATGTCTGATTGTACTTTCTGTGCATACTGACATTATTCAGCTAATGTCTGATTGTACTTTCAGTGCATACTGACATTATTCAGTTAATGTCTGATCATGTTAATGTCTGATTGTACTTTCAGTGAATATTGGCATTATTCAACTTATGTCTGATCATACTTTCAGTGAATATTGGCATTATTCAGCTAATGTCTGATTGTACTTTCTGTGCATACTAAAATTATTCAGCTAATGTCTGATTGTACTTTCAGTGCATACTGACATTATTCAACTAATGTCTGATTGTACTTTCAGTGCGTACTGACATTATTCAACTTATGTCTGATCATACTTTCAGTGAATATTGGCATTATTCAACTTATGTCTGATTGTACTTTCTGTGCATACTGACATTATTCAGCTAATGTCTGATTGTACTTTCAGTGCGTACTGACATTATTCAACTTATGTCTGATCATACTTTCAGTGAATATTGGCATTATTCAACTTATGTCTGATTGTACTTTCAGTGCATACTGACATTATTCAGCTAATGTCTGATCATACTTTCAGTGCATACTGACATTATTCAACTTATGTCTGATTGTACTTTCTGTGCATACTGACGTTATTCAGCTAATGTCTGATTGTACTTTCAGTGCATACTGACATTATTCAGCTAATGTCTGATTGTACTTGCAGTGCATACTGACATTATTCAACTTATGTCTGATTGTACTTTCTGTGCATACTGACGTTATTCAGCTAATGTCTGATTGTACTTTCAGTGCATACTGACATTATTCAGTTAATGTCTGATTGTACTTTCAGTGAATATTGGCATTATTCAACTTATGTCTGATTGTACTTTCTGTGCATACTGACATTATTCAACTTATGTCTGATCATACTTTCAGTGAATATTGGCATTATTCAACTTATGTCTGATTGTACTTTCTGTGCATACTGACATTATTCAGCTAATGTCTGATTGTACTTTCAGTGCGTACTGACATTATTCAACTTATGTCTGATCATACTTTCAGTGAATATTGGCATTATTCAACTTATGTCTGATTGTACTTTCTGTGCATACTGACATTATTCAACTAATGTCTGATTGTACTTTCAGTGCGTACTGACATTATTCAACTTATGTCTGATCATACTTTCAGTGAATATTGGCATTATTCAACTTATGTCTGATTGTACTTTCTGTGCATACTGACATTATTCAGCTAATGTCTGATTGTACTTTCAGTGCATACTGACATTATTCAACTTATGTCTGATCATACTTTCAGTGAATATTGACATTATTCAACTAATGTCTGATTGTACTTTCTGTGCATACTGACATTATTCAGCTAATGTCTGATTGTACTTTCAGTGCATACTGACATTATTCAACTTATGTCTGATCATACTTTCAGTGAATATTGACATTATTCAACTAATGTCTGATTGTACTTTCAGTGCATACTGACATTATTCAGCTAATGTCTGATTGTACTTTCTGTGCATACTGACATTATTCAGCTAATGTCTGATTGTACTTTCAGTGCATACTGACATTATTCAGCTAATGTCTGATCATACTTTCAGTGAATATTGGCATTATTCAACTTATGTCTGATCATACTTTCAGTGAATATTGGCATTATTCAACTTATGTCTGATTGTACTTTCAGTGCATACTGACATTATTCAACTTATGTCTGATCATACTTTCAGTGAATATTGGCATTATTCAACTTATGTCTGATTGTACTTTCTGTGCATACTGACATTATTCAGCTAATGTCTGATTGTACTTTCTGTGCATACTGACATTATTCAGCTAATGTCTGATTGTACTTTCAGTGCATACTGACATTATTCAACTAATGTCTGATCATACTTTCAGTGAATATTGGCATTATTCAACTTATGTCTGATTGTACTTTCTGTGCATACTGACATTATTCAGCTAATGTCTGATTGTACTTTCAGTGCATACTGACATTATTCAGCTAATGTCTGATCATACTTTCAGTGCATACTGACATTATTCAACTTATGTCTGATTGTACTTTCTGTGCATACTGACATTATTCAGCTAATGTCTGATTGTACTTTTAGTGAATATTGGCATTTCAACTAAAATCTAATACTTTCAACTCAAGTCATACATTCTCATACTTCCAGTGTATTCCTGACTACCTAGATGGGCTATTGCTACTCATACAAGAGGGTGGGGCACTCACACCTGAGATGACGGTAAGCAAGCAAATGATATTGTTCATTCCACTGTTGAAACACTCCAGCTTGATTTATCACAGTAAAACCTGTCTAAATAGAAAACCTTATGTACCTGTGAAAAGTGTTCCACTTGTGAGGTGTTCAACTTATGGAGGTTCATTTAACATTAGTCAGTTGGTCTTGGGACTCTTGAGAGTGTTCCACTAAAAGAGATGTTCCACTTCTAGAAGTGTTCCTCTTGACAGGTTTCACTGTAGTTCATTAACCTAAGCTACTCTTTCTAAGAGTGATAAGTATTGACTCACACTCTTTGAATTAATGAATCAATGGTGCTATTTGCATAATCAGTTGAGTTATGTCTCAGTCAGATTTGATTTATGGCCAGTCTACGACGGCTGTAGCTTCCCAAAATTGAGTGAAACTTGCAGCATAAGATAGGGATAAGCCTAAGTACGATGTAGATTTTCTATATTGATTTTGTGAAGCTACAGCCGTCGTAGAGCAAATGTGACTGAGTGAGGTCCGAGTCTCATCCTTTTATATCACCAATATACATCTGAACTTGCTGAGCCAATCAGAGTCTGTTATTCCTAAAAAATGGAACATTTTTTCTACAATTTATTGGACTCTCTGATTGATTCAAAGTCTAAGCTGTATAACTTACTTTTTATTCATCCACGGGCCGATCCCATGATTCATCCTATAATGAATATAACATACAACCAAATGTGAAAAAATGTTTGTAACTCCATTACCAAGACTCACTCATTCCCATTCATACCACAGTACATTCATTTTTGTACAATGTTTTAAATATGCCTTAAAGTCTTTATAACCCTACTATCACACCAAACTAGTTCTCACTGCGTTCTCGAAAACGGGCTTCAACTGTATACGAACGGACTGGACCTACTAAGAACCGTTTGGGATCTATTTACAAACTTCATCGAACGTACTCGAACAGGTAGATCCTCTAGAACTTAGACAATGCTCAACATGTTCTTGTGGTCGTCATGTTCTACAATTAGAACGAGTGACAACGTATTAACGACGAGCTGGACGTACTACGAACGGAACCGTCGTACTTTAATCCTACTAGGGACGTTTTAACAACGAGTTGAACTGTATGCGGACGTGTTGAGAACGAGGTAGAACTAATTGCAAACGGGTTTAAACTGATTAAGAACGTATTTAACACTGCTTATGAACGAGTTAGCAAAAATATAGCTATCACACCAAACAAGTTGCCACTGCGTTCTTCAAAACTGGTTTTAAACTGTGTGCGAACGGAATGAACGTAGCTGCAACTTTCTAAGGTCTATTTACGAACTTTATGAACGTTCTCAGACGGGAATGTGATTTTAGAATTAAATTCGATGACGACCATACCGTTCTGTAATCAGGTCATGTTGACCTCCTAGACTAAGGGGCGCGTTCTACGACGTTGCACTCTGACGTGGTGCGACCTGAACGAACTGCGAATGAGATGGACGTATTGAAGACTGTTTAAGAACGAAGAAGCTAATTATTTCAAACATATTTCTCGACCACAGCCAGATTGAGCCCGTTTGACGACGTTTTCGTAGGACTGGCAAGAATGGGTAATAACTAGTTTGATGTGATAGGGGGGTAATTTGGAATCTCTGGTTGCAATGTCCTGTTATAAATGTAGTACATGGCTGTATTTTGTAATAATAATGACCCTATTTTCAAAATCACTCCATTGAGAGCTACCAAATAATACTGATTATAACATACCTATGATGATGTATAGTGCAAAGTGTACACAAGACAGCGGGCCAATATAAGTTTTGAAAAGCCCGCGCCCGCTAACTTTCTGATTGGTCAAGCGCTGGGACTACTTTCCCAACATCCGGGTACTTTTCTTCCTGCCGATAAACAAAATGGATTTTGCTTTCGATGACGATTTCAATGAATTAATACAACTTTTTGAGGATGATATTGATGCAGTTGAAGACCTGTCTGTTAAACGGGATAACTTAAGACATTTTGTAGAACAGCAGGAAAAAGCTAGCACTAAATCTAAAACTAGTTCGGATATAAAAAGATTTTTGGATTTTCTACCTAAAAATGAAAAAAGACCCGTAGAAACAGTGAGTAGACTCTAAATATTATCCTATATATTCGGTCCCTGGTAATCAAGAATCTAATTTTTGGACAACATGTACATGTTACATTATATCAAGCAGTTCTTACAGATTTTGTCAATTTCTTCCTTCAATTATGTTGCTAAACTTGTTCCCCCGGCCCGGCTACCCCACGGAGATAAGTGTCTGACCCGGCCCACCAGTCTTTAGGCCCCGTTTAGGCAGTTACTTACAATGTTCTTATATCATTACTTCCAGATGCCGTCAGAAGATCTAGCCATATACATCTCAGATTTTATAGTGAATATTCGCAAATGTGGAGGGACGGAACAATATGAACCCAATACCCTCACATCTTTCGTCCATTCTATTGAACGATATCTCGGCAAACATGGGTATGAACATTCAATAACACGTGATAAACAGTTCAAACTAGTGCAGGATACTCTTAAAGCAAAAAGGGTGGAACTTCAAAAACTCGGAAAAGGTCGTAAACCGAATGCTTCGAGCCCATTTTCTCCGGAGGAAATAAATTTACTATGGGAAAAGGGAATCTTGTCTAGTGACAAGCCATGGAATCTTCAGTTTTCTATGTGGTTTTTTATCACATTGCATTTTGGCTTCAGAGCACGCGATGAACATCGTAAGCTGCAATGGGGGGATATCATACTGTCCACGTCTTCAGGAGGTGAGGAATATTTGGAGCTGAAAGTTTTTCGTGGTAGTAAGACGCGAGATGGCTCTGTGGAGGATAAAATGGACACACGAAAAACGACACCTAAAATCTTTGCTACTGCGACAGATAGATGTCCCATAAAATTTTACAAAGAGTTCCAACGACATAGAATTGTATCGAACAGTAAACCTGATTCGCCATTTTACCTCACCCCAATCCCTGAGAAGAGACTAGTCAAAACCAATGATTCGTGGTACTATAGCAACGCTATGGGGAAAAACATGCTGTCTACTTTAGCCAAGAAGGCCTGTGAAATGGCTGGTATTACTACACGTCATACTAATCACGGAGTAAGAAAAACTCTGGTTGAGACAATGACCAAAAACAATGTTGACCGATATGATCAAATGCATATTACTGGACACAAAAATCCAAAATCAATAGATGAATACAATAGTGGACTGAACTTGAAGAAACACGAAACTATTTCAAAAGCTCTATCCGTCGCATCTGGGTCCCTAATGCCCGAAATGTCGGCCCTTGTTCCCTCTGGATCGAATACCACATCAAAGGTCCCTCCAGCAAATGTATACAACAATTGTACTTTTAATGTGTTTACATCCACCAACACTCAACAAATGATATCCTCAAGCCAAAGTCCACCTATTGGGGCACTAGCTCCAAAATACAGGAGGATTACAATAGCAGAGAGTGACTCTGATGATGACTTGTAGGCAGGCTACCAAGTCGTGGGAATAGTGACTAATACACATTGATATAATAATGTTTTTTTTGTTAATTAATGTTTATTGAAAACGTTATTATTGTAACTTTATTGTAGGCTAGCAATTGTGACATGTATACATGTAATACAATGCAATTATGAACATGAACTGAATTGTTTCAATAGTTTCAATATTGAATATCATGGTGACCCTTTTAGGTGTAGGATCCTCTTCATAGACTACATGTATTTTTTTTATGTTGGTTGCCCTTATTTCATGTATTTCTGAAATTCAGTCACATATAGGGGTTATTAAGTGCAATGGGTTTCCCAGGGAATTCCCTCCGTTTGTCATCGTCTGATGAATCATCATTGACTTTGATTTTTACTACTAGTCCGCCAAGAAAATAGTTCCCTCACAAAAAACAGTGCACACACCAATCGTAATTTATTTCACGTAACATTACAAATAAATACATCACAAATAATTTTATATAAATTTATTGGTGAATCATGTTTATTGATAAATTTGTGTCCAAAGGTTGTTTTCAGTTGATCGGTTAGTTTTATCTCCAGTTGATCGGTCAGTATTCGCGTAGTAATACATTACGTCATTAGGTCTAAATGACTCGTACATTCTTAGAAGATACAAACATGGGAATCAATCATTATTTCCGAACAATTGCTAGTCAATTAAATAAGAAAACAGTACTCTCTGACCAGTCGGCATCACCATAGGTATGTTATAAATCGTTTATGTCACTATCGTTGCACATATGCCCTCGGTTCTCAGTGATCAATGTCCCTCCCAAGGTCGGGCCATATATCACTGAAAACCTCGGGCATATATGCAACGATAGTGACATAACCTCTAAATAACTATCAGTTCTAGTCAGAGGGCATATTTAGTTTAGATACTGATCTCAGGGTATGAGTTCTCTCAAAGAGGTGAATTGTTTGTGTTCCAGATGGATGTTGCCAGATTGGCCGCCCTTCAGCACAGAGCTAGTGGACTTAACAACTTACCTACTGTGTAAGTAATTATCTATTGAGAAATAAATATAAATAAAACATTGTCATGGAAGTACATGTACATAAACAAAACAATAAAAACAATACACAAGCTGTGTCCATAACAATGTAAGTCATTATCTATTTAGAAATAAATATAAATAAAGCAGGAAAACATTGTCATGGAAGTACATGTACACAAACCAATCAATGAAAACACTGTACAAGCTTTATCCGTGTAAAGTAGTGCCTAAAAATGTTTTGACAATGTCTGTTGTACCTGCAGGAAGGATGTGCAGTCCCTACTTCCAGCAGTTATTCCAGACCTGCCCAACATGAAACCACAGCAATGGGTGAATATTGTACATGATAAACTAGAGGAGACAACAAAGTTTACACCCACTGGGGCCAAGGCTGCTTTCTTGGGTAAGTTCTTTCATGACGTTCAGGTGCATTTTGTCCAATTGAACAAAGTTTGGGGATATAGAGAAAGCCAACACCCAATCCGTCTTTCTGTCCATACTTCCATTCATCTATCCATCCAAATGTCCATATGTGCATCCATCTATCCATCTGTCCATCTGGATGTCTGTATATCCATATGTCCATCCATTCATTCATCAATCCATCCATCCATTCATACATCCAACCACCATCCATCCTTCCATCTAACCTACGTCCATCCATCCAACCATCCATCCATCTGTCCGTCCGAATGTCTGTATATCCATATGTCCATCCATGGGCTTTCAACTCTAATTGAAAGCCCATGGTCCATCTAACCAATAATTCAAATAGTGTTTGCCAAATATTGTTCATTTTATAGATTCATATTCCAAAAGAAGTAAGATATGTGTGGACAATATAATCAC